>JAKEPQ010001020.1:2222500-2886250 GCA_024500445.1 Entomyzon cyanotis
AATCCACACTTCAGTTTGAAGGAGTTTTTGCAAACATTCGATTTTCCCTTCAGCCATCAACTGTGTTTCATTGATCTCCTGGACCAAAGGGCTTCACTCAAAGTGATTAATTCAGGAGTAAAATCCAGTGGGACAGAGGATGGGCCTGAGCCTCCCAAAGCTCATGAGTGTCCTTCTCAGCACCTGGGAATTTTGCATCACCACAGGACTGTAAACTTCCACCACAGTACAATTAAAAATGGAAACTGAAGCCCTCACTGATTTGTCACATTACATGTTTCCATAATAGGTGTTATTATTAATCAATAAAATTATGTTCTTCCTTAAAACAACTGATCTTTTAAAGTCCTGCTTCACCTTACATTGTTTTGCTTTATAGGAACCTTTATTTCCCCATTTGACATCTCACACTGGTGAGAAATGCTGAAATCCCTTGAAATTCAAAATGTTGAGAAGTGAATGTGAGACAGACCACTCTGTTTTCATTTCCCAAGGTGAGAGAAAACCAGAAAGGAAGTAACTTAAAGAAATGTTGCAACATATTTTAGTCTGGTAGAATTCTCACAGTTCAAGGGCTGTTGATCATAGCGGGCAAGAAAATTTGCTTTTGAAGATAATACATCTCATTTTTCACCCTGATAGTGACCACTCAGCAAAGGCATAAATCTTAAACAGCCCAGCAGCATTTTCAAAGGGATGAACATGCTGCCATTTAGGATAAACACAGACAAAAATATCCTCTGTCATATTTGGGAAACCCATTTCCCAAGCAGGCAGTTTGGGGGGATACATTTCTATTTGTGAGGGGTGGCAAAGAGCCATGTGGGCTGGAATGGTGGGAAGAGCAGGGAGGATGAGGAGCTGGGATGATCCCTGTCTGTCCAGGTATCTCAATAGGAGAGGAAATCCTGTCAGTCCCATTTTACAGATTGAAAAGTGAGATTTAGATTAAGTGTCTTGCTCAAATTCACAAAGGCAATCTTTGATACCACTTTGGGTCCTGCATCCTATTGCAGCCTGTTAATGTAACAACCCTTCCCCTCAGTTATTGCCAGCCCTTCATCCATTTATTTGACTTTTCTGAATATTGCAGAATTACTCACTTCACAGCTGAAGGGAATTCCTGGGGTTAAATGGCCCCAGCACCTTCTGCTATTCCAACATCTAAACTAAAAAATACATCTCTTCACACTCATCAAACATTTTGTTAGGAGATTATACATTTGATCAGAGAAATGTCAGCATTCAGGGCCTCTCAACGGGAGTGCTCATCTCAGATACATAATTCCAGAATCTTTTGGAGCTGCATGGTCAGGTAATGTTTTTGCAGTGTAATTTTTTTAGCAATGCAGCAATCTCTAAAATGACACTAAATCAAGAATATCCCAAGGTGGAAAGGAGAGCAAATGCTGGATGCATGACCAAGGTGAGTTTGCTGGAAAACACACAGCTCTTCTGCTGGGAAGAAATAGGTACCACTATTCCATATTTTTCTAGATTTTTGTCTATGTTCAGGTCTGTTGAATCTCAAATTTCTCTTTCATTGCAGGATCAGCTTCAAAGGACACTCAAGTGAATTCAAGGTAAACATTTCTATTTTTTCTTGTTGCAAAAGGAGTTGTTATGCAATCTGTTATTTTGCAGTTATTTAATTTATTTTGTCTTTTAAATAATCACCAAAGTACAAGAATGTTCTACAGACTGCTGTGAATACAGGACTTCCCTCTGAGGTTCACATTTTATATATCAAGTCTAGGATGAATGATAGTATTCTCATGGCATTTAAAAAAAGGAAAACCTGTGAAATGTCTGCTCTGAGTATATAAAAAAGGTACAAAGACATTGCTCTGCATCATTTTAAAACTAAAAAGTGTCAGCCCAAGTGCTCCAGAGCCAAAAATAAAAATAAACAGAAATAAAGGCAGGGCTGATCAGTCTCATTTAGCTGCCTAAAATTAGTGCCATGTAAACAATAAATTAGATACAGGGTTTAAAGGAAATTAGACCTTCCAAATTCTGTTCAGTGCCAAAACCTGTGGGTTATTAGTAAAAAAACAAGCAAGAGAATAAATTATTTTAATATAATATAAAATATCACCCTTAGCCTTAGACCCAAGGAGGAAAATACTAACAATACTACTAATGTACACAAATCACATGTTGGATAAACAAATCAAACCCCTAATGGGATTATTTATTTTTGAACAGAGATCCACACGATGTCCATATCCTTTGTGATCCCTCCAAAGGGCAGGAAAAATGCAGGAACAAGTCACACTGCTGATATTCTTCTCTCCTTTTTTTAAAGCACCTAAATGTTTTAACAAACAGCTGAGCACAGAAAACCGCTGCACTCAGGGGGAGAAAAAAAAAAAAAAAAAAAAAAAAAAAAGCCCAGTCAAGTCCGTATTGCTTCCAGGTTAATTTGGGTTTCTGCGCTTGGTTTCCATATTATTAAAGCCACCCATCTGATCTGTAATGGCAGCAGCGCTGCCACCGCCTGACCCAGAGTGACAATCTGCGCAGAAATCGTGGGGCTGGCGGTTCAATGGCTGTGACTTTAACAGCACTGCTTTGGGCCCGGAATCAATTCTCTCTGTTTACAGACCATTTCACAGCCCTTTACCTGCAACATCACTTGTGTCAGTCCCATAAATACTTTGGTGTATATAATGCTTGAATTAGCATAATGGTTTAGGCACAGGGCTTTAAGCACAAAGAAGGACATGTCAACATGTTCTCTTCACTTAAGCAATTAAGAGCCATTATGCTGCTTCAGTGGAAATATCATCAAGGTTAAAGACAATCCCGAACACCCCTCTAACCTTTTTATTCTAAGGCTAATAAATGAGGCATAGAAATTGAAATGTTAGTAAACAGTGCTACTTGCAAGCTCTTTTTGTATCACGTTTAATCAGAGCTCTCATTCGCCGCTTGTGAAGTGCGAGGCAAGAGGGATGTTCAGCGTGGGCACCACGAGACAGAGGGATTATTCGAATTATTCACCCTTTTGTAAAAACTCACCTCTCTGCAAAGGTTGGTTTTACACCTAATATCAAATTCTGGGTGCTCTGACATGGCAGGGTAAAAAAAAAAAAAAAAAATAAATGCAGGCAAAGGCAATGGAGACTGGGTCACACAGAATAATTCTTGACGAAATCTTTGTTTGTTTATGTAGCTGAGTAGAGTCTGGTATTTGTTTTTTCATGGTTACTCCAGGCTTTGTATTTTTCTCTCCATGTTACTTAGGAAAACAAGCCAGTGGAAATTTGTTATTATAATGGCTTTATTTTTATTTCAAGATGACAAGATACAGCCAAGGCCAAAACAGTTGTTCATGGGTAGTTCTGGTGAGATGCAGAGATGAGGAACCCAGACACTGAATTTTCAGGGCTTGATTTGGCCTGTGTGCTGGTTTGTTTGTTCTAAATTCATTCCCAGCCCTCAGACCCTTGATTCTAAAGGCTTGGAAAAGTCTTAGGAAAAACTGGGAGAAAAATGGAGCATCTGGAGCAGAGGGAAAGACAGAAACCCTTGGTAGGGAACGGCCCAAAGAGAGAGGACAGAAACCCAACACCACTCCAAGAACTCTGCTTACCCTCCTGAGCTAAATCCTCCTTTTCCTGCAGCATTTGGAGTATTTCATGTTTGGGAAACACTTGAGCTCTGTTGTAGGTTCACATAAATGTTGGAGATGATACAACTTTCTTTTATTAATGCTTTGATTAATTTTTAATTTTTTTATTAATGCTTTTATTAAATTTTTAACTAATGTTTGAGTCACTTCCCCAAAGCTTGTGGAAGAAGAGAGTGGGTGGGCAGCATGGGTTGTCTGAAGGGTGTGACAACTGGGTGGCAAGCACATGTGGTGGCTAAAATCCAGATGTTTTGGGCATCCACTGAAGCAGATGCTCTCCAACAATTCCATCCTTCCTATTTGCTGCTCTCCAGCTGTGCATCCTGGGGTTTTCCTATCAGGAATCTCATTTTGGCTGCTAGAAGCTACACTGCTGAGTGCTCAAAGGACTCATAGTGACAACTCCTTCTTGTTCTCCTCAGGAAAGGGACAATGATCCTGAACCATTCATCTGGGCCAGTGCTTGCCATTGCTTTTTTCCTTTTTTTTCTTTTTTTTTTTTTTTTTTTGTTTGGTTTGGTTGGGTTTATTTTGATTTTGGGTTTTTTTGTTTTTGCTTTTTTGCTTGGGTTTTTTTTTAAGCATATGATTTTTATGAGCTTTGAAGAGGTCAGTTTGAGTCATTCTGATTTCACTTTTCAAGAACTTCCCCAGAACTGGCTGAATTTTTGTGTGGATCATCTCATCCTGCCTGCACCTCAACTGCTGCTGCTCCAGCTGGGATGTGGCAGCAGCTGGAAATGGCTGTTTCACTCCAGCAGAGGTTTAAACAAATCTCACCTTCATTTCAATACCATCAGCTTGAGCTGCAAAGGCAGGAGCCTGACGGGAGTGAATTGCCTCCTTATTTTATTTTTATTTATTTTATTCTCCCCCCTCAGGAGCACCCTGAGAAGATTGCCAAATAACAGCAGAGGTTTCCTTGGAACCAGGCAGAGCTGCAGTGAAGTTTGGCTCCATTTAAGGACACCCAGCTATGGTAAATTTATAATTGAGCCATTTTGTTCTGCTCTCCATCAGCTTGGAAGGATGAATTGCAGAGGTTGCAGTTTACAAACTGCCAATAATCAGCAAACATTTACAGCCTGATTTGATCTGCTCTCACCACGCTGTGATAACTTCCTTTGGAGGTTGGTTTGAGACCCAGGGCAATGCCTGGAGGTTGAGAACTTGATTTTGCTCTTCTCACCAGTCCTGTGCTCTGCAATCTCTCCTGGATGTCAGAGGCTGCTTGGCAGCTTCTCTTGGCTGCCCATGAGTGTCCTTCCCATTCTTCAGGTGAGGGAATCACTGAGCATGGCCAGGCTGTGCTGAGGCATCAGTGGTGCTCATCCACCCATGATTCATGAATCAATAGGTGGGGGAAAAGCTGCAGATTCCTCATTGCAGGTGTACAGGAGCACCAGGATTTCTGTTCCACGTCCAGCTCTCACGAGGAAAGTTGTGTTCCTCCCCATGAAGTGATGTTCCAAGGGTTGTTCCCCTGTTTCCTGGGGAAAACAGGCTGGAGGAGAAGTATTTGGTGAAGTTTGGAGTTTAGATGGGAGAATTCATGCAGAGATGAGTGCCAGGGAAGGATCCCTGTGCCCTCAGGACTGGGGCAGCACATCAGGCACTCCTTCCCTCCACTTCCTCCAGCACCTCCCAACCTGCAGATCCTTAAAGAGTCCCTTTCCTCTTCTATGTTTAGAGCCACAAAGATTGTTTTTGGTATATAGCAACACTTTAGCACCTTTTGAGGATCTCAAAGCAGATATTAATTAAGCTTCCAAGCACCTGTGGGAAGGGAGTAAACAGCCCAATTGGCACTTTATGGCAAGGAAATGACTAGCCAAGGTCATCCAGCCAGGCACAGCCGGGAATAGCACGCAGGCCATAAAATAAGAATTACACAGCTGCCTTTTCTCCTAAGAAAGATGCCCCAAAATAAGAGCTCACCTGAACTTTCGCTCAGATTTGGGGGGAAAAAATGTGCAAAGCCATTTATAAGAGTTTTCCCAGCTATATCACGAAGCCTCTCTTGCATTTTCCAGCCCTGGATCTGATCTCTCTCACTCCAGCTGAGCCAGGAGCCGTGCTTGAGGAGTGAATGCAGGAGCTATTGTGTTCCTGGGAGGAGGCTCTGATAGGTAATTTTTTTTTACTCTTTCAGCCTGATTTCCTCAGCATCTGAACACATGCAGATGATGATAATTCTGATGTGTTTTCTGCAGCTAAGCATCAGCCTCATTCACCTCTCCCTTCGCTAGGACCAAAACTCCTTGGTAGAAATAAGATCCTGAAATAAGATCTGCAGCACTGTGGGAGATGTTTCTTCTGTCACCTTGGCCTGGGAGCAGCTCAGGAGTTCCTTTGCAGGGCTGTTCTCAGCAGTGGAAATCGAGGAGAAACGAAATTCAGAAAACATCAGGAAAAGCTCAGCAGATCGACAGGTACTCCTTAGAGCTTTGTATTTTGACTGAGGTCACCTCTTCATCTCCCTAAGCCTAAATACCTGCTGTGGGTTCACAGGGTGGGACACACCACAATAATCCACCTCACACAAAAACAGAGAGCAGGCAGAGCCAGCACCATCCTCATTATTTTATCTCTCTCATTTGTCATTCCAACAGCCCTGTCCACTCTCGCCCTATAAAAGAAATTATAATTGAAATCATGCTCGTGTGTTTTGAGGCAAGAGCGACTCTATGATCATTTAGCTTTATCCAGGCTGTAACAAAAGCTGCCACAGATGCTCGTTCCACTTTTTTTCCTGCACAAAGAAATAAAGCACAGTTGCACAAATGACATGTATGTCAATCTTTAGGTCACAATGCTTCCTGCAGTTGTATCCCAAGTAGGATACATCAAGCTAAAGGCATTTAAGAATTAACAGTCTGTACCCGAGACAGGAAATGGAGTTTATAAAACAGGTGGATGAAGACCAATATTCACTTGCATCACATTAAAGCAAATCCATTTATATTTTATTTCCTATATACTGACTTGAATGTGCATTTTCACAATAAGCAGGCTCTGCAGTTCCTAGAGGATCTGGGATATTTGCAGGTGGGTTGGTTTGGCCTGATAGAACTTCAAGGCCAGGTTGGACAGAGCTTGGAGCACCTTGGGATAGAGGAAGGGGTGGGATGAGGTTCCTCCCAACCCAAACCATCCTGGAATTCTGTGACCTTTGGCTTTTCCACCCTGAATCCACACGGAGGTCACAGGATTTTTATTTGCAATGCCATAAGTTGTGCTCAAACCCAGGGAAAAGTTAGCACCTGGTGCTCCAGGCAGCCCCAGCTCTTCAGATTTTTGCACAAGTGCTCACCTCCCTGAGTATTGCTATCCTGGGTGCATACTAACCATGATTGAAACAACGCCCATTGGAAGCCTTAAAACCTTAACCACCAGTTTTACTTCTAAAATAAAGTAAACTGCCAAAAGTTCTGATAAAAGTGACAATTTATATTTTTAAGTAGTACGTCCGGAATTTTCCTATAGCTGTAGACAAAGAAATTCTTACCCAGATAAGTATAAGAGCACCAATAAATTTAAGGTAGCTTATGCAAGTTAGGCACTAATGAATGTCATCTTCTGTTTTGTCATGAAAAAAGATCTTTCTGCTGCTAAAGGAGACTGATTTAGATTATGAATAGCTGTAGTGATTTGCAAAAATGGCTCCAGAGAGATAGACTGAGATTCCATATACTCATGGCACTTGAGGTTTCTGCCCTTTTTGTTGAAAATTAATTTGTCCTGTGGGTTATTGGATTCTAGCTCAGCCAATGTATATTGCTCAGTCATCACAAATTTACTTAAAATTTAGTGTAGCTGAAGTTCATTCAACAAGACAAAAGTCCACAGTTGAAAGCTTCTAAAAATCTTTTTAAAAAACTGGCTAACGGTGTAATGGAAAGTGCTGGGAGGAAGGAGATGTACAGAATGTTTTGCAGGTATCAATATCTGGTTTCTTACATCAGAGAGACTCCTCAGTTTCCTCTCTGGATGGAGAAAACAAAAGGGTGGTTGCTGTCCCTTGGTGGGTTTGTCCCAACCTCAAACCCCAAACTTACACTCCTAAAATGAGAAGTGCCTGGTTACATTTTCTACAGCTTCCTCTGCTATTTCTTTAATTTGACACACATTCTTTTTTATGGAATAGAGAAAGAAACTGTGGCTGTAAAATGTCAAATGCCTCCTCTTACATACAATTCCTTTTTTTTTTTCCCTTTTCCATTTCTTCTCTTTCCCCCTTTCTTTCCTTTGTTTGCCTTTGATGTACGAGCAGAAATTTCGTTTATATTCTTGGAATCCCCATCTGAGTTTTCACTTCTGAGGTTTAAACATTGCCTTTGCTCGCAAATTTGAAGTCCCAAAGACAAATAGGTTAAGGTTTAAAAAAAAAAAAAATCTAATTCTGTTCAAATCAGCAAGTTTCTTGTTTAAATTAAAAGGCTGTAACTAATTTGATTGATGGGTCCAAATCCTCTCTTAGCCCCACGCTGGTGAATTGGACTTGGAATTGCCACCAAGAGGGACTGGTGAAGGTTTTTCAGACACAAACCAGGGGGAATTGGGGTGCAAACACCAACCTGGGCAAGGAGGGGTGAAAGAATATCAAAGAATAAGCAGGTATTCAACATTCACAGCACAGTGAGTTTTCATTACCTATAAAGGATAAAAATCTTCTCGACGAGAAATAATTCTCCTTCTTTTAAGCTCTATCGAAAACAGGTTCACGTCTCTTTTAAATGATGGGGATTTTGAAAAAGAAAAATATAAAGGCAAATAGTGCTGGTGGTGTATGGGAAAAAGCTCATTTTGTGCACAGCCACCCATGATGGTCCCCAAATACTGAGTCTATAAACACTTTGTTTGTGTTCTGCCTGCCAGGAATTATGCTTTAAAAAAGACAAACAGAATTCAAAATTCCGTTTAAATTTAGTAATAAACCCACTTCATAGCCATCTCTATAAACAATAAGAAATCTGGAAAAAAAATTCTTGCAGTCCAGATCTCTGTTCGGGTGGCTATTTTTCATATTTCAATTTTTTTCCCTGGCTCTGGTGATACATCTGAATACAACTGATCAAGTTCCAGCTGCGGGGCTCTCAGCTCTTCGCTTGATACACAAGGCTTATACAATTGCACGAAATGAGATACAGTGCCACAACCAAATCGTGACACAATGGACTGGAAATTTTAGATTAATAAACCTCTTTCGGAAGAGAGCTAAATAACTTTCACAGTTTTATCTGTGGCTATTTGTTTCTTTGAAGATTTATGGTCCTTGCAACAGATAACGCATCTTATCTTTCACTCTTCAGATTACAGGGAGATGATTTTAAACAGCCTCCTGACTGGCGGGAGCTGGAATTGCAGATGATCTTGCTTTAAAAAAAATGCTAAAAGTGAACTTGCAAGTCAAATGAGAATATCGTTACACGTGTCAGAGGGGTCTGGGAGCAGAATGGGAGAATCGGAGAGCAAAATCTCATCCAGCTAAACAAGAGCTAATCCTCATTGTGGCGATCCTCAGGCAGCTCTTTATCAGGCTTAAGCGAGGAATTACAACTTTTCGTGCTGCCGCTGCTTTAATTGATTGATGCTAAAAGTTTAGAAAGTAAAATCCGAGGCGCTCGCACAAAGCTCCTTTAACCCAGGCTGCTCCTTTGAAAGCGAGCTCCTCGATTGAAAGTGGCAGCCCACATTTTTAAGTTTCAAGCAGCTCTGTCATTCCGGCAGGAATGTGTCTGCCACTTCACACGAAAGCTGGAGCTGAAAGACATGGACTTTGAATCAGAGAATCAATAGAACACTTAATGGACAATTAGGAGAACAGCTGTAGGACTGTCAAAGGCCCATCTGTACACAGCTCGGCTGGACAGGGCATAGAGAACACACTGCTGCCCCGGGGCATCGCTCCATCACCAACCCCTTTCATTTCCCAGCTCCTGCGAGCGCACGATTCCCTTTTCATTACAAATTTTAACACGTGTAGAAAATTATGGAAATTGCTCGGGCCATTTGTCAACTTATATCATGTGAATTGATCAATAAATTTCAGCACTTTGTTGTTAATGTAGATAAATTTTGGCATTTAATTAAGCTACAAGCGAAAATGTGGCCACTTTTAATTTCGGCAGATGCTCCCTTTTCATCTGTAATCCGGGGATACATTGGCAAATACAATTCAGTCGCTAAATATTTATAGACAACATGACAATTCCTAAAAGAGTTATCATCAATGATTTTGGTTCTGGAACAATTAGCATTGTTTGAAAGAGCTCATGTGGAAAGCTGAGATAAATGGCGAGCAGCAGATCAAGTTATGGCTACGCAGGTACATTGAATGGATAAAGCACATAAATCTACACATGTTCTAAACACATGATTATTGCAGGAATACATGGAAATTCTGATCAGCCGAGGTACAAATTCCCACATTCATAAATACTCATATAAAGTGTTTACAGGTATCTCTGAATGAGACTGCTGCAGTGATATTTATCCTTAATGGAGCTGCTCTGCAAAAATATAATGGGAGAGATTGATCTCAGGAAGTAACACCACGGAAGGAAACATTTCATATACAAACACTTTATGCAGGAGAACTAAGAGTTGACAAAAGCATTGTTGCTTGCAACAACAAATGTATTTAACTTCTTTTAAAATACCCAGTGAATATCCAACCCTCCATAATCAGGGAACAGCCTTTAAACTTCCTGATATTTTTAAAGCACACACAGATTTGGCCAGACAATAAGAAACATAAATGAACATTTTAGGCTTTCTATATGGCCTTAGGGAGGCCGAGATGAAATCCTGCCTCTGACAGCCAGAGGCCCCAGACACAGCACTCAGCAGCAAGGCTTGACATGATGAACTGCTGAGGCTCATCTGAGAGCAAGGGGGGTTTGCCTGTGCTGCTCCTGCCGGGGCCTCTGGGGCAGGAAAACCTTGAAATCCCATTGCTGGGGCTGCTCAATCCCCTGCCCTGACCTGCTGCTTCTGCTGAAGGACTTGGTTAGCATTTAGAGGATGCAGGATGAACTTGTGAGAGGAGAAACCCTGGAGAGGGAAATCGGTGGTGCTCACACACTGCTGGTCCTCAGCAGGGCTTGAGCAGAGAGGTTCAGCATCTCCCCACATCCCCACAGTCCTGTATTCCAGCCCCAGCAAAGGCAAAAGTCCTTTTGACTCCTTTGTGGATTTCTGCTTTCGCTGTTGAGTAAAATCATCCAACCTGATAAAAAAAAAAAAAAAAAAAAAAAGAGTACTCAGACACACCAATCATTTTTAAAGTGGAGTCTCTGGGTTTGTGGATTTGTCACCAGCGCAGCATGTTTTATTTCCAGGTTTGCAGAGCAACTGGTCAGCAGATTTCCTGAAATTGTTGGGAGTGCAGGGAACAGGAGTTCTGCTCAAACTGAGACTCACTGCAGCTGAGGATTTGCCATTCCCACAGAGAGAACAGGGAATGCACTTGCAGGAACTGGGTGGCATTTGAACCAGGGGGGAATATCTAGGCAGTACAGAACACACTCCACAAATACAGAACGTTCTAACCAAATCTTGAGTCACTGAAATTATCTCATTGGCCTTTCTTCTTGAACAGGAAGCTTTGTCTCAGCTTACCAAGGCTGTTTCTGCATTTCACAGCTTGGCATTTACCCTTCCTGGGCTGGATCAGCACAAGTTCATCAGAACATGCCCAGAATTCCTGTTCTTGATGGCACCACGATGTGGGATCTCCTCTTGCTGAGAAGGAAAGCTGCTGGAGAAAGCTTCACATCCAGGCTGTCCCTGCAGCTCCTGCCACTGCCACCAACCCCTGCACAGGTACCTGCAAACCTCACCTGAGCACCAGGGATGATCCCAGACATGGGGAGGGATCTCTGCATCCCACAGAATTTAACTTCTGCTTGACACAGCACATGAAATTAGGAGAACTCTGGAAAGACAGGAAGCTTAAAGGTCTAAAAAACAATGTATCCCCTGCTGCTGTTAAATGCCATGTGGGTGAGTGGTGACCCCAGTGCTGAGCTGTTTAGCACTCACCCTCTCTCTGCAGCAGAGTGTGAAAGGACACATCACACCCTGTGGCATCAAACCCCTGAGTCCCAACGTGGCACCACAGAGCCAGCCTGGAAGTTGGCCTTGCTCTAAAGTCTTCATGGGTGAAGTAAAAAATGCTTGAGACTTGAGGCAATGTTTGCTTCTGATGGAATTGTGAGGAGTATTTGCTATGTTTTTCATGGTGAAGACCCAAACTCTGGATAGCAGGGGATCACGCTACAGTGAGCAACAAAAATATCTATTAAACAATCTTTGTTTTTTTGAAAAAATCTCAATAACAACAAACCCATTTATCTGTTTCACCAGTAGAGCATTTTTGTGGGAGATCCCTATTTATCTGATTTATTAGAAATGCTCCATTGAGACAGAAAGCATTTTTCTAATAAACCAAGAGGTTAGCACTATTGTTTTCAGTACAGCTGACCCTTGGATTTGCTGTAAAACCAGAATCATTAGAAATGCTCCATGGGTTATATTGGAGCATTTCTAATGAAACAGAGGGTCAGCTCTATTGAAATAATGTAAAATATCTAGATTCATGAGAAAAACTCTATTGAAATGCATGGAGCGTTTCTAATAAATCCAGATTTTAGTGGAGCTCAACCCTGAATCCATTAAAACGTTATGAAAAAATAGTTACTGAGCATGCACCTTAAGTACTTTTTTCTGTGTTAATCTCTCATTTATTCTAAAATGCGTTGTAAAAATAGCAAAAGGCATCAGTGAAAATTTGTTATTTAAAGTCTGCCATTTCCTCTCCTTCCAAGGAGCTGTGAGTCACTGCTGCCACCAGGAACAGGGACCTGGAATCCCATAATCTGTGCTCCAGCAGCCCCCAGGAAAAGTGGGATAAATTCCCAGGAACTTGGATCTTCCAGTTTTCAGGTGTAATTGATGATGGAGAGATTACCTTGCCTGTACATAAAGAGAAACCACAGCCTGATTTCCTCTGCAAGGTAGATATTTGTTCTTATTTTGCAGTCACATGGTCAGCAACAGAATGAGATTTTTTTAATTACCACCAGGCTCAATTGGCTTTTTGTACCATTTTTAGTGTACAACACCACTCAAAGTCTGGTGGACTTCCAGGTTTTATTCAAGGCAGATTAAGCTGCTGTAATCTACTGAAATTATGTCCTAAAGATGAGATGGTTTGGGCTCAGTGCAGTTTCAAATCTCACACCCATGGCAGGTGACATCTTTAACCTGTGTATCCACTCACCATTGCCAGCTTGAGAACTGCCTGAAAACTGAGACCCAGGGTAAGAAAAATGAGCTATTAATAGCAGCATGTTGTGGGCCAGGACATGTAAAAACCAAAGGAGTTTTTCTAATTTATTGTTTCACAACATAACAAGAAACACTGGCAGATTTATTTGAGGGCCTTGCACGAGTCAGTGCCTCACTTGGATGATCAAACCCCTCCTCAGAGCTGAGCTGGAGTGAATTTTGTCCGTTTTGCAGATGACATTCATGTGAAAGTTGTTGTGAGAAGTTTTCATGATGATGAAGATGTTAATGCTAATTCTCTCTCTTTTATTTTTGGAAGTTTTATTATTGCACCTCTCACCTTCCAGAACTGCTGCTGAAATGCATCTGCTGCAGCCATGGAGCTGCCAGGCACAAGGCTGGGGAAGAGTTTGGAGAAGGGTTTGGATCAACCCAAACCACCTCCTGCTCTCAGGTAACACATCTCAACAGCTCTGAAAACAGAAGAAAAAGTGATGCTTGGATTTATGGGCTCGAGAGCTGAAAGAGCTGCATTGATCAGGCCAGAGCTGATGAGACCAATTGGCTATTTCAGAATAATTTACTTAAAATGAAGCATGGAAAGACAATGCACTCCTGCACGAGGCTGTTCATGGCTGCTATGTGCTGTGGCATTTTCCAGCACTGCTCTGGCTGCAGTCCCTGTGCTTTCAGCAGACAGCAGAGGAGCTGCTGTTATTTTATTTTGTTTTATTTTATGAAAGCACACAGTCAGTCTGTCTGCAGCTTGTCAGCTCGTGGTGCTGCTCCTTTGGCTGCTCAATACCAACACACATCGACAGAAAACACATAGGAAAAGTATATTCATGTAATTCTATCTCAACAGATTTAATTCTTAAATGCTACATATACTTGGTTAATCTCTCATTTTAGAAGTAGGAAAGGTTAGATTATAACATCAGGTTAGCTCTCTTTGAAGCAGGTAATAATTAAGTTGATTCACTGTTGCAATTACTGTCAAATCCCCCTTAATTACCACGGATTTTATAGCAGCTTCATTATACGTCTGCTGTAATGCATTGTGGCCCAAAGGAGAAGTGTTGCAGGAAATTCTGCATAGCATGTATAATTCTAACCTGCAGTTAAAGCTCCTAGTGAAAGCCTCTGCACTAAATTTATCTTTTTTTGACATTTTCCCCCTTATTATTTAAAGCAGTTGGGCTGGAGTAACACCACTAAAATATACACCTAACTTCCTAAGTGAAAATGGATCTCTTCACAGGTATTAGGAATAAAAATGGGGAAATTATAAAATTAGCAGTGAATTATCCTTGGGAAACTGCTCAGCAACCAAGGAGAACATTTCTGGCCTGGTATCATGAGGGGAGAAAACCTCTGTCCCATCTTGTGAGTCCTGAACAACCTCCCCTCACTGGAGAAATCCCATTGAACACAGGTTTTGGGGCAGGAAAAATTTGCTGGAGCAGTCTGCTCTCCATTAGTATTTCCATCCATTGTTCCTTTTGCATTTTATACACCGAATTTTTAAAGCAACTCTCCTTTTGATCTGACCCTCCAAGTAACTTTTGGAGCAGCACAGCCTGCTGAAACTGCTGCTTTCTGGCTCACGTGTCACTGCTTGTTTCCATTGGAAAAATCTTTACAAATCAGGGTCTGTAAATTGAGCCTGCAACAGTTCAAAACAGATAACTGAATAATGTGTCCCATGGATTCCCTTGTAGGGAAGGAATTTACTCCCCAGCATATATTAGATGCAGAAAGGGCTCCAGTGTCAGTGACACTATTGGCAGCTGTGTTAACAGTGAAGGAGCTGGCTTTGTGCAGCAGTACAGTTATTAAATTTCTCCAGAGACCATGACTCATTAATCAAATATTCATACATCTCTGTAAATACACACTGAACAGAGAATACCCTCAGAGCTGAGCATCCCAGCACAAGTGCTCTTTCATGTGGCTCTGACAGAAGCCTGAGAACATGCGGTCATGTTTTGCATTTCTAATGCCCCGTGTGCTCCAGAGCACCCCAATCCCTAAAAACAGAACACAAGTGATCTTACTGATGGCAAGTGGTACACAGCCACAATTAAAATTGCTTCACTATGCCTTCATACCATCTTTTTAAGCGTGAGGACAGTGAATCAATTCTTCTGTTCTTTGTTTACCATCAGACAAGTAACTTTTTCCCATACGGATGGAGGAACCCAAGGCCATGCTCCTATTAATACAAGAATTTGTATTAGCATGAAAACAACAAACCAATGGTTGGACTGGGAAGGCCAAAAAACTTCATATATTTGCAAAGGCATGAGCTTGTTGTATTTAACAAATGCTGCATTTTGTGTTTCCTCAGGGCCAGACAGGCACATCTCACCTGCTCCTCATGTGAACTCATCTCATGTTTCAGCCTTGGCCAGCTGGAGATCACAGCCCAGAGGTGAAGCCTCTCTGGGATAGCTGAAGTTCTGCTCTCTGAGCCTTTGCAGCAATCCAGATTTCTGTTGGATCTCCCCATCCTAATCCACACCCAGGAATTTGAGTGCTGCAGGTTCTGATTGGCACTCCTGGTCCAGGCTCTCTGTGGGCTGAAGTGGCCAAATGGTTTTATAGAAGGTTATTTGTACATGGGTTGATCTCACTGCTGGATGGAGAGGTTTAAATTCGGTGCTGCTGTGCTCTGCTGAGCTCAAGGGAACAGGGAACAGGAGGGAATGAGCTGAATCTTCAACTCACAGAAAGTGTGGCCAGCACAGAATCCCAAGTGATCTTGCTGAGAGAAGGGATATGTACAGATAAATTCTGGAAAGAGGTGAGTCTCAGATTATATTCCTTTATAGTTTTTAGAGGCTGGGACATAGAATTCACCCCTGGAACCAGGCCCTAACTGCAGATTTGGAAGGGAAATTTGCATAAAATCCTTATGGCCCAGTTTAAAGATTGAGCTCCAAAAATACTTCCTTTTTAGTTCCCTTTCTAATAAATACAGATACTCCACTTAAGCACCTCCACAGCTCCTACCACATTCATTTCAGTGCATTTTAATTTTCCTTAACAAGGCTTGACATTTACATTTTAGAAAGAAAATCCTCTCCTATATTTAATTAGGGCACTGATTGAGACAGGGTGGCAATAACCTCCCACACTCTGTGTAAGACAGAACCCCCACCTTGCTCCAGGAGCCAGCAAGTGCCAAAAAAAGCAGGTTTGGGTATCTGCTGTGTGCCATGCAAACAGCACAAGGCTGTCATCACAATTCCCTTTCCCTCCTGTCCTCCCAGTCCTGGACATCCAAAAGTGATCCCAGTCCCCTCCATGACCTTATCCACTGACCCAGCAAGCTGCTGGATGTGGATAATCCCTAAAACATTGACTTTAACAACATTCCCTTGGGGCACAGGGATTCACAAGCAGGATCAGAGTGTAGGAAAGGAGGAGATGGAGAGTAGGAATAATGTGTGAGTGCCGAGCAGAGCTCACAAAACCTTGGCTTTAACACCCACCAGAGCTGGGTGAAAACAGCAAACATTTATTTGTGCATCTTCTTGCATAAATAAAACCCTGCTGATTTGCTTTGATGGCATTTACGAGCACATTTATTCATAAACATTAGAGTGAGCAAGTTTTTATTTGCAGGAGTGTTCACGGAAAACAAAAGCCTCGTGAATTCTGGTGTGAATAAATACCAGAGAGCTCTCACTCGAGCAGGGCTGCTGCAGTCATTAAGTAAAGCTCTTTTTACTATTCACACAGTGGATTCAAACAATTACAGCTGCCCGTGGACTGCTTACAAACAGGGAAGGGAACTGTTTATGGAGCTCAGTTCATCCAATTAGGCAGCAGAAGCATCTTGTGAAGACACCAAACTGCAGGGTCAAACCATGAGTGCCCAGAGCTCCATCCTGATCCCCTCCAACACCTCTTTGCACCTTTCTGTCAATGCAAATAAGTTACCAGCATTTTGGGATCCCTTTATGTGATGTTGGCACGGCCTATCCAAGCTGCTGTCACACCTCTGTGCTGCAGGAATTTGCTGCCAGAGAGGCCTTAGGAATCCTGTGAGGAGCTAAAATTCTGCTGAGGGTTGTACCTGGCTGTGCTGCACAGCCTCCCACGCAGGGCTGAGGAAATGCACCCCAAAATAATCAGCTTCAAAGTGGGAAAGGGCCAGGAAGTAACCTGGAAAAGCCCGATGACCTTGGATGAAATGGTTGTGGACACAGAACGTGGGGAGGGCTGGATTTCAAAGCTGCTGTTTGTGTTCATTTGTGGCATTATTGACCTTTCATAACTCACTGATGGTTGCTTTTCACTCCATCATTCCCTTTAAGAGATTGTCAATAAGGCAGGAAATAAATCAGGTGTCTGAAGCAAGTCCATTTTCCTACTGGAATTAGCAGGGAACAGGAGATCCCTTCCCTGTCTCCATCAGGCACAACTGAGCTGCTCCTCTGCTTCACACTGACAAAGCTTCTGGGCTTGGAGGGGTGAAAAAGCAAAAAAAGCAAAACAAGGCACAAAGGACAGTAAGAAATCAGGAGGACTGGCAGGAGGGAAAAGAAGTCTTTAAACAGATAGGCATCCCAAAGGCCCTGGACTGGGGCTTGGAGCAGCCTGGGACAATGGAAGGTGTCCCTGCCCATGGCAGGGGTGGCACTGGATGAGCTTTAAGGTCCCTTCCAACCCAAACCAGTCTGGGATTCTGGGATTCTATGAAACCAGCACTTCTGGTACCCACAGATGGGCACCAACTCAGTAATTTTGTATATTCCCATTTCCAGGCCTCCTGGAAGCTGCTCCAGTCTCTGTTTCCCTCTGAGATAAGCTGTCTCTACCAACATTAGGAAATCATTTCCTCTCCTAAACAAGCACTCTAGAAATTCCCATTTCAGGAGTAAATAGAGGGCAAACCCAGCCTTCCATTCTCACTCCTGAGCTCCCAGCACCTCCACCAGCAGCCCTGGGGTGTGATGGGGTTTGGTCACTGCTCAGGGGGAGCCGAGGTTTGGAAAACAATGCAAATATCCTTGCTGGAGCAGCAAGCAGAGTCCCACATTATCACTGAAAGTCCTGAGCTTGTGTCAAGCTCCTGTTAGATACTACAAACAGAAAGAAAGGTTCCTTCTCAGGAGAAGGGAAATGGCAGAAAGGAATAAAAGAAAAGGTTGTGAGGTGGTGAAAAGCCCCAAGCCTGCAGAGCCCCTGCTTGGCCAGCCTGTGCCTGACTCCCTCCAGCAGGTGAGCAGGCAGTGATTTGTGGAAGTCCTTTACGCAGCTTGGCCACTGCTGGGTGTGTGAGTAACTAATGCTCCTTTGGTTTGTGTTTGAAGGCAGCAGCAGCAACACTGATGACACGAATTAATTGCCTGGTTTGCAGCAGCTAATGCAGACGAGGTAAAGAGAATTACTACACGATTAACATAGTTTCCAATTAAAGTCCCCTGTAGTTACCCAAAAACATTAATTTCGGGTAACTTGGTAATTTAACTTGTGTCACCTCTGTACACAAGTGCACCAGGGCATTCTGTGGGCTTGTCTGTGCTTAAACCTTGGGCAAAAGACACAATGAAAACCCCTGAAAATAGCCATTCATTTTTAACAATTATTTGTAGCAGGTTTTTAAGAAAACTCCACTGTGATGAACTAAAGGCTTTGCTACAAATTAAAGGACCACAACCCAGCTGCTGTTGTAGCACTGCTACTTTTCCTTCCCTTAGTTAGAAAGGGAAAAAATTTCACTAGTTAATAAGTTCAAAGAAGTTTCAACCACATTATTTATCCAGTTGCAAAAAGACTGGGAAAAGTGAAACCATTTCACCCTTCCAGGGAAGTTTGCTGTTGGAATGGCTGAACTACATTTTCCTTTCCAACATTTCTGTACTGCAGCTCTTGTAATTCCATTGGACCATTTCCATCCCAAGAATTCCAAACTAAAGGTCTTTGGTCCTTTCTGCAGACATGATGGCTGTGTCTGTGCACATGGGATTTTTTGAAGGTACCTGAATTCAGCTCATGGAGTCGTGGAAAAAGGAAAATTCATCCTTCAGTTTCCATCTCAGCTGCAGCTCCTGTCCTGTCCACGATGGAGCTGGAAATGTGCAGCACACAGCAGCTCCTGGCCATGGAATATTCCCTCAACTCCTCTCTCCCAATGCACATCCAGTGCACATTTGTACCCTGCACTGCTTCCCACCTCTCCAGCTGCAGTCACAAAACCACAGAGCTCCGAGGTAAATCTTCCTTAAATCCATCCCTGCAGGCTCCTGATGGTTCTCCCTGTTCCTCTGAGCACTTAATGCCTTCCTGGTGGAAAGGGAAGCAGAGAGGAGTGCACCACTGAAAGCAGATTAGACCAATTAAACTCCCCTGCTGTGACAGAAGCTGCTAATGAAGCAGCATCTGATTGCTTTTCTTTTTTTAAATGTGAAAGCAAAGCACAACTTGGTGTCTCATTTCCTGTCCACTGTCACCCAGAGGAACCACTCTGCCTTATCCTTGCTAAAGCTGCATTTCCTTGTGCTCCACTCACTAGGAATCTTCTCTCTTCCAGCTCTGACATCCACAATTCTCCTCATTTTGACATCTAAATTCCATAAATACGTTGTTTACTCCCTCTTCTGGGCTATTAATGAAAAATATGAAGACCAAGCCAAACACCCTCACATACCTGTTAGTAAAAAGTCCTATTATGCCACATATTAGCAAGATTCAGCAGTGCAGAGGTTACTAATTTAGACAAATAATGTGTGGGGTTTTTTTTCTTGAAAACAAATGACCACAATCTCATTTTGGCTTTTTGGAATATCAATTAACACATGGAAATGCACACTCCAGCCCTGACACACACAGACTTGGTCTAGTTCTGCCTGAAATTTATCCATTAGTCACTTCTTGCTCATAAAAGGTGAAAGGTGCTTTAATGAACAAACATGATGCTTATTATTTGGATCAGCAACACTTGTGCCTCTGTGCCTGAGCAGCACTTAGAACAGGTAACATTTGGTTTACAACACAACAATAAAATCTGCCTTTATTGCAAATAAACAGAGTATTCACACCTTACAATATTGTTTTAGATGCAGGATTATATTCACTCTTAGAGAATCTAATATTAATATAAAAGGCACATGCACTTCATGTTTTCACACCTCTTTTATTTCCCAAGCAGCGTTAATATGGTTTTTTAAATATTACATTTACTTTGTTAAAACATGAAACTACTTCTGTACATTTGTTTGCAATCTGAGAACACACACCATCAAGTAATCATTTGTACAGTAACAACACGTATCAAAACAACAAAAAAAAATCATCACAGCCCAGAATTTTCCACATCCACCCCCTTTGCTTTGATTTAAAAGCTGCTCTGACAGGAGAAGCCTCACCATTATGGTAGTTGAAACAGGAAACAAACACTGCTCTCTTCTAATAATTGTCTCCAGCTGCTTTGATTGGTTGCAGTTAATATTAATAGTATAACCTTTAAAAATTGTGGGGAAAGGTAATACTTTATCTTCACTCCTCATATTAAGGCTCCAAAGCAAGCTTAATGAGAAACCATTAGAAAGTCATACTGCTAAATAGTATCTTAACTCACAATTCAGCCTATATAATTATGTCAGGATTGCAAGTGACAGTGACTCCTGATCCATCAAGCTCACCTTTCCAGCAGGGAAAGCTCAGGATGTGTGGCAGGATGGCAGCAGAACTCCTGGTGGAGCCCCAGAGCTGAGCTTTGTCCCTTTGCCACCACAGGACACAACTCCAGCTGTGCTGCAGACAGGAATAAGTGCAGGAACAAGACAGGACTAGAGCTCCAGAGTGTGCATTCTGACAGAACTCACCCACAGCTGGCAGCTCTGCTCAGGAGGTGACCTGGAATTCAGGACAGGAGTGGCACAGGGGGATTTAGGGACTTTGCAGGCACACCTGGCTCTGAGCAGAGCCTCTCCCTTCACCACCACGAGGGCATGGAAACTCCTCCAGCCAGGAGTGAGCAAAAATAATTAGTACATACATTAGTAAATGACATCTTCAAGACTTGGAACATATAAAACATTATCATCTTTATGAAAATAGACCAATTTCAGCACAGGCTTGCCTTTTTTTGGGGAGGAATTCAGGTACATTTTTTATATTTTAAAAGGCAAGTGTTCTCCTGGACAGCTGCCCATGCTCTTGTGTAAAATGTCCTCAAAGCAGCACAAACTCCTCTGTGCTAAATCTCTTTAGTCTTTTCTTTTCATCCTCGGAAAAAAGGTAATTTTCTTCATGGAGTGGACTGGAAGCCAAGTCATAGTCTCTAGAATGACCCTTGACAAAAGTAAACAGGGGGTATTTCTCCTTGGATGAAGATTTCAGCATCTACAATGTAAAAACACAAACCAGATTAAACATTCATTGGAAATGAAGAAATACATTAAACACTGATATTCACCTCATGATGACTGCAAAGGAAAAAATTAATTGTTTATTTCTATTATCTCATTAAAACAAAAGCATTACACAATCCAAACATCTCCTCCTGTTGGACATTTACTTCCCTTTCTTTTTCAGGTAGCTGCTGATTTCATGCCTATCCCTGTTTTCATTCCACACAGATCTCCTGGATGTGCTGTTTGATTCAGTGCAACAAAGATAAAAATAAAAGGATAAAAGACAGAAGATAAAAACCTCTACAAAATAGTTAATGGCCATAAGGGTGTCCTCAAGCACAGGTATGAATTTTGCAGCCACTGAGCATCCTGGGGAGGTATTTTTACTGTAGAATCAGCGCAGATTTGAAATAATCCATGTTTTTATTAGAAGTTAAAACACATTCACCAATGTAAATAAGGCAGTCAGGAGCACATGGCTCACACCAGATTGGTGACAGTCACAGGGAACCAGGGTGCCCAAAATCTACATTTGTAAATAAGAAAACTGAGCATGAAAAAAATTGGTGGTGGGGAATGAAAAATACTGAAACAGGTCAGCAAAACACCTTTAACAGCACACCAAACACTGAAAAACATTTCAGCCTTTCATGGTGTTTTGTTCACTGATTTATTTTTTAATTTATTTTACTTTTTCTTACCTGCTTGGGAAAAACCAGCCCAGTGTTGCAGTGACATGCAGAACTACATCAGGCTAGAGAAACACACTGTGCAGAACTAAAAATCCCTGAACATGATTTCAGGAGAACAATCAGTCTAAATCAGTTAAAAACCTCCTGAATAGATCTTTAAACAGTGAGAACTATTTCAAAAATACAGGCAGGGGTTGAGAGGGATTTAAAAAAGAAGAAAAAAATCAATCCCAGTAAAATCCTGGGGTTTCACTGCCTTGTCTGTGTTCAGCTTTACTGAAATTTCCTCCTCCACAACATCTCTTTCCATGGACTGAGGGAGGTGAGGAAACCCTAAACAAAGTCCGGGGGATCCTGGTCCAGATTTGTGTAACTCTCATCAAGCCACAGTGATCACAGAGAATCTGAAACTCTAAAGAACTTGCAAGTTCTCTGCAGACACCAGTGCAGTGATATCTGAAGGAGTTTATTGATAAAGATCAATATTTTCAGTATTTCAATGTCAGAGTGCCACTGCAACAATAATTCTTTGTGCTGAACTGAATCCACGTTCAGCCCCAGTTCTTCTCTCATTTCTGCTACATTTGGGCCACAAACAGGTAAATGCAGCCTTACAATAATCCCAAGGGATTATTTATTTTCTGGCATGGGTTTGGATAGGGAAACAACTCCCAAGTGGAGCCTGAATATGGTTTGGATGGAGTTTCTCCCACCACTCCACTTGGGCCTCAATTATGATACCCAAATTTTTTCCATCCCATAAGGTTAATCCTCAAGTAATAAAAGCTGAATATTTTCTTTCACCTCTTATTACCCAAAAAAGCAGGGAGAACCTGGATTTTTTTGTCCAGCCTCCACAGGGCACACTGGGGATACATTGAGGTTTACAGTTCAAGAGTTATCACACTGCAATTGCAAACAAAGGGAAAAATAATGGAAGAGAAGGAAAACACAAAGGATGTGAAGGATTGCAAGATCAGTTAATAGAATATTTCTCTCACTGTATCTGTAGCCAAACTTTCATCTCTTTTCACACTGACACTGCCTGAAATGTATTTATATAAAATAATGTCTCCAATATTGAAGAGCTCTTATTTAAAATACCAGGATAATAACTCCAAGACTTGGATCAAACAAAAGCATTTTTTCAACATACTTTCAGGAAAGAATTGTACTTAATCCCAAACTTGAAAGACAAGAAATAAGGAAATAGCAGAAAGAAAACTTCCACTGAAACTGGTTTTGTAAATAAGATTTTTTTTACCATGTTATGACATTCTTTCCTTCATGTGACAGAGAAGGAAAACATGGAAGAACAGAAACTTCACTATTCAAACTTTTCATATATTTTACTTCTTTACTTTTTTCTTCTCTGGGTAAGAATCAAAAAAACAACTTCAGCATCAATCAATACCAACTTATGAAATGGTATTAAGTTGGAAAAACTGCTTTTTTGGCTCTAATACTAATACCACTTATCAGGACATTCCAATCACTGGACAAACATGAATTCCTTGTGCTGCTGTGTCAACTGCTATGGTTGGAATATCAATATTGTGCCCATCCTCTGCTGCTGCATCCTTTTCATGGAGTATTTTTTAAACCACAGAACACAGAGCAGCTCACAGAACACATTCATGATGCTGCATTTCATACCCTCACATACTGGAATAACCAAGGAGAAAGAAAGTTGATTGCAAGTGGCCCTAAGTGAAGGCAGAGCAGTGTTTCTGCAGGGGAAGGATTGGGTCAGGCAGGTTTGCTGGCTGGCACCTGCTCTGTGCAGCTCAGAGCAGAGCCCTGCACTTCCCACCGGCAAAACCCACTCGTGCTAATGAGAATTAACAGTCTGGGCTCTCCCAAACCCTTCCCCTCCACCCCAGTCCCTCCCGAGGGACACACTGCTCCCCAGCAGCCCCCGGGCCGGGCAGCCCAGCTCGCAGGCTGGCAGGGACATTCCCACTTCACGAGTGCCACCTCGTGGGCCATCGGACACCTCCCGGCACAGCCCGGGCTCTGCTCCTCGCACAGGGCAAACAGCCTCTGCCATTCCATCGTTAACAACAACCTGCATTTCTGACAGCGCTACAAGCAGTGAGAAACGTCTCAAAAAGAATTCTGTCTGCTTACAAGGGTGAAGCTGATTCTCTTCCCTTCCCCCCACCCTTCCCAGCCAAGGAATGGATTTGGGAACTCCCAACACCTACCTTGGTGATTTCTTCAGAAGCTTTCTCAAAGTCCTGCACAGTCCTACAGTAAAATCCTATCGTGCAGCTCGGATCCATTTTTTTGAATGACATCTTTTTGGGAGAAGGACAGTGGAATGACTGCAAGTTTCCCAATTAAAAAACACAAAACACACAGTTAGGGTCAGGAACAGAGCAAATCCATGCATTTACTTTTGCCCCCACCAGCTCTAAAACACCCAATCCCCTGCATCACTTGAATTAAAACCCAGCACATGCTTTGGAAATCATTTTTCTCCCACCCCGTCCCCCAAATATTCAAGTAATTCCACCCTTCCCCAGCCGTGTAAAACCTCCTGCTGTTCCCTAACTTCCCCACACCACCACGTTAGTTTGGAATCTGTCAAAGCTCTGCTGCTCCCAGCAATACTTTATGAATATTCCCAAGGCAGAGAAGGTGAATGCTCTTCAGCAAATTGAATTTGTAACAGCTTTTGCACTATCTTACTGCTTTACTACCACTGCCCAGTGCCCCTTTCCCTCCCCCAGCCTCTATAAAAGAGACATAATGGAATAAACCAACCTCATGCATTTTCCTTTAGTAAATGAAATGGGTTCAAAAACCCACAAAACACACGAAAGCAAAACCATTATTACAATGATCCACAAGTAGGGAAAACCCAAACATGCCTTGCTTTACAAATGGCTTTTTCCTAATGTGAAATCTCTTTCCCTGACAGATGATGCCCTGACAGTGCTGTGAACTGCTACTTTCAGCAGCCCTGCTGTAAGAGAAAACAAACACAAAACCACCTTCCCCACGCTCCTCACTCAGTTTATGAGAGAAAAAACAAGTAGGTCCTATCTACCCTGATTCTGTGGTTATTTATAACAGGAAGTGTGGTTTTGGTGAAACTCATTGTCCAGTAACTGCAATTATTTCCTCACTTGCTCTCAAAGGGAGCCAGACCTCTCTATTCTGTCTCTAACACAGAGGATGACCCATCATCCTCCCTCTATTAAATCCTTTTTTTTGCCAAAAGTCAACCCACAGAGGACAGCACTGGTCACCAAACCTGAATGTAACCACCCTGCAGCAGTTTTACATAATAAAATATATT
This sequence comes from Entomyzon cyanotis, assembly GCA_024500445.1. Taxonomy (NCBI): domain Eukaryota; kingdom Metazoa; phylum Chordata; class Aves; order Passeriformes; family Meliphagidae; genus Entomyzon; species Entomyzon cyanotis. The sequence goes on from JAKEPQ010001020.1 coordinate 2,247,800, forward strand.
GTTCTTTCCTGGTGATTACAAACCCAAAAGGTATTTCTGTAAAATCTCTGCTAAAAAACATCCACAAACATGATTAGGGCAATTTCTGCAACACTGCTTTTAGCCACTGCTTTTTCTCCTCGCCGTTCAAATGCTTTAAACAGCAATTGTGTTTTTAATATTAATTCCTGAGCCATCAAATGCATAAACCAAAGCCTGCCTCACCCATCCCATCCAGCACCAACCCTGTCCCTCCAGCTGTGCTGCACTGCCAGGGCAGGAGGTTTCATGCTGCACAAATCACTGCACAACAAAGAGAAGTGGGGAGGATTTTTTTTTTTCCCACTCCTCCAAACAAATGGATGCTGGAAGCCAATACAGAGTGGATTGATTTCCAACTTATTCCGGACAATTTGTCAATTTTGAAAATACTCCCCACAGATAAATCTAACAAGCAACTATCCACACTAAGAAAGCAATTTCTGTTTACTTTTGACATTTCTGGACAAAGACATAATACTATTAAATGCACCAAGCATTAAATTGCAATCTATTTTCCGTCTGCAGGAAAGCATTAGGACACGATCAAGCCAAGCTGGCAGCTTGCAAACCTTCCAAACACAGCTAAAAACCTTGATATTATTGGGAAATTCAGATTAATGTCAGCCTGCAGCACAATTTGGAGGCTGAGCCATAGGAACAGAACCCAAAAAGAAGTGTATTTTTGTAGCTTGGCCACTGCACCACGGCAGGACCTTCAGGAAGTCACTTCAGCTCTGCTGCTTTGTGCTCTTCCCACCTTTTGTCTGGTTTTCCCCAAACTGTAAAATCTCCAGAGGCATTGGAGCAAAACAGTTATTAGGATAAAGGGGACAGAGCTGGGTTAGCATCCCAGGCAGAGCTGGGACTCACCAACTCCTCCTCCAAATATCTCAACAGGGCAAACCTAAAGGCATCTCTACACACAACCAAACTGTATTTTCTGATACATTTTGCTGCTGTGTCCTTTTGCTTCAATCACAACCTTCTCATTACCTAGAGAATGTTCCACTTCTATACAATATAAGATGCTAATTCAAGCATTTTGTTAAGCATAAATAATGAAAAATATGAAGTGTTTGCTTTAAGGACTTGTCTTTAGCCCTCTGTAAGCACTTTCAGATTTTACAGGGATATACAATATATATATATATATATACATACATATATATTTATATATAAATACATAAATAAATCTATAAATACATATATGTAAAAGTAGTTTTCCTGAATGCTATTTGATATTATTTTGCTCCAGAGCAGCTGCTGCTGGCCTGGCTATGCATGCCCCACAGGCTGTTCCTACTGAACCAAGAGCTGCTGGAAGTTCACCTAAGTTGGGCACAAAACCAAGGAGAGTTTGTCTGGATGGTCCTGAGGATTGGACTGTGAGTGCTGTGGCTACTGAACACTTCCTTGCAGCTGATAATGTTTTCCCAGGGTATTTGTAAATTGAGTTCTCTAATCAGCTCCTTTAGCTCCATCTATTCTCCTTTAGCTCCATCTATTTCCAGGCTCCTACTATTGAATACCACAGGAATTCTCTCCAGGATGTTGATTGCAATTTGAATTAAAAAAAAAAAAAAAGCCAAACAACAAAATGACCAAAAAGACAAACTATCAACTCCAAATCCAAACAGGTTTAAGACCTACAAATATTATCTATTTTCTTTGATGGCAAATTACTTAAACGAAGTGATCATCTATTTTGGAGATTTTTATGATCATTAAAAAGAAAACAGATGAAGATTAATGAAGTAAAAATTAAAGCCCCATATTGAGATTTAACCTCTGGTCATTTTTGTTGATTATAGGCCTATAAAGAAGGGCAGGACATTGATAAATAACATGTAACTGTAAAACCATAAAGCTGCAGCTAGCTAGAACATCTCTAAATAATTAGTGTTTGATTCATATGGGAAGCAAACAGTGCCAGGTCTATATCCATAGTACCTCAAGAGGGAAATCCTTTATGCTGACATCTACAAAAGATTGGCAGTAATGAGGATCCATGTAAATCAAACTGTCATCTACAAGGACAAAACAGAAGACAAGTAATTCAAAAAACACCTTATTATTACACTGCTTACAATCCAATTTCTATGCAGAACAGCTGGAAAAAAAGCCAGTGAGTAACTGCTTGCCAGGCTGATACTCATTGACTGAAGCATAGGTTTTTGCAGGACAGATTAACTTTTGCATAATCAAATATGCTTGTATAAGCAGAATTTTTATAAAGTGATGAAACTGTCATTTAATTTTTGGTGATAAAATTACTTTTACAAACACACAATTATATTCTGGAGTTTGCATATGAAAGATGTATCGCCCTGCTTCATCCTGACAGCAAGAATATATTGCTTGTCATTTAGGCATCAACTAACACCACTTAAAGCAGGAGAGAGTAAACACCTAAATAAGAACTGCCAGGCAGGAACAGCAAACGCTCCTCAAGTTTGGTGAAACAGATAAATTATGCCTTGTTTATGCAACAACGGAAATTAAATGTACATTTTACAGAATCCAATTACTCCATGGGGTAAGTGACAAATGGCTGGACTTGGGGAGATGTGATGAATTAATAAGGTACTCATTTTGCTATTTTAATCACGCTATTTCCCACTGCTCTGATATTAACTTCCTAACTCGGAGAGAAAAAAATCCTGAGGAGACAGAACACATTAAACCACTCACCTTGGAATCCAGCAAAGTAATAGGACTGCTTGGGTTTCCCACCAATAATGCCAACACAATATTCCAGGCTTAAAATTCCCTGAAACAAGAATGTGAAATAATTAGGACAGCATTAACCAAAGTATTAAACTGAATTAAAATATTTGCTCTTTGCTGTTTTAGGCCAATAGTTTTGGTTTTTTTGGTCTATTTTAAAGATTGACTCCATGATTTCCTGAGGCTTGACCAAAGTGAAACCACACCACCAGGTATTCCAGAGAAAAGTACTCCCTTCCCATGAGATATCCACAACATCATTTTGGGGAGGAGACAAAACATGTCACAAATTAAGCACCAATTCCTTGGGCCAAATATCCCAAAGTATTGTAAGTAGGGAACTTTGCTCTCAACAAAAAGATTGATTTTATCATACTACTAATACCAAGGCTTCTCAAGATAAAATTTTCCCTGCTTAGAAAAGGATAAAGTCATTTAAAAACCTCCCCAGAGATGCTACAGAGTCAAATCCAGCATGGTTTATACAGGTTAAAAAAGTGATGCTTATTTAAAGTACAAATGAGAAGGCTTCCTTAGGAAATTTATTTAAACTATAAATGAGAAGGTTTCCTTAGAAAATGCTCTGAGCATCACAGAACATTCAGGAAGATCAGAAGCAAAAGCTCCAAGAGCCAAGGAGGACAGAACAGAGAAAGAGCAAAGCTCCTCAGAGTAATGGATAACTGCTTAATCTATGGGAAGCTTCTTGTAAAAGTGAATTATAAAAAATTTATCAATTTTCACCCATAAATATAAAATCCTTTGCAGAAATTACCACTCGTGCTACATTCTAAAAATCTGCATTTTTAACTTAAAGCCAGACTCCAAGAAATGTAGTCACTTCTGGAGAACAGTCAAGGCAGACACTGGAGTGACTGATTCCTGCAATTGAAAGCTCTCTCATCACAGCCTCCATGAACAGCCTTGGGAAGGGAGCAGCAGGAACCACACAGGGAAGCCAAAAAACCCTAAAAAAACCCCTAAAACTTTCCCAAAACCAACTGAAAATACAAGGGAAATGAACAGGGGAGAATAACAATTTAAGATCCTCACTTAAAAGCCTTCACCAGTCTGTTTTCCCACGCCAGTAAAAACCAAAATGTTTGCCTGAAATGTCCTGGTGAAGAGGCAGCCACAAAAATAAATAATGTTACAGACTCTCAGCTTTTGTCCATGCTACACTGTGGTAATGTAAAAATGAACCCAAAATTTAAAGTCAGATAAAGAGGAGCATGGAAAAGGAAATAAAAGCAGCAGGAATAAGAGAACAAGGTCTTCCCTGAGAGGAGCAAGAGGCAGGATTACAGCACATCCTGCAGAACCTCTGCTGAAAAACCACAGCACAGACCTTCCCCCTTCTGCTTTCTCCTGGAGTTTTCCTTTTTTCCAGCTCTTTTTCATATGGGATAGCTGCTTGCTACTCCTGCATCACTGTCCTCAGAAACATCCATCCAGACAGTGAAAAAACCATGAAATAGTGACTAAAGATAGCAAATAATTCCATGGGAACAAAGAGACAAAAGAAAATGGGAAGAATGGAAAGGCAACAACTTTAAACCATTTGACATTTAGGAAAATAAGAAACAGAGTAAGGAATTGAGTGTATTTATATTTTAAAATGCTGCCTGATCCTTAGTTACATATGCTATTAGAGCCCTGCTATATTAAATTACCATTGGTAATTTGAGCCACTGCATTAATGTCTTTTCAGGTGGCTGCTGGAGGAGCAGGACAGTTATCAGTGCTTTACCAAGGGACATCATGTGCTCTGCAATTATGTCTGATCTTGTAATAGGGAAATTTAAAATCTGTAAAGTCAAACTTTACAACCTTCAACTGTAAAATCCCCACCACACGTTTAATGGGGAGAATTACCCTCGTGAAGTCGCTTTTCATATCCCCTTGTGCTACTCTTTGAAAAATGATTGAACTCTCATTTCATACCTTTACAAACTCCAGGTAGTCTGTGTTTGTTCTCTCTCCACCGAGTCTCACAGGAACCAATATAATTACAGCTTTTGTGCCTGATTTCCCAGAATCCATAAAAGAGCACTGTCTGTCAATAACATCTGAGCTGTAGACTGAAGGGAGACACATGGAAATATTAAAATTTAAAATACAACCTCTGGTTTTCAGAGACACACCTACAACATGGCATCACTAAAATTGCAGCTTTTCCAAATCCTCCTGTCCTCCCAAAACACAACCCCAGGTGACTCAGAACCAATGCTGTGTGTCTCCTCATTCCCAGCAATGTTTTGTGGAGATGTAATTTTTTTTTTTTGCTTCTGCTGAATTGTGATGCCAAGGAGATGCAGAAGGGGTAGGTTAGGAGAAAGCCAATGAGTATTTATTGCTGCATATAAACTTCTGAAAGGAATAATTAAAACTTGAAAGCCTCCAACTAACGGAAACATCTCCATGTAAAAGGAAAAGAGGCAATAATTGATGTGCTGATTTGGAATTCCACCATAAGATACCAAGCAAGCAATGTACAAAGAAAATCTGCACATATCCAGAATCCCTTTGTCTACATATTCTCAATTTTGTGGATCCATTTTATAGGGATTTTTTTCCTTTAAAGCTCTGTTGTTAAGTGCTAACTGAAAGGCGTAAAAAGAATCTAAAATGTTTGCAAAAATCTACAAAATCACATTTACCTGTACAATCCTGAGCAACATAGACTGTTACTCCTTGCAGCTCAGGGTCTCTTGCTTCTTCAACAGCTTTTCTAAGTACAAACACAAAACTATTTAATTTATCTTTCACTTAAAAAATTAACCGTAAATAAGCAAATTACTTTGCGTTTTTAGAAACAGGTTAATTTTAATTGTTTGTTACAGGGATTTTTTGTTTGTTTGGGGTTCTGGGTTGTTTTGTTTCATTCAAGACACCTTCCTTTCCTGATAAATACAGGTGGTGGGGTTTTTATTTGTTTTCAAACACTGGACACCAAGATCCAACCTATATGACAACATGTTTTTCCCAAGCCAAGATGACAATGTCTGGTTATTTAGAAGTAAAAATGAAACCCACAAAAAAAGGCCTCAAATCCCATATTAACTTATGATTAAATTCACATTAATTATTTTATTTCTTTCTAACAATTTTTTGTCATGCTTATTAATGATAAAGGCTAAGTTTGCTGACAAAAATACTATTTTCAACTCATTAGATCTCTTCATTTGATCTCTGCTCATATAAAAACTCACAAATTAGCACCTGGAAATAAAAAGCTGCAAGGTTTCACCAAAACTTTGAAAAATGTAATTACAACATTGGACTCTCCTCAGAAGACTAAAAGACCTAAAAAGTAAAAAGAAAATCTATGCTGATAGTCAGACCCATGGTTATCAATCAGGGACAACACTTGTAAAGAACTGAAACTGTTCAAAATAGAGGATTTGCCTTTGAGTTCCACACACACCTGCATTAAATGGTCACTATCCCTTTATTTCCCACTATATTTTGAGGAATAGTTTAATACAGTCATTCCCAAGTTATGAGGGAGTTGTACATTGTTAGTGCTGCTGTAAGACAGAAAGATCCAGGAAAGGAAATCTTTGCAGGGCTGGAAATCACAGGGGTTGTGGTGAGTGTAATTCTGCACCAAATCCCTGCTGCTCCCATTAGAGAGACAAATAATTTAACAGATAATTTGTTTAAGCAAGCAAAAAAATTCTGACAGCTTCCATCATCAGAAGAAAGTAGAATAAAACACATTAATAATGCTGAACTCTGCATGGATGCACACCTGATTATTTCAGTACAGCTGCATTTCAGAATATCATTTACACTAAATATCAAATTCTTCTATTTATATATGTATATAAACATATAAATGCATGACCTTTGGCTTCTGCTGCTTAAATGATTCATTAGTGATTCACTTTATAGGTAAACTGGAACCCACTAAGAAAATATACATATAAGACTACAAAAAACCCAAAGAATCATTCAAAGAATTGGATATCAAGGCTCACAGTATGGAGAAATTTGACTTTCGACTTTTTTTTTTAACCATGCTGAATGTCACAGACCCTTTACTTTTACTGGGGTATAATTATAATATTAATAGTCCCATACATTTACAGTTTCACAAGAATTTGATGTGTGCAAAGAAATGCTGAAAACATCAATTTTAGCTCTGACATTTCATTACACTATCAGTACATTACAGCCCCCAGGTTACAGTATAAAAAAAAAAAATCTCTAATGTTATGCATGTTCCAAGGTTGAAAGAGTGGTTAGTTTTTAGAACATTTCATTAAATGCAGCTCCACTTCCAAGGTTTGGGAGAGATCCTTGGGATTCTACAAGTAAACAGGAATGTTTGAATGTGGTTTTTTCCTGAAATAAGACTGACAAAAGCTCAGCATTCAATTCCTGCACCTGCTGCTATTTCCCTTCCCGCCTGCGAAAAACCTCTGGAATTGCTCCTGCTATGGGTGTTTTACAAAGCCAATAATGAACAGTTTGCTGCTCAATTAGGCTGAAGTGATCTCAGGACACTCAGCAATGCTTCCCTGTGATGCACCAAAGGAAAGGAACGGCGAGTGAAGGTGTTTTACCTCAAAATGTGTGCGACCACAGCAGGTCCATACCAATCCCCCGCCATCTTCCCCGATTTCTTCCCATATTCTATCAGCTGGTGCAGCCCAAAGGCTGCCAGAGGGGAATCACCAAACCAGGAGATGATTTTCCTGTGATAAACTTCATTCCTCATCTCGGTGACATCCCAGCTCCTCCTGGCTGGGCCCCTCTGGGGACGGGGCAGGATTTTGGGGTCTCTCTCAGCAGTCAGCGATGCCTCGAAGGATGCTGTGAGCTTCCTCACCGTGTTGCTGGTCCAGGACTCAGAGTCAGAGCTGTCCATGTCCAGAGCATCTGGCCACACCCAGGCTGCAGCAGGAAAGGGCAAAAGCCACGTTCACCTTAATATTAACTTTCTGGCATAATAAGCAAAGCACTTCCCTTTGTCCCCAGCACTCCTTAAAGCAATAATGTGTATTTTACATGTCACTGTTAACAGGTGAAGAAAGAATTCCAGTAGAGAAGGATTTGCTTTGATTTTCTGGTGACCATCCCAGTCACCAGAATAAACAAGATATACCTGATTACAGGTTAGAACTCTCTTCCATATGAAATACGTTAACATATTCACTACTATCCAAAAACCTTTTATCCATGTCAAACAGGAATTTTCAAAAGCTGTTAATTCTTCTCATTTTTCAGTTATTAAAAAAACGGGCAGACCTGAGGAATTATTCATGTAAAAGCAAACACTTCTTCCTGGCAGATCATTAGAAAAACAGGCAGGATTTCTTTATTCACTAAATTCATTAACTCTTTTACATTACAAGGCAAATTTGTTTAAATATCACTCAGCACAGTATTTTCAGTCTGCTTTTCCAGCTGAAGGTTTCCCTAGGGATGATGCATCCCACACAGCATTCCTCTCCAGCAGAATGGGGTTCAGGGAAGACGCCTGGAATTCTCCCACAATTCCAACAGTACTTGAACACAAACCCAGCCTGTGTCAGCTCAGTGTAACATCTCACAGGCCTTGCTGCTCTGGACTCTCAGCTTCACATTTCAGTCAGTGTCTTAAGCACAGGCATTTCAAAGTAAAACTTAATATTTAAAATCCAAATTCATTCACACCACCATTCAGCAATATCTGGAACGTTCCACGGCAGAGGAAGTGTAAATATCTCAGCTAGAAACTTCAGGCAAGTTTTGCTTCCTAACAGAAACAACACGATTAAACTAGACTGAAAACATCTCTGGGAAAAGAGCAAACAGCCATGAAAAACTTCCTGTAAACACCTGAATATGTTTCCAAAGCTGCCCAGACCTCATAAAAAGACTTTGAGAAGATAATTCACCAGCTGTCAGCAGACCAGGTGAGGAGCAAAGTACTCCAGCAAGACCATCCATACTCCATCTTTCTGTGGATTTGGATTGCCACAGAAACAATAGCACTCTGCAATCCTCCCATCACTTTGCAAATTAGGATGCAAGGGGGACATGCAAGGAATTCTTTGGAACCATCGATTTTAAAGATAGAAACCTGGGGCTTTTTTGTTTGGGGTTACTTCCAAATGAGCCATTACACACTCCTGCTCACAGGGAGTCTTCTGGGCAGGTCTTGAATTTCTTTTAAATGTAGGTATAACAAAAGTGGTATTTAAGGGATTTGTGCTCTCAGCAGAAGTATTCACATACTTTTTGGTATCTGCAGCCAGCTGAAAGGGATAATGAATGTTTTTTGACTTAAATATCTACAGCCAAAGGAACATTCCATGAGCCAATCCCACAGTTCAGTCCTGATGCTGCTGGGAACAGACTTTGTGGTGCAGCTGGGTTGGGATCTTGTTCCCAGCTTACATCAGAGCTGCACAGCAAGGGCAAAGTGTTATCAAAACAGGCTTTCAGAAGGATCTTCTGCTAAAGTATTGCTGGGATCCCACAAATGGCTGAGGAAACAATGCACTGTGTTCTCTCAAACCCCCCCGGGTGGCTTCAGGCCCATGTCTTGGGTCATTCTGACAGCAAGCAATGGCTGATTGTTACCAAAGAGACTGGGGAGGGGATGGAAAGGAAAGGTGTTTAACTCTGAGAACCTAAAATACCTCTCTGCAGGACATGGCTCAGCCTGGAAGGATGAGGAGGACATGGACACTCAGCCTGTGACAGCAGAAAGTGTCCCATGGCTCCTAAAGCTGCTTCTTCAAGCTGGCTGGGACTGAGGGAGGACTTGGAGACAGACAGTGGTAAGGAAAAAAGGGAAGTTCCTCTCTAAGTACATGGGGGGAAGGGAAGAAATGACATAGTGAACATTTCCACACAGAGAATGATGTATTGAAGTTAGATTAGAATCCTTCTAGGAACTCAATATATTAATACCAGAAGAAATTCAATAAGGGACAACTTTAAAACAGATAAAAGAACATCACTTCTGCCATAGCCCACAGCTATGGCCTGTGGAACTCATCTGCACATCCTGAGTTCAAGAAACAATCAGATTTCAAGAGAACTGGATATGTGCATGGATGAGAATACCCAGATAGGGGGATCACACTTTTGTGATGTTTAACTCAAGAGTTAGACACTGAAAACTCCACAGAAGTTTTGCTGGGCAAACTTTGGTTCACAGAAATTGCTCAATCACTGATGAAATGTGACAATTCCAACAGTAACAAGGAGTTACTGTTAAAAATCAACCAAAACCAGCTGGCACTTCAGATTTGGGATAAAAAAAGGCCATTTTGGTCTCTACAGAATGCCTGTGCTTCTGCCAAGCCCAGAGATCTTCTCTCCCAACTCACCTCTCCCAAGGAAATGAAGCATCAGACCCTGAGCCAGCAGCATCTGCCCTGTTCTCAGCGTGCAGCCCCAGCCACAGTCTGTGGTTAAAGCAGAGCCCTGGATCTGAGGGAATTCCTCTCTGTAGGTCAGCCAGATTCTAGAAATGAAATCTTTGCGGAACTCCTCAACGTTCCCCGAAATCTCAGTGTTGATCTGATCAAAATTGGACCCATCTGTAGAGAGCTCACCAGATTCTGGAAGGTAAAGCACAATTTAAATGCTAATTTTTTATGGCACTTCTGTTATTAGAAAGCAAGTAACAAATATTAAATCTATTAGAAAAATAGATTTAATTTTTACATTTGAAAATTTACAAAAGCTACCAATTGCTTCAAATGCAACAAAGGAAAACTGGAAGGCAAACATAATAGGTATGTGCCAGATGAAACAAAAAAAAAAAAAAAAAAAAAGAAAAAATCAAAAGAGCAATGCAGACATCACTGTGCCAGTGGAATCACTGACCTGCAAAGAAGTGCTTAATTCACCCAACTGTAAATGGTCAAACAGAGAGAGACTTAAAAAACTGCACACTGGGAAGTGATAAGGAAGGTGTTGGTGTAGTGACCCTGATCAGTTATTGTCATATTTCCATCAGCAGTTTCTAGAAAGAAAATCTCCAATTGACGGTAAAGTGCAAATTACAAAAGGAATATTTACAGAAAGAACAAGGGTTTGGTATAAAATCTGAATAAAGCAGGTTGGGATGGGTTGCATTAGTGATGAGCAATTAAATGAGTATTTTCCAAGCTTTTCATATTTACATTTTGAATTTGGTAATTGTCAATGCCAGTCTTTCTAAAAGATTAAAAATAGCTCCACAGAGCTGCTGCTGAGGAAGGCTGCAATGAGTGAAGTGCTCTGTACTCACCCTCAGTTTTGAAGTGGTAACATTTGCCCAGCAGAAAGACTGGAGAGTTTCTACTGAAGTAAGTTTTTGTTTTCAACACCCAACCTAGAGCAGATGCAAAACAAATACACATTTGTGACTGAAGTGTTCCAGAAGGAAATGTTAACAGCATCTGGTTAAGCCAAAGCTAAGCCTTGAAAGGGGAATAAAAAAAAAAAAAGTATTGAAATTGGGTTTTGGTCTCATAACAAATCCCATATAGGGTGCAGTGGCTGCTATTCCCTTTCAAACATGTGATAGCCTTAAAGCAAGCAGAAAAAAAAAGGATCTTTTCATCTTGTCAGACATTTCCAAAGGTCAGTTATGAGAATTAACAAAACTTATCAGAAATCTGGTGGTAAACCTGAGCAACCTCAGTCCTAAAGGGAAAACAGAAAAGTCAAGAACAGATCAAAAAAAGGTACACTTGAAAATTTGGTTGCACATAAACAAATCACTGATGTTCAACTGTGGGAAAAGATGTTCCTCAAGGAGATTCTTGAGTGGAGTTTGTATCTCACACACTATCCTATTTTTTTCCATAAAAGTACATTTAAAAACAAAAAATCTTTGTGCAGATGATTCCATATAATCCCTTATTAAATTCCATGCAAATCTAGTGTCATTTATATAATATATTTACTGTTTCCAAAATAAGTCATTTAAAATGAAATTATGCAAGATTTATCTGAAAAAATGAAAAACTAAAGAAGTTTTCTAGTGGGGTTAATTTACAATATCAAAGAAAAATTATTTCAAGGGCTATACTGCATTTTTAGTATTAATTAGTTATGATTCTATTCATGTCAACAAGAAACATTCCTTTTAATAGGACAGCTCTTACCACACTGTTCCACTTACTGTATTTCATGTTGTTCCATGCAGACATAAACTTTGATTTGATCTTGTCTACTTCATCTGTCCCTGTGGCCTCCATATTCAAATTCTAGAGAAAAAGCCATCTCTGTCCTGTAAGGCTTTCAGTCCTGCTACTGCAAAAACAAAAATAGAAACACTCAGCATCCCCCATGCAGGTACTTAACATTGCCAGAAACAGCAATAAACTCACAGAACCTTCCACTACCAGGCACTGAGAAGCAATCCTGTGCCCCATGAATAAGTAATAAAATAATTTAATTCCAAATATACACCAATAAAAGCACTACACAAAGCTAAATAAAAGATAATGTTCTCCAGCAGCTCTGCCTTGCACTGCTCTAGAGCACAAAACCTGTGCTGCCACATGAGCACATTGATTTTAGCAGCAGCGAGATGAAGAGCTATGATGCACCTTGCCAAGTAGAAAAAATGCTGCTCTTTTCTGCTGAAGAGAATACAATAAGCACTTTTTGTGTTAAAATCCACCAGAGTGCAGGCTAATTTTGTAAAATCTCCTTATAAATTGTCCAAGGAAATGCATCTTTATTGGCTCTTTCTGCATGGCAAGATAAGACAGATTCCACCTTAAAAGCAACCTAAACTGGTAATAATACAGAAAGAATATATAACTACCTTTATCCCTGTTCCTAAGGAATCTGGGAAAATTGGACAGAACCCCTCTGTAGTCCAGCTGCCCCATTCATAACAGGAAGTTTGCTATTAATTAATAAAACTTCCTTCACCACACGTATTCTGTCAGTGGATCACCTTAAAATACTTGACACAGAAAGTCTTCTTAATGCTATTTGGTGGCTCAAACCCTTACACAGAGAGAAGAAAAATGAAAAGCTCCTGCTTCAACAGCAGCTCTTGAGGGACATCAGAAGTTGATCAACAGTGGGACATCACTGCAATCTTCACTGAATTTTTATCTGAGTTCTGATAGCACCAGCTGATGACGTGAGCAACAGTGAACTTCCTCATTTAATGAATAAACTTGGGCCAGGAGAAAACCTCCTCACTTTAAAAGGAGAATCTGGAGAATATTTACCTTTCCATGGGCTATTCTCCATGGAACTGTGATCAAAAGCAGGACAAAGACTAAACGGTGTCACTTCTCTCCACTGGGAACGTATTTTAAGTAAACCTAATCAGTGACAATGTAATTAAGGAGAGGGTGAAGATGTCAGGGTGACAACATCATCTGAGCCAGAGGATACTCACACACATCCACTGCTTTGGGGATCTGCAATCTGCTGCCCAACCACCCCTAGCTAACATTCCAACTATTACATCATATTATTTCATAAAAATCTGCTTTTTGACAGGGTAAGAAGCAATGCCAGCTCACAAACATGGGAGCAGACTGACTTCTTTCAAGTGAAAATAGTGTCTACATCCCTGCTAATGATTAGCCTTGTGTTAAGCTGGAGAAGGAAGAAAAGGAGAATTTCAAGTTGGGTTTTAACTTCCTGCCTTCCTTCTTTAGGAAAAAAAGGAAAGTCTGACTGTATAACTGGCTCCAGACAGCAAAGCTGGAAAGATGAACTTCTCCAGGAGGTGTGTTTGGTCCTGTCTTCCTTCACACAATCTACAACAACCACTTATACATATAAAAACCACTATGATTACCTTAAAAACCAATTCCTATAAAAGCTTCCTCTGGCTAAAATTAAAAATTACACAAACCCCACAATTCTGAAAGGGCCTGAATACAAAATTACTTAAATGAGAAAGAAGCTAATTTTCCTTGAAAAGACAATGGTCATCACAGCACATTTATCTTTCCTCCAGGTCCATTTCTTCCCTGGCATTATGTTAAGACGCAGAAAGAGCTTACAAACCAGGTATAATTTTTTCACTGGGAAAACACAGGTTTTTCCCCATCATTGCAAGAAAGCATCAGTAAGAGTTCCACTGGAATTCATGGGACAGCACCGGGAGAAAGTCTCAGGGAATACAGATTCGAGCCCAATGGGCTTTAAAATCAGATTATCAAACCCGAACCGAATGGTTTGATCCCGAATTTGCCTCACTTAAGAAGTTCTCTAGCTCCACAAGGGTGATTTCCGTGAGGAGCAGCAATTGGGGATCAATGCCGGCAAGCGGCTGTTTGCCCAGCGACGCAAAAACCCCCCAAAAACCCCCCAAAACCAGCATTTGTTTGCATGAACAGCCCAAAAGCAACGCAAGCCGCCGCTGTGTCCGCAGCGGGCAGGACGGATGGAGCCTAGATAGGCTAATTAGGCGATAAATGATGTGTTATTAATGAAGATTTCTCTGGTTTCCATTGTACCTGCGAGCAGCGCGGAGCGGCAGCGGCGACACTCGGCCAAACCCACACGGGAAAGCGACCTCGAGCAGCGGCCGGAGGGCATTTTGAGGAGCTGCGAACATAGCAGGACAGTTAGAAACGATACTTGGAAGGCGGCTGGGAAAGAAAACCAGATTATTCCTTAATCCCGCAGCGAGGACGGAACGCTTCGCCCCGGCAGGGTTCGCAGCCAAGCTGGAGCCCTCACGCCCCGCGGCAAGGGGCTCGGCGGCTCCCGACCCCGCAGCACAGGGCGGATTGCCCGTCCCGCCGCCCCCCGCCGCCGCTCACCCCTCACGGAGCCTCCTCCGCCATGCCCGGAGCCGGCAGGGCACAGCGCGGCCTCCCGGCGCAGCTCCGGCCGCGGCGCAGCGGCGCGCGAACTACAACTCCCGGCGGGCACCGCGGCGGGGGCGAGGCGAGGCGGGCTGTGGATGCGCGCGGGGCATGCTGGGAGATGTAGTCCGGCGGGAGGGCGGCTGGGAGGCGGGCGGGAGGAAGAGGAGGGAAGGAGGAGGGAGGAAGAGGCTGGAGGAGGAGGCTGGGAGGGAAATCCCGGGAGGAGCGGCGGAGAGGGAAGCCCGGCCCTTCCCGGGGCTGCAGCTGGCCTTGAGCAGCGTCTCTCTCTTTGCTTGGGGATTTTGAGGGGTGTTGGTTTGTTCGATTTTTTTTTTTTTTTGTGGTTTTGTTTGGTGGGTTTTTTGTGTGGTTGCTTTTTTGGTTTTTTTTGTTTCGGTGGGGGTTTTTTGGGTTTTTTTGGTGGGGTTTTTTTTTTGCTTGATTTTCATTTTTAATTTTTTCTAAATTTTTTCATTTTTAATTTTTTCATTTTAATTTTTAATTTTTTTCTTCCGTTTAATTTTTTTAATCCGTTGTCTTTTGACTCCTCCACAGCAAAATGCCTCCCAAATCTCCAAATTCCCCGAAGGATTTCAATCTCCGGGACTTCAATCTCTACGATCTAACTCTGCTGTATTTCCTCTCCAAAAGTCCATCAGAGCCATTGCATCTCCTCTTCCTCTCCTGTGGGATTTTTTAGGGCTTTTTAAAAGTGTTTTGTAAAGTAGGTTCTTCATTAATCTGTTTGTCTTAAGCTGCTTTAAAATACTCATTGGCTGTATTGGGAGCCAAGGGCTTTAAAAAAAAAAAAAAAACAACAGTGCAGGATTTGTGGAGGATTGAATTGAATTTCTCAACTGTCTGGAAGTGGCATTAGTGCTCAACATTCTAAGAAGGGTGATATTCCTGCTTTCCCTGGATATTCCTGCTCTCCCTGGGACTCACCAGCCCAGTTTTGGGTTCACCAAGCAAAGTCATGTGGTTTTTTGTTTTCCCATGTTGTGATTTTACTGCCTTCTGCTGGTCAGAGATGATCAGACTGAGCTGAATTTTTTATAACCAGCACATGATCTAAAATGTAGCTTTGGTGCAAATGCCAACAATGGATGCTTTGTGTATTTCCTGGTGGGTTTTTTTTTCCTGCAATCTCATGGATGTGTTTCACATAGTAGGGTTGATCACTAAAGAGGATTGTAGGTTTTACAATCAGACTACATCTTGTTCCTAAAGTCTGCCTGTTGGCTGGACCTGGAGATGTAGCAGATCACCTTTCTAATCCCCCCTGCCCTTCAGCTCCCTGCTTGCCCTTTGCTTCCAAGATAAAGATAAAAGGCTTCAAAATAAAAAAGCTGTTGCTGTTTGCATAAACTCATGACACTGTGACTCCAGGATGGTGGGAAAACTGTCAGTGCAGAAAGAAAGAGGCCTCTGCCTCCAGAATTTCATGATCTGTTTTAGGAATAATAGTTGTTTAAAGTTTTATCTTTGCTTTTATTCCCCGAGACAGAGATGGATGTGCTTGTCTGTCTGTGTAGGGGCTTGAAGGTGGAGAGCTGAGGAGCTGACAGGGCTTGGATCTGCCTAAATGTTGTACAAAGAATTATCCACCTGATAAAGGGAAATGTCTCTTGCCCTGCCTGGAGTTAGTTGCCTGCACCTTCCTGCTCTCAAATTTAATAACCATGCCCTGAATTGATAGGCCACACAAGGTGCCAGCTGGACATGCACTGTAAATCCCCTGGGCAGGCAGGCTATGAGTGGGAAGATATTTATTTTCTGCTTTTTTTCTCATGGAAAACAAAGCTTTGATTGCCAAATAATCACTCAGGCAACCATAAATTACTGTAAAGAGAGTTTTCTTCACATCCACCAATTCTGGTTTCTATGGGAAAGGTTTGCAGAGGGAGTGGGAGAGAACTGTGTTCAACAAAATTATAACAAATGTCACAGAGTTTACACTTTCAACATTTTAATGGCATAAAATCATCTTTGAGCTCCATTTGAGTGTAGTTAGGAATTATTTAAAATCTCTGTTCGTGGAAAATATAATTTGTCTCTACTTTTTTTTAATAGGTAAACAAGGTGGGAAATACCAAGTGGCAATGGCAAGGCTGAAAAGTAGAGGAGATACTCTTGATTTATGGAGATACACAACATTTATCCACCAAGCACTGCAGACTGGTAAGAGAACACTGGGCAGTGGGGAATGAAGCTTCCCCTCCTGTTCCTGCCACTGGCCTGCTCCATCTGGGAAGTCATCTGAGCATCATCAATAATCTAGATTATTGATTAAAAATCTAAATCTAAAATTCTGAATCTACCGTAGATTTAGAAAAGCTCATTAAACATTTGGCCAAATGTGCTGTCCCAAACTCTGTTGTCTGAACAGATCAGACCTTGAGTCGAGCTCGAGAGAAGGGAATATTTATTTTTAGTTTCATTTCCTAGGGAAGTAAACCATCTGTGATCTGTTTCCCTCTGGGAAGTTTTGAAACCACTCTGCAATTCAAGTTTGCAGAGCCTCAGAGTTGTTAAATACCTCCAGTTTTTGTGGGAATAGCTGCTCAGGTAAAAAGAAACTCTACAATAGGAAAAGGGGCAAAAAAAAGGGGAATTCAAACTGTGAATTTGTGCATCCTTTCAAGCAGCAGTGAGGGTGAAAGGGGCAGCAGGAGCTGCACTGCTCTGATGTGGTTGTCTCCCCCAAATTAGCCAGCAAACTTCTGCTTGCACCACTCAGTTCCTCCAAAATCAGATTTCCTTACTCTATCCCAGGATTGGGGTAAGGAAGAGGAGGCTTCAGTAGTATACTTGGAAGAGTCTGTGCCCAGGCTTACCCTTGATGTAAGATTTTAGTTATTATGCAACAGGAAATAAAACACATTAGTGGCATTTATAGAGTGTTGAACTGGGGGAGTTTGAAAGCTGTGCTCAGGGTGGAAACATAAACTACAGAAATTAAAAACGTGAGCAGGAATTAATGGAAGCTCAGTTGGGAAGAAAGCTGAGTTGGGAAGACTTTGAGTCCTTCTCTGAGGAGATTTAACTTCATGAGCTCACCTTTTGAAGTGAAGAAATCTGAAAATAAATGTACCAAGAGACAATAAAGCAAAAGTGAGGCTGGCACCAAATATCACTGTATGAAGAAGGCTCTAGAAGGGGTGGTACAGTTCTATGGATCTGTAAAGGGATGTGAGGGATGTAGTGAAGGCTTCAGGCATTTGGGCAGTACTCACTCCTTAAATCTGCTAGGTTCTCATTAATCCAGCAGGATTTGGGCACTGGGCAAACTGAGAACAGAGGAGATCATAATATTTGTGTGTTTTATGTGACACACGTGTTGTTCTTCATCTTTAAAGGAATTATTTGCCAAGAGAGGCAGAGATTTGCCCCTTCCCGAGTGCTCCTCGTTGTTCCTCACCTTTAAAGGAATTATTTGCCAAGAGAGGCAGAGATTTGCCCCTTCCCGAGTGCTCCTCGTTCCCCGCAGCTGCCAGGAGGTGGCTCTCTGCATTTGCAGTCCCTATTTACTACTTTGTTTATGGAATTACGCCGGACACGTTTTCCGTGGAAAATGTTTTCCCTGCGTTTGCCATGAGGAAGTTTACGTCAGGAGAACAAGGAAGCCCTGGGTTGGGTAAATGAGTTGCTAACAAGCAAGGCAAGGATCAGTTCACTTCTGTCCAAGTGTTTTCTGGCTGTGATCCAAAGGGATTTTTTCTTGTGCAGGACCTAATCTTCTAAGATTATATATATCATTCTCAAGGAGTCACATCTGTGTTCACAGGATGCATTTGCCAAATTTGATGAAAGCCCAGTAAAAGTCATTCTCAATTTTAAAAAAAGCATTTTAGTCACCTTTTTTAAAGGATATTGGTGGTTCATGGGCAGGTACCCTGGTGCATTGATTAAAATGCTGCTTCATTCCCACCATTTCAGTGTGACATTTGTTCCAAGTGGAAGAGAGAGCTCTGTATCCAGGCACCCCCATGGACTCCTTTTGGGAGGCACTGATGTGTCTCCAAGGCTGATGTGTTCTTCTGTTGGAATCCAGTGTAGAGCAAGCCAGGTGCCTTCTTTGCTTCCTAAAACATGGTGAAGAATTGCAGTGTGTTAAAGAAGAGTGACTCTTCAGTATCCTCATAATGCTAGTAAAGTTCCAGGGTTTAAATTGGTTACTAGAAATAGGTAGCCTTTATTCAAATATTAATTTAAATTAATTTGGGCTGTCTGGAGGTATTAATTGCATATACACAGCCCCTCCACTCTTGATTTGTCTTCACCCTCACTCTGAGATACCAGACACCCTTGAGGACAATGCATGGACACAAACAACTTTGTGAAAAATAATCAGTGTAATGCTCCAAATACAGCCTGAATCACATACAATTTCACCCTGTTTTAAAAGAAAATGGTTCCATCTTCTGCTGCAGGAAAAACTTGTCACACAACAGTTGTTTCTGAATCAGAGGGAGCTGCTAGTTCCTAAAGAAGTATTTTCTTCTTTTTTTTGCAGACTGAAATTCCCTGTAACAGGATTCTCTGTCCAGTTTCTTGGTCACATTCTCCTCTTTGCAAAGCTTGAGTTTGTTTCTTCAGACCAAGCATTTCCTTCAGTGAATTCACTTCTAGGATGAGAGGCAGAAGGATTGTGTTTTTCTGAAATTCACGGGATGGTGGCTATTAATTGAGGGATTTCCACATATTTAACCCAACTGTATGGAGAAAACCTATTTATCTGCAAAGCAATGCCCTCACCATGTGAGCACATAATATATGCTGTATTTGATAGAGATCAATTCCATATCCAGGTGGGATGGCTGGAGCTCCTCTGGCCCAGCTCTCAGCTACAGAAAGGGTGAAGGAAAAACAAAAGTGACATCAAAGCTCAGCAAGTAGTGCCCAGAACCTAACCAAGGTCTTTTCTCTGTGGTAACAGCTGACAGGAGGGGAAAATGAAACCTAAAATCCAGGAGCTGTCTGATGGACCTTGGATACTCTGTGCTCTGTGTCAGGGCTGCTGGGCTGGGCTGCTCTTTGCACCCTCTGGCAGCAGGAAGAGTTTTCCTTTCAGAACTGCAGGATTCCCAATTTCAGTCTCAGAGCTTGGGTTAGGCAGGATCACTTTGACCTCCTGGATCTCAGAGTGGTGCCCTTTTGAAAAAAGGGGGGAAAGAGGAAGTGTTGCTGGTGGTCTCTGATGCTTTGGTGTGTTCTTGTGAGCACTTACACTCATAGATGAGAGTTTGGTCATACAATCCCACACTGGTTTGGGTTGGAAGGAACCCTAAAGCTCATCCCATTCCACCCCTGCCATGGGCAGGGACACTTTCCACTATCCCAGGTCACTCCAAGCCCTGTCCAGCCTGGCCTTGGACACTTCCAAGGATAGGGAACCACCATTTCTATGGATGTAAGGAGGTAAATATCCCACCCACACTTCTCTGGTGAGCAATTCCACACACAGGCAGCAACCCCAGAGCAAAAGTCTTTTGTCTTGGCAGATGTTTGTGGGATATTTCCTCCCCTCCCCCTTGGAGAAGAACATCCCTTTCTCAGTGCCTACAATAGGTCTTTGCTTGCCAGGATGTCCATCTGTGTGCACGGTGTGACACATGACAGCACGTTTGTGTCATGGTCACAGCCTCACCCATGCAGGATTCACTTGGTGGCTGCACAGAGCCTGATGAAATCACTGGGATCACTCACACATGGATATATTTGCAGATTTTGGGGCATTCCCCATGTAGACACACACAGAAATGCAGAGGAATGACATGCAGCTGGAAATCAGTGGCTCCTGGAGGGGAAGGGTTGGTGTCCTCAGTGTGGGAAACGTTCACACAATGCAGACAGATGGAGTGGGGGGAATTAACACTCCTGCTTTTGGACACTTCCTGGATAACTATTAATAGTTCCCTGGTTTGGATTAATGCACAGCATATGTTGGGTAACAGGGACTTGGAGTTAGCTGCTAGATCGTGTCCTAGGCTCAGTCTTTTTTGGAAGTCACAAAAGAATAATTTTTTTTCAACTCCCCACCTTCTCCCTCCTCTTCCCATTAGGATAACCCCAAAACCAACACGTCATTGGAGACACTGGCAGTAATGACATGTTTGGATGGGAAGGTGGATGTTGCAATCTTCCAGCCATCTTCTGAATCATCATTAGGGATGATTTTTAGCCTTTTTGAAGGAAAAGATAGTATGATGTGGGGCAGGATTGACTGAGAGGCCAGTTCTGTCCCTGCAGGTGGGACCGTGGTGGTCAGTGGTGTCCCTCAGTGCCATGCTGGGGAGGGACGAGGTGACCAAGGGACCTGGCCATGCCATTCAGGTCCCTGACACCCAGTGAGGTCTTCAGCTATGCCAGGGGAGGGTCAGGCTGAACATCAGGAAGAATTTCTCCATGGAAAGGCTGAGTAGACATTGGCAGGGGCTGTCCCAGGAGGTTTGGAGTCCCTACCCGTGGAGGTGTCCAAGGAACGCCTGGACGTGGCGCTCAGCGCTCTGGGCTGGGTGACAAGGTGGGGATCGGTCACACGGCAGTCTCGATGATCTTGGAGGGCTTTTCCAACCTCGGTGATCCTGGGATCCTGCGAGCTGCTCCCAAGGCTCGGCACACACGGTGTGACGCTGGCAGCAGTTTTGGGCTGAGGGCCAGGGAGCGATGCTGAGCAGCCTTTTCACCAAACCACCAGCGGATCCCCAGCAGTGCCAAGAACAACCCCAACCGCTCTGTTTTCCCATGGGAATAACGCGGGGATGCGCTCGGGGGAGTCCGACCGGGGCCGGTGGGGGTCGCGACCCTGGCGACAGGGACGGGGACAGGGCTGGGGACAGCGATGGGGACAGGGACAGGGGCGGGACAGCGATGGGGACAGGGACGGGGACAGGGCTGGGGACAGCGCTGGGGACAGGGACGGGGACAGGGCTGGGGACAGCGCTGGGGACAGGAGCGGGCCGGCTGCGGTCACTCCCCGCCGGCTGCCCGCCCCGCCGTATATCTGCGAGGAGCGGCCCCCCGCAGGAAGGGGGAGGAGGCGGCGGGCGCGGCGAGCGCCGGGGGTGGGAGCTGCGCCGCTCAAGTGCGCGGCTCGGCGGAGCATTACGGCGGCCGAGCGCTGGCCGGGCCGGCAGCGCGGAGCCCGCAGCGCGGCCATGGCCGAGCGCCGCGCCTTCGCCCAGAAGATCAGCAGGTACCGGGGCGGCCGGGCCGGCGGCACCGCGCCGCGCGGCGGGTGGGGACGGGCGGGCCCGGCCGCGGGGGCTCCGCCGAGCCGCGCCCCGGGGGCGATGGGCCCTGCGCGGCCCTCGGGCTCCCGCGCCCCGCCGGCCTGCGGGGCTCCGGGCAGGGTCCGCCCAGCGGCCGCGGGGCTGCGCTCCCTCCCCGCCCGCACAAAGGGCCGGAGCGGGCGCGGCGGCTCGGAGCGCGGGCCGCTCCCCCGGGGAGCTCCTGCGGGGAGCGGGGGAGGAGGGAGGGAGAGGAGGGAAGGAGCCGTGGAATTCCGCTCCCGCGAACAAAGGCCGGCCGGGCGCTTTGTGCAGCCCCTCTCGGCGCACAATGGGCGGCTCGGCGTTTTCCTGCCCGAGCCGGAGCGGCAGCGAGAGGCGGCCCTGCCCCGCGCTGCCCGGCCCGCACCGGGGAGGAGAGCCCCGAGCTCCCGCCGGCTGGAAAATGGAGAGAGAGAGAGAGAGAGAGAGGGAGAGCTCCCTTGCAGCGCCTTCCTTTTGTGTGCGAGCAGGGCTGCTGGCGGTGCCACCGCTCCTTGGAGCGCAGGGCTACGTGCTGAGCATCCCTGCGTTCCTCAAAGTTTTGTTGGTTTTTTAACAGAAATAGCTGTAGAAAACTACCTGCTAATTGCAGGGTTCTGGAGATCTATATTCCAAGTTAGGCGTGTGGTTCCCGGTGGGAAGAGTTTTTCTGTTGGCAGGTCTGACCAGGTAGCCTTTGGTGACTATGGTGCTTCTCCTACCTGTAACCAGCAGAGCAATGAAAGTGAGAACCATCAGTTTTGCCAGAGCTGTTCAGGAGGACAGTAGCAAAAGGAGTATCATTTTCATGAAATGGAAAAATCATTTTCCTGCCATTGGGTGAGAAGCTGTCGGTACAAATAGTTGCAGTGAGAGAAGCTGTGATGGAGAAGGGTCACGGACAAAGAAAAAGGAGGTCAAAGGAAAAGGCTGGGTAGGAGGTGGAGGAGTGACATCAGTCCCACCCCACTCATGATCTGGAAACAGGTGAAAACATTGCTCTTCAGGTTCTCTGCACATTTGGATGTGCACCAGCCAGGGGTTAATGTGACAGATCAAAGAGTGGGGAGAGATGGATTTGCTGCCAGACCATTTTTCCTGCTTCTTGATTGTCGTCATAGAAATAGTCACATGAGAGACAAGCACTGGAAGTCAGAGTTGTGCAGCTCTGGCAGGAAGTTAAATGAAATGGCCCTGGGGTGACCACTGTGGTGCTCAGTGCTCCTGCCTGGTGCAGTAGTTCACTGGGCTGGAGCACAGATGAGCCACCTCTGTGCCCCTTTTGGGCTGATGTGATGCACTCCATGTGTTTGCAGTGTGTCTGTGTGGGCAGAGGTGGGCTTTGCAACAGGTCAGGCTCACTGTGCTTTGCAGTGAGCTCAGGGCTGTTGCATCTCCAGCTTCTGTTTACACTTATAAATAAGGTGGTGTTTTCTATGGGGTTTTCCATGTTGGAGTGTCACACTGAGAAACCTCAAGTTCCTGGTTTGTGGGCTGCACGTGAAGGCAAAAACCTGTGGGCAGAATGTTGCACCTGGGGATGCCCAGGCTGTGCTGCTGCCCTTCTCCTGCTGACACAGAAAGTGCTGCTGGGAGTGTTGCTGTTGCAGGGGATGAGAGGTTGGAGCAAGCAGCGCACGGAAGTCCCAGAGCTGTGCTGGTGGCTGCTGGAAGCCCTCCCCAGTTCCATTGTTTAAAGAAGAATAGATCCCTCACATTTTCACACTCTGCCCTCCGGTTTGGCTGACTCATCGAGGTAGACATGGCATTTGTCTTATTCACAGGAAATGGCCATGCTGCTCTTGCTTTGCCTTAGAGCCTGTGCTTCAAACGGGTTTAATTCAGATCCACCAAGACAAATTCCCTTTGTCCAGCTGCAAGTTTCTTAGCTGGTTGTTACAGCAGAAGTAGAAAAGCAAACATGAGATGGGCTGACCTGTTTCTTGGAAACCCCACAGTTTTTATTTACCTGCTGTGTTTCCTTCAGCCCCTGTGGTGCCCCTCAGTGTGTGCAGAATGCCTGTGCCATGCCCTGCCTGGTCATTGCATCCCAATCTTTAAGTATCAGGCAAAAGCTATTAGTAATTGCCCCAGCAGTTTCAAAATATCTTTTTACGATTGTGCTACAAGGTATCTTCATGATTAGGTCCTGCTGCGTTTTTGTGGGATGGGTTTAAACTAGAATTTGGCCATTACAGGGAGTTACTAATTCTTGAGTGTATCAGAAGAAACTCCTGAGTCTAACTTAATATAGTCTAACTTAATAACTTAACAATACCTGAGATCTTGCCTGAAATTGCTGGTTTTTAATTGGAAATATGTTGGTGGGACATTTTTTATTAAACTCTAGTGGATCACTTCCTTCTGCAGCATCACGATGCTTCTGTAGCTGCACATAGGCTGTTCCTTCTGTCTGAGTGTAAGAGGAGAGAAATTTCAGTGCCACCTGGTTCACATTCCCAGTTGTGTTATCCCAGTATTTTCTGGATATGGGGCTGCTTGGTAGAGAAATGGGACCACCAGAAAGGTCAGTTCTGAGTTCCTGGTTGTCCCAGAAATTGGAGGATGTTGTATCCCAGCACTGCAGTGTTTCCTGGGGCAGGCAGAGGAAAAGGTGTACAGGCTTTTTAGAGTTCAGAAAGAGAGGAAGAAAAATTCCCCTTTTAAACCTCATACAGCAAAAACATTACAGGGATAAACTCATGTAGCCTTTCATGTGAGCCCCTGACTCAGTGCCTTGTCAGTGCTCTTGGGCCATCCTGAGCTTGGGTTATCTGGGGAATTCAGAACTGCTCCTCTGGCCAGACCATCACCGTGGAAGTGTCTTTGCTTGGAAGGAGTTTTGATCTTCCTTTCCTGCTGCCACAGTTCTGTGTTACTGTGCATGTCAGCCTCACACAAACCCCACTGTGGGATTTTTATCTCTGCTCTGCATTCTCTTGCTGAGAATTTTCACTTTTCCAGTCCCCAGCTGTCAATGGAGCCTGGAAAAATCTATTTTCACCTTGTGCATCCTGCCCCTTCCCAGGTGCCTCCATGTGAACAGGAACCCCACGGTGCCAGGAGGTGCTGCTGCCTGGGGCTGGGTGTCTTCAGCAGGGGCTGATCCTGCTCTCAGACACTCAGTGACTTGGAAATTCCCCATTATCAGGCTCTTACATTGCATGGGATTTGTGCAGTAATCACAGCTTGTCTTTATGGATTTGAATTGAGGGGAAAACACTTGTGTTCACTGCATTCAGAGCATCTTATTCCTGCTGGAGTTCCCTTTACACTGATGGGGTGCTGTAAAAGGGGACTTGGGAAGGCTAAATTTACATTTGTGTTCATTTGGAGTGTTTTTACATTCCCTGAATGATGTGTCAGGGGGGCTGACAGCCTCCTTTGCCCAGCCCCAGGGTGAGGAGGGATGGTGTGAAACCTGCACCCACTGAAACCAATAGCAGAGCTGCCACTGGCTGCCAGGAGCACCAAATCGGGCCAGAAACGTGGTCACAGCAGAATATTCATCACAGTTTATTCTCTTCCCACATCCAGATGCCATTTGCATTGTCAAAACACTGTCATGGATGACTGAAGGGATTTTTAGCAGGAATTTCAGAGCATCCCTTTCCCGTTCTCTCCAAAATTCATATTGGCTGTCCCTGTTCAGCCTCTGTGGATGTCTCGTGTGGGAGTCAGCAGCGCTCTGGGAAGCCCAAGAAAATCCCTGCTTAAAGCAAGGGGGAAGGCAGGGACACCACTTCATCTCCAGGGCTCTACAGAGCTGCCTGTCTGGCCAAGGCTTCCTTCTTTGGCTGGGTGTTTTCAGTGTGAGGTGTGACTTTGCTCTCCTGCAGAATCCTGGTGATTTCCACAGTCAGCTGTCCTGGGAGCTCCTTGCCTTCCCTGCAGCCCAGGGGTGACGTTTCAGCCTCAATAATCAAATTTTATCAGAGGAGCACCACAGGCAGCGTTGTGTGATGTTTTCTCTTTTAATCAATGGTGAGGGAAAAGGGAACATGTTGTTGCTCATCTGTGTTAATTTAAGAACCCACAAGCACCCTGCAGCGGTCAGGATCAGGCTGGGCATTTCCTCAGCTGTAAATCAAACCCATTGCACTGGGGGAAAGGAGTTCACTGGGAAGGAAACAGGACCTGGGGTTGAGGGCTGAACTGGCAGGGTGGCTCCAGGCCAGAGCTCTCCCTGGAGCAGCTTCCCTCATCCAGCACTGCTCTCCTGGCTGGTGATTCACAGCTGGATGGGGCTGCAGGCAGGACAGCCCTGGTGGAGCTCGTGGGGACAGAGGGCCAGGTCATCCTTCTGCAGAGGTGACACACACAGGGCTTTGGGAATTCACAGCCAGGCACAGTGAGTGAGTCAGGAGGGGATGGATGGATGGATGGATGGATGGATCCTGTGCTGCCTGAACACAGGGTGATGCTTCCACTTGAAAAAGTAAATGCAGCTTTTTTCTCTCAGAGGGAGAACAAGCAGCTCTGCTGGGGCTGCAGGTGCCTCCCCGTGCCAGAATGCTTCTCCAGAGGCTCCCTGGCTGTGCAGTCCCTGCATGTGACACACAGGATGGAGAGCAGGCAGGAGGAACAGTTTTGTAATTAGCAGGATGGGGAGAAGCAATTTGCATTGCCCTTTCCAGGCTGGGAGGGCTATGGAAAAGAGAGATTTCCTCAAATCACCCGAGGCTGTCCCTGACCCACCTTTGCTGGGAAAAGGGACAGTTCCTAACCTTGCTTGGCATCACCAGGCAGATCTTGGGAAGTCTTTTTTTTGGGAAGGCAAAAAGAAGAACTGATATTTCCAGTATGCTGCTTAGGCTGAAAAAAAATGGTTAAAAAGAAAAAAGGAACAGTTTTTGGGTTTGGCCAGGCAGGGCACGTAGAAACAGAAATTATTTTTGTGTGTAGTAAAGAACCCTGGGAGTGCAAACAAATGGTTTCATTTTGTTATTTGCAGCTCAGAGTACTTCGAGAATGACCAGTTTTGTTTTGTTTTAGGAGCCAGTTCCAAGGGGAATTTTTTCCCCTCTTCTTTGTGTTTTTTCTTTCTTTTTCTGTGTGAGCCACATGCACACACAATAATTAACCAGTGAAGAAGGTCAGAAAGGAAGTGACTGGGGAAGATGTACTTTAAACACAGACATTCATGAGGCTGTGGGCTCTAATTAACTGGAATGTTTGTCTGAGGTTCCCAGGTTACGTGTTGAATATTAGATAAGTTATTAAAGAGGCAGTTTTTAATTTGTCCTTTTAATTGTCAAAGCTTTAATGGCTCCTCAGCTCTACCAAATTAATTTTTGGAGAATATTTATTTCTCTTTTGTGATTGGGTTTGGTGTTGCTTCTGGTTAGAACTAGTGTTCAGGGTTATAGTGTGACATGAACTACTTGTCATGAGCAGTTTGTCACGGACAAACAGCCTTTGGGAATGGAGGAGGAGGAGAAGGCAAGTGTTTTCCCAGAACATGGAATGGTTTGGCTTGGAAGGGACCTTAAAGCTCATCCCATGGTCAGGGACACCTTCCACCAGACCAGGTGCTTTTAGGTTTGGGGAAACTGGGAACCTCTGTGATGGACCAGTGAGGAAGAACCCCAAAAACAGACAGCTGAGGTGTTTTCTCAGTGGGGAAATATCATTTGGTTCTGCTCCTTCTCTGGAGTGAGTGGTCAGGATGAAGCACATCTGCTGAAAGGTGTCATTCCAACTGGAACAACTCCAGAAAAGCCATCAGGGTGATCAAGGGAGCCAAAGGCTGGGAGTGGATACCTGGCAGGTGGAAAGGAGAGGGAGGAGGCTATTGAACCTGATGGTGTTGCCACAAAACCAAATGGGTATAGATTACCCATAAATACATTTGGAGACCAGGTTACATTAGGAGATGGTTTCTAAATGTCTGGGGCATGAAGCTTTCCAGCAGGGAAGTGGTGTCCAGAACCTCTGTGGCTGCAGTGATACAGGAAGGAGTCAACCTGAGTGTGGATTAGACTGCAGGCTTGGAATAAATAGTAGCAAGTTCCTGAGTTCTACTCAGGAATTCTGAGGTTTAGACAGCATCCATTTCCTTCACACAGGGGCAGTTCTGATGGGTACTTGTGAAAGCTGGTAGGAGTGCTTCAGACTTGAGAGTAATGATGGTGTCTTGGTGAAACCCTTTGGAGGTTCAGCTCTGACTTTCTGTGCTTGTGCTTTGGGGGAGTTTCCAATATCCAGTGAGGTTATTAATGGGGCAACAACGAGGTTGATCAGTGCCACCCTTTTGTGGCACCACATCTCATCCCTGTTGGACCACAGAGATGCCTCAACTTCCTGAGGATCCACGGATTGAGGAGGAGCCAGGCATGGCTGTGGTTCCACAGCTGAGGACAGGTTCCCTCCTCTGGCTGTACTTTCCATCTGGAAACAATGCCTCTTGAAAATGGGGAAGGGTTTTTCATTTTTCCTGTGCTCTGCTGGGTTCTGACTTTTCCTGCTCCTCGTCAGGAGTGACACTGAGCAAGAGCCTGCTTTGCAGCAGAGCCTGTCTGCATCCTGGGGCCAAGTTTTTCAGTCCTCAGCCACAGATGCATGCTGTGTTTTCCATGCCAAGCAGCCATTTCAATCCATCCCAAATTTCCCTGCAAAAGCCAGCAGCAGGCGTGGTTTGCTCTCACGTGTGTCTGGGAGCAGGGAGATGGCTTTTCCTGGATGTTCCCTGTCCCCAGCAGGAGCTGCTTGGTCTTCTTCCAGAAGCCACCCTCCAGAAGTGAAAACATCAGCTCCTGTGGATAGAGGCAAACATGAAGGAAATGATTTCTTGCAGCCAGAATACATGAAACTTTTTTTTTTTTTTTCTTCCTGCAGTCTATTTTTTAAAAAACACAAAATAATGCTTCCTCCAGCTAATCTTACACCCATCCTCTGGCCTGAGGAAACATCTGCTCTCCATGGTAGCCTGGGTTATCCCAGCCAGTTCCCTCTTAGAGTTCCCTTCCACTGACAGCAGTTGCCTCCAGCTGCATCCATTCCTCCCCACCAGCAATCCCAAAGCCAGGAGGAGCCCATCCTGATGTCAAGGTTTGGCTCAGGGCAGCTTTAACCATCTCCTTGGCAGGATTTTAGCAGCTCTTGTGCAGTGCTGATACACAGCACAGTCCCCCTGGTGAGATCAGGAGTCTCGTAGCCATCAGGATGCTCCCACAAAAATCACTCATACAGCAGAAAAAAAAAAATCACCCCTGTCCTACAGCCTTTTCATCTGCCTTTTAGGCTGGTTAGTGTCTCCTTGGAGCTGGGAATTTGCTCTGGGAGCCAGAGCTGCCAGCAGTGCTGTGATGTGGTGAATGACACTTTAGGTTTGTCACTAATAAATTGGCTGTTGACTCCTAGAGAGGAGCATTCATGTTGGTGAGGTCCTGGAGGCTGGGGGTACTCAGCAGCTTTTCAGCAGAACAGTGGTTTTTGTGGAAGGAATCTGGTTTTTGGTTTGCCTTTGGAACAAAACCATTTCCACCCTACTCAGAGGCTTGGCTATCCCTGCTGAGAGGAGCTGCAGCTTCCTGCTGGGATACAGGATGGGGAGCTGTGGGTGGCTGTGGTGGGGTTGGACCCAAGGCTGTTTAAAAAAGTAATTTCCCCCTCCGTTGTGCTCTTCCTTCCCCCTCTAGGTCGTTTTACCTACCTGTTGTGTTTTCAGCCTTGCTCTGGTAAGACAGAGTAAGGCTGAAAACAGACACAGTGGCTCTTTAGCCAAAATAAAAAACCCTGGAGGGTCACAGCTTTACCCTCCAGGCCTGGAAGGGCTGCTCTGTGCTCTCCATTCCTGGTGAGAAAATTACCCACTGGGGGAATTCTGTCTGGCAGAGACACAAGGCACTGTGCCAGCGTTTCCTCTGCTTGTCACTGGGATCCACCTTTACCTTTCCCCCGTGGAAAGGGAAACACCTTTAGGTTCTAATCCAGTCGTTTGTTTCCTGGTCCTTTGTCTGGCTGTGACTGCAAACCCCAAAAATAGGCAAAGGGATGAAAATGCAGAGCGCAGGAACAGCTGTGTGACCAGGAGCTGCTGAAGGGTGAGGAGAGCTCTGCAGAAGAGCTTTCCTTGGAAAAGCCTGCTGGGAACAAGTTAATTTGTGCTCGGGGTCACGTGCATTTTATTGCCACAGATGTGCACAGAAGAGCAGCTCACAAAAGGAGAAAAACCAGCAAATTAATTGCTGTTAAGAATGTGTATCTGCAGCCTCGTGAGAGTTTTGTGATTCCTGGGAATTTATGATGCAGGATCTGCTCCCAGCAGGCGCTGACACCCTTCTTGCAGTGAGCAGTGTCTGGTTTCACTCCAGCAGCACAGGGAGGTGGATCTGATCCATGCCCAGCCCTCTCTCTGAGCTAACTGTGTCCCTGTCCCCTTGCAGGACGGTGGCAGCCGAGGTCAGGAAGCAGATCTCGGGGCAGTATGGAGGTTCCCCGCAGCTCCTCAAGAACCTCAACATCGGCGGCAGCGTCTCTCACCACACCGCTGTAAGTCCTGCCTGCAGCATGGATTGCTCAGGATGCTGTCCATGGTTGTTCCACCTTTTGGGAGGAAATTGCAGTTCTGACAGGTTGTTGACCTGAGTGGCTCTGGTAACACTGAGGAAAAAAACCAGCCATTAATTTTGGGGATTTCTGTGTTGTAAATCAGTTGGCGTGGCTGGGAATTTGTGTTTCTGCAGAATCTTTGCAGGTCAAGGAGCTCCCTTTGAGCATCCCTTGACCAGATGTTAGTTTTATTATCCCCAAACAGCCTGGATTGGGCATTTGTGTGTGTGGTTCTCTCCATGGAGAGCACTTTGCAAGCTCCTGCACTTCAGGTTGCTGTTTTCCTGACTTGTCACTCTTGAGAGCAGGACCACAGCAACTCGTCTACTCTTGTGAAGTATTTTAAATATTATTGTGCAAGCTGAGTGTGGTTATTCCTCAGGAATGTTTATTTACTAACAAGTTTACAGCCCACTTTGAAGAGCTGCATTGTCAAAATCACCCTTTCTGGAGTCAGACTTTCTTGCATGACCTACCAGTAACCTTCCAAACTTATTACAGTAAACATTTCAAGGGTGCAGCAAACTTTTTCAGGCTGGAAATATTTGATTTGAGTTCTTGCTTCCGGTCACAGCAGCTCCTTCTGCAGCAGTCAATTTGGAAAACAAATATTAGAGCATCTTGTTTTCTCCAGAGAGGGGTGGTTAGGTCAGGCAGGGCTGGAAATGTGCCCTGAATTTGATAGTCTGTGCAAGTGTTGTGAGTTTACAAGAGCTCTCTTCTTCGCAGTAGTGTCCTGTAGTGTTTCCTGGGATTGTGGGAATGAGTTCATGGGAATCCCCTCAGAAGAGAGTCTGCTTCATGTCCAGTGGAACCTGATAAAGCTTCCTCCTGTGGAAGTGTCACCTGAAGGGATCTCCAGGCTGACCTCTGGCTCACGAGAGTGACTTCACTGCAGGCACAGACTCCATCTCCCAGGAGATCTGCTGTGCCAGAGGCGCTGGGATGGAGGAGAGCTGCAATTCCTGTCATTTCCACAAGCACTGGGAGAGCAGAAGGCTGATCTGCCCAGCGTGGTGGGGAGTGAGCATGGAGGAGGGTTAATGAGAGGAGGGTTAATGAGAGGAGGGTTAATGAGAGCTGCTGCCCAGCCTAATGCCTTATCGCAGTGGCTCTGCTGGGCTGGGCAGTGATAATGCAAAGCCCTGACTTGGCAGTTCTGGATGGTCTTTTGCATAATCCAGCATTAGGCTGGGGAGGGACCCCTGCTATTAGCTGTGGGTGGAGCACTCAGGGTCACTGGCTGCACTGCCCTGCAGGTTGGATGGCTGAGGAATGTCCATCCCAGGAGCTGCTGGGCCTCACTTGGCTCACCTGGGGTTTCATTGGGAAGGAGCTGGCTGAGCTGCCTTTCTGCTCCCATCGAGAGAGATGCCTTCTGTGAACCTCCCCAGGCTGCTCCTCACCCAGCCACGGTTTTGATCAGTTTTTCCTTGTATCACCTCCCTTCACCCTGAATTGTCTCTTCCACTTTTTCCCTCCTATTTCTAAGGTTTTTCCATTCTGCCACCATCCGAGTGTTGATGCTCCAAGCTTCAGTCCTGTTGATCCTCACATGTAATATTGATACAGGATCAGACTTGTTGGTCATGGTATTGTCAATAGCTCTCATTAGCCTGTTGCCTTGATGTTTGCTAGTAAATACATGCAAGAATCTATAAAATGCTGGAAAAGGTCATGCTGGCTGGAAACAGGCTCTGAGCTTTTCCTATCAAGCTGCATTGTGTGATGGCTGCTGTGATAAGCTCCCAGTTTGTCACATTAAATTGGGTGCTGAGCAGAGATGCTCTGCAGAAGCCTGATTAACACGGGGCGATGGTTTGTAGGAGATAGTCTGCAGGAAAAGTCTCTTTAGTTAAGTCATGAGTCTGTATCCTGAGGCTGCAGAATACGACAGAGGTTCGCTTGTCTGAATTTTGGGTTAATTTCTCTCCCCGAGGCATCCGTCAGGATCTGCTGTGCCTGCCTGGCCTGGTTTGATAATCAGCATTATGCAGAGGGAAAGCATCGCTGTGTGAAGCTGTGTTTGCTCTGGAAAAGTTCAGTTCTGTGTAGCCACACTGGTTTAAAAGCCTGAAGTGGGGCATGTAGTGTGGGGGTGAATAGGAAATTCCTGCTAAAATGTTGTGGGATGGAGTTTCAGTGTCTCCACAGTGGCAGCACCTTGGGACAGGGAGGCTCCAGCCTGCCAGAGTTCAAGAATATTTGGCCAATGTTGGGTTTGTCCTGTGCAGGACCAGGAGTTGGACTTGATGATCCCTGTGTGTCACTTCCAGGATATTCCAGGATATTCAGGATATTCCATGGTTCTGTGACTCCAAGTGATTGTGCAGATGTGGTCTCTCACACCCATCTTGCCCACTGTGGTGAGATAATTCTGGCCCTGTTAGAAAAGGTCAGCACTGATTCTCTCTTTGCAGCTGCCAACAGCAGCTGCTTATGGTAGTTTGTCTGAGATTCTTATCACACACAGGCCAAGGGAGATATTTTTATGGAGAAATGTATTTTTTTGTGAATGAAGAGTCCTCAGCACTGAGCTTGGTTGGGCATTTTGTTTCTCATCAACTGAACAGGGATGTTCCTCACTCCTCAGACTTGCCTGTGGTTGAACCTGGGATAAAATCAAAAACCTGTCAGCTGAATTTTAGCAAGTCTTCCCTTTTGCCTCCCAAACAGCAGACAAAACGCTGCCAGAACTGCTTCTAATTTGGTCGAGCCGGGGAGAAGACACTGCCTTCAAATGAGTTTATTATTGTCAGCCTCCACCCTTCTGCCTCCCTAGGAGCAGCAGATTTTAATTGCACATTCCTCCAACCCCAGACACAAGCCCAAGGCCCCCAGAGGCTTTTCCTGTGGAACCCAACGTGCCAAGCTGGGACTCCTGGCAGCATGCAGTCCCTGCAGCTCTGAGCTTTGATTTTTGCAGCCCACAGCAGAAATATTTATTTTGTTTGTTATTGGGAAACAGGAGCTGGGAGCTCTGAGAGCTCCATGAAGGAGGGCTGATTTTTTTTTTTTTTTTTTTGCAGTTATTTTTGCAAGTCTCTCCAAGCCCACTGGTGACTGCAGTGTGCATGTGCACCTTGCTGGGTTGGAAGGTGTGTGGTTTGCTCATCCTGGGGTCTGCAGGGGTTCAGCATTCCCTGCTGGGAGCTGCTGCTTCTCACCACCAGCCCCAGTGAGGGAAAGCAGAGAGCCTGCACTTCCTTTGGGAGAATTCCCCAGCATCTTGCAGGATGGGGAATTTGCTGTTTGTTTGGTGAACTGGGCTGTTTACTATGGGCCATTATAATCCCTGTGACTCACCACTTTCTTTGCTCTCCAAGTTTGTTTTTTCTGTGGAGCAGCTCCTTGTGCTCAGTTAACTCTGTCTGCTAAAAGTAAATAAAGACATAAAATCTTGGATTTTTGTTTCCTTCACTTTTGAGTGCCAAAGATAATTGTTGAAATGTTTTTAGTTGTTGTCCAAAACTAGATTTTTTTTTTCTTGGGCAAAGAAAATTTTCTTAATTAAAAAAAAAATCTTTAGAGGTCTATTTTTTCCTATATTTTCTATTTTTTTTTTCTATTGCTTTACATCTTTAGAAGTGTATTTTAATAGTTGAACATGGCAATCAGTGCAATGGTCTGGCTGACATGATGGTGTTCAAACTTTGGACTGGATGATCTTGGAGAACTTTTCCAACCTTAATGATTCTGTGACTGAATTAGAAAAGCAGCTTTTTACAAAACTTACTAATAAGCAGAGTGAATGTACATTCAGCTGTTCTATAGAAAAATCACAGCTTTTTCCAAGGGATTAGGAATAATATTTCCTGTCTGTTGATGCATGTTAGAGCATAGATGATTGTTAGGATGTAAAGTATAGTATATTATAAGAGATACTAATTAGTCTAGGGATAAAGGGGTCTGGATTGTGGGATGTGATGTGATCTGACCACGTCTGCTCTCAGCACTCCATTTTCTCCCTGGAAAATGAAGGTGCTGACATTTACATATCTTTGTAAAGCACTGCTGGGTTTATGGGCATTATCTGGGCTAATTGAGGCTTTGTCTTGGATTTATTGGATGGCAGACTTTGGCCATGCATTCAAAGATAGCATCTCATTATTCAATGAGAGCATATGGGTTCCTTTGTGTGTTTTCATTGTTTATTTGAACATAATTTAAGAGAAGAAGAAAAGGTAATTTGTGCAAATGAATGGGAAGCACAGCAAGGGAAAACAGGACAGTGTGGCACAGAAAAGGGTGTTTTGGAGTGTTCAGAGCCAAGTAATTTTATCACAAAAAAAAATAGAAAAGGAGAGTGAGCCAAGTCTCTATGCTGTCTGATGAGGGCTGAATGGTGACTGCCATTATCTTTATTTCCTGGAGGTTTTGCCCTGCCTGGCTGAATGGTGTACCCTCATCAGACAGGGGAGGATGGGAGAGGCATCCACATCCTCTTCCCTGCCTCCTCCCCCTGGGGACTGCTCTCAGTTAACTCTGCTCTCAGTTAACTCTGCTCGTTGGCAAACTCCACCTGCTCACATTCTGCTGCTGGAACCAGCAGTGAGCTCTGTTGCAAAGGTCAGGAGTGTTTTATCCCTTCAGGTGAGCCTGGTTGCTGAGTCTCTGCAATAGCTTAAACAGTTCACAGTGTTAGCAGAGATAAATACTCTAAATGACATTATGCCAAGTGATTTCATTTAATTACTTGCAGGAAGCATTTATGACAGGGCTGTTAATAACCAGGCTGGGAGAGCTGGGGCTGTTCACTTCAGGAGAGCTCAGAGCTCCTGCCAGGACCTAAAGGGGGACAAGAGGGACTGGGGACAAGGATGGAGGGACAGGACACAGGGAATGGCTTCCACTGCTTTTCATTTGCTTTTTCATTTCTCTGCTGTTGTCTCACTTTCTGCTTTCAGTTTTGTCACAGTTTATCAGAGGGATGCTCTTTGAGATCAGTCTCAGCATTTGCATTTTCTGTATCAAAGTCTTTGTGTTCTCCAAATACTCTTGGTGAAATTACACAATTCTTAGTCATCAAAGATCTTGTCTTCTTACCCATCCTTGGTCCTTGGAGGCATAACTCGTGTCTTTCTAGGTTTGGTAAGAAATTGCTGTAGTATTCCCAGATAACTAATTAATCTCTGATTAATATTAATATTTCTATACCCCAATGGCTTCCTACATTAGCAACCAGTTATCACAGCAAATAACCTGGCAGTATTTGTACATAAAGCATCTCGCTGGTTTTGGGACTGACTGTTACTTGTTACATGCAGGATCTTTCTTTAGCTAGGTATATTTGTAATTATTTCACAGAATCCCAGACTGGCTTGGGTTGGAAGGACCTTGAAGCTCATCCTGTCCCATGGGCAGAGACACCTTCCACTGTCCCAGGTTTCTCCAAGCCCTGTCCATCCTGGCCTTGGACACTTCCAGAGATGAATATTCTTTTAATTCCATTTCCTTTCATTAGAGGATTCATCTAACTCAAGCACTGTGATAGAATTTGACGCAAACTGCAGCTCTCCCAGAATCCAGAATTTAATACTGAATATTCTCAGATGCTAAAAATGGAGGCTTCAGACACAGAGAATGCTCACAGCAATTTTTGGGGCACGTTTGCAATTTGGAATGAAGGACTTTCATCAGCTGCTCTCTCCATAGTAATGACATCTCACAGAACATCATGCAAAAGAAGGAGTAAGAGGCAGAGCCAAGCAGGAGATGGGGAACAGCATTCCAGAGGCAGTGGGGAGATAATGACTGCACTTCTGGCTGGGGAGGTGTCATCCCTGGTGAGCTGTTTGTGGCTGATGGAAAGCAGAGATTGCCTAGGAATCTCCTTGGTTCATTTGAATATTTCCTCATATTAGAAATGCAGCCAAAAAATGAAATGCAGGAGTTCTCTGGGCTCACCAGTCATCAGGCTAAGGAAATTAGGAGTATGGGTTTTCTGAAAAGCAGGGATGGCAGTAGACAAATATGTGAGTCTTTGAATTTGGATCCGTTTGGAATATTTTTGGAGTGCTTAGTTGAAAGGAAATGTCATTTTTGCAAGGAAGACATGTTTTTTTCATTACTTGAGTGTTGTCAGTGGTTAATATTACACTGCTCATGTTTCAAAACCTCTCAGAGTGACTTGCCTGTAGTTCACACTTAAAAATAAACCAAATGCCTCTGTTTAGCAAGTTTATTTCTTTCAACTGTTACCTTCTTTAACCTGCCTGCAAATGTTAATCTTTTTTTTTTTTCTTAGCATGTTACGTTTCCTTTATTCTCAGATCTCTTCTGAGTCCTTCCTACAGCACATCAGATTTGACTCCTGTTCCCTGAGATCCCAATACCCCTTTAAGGGTGACAGGATTTTGCCACAGCAAGAACATCCATCTGCATTCCTGGCTGCTCAGCAAGGGAAGTGACTGTTTGCCCTGGAGACCCAGAGATAGCTGAGAGAGGGCTGGGGCTCAGCTTTGAAATGTTAATCTGCTGCTTCTGTCCTTCCAAGATTTTGCCCAAAAGAAAAAAGAAGTGGGTGGGAAGTTGGTATTAATTTAGAATTTGGAGCTTTGGCACAATCTGTTGCAGTTTTAGCACTGTTATAAAGGGCTTAATATTTAAGGAGGTATGGAAGTTAAGATGGAACTTTGTCCTGATTTCAAAACTGGCAAGAAATATCACCCTGATTTTGAAGTGCTTTAGCTGCCAAGTGAAAATAGCAGTCAGGATCCTCCCTGGGCTGAGGAGCTCTCTGCAAGGTTAATTTTTCAAGGTCCCTTATCATATCCTCACAGGGAGTTTTACTCCCACACAGGAGGCACAGCCCTCCAAACTTTGCCACTGTCATTTTCACAGAGCCCTCAGTTGTGATCCTCAGGGGCTGGGTCTCTGCCCTTGGGAATGATACATCTCATTTGAGATAAAAGGAAAATTGAGCTCAGTTTGGGCCACAGCAGCTTGGGTTCAGATCCTTGTTGTGCCAGATGCATCCTGCCAGGCTGTCACACCATCACCTCCCCAAGGGCTCCTCTGGCTCCCTGTGGGATTTGGCATCTCAGCAGGGCAGAGGTCAGGGAGGGAGAAGGAAGTGGGAGGGAATGTTGTTTTCCATGGCTGTGCTGGCATCCCCAAGCTGGAAAAGTCTGCAGAATCGTGGCAGGGATTGGAGTGTGTTGCTTCCAGCGTGTCCCACAGACTCCTGGTGGTGCTCAGGACATGTGTGAGTTGAGCAAATATCCCTGTGCCCAGCTGTTTGTTTGGGGAAGGGATAGGCTAAAGTCCTCCTGGCAGAGCTTGGGATGCCTGTGGATGTCAGGGCACTGTGCTTCAGTCATTCCCTGTGAGATGCAGCTAATAATTGTCCCTTTTTCTGCCCTAGTTGGTACTGAGCTCCTGCACTGAGCTGCAGCTCCCAGGAGAGCAGATCTTGAGGTTTCAGTACCTGCACAGGTGGGATTGGCTCAGTAAAGCAGGGATCTGGGGGAGTTTGTCCAGGCTGTTCCCAGCAATGCCACAGCAGAGCAGCTCTTGGACAAACCTGACCTCTGCACTGCAGTTTTGGTTTCCTTGTGTGAGCTTTGCAGGGTAGAGCTTTCCCTCCACGTTATCCCTTTGTTCTGAGTCCTTGGGATGCTTGGCTAAAGGGAATGAAGGTCTGTATTCCCTCCATGGAGTGATGCCACATCCCCTCACAGAGCCTCCTGCAGATTTGTGCACTTTTGTAAGTGATGATGATGATCCAGGTAGGTGCTGAAAAGAAGGAAATAAACAGGAGAGAGACATGTGCACTAAAACGACACCAAAATACAATGTTTGCTGTCTGGAGAAGGGCAAAGTCGATAGGGAGCGCAGTTTTATTTCCCAGCTTTTAAGGGGATGTAACAGTGAAGAATAACACAGCCTTAAAGAAGAAAGCTTGAGTGTCCCCATTGCAGGAGAGCTGTAAACCTTGGAAATAGAGGTTTATCCTGCAAGTGCTGAGAGCAAGAGGTTTATCCTGGAAGAACTGCAGCAACACAGGTGCACCTCTGTGAAATGGCTCAGAAAAGCTAAATCAAGCAGGCTGGTGCCTGAGTTAGCTGGCTGAACACGTGGCTGTGGGCAGGTGAAGGACATGCAGAATTGTCATTTCCAAGTGGTGGGTTTGATTTGGGGTGATTGTAAGTCTGAGAGAGGCAGTCCCGTTTGATTTCTGCTGCACTTTCAGTGTGTCAGTGCTGTGATAAACACGGGGTTGGTGTTGGCAGGGAGCAGGTTATGCCCCTCTTACTCATCCTGAGCTGCTCTCTCTGCCCTTGGAGTCCTGGAGATTTTAATGGCACCACAGCAGTGCCTGCCCTGAGTGAGGTGGCAGTGTGTGATCCTGGGATAAACACAGCCAAAATCCGTGTTAGGGAATTGTCTGAAAGGCTGGCCAAAATTTCATCTGTAATTACAGCCTGCACAAAATCAAAGAGTGTTTTTGAAAAGAGCAGCAATTCTGGGAGCAGGTTTCCTTTGCATATTTTTAGCATGTATTTGCTGTTAATTTACATTATTCTCTAGTCCTGGTTGGGAAGATGCTCAGGACTCTTGCAGAGTTTGGGTTCTGGAGGGTCTCAATAAACTCAACAGAAATGGACCCCTTGGCAAGGGTTTCTTGCAGTAACACTCCAGTATTCCCCATTAGGTTTATTAGGGGAGACCTCACTGAGGCATTTCAGTACTTAAAGGGGACTTCTGAAAAACAGGCAGAGTGAATTTTTACACTGGCAGACAGTGATAGGACAAGGGAGAATGGTTGCAAACTAAAAGAGGAGAAATTCAGATTAGATATTAAGAAGGAATTCCTGGCTGTGAGGGTTTGAGGCCCTGGCCAGGGTGCCCAGAGAAGCTGTGCTGCCCCTGGATCCCTGGAAATGTCCAAAGCCAGGCTGGACAGGGCTTGGAGCAGCCTGGGACAGTGGAAGGTGTCAGGGTTCAAACAGGATGAGCTTTAAGGTCTCTTCCAGCACAAACCACTCTGGGATTCTGTGGTTAGCCACTTGGTAGGTGGGCTGCACATTTGCAAATACTTGACTGGAATTGTCCTTCTGCCTTTGGAAGTCCAGTGAAGAAGAACTGGCTGTGTTTTGTGGAGGAGACACCTCCTGTTGCATCCCTGGAGCTGTCAGGAGGAATGGAGGACGTTTTCCTGGGAGCAGGATGCTGCCCTGAAGATGGCTGTCAGCAAGCAGGGCTGGGGGAGAGCAGAATTCCATCCTCCTCAGCTGCTGCTCCTTCCTGCTGCAGCAGATCTCAAACCCCTTTGTGTGCAGCTGACAGGACTGGCAGTGCTCTGATAGTTGGGGTCAGATGTATGAAAGTGTCACAACCCTCCAGGCCAGGGGAGTCAGCTGCTGGGGACTCCTGGTTTGTCCTGGTGCCACAGGAGCTGAGGTGACAGAGCAGGTTCTGCTCCTGCAGCAGCAGTGAGGTTGGCATGATGACACTGGGGTGATGAGGTTGGCTAAGCTGGTCTTTATCCCAGCTTGTCCTCCAGTGTGCACGTTTCACCTGCTGGGTTTGTGTGGCAATTTCAGGTGACTGATGCTTTGGCCAGGTGACCCAGGTGGAGCCCTTGCTATTTTGGGTGTCCTTGTCCCCATGCACACCTTGGGAGCAATGCTGGAGCACAAAGCAGGAGGGGGAAAAGGTGAAACCATCTCATGGTTCTGTTCACAGTTGGGGACATCTTCTAGGTTCATTTTCCTTTTGGTGCATTTATTCATCCTTCTTTCCTCCTCCTCCTCTTTCATCACTTCTTCCCCCACAAATATCTGAAGCCTAAAATAACGTGCTTGCCTTTTATCTGCCAATAGTCTGACACCAAGTAGTTCCTCTCCATAGCCATGAATTTATGTTTGGCCTGTTTACTCAGGTGCTAGACAGTATTTCTGGCTGCACAGATGGTGAGTCTAACACAGGCCTCTGGGTTTGACTTTTATGTTTGTTTACATCTTCATGGTACAATAGTTACCCGAAGAGACAAACTGGAAAATTGTGAAGTGCAACCTTGGGTCTAATCCTGAGATGTGTGAAGGGCTTGGGAGCCCCTGGAGCACACAGAGAGCCCCTAAGCACTGCCTGCCTTCCTGGATTGGGTGATTTTTAACTGGCACAGCCACTTCATTCATCTCTTGTCCAACACATTACAATGCTCCTGTTGGACAAGGGAAATGGGAGA
Organism: Entomyzon cyanotis; assembly: GCA_024500445.1. Taxonomy (NCBI): domain Eukaryota; kingdom Metazoa; phylum Chordata; class Aves; order Passeriformes; family Meliphagidae; genus Entomyzon; species Entomyzon cyanotis. The sequence goes on from JAKEPQ010001020.1 coordinate 2,288,335, forward strand.
TGTGAAGTGCCAGGAATGAGGAGACATGGTGTGTTCTGGGCTGTGACAATCTCACAGCCTTGGTCCTGCATGTCCCCCTCAGCTCTGCCTTAATGCAGAGGTTTTTCCTCATCTTTTTGTAAGTCTGTTTATCAGGATGAGTGGAGTGGAAAGGTAGGAGGGAATGAGGGAAAGGTTCCTGTGTGTTAGAGAATCACAGATAAACGTGTTTGTGCAGATTAAAACACAACACTTGCACTGGCAGCTCAGTTTTGGAAGGTTCCTCAGCTTTGGGGCTGCCACTGTGGAAAGAGAGGTTGGAAAGAGGAATAAAATGTTAGGGCTTAAAAATAGGGTCAGCTAAGCAGCTTAAAGTGACCCTCTGAGGCTCCTTCCCCTCTCTGGGAGGTGCTGTCAGTGTGCAGCACAGAGGAGCATCACTGCATGGATGAACTCTGCACAATCATGGGAGGGATTGCTTTTCCCAGCACCTCTGGACCCTCACTGCCTCTAGAGCTTTTGCCCAGTGATGTGGTTATTTTAATCCTTATTTGCAAGGAGTCTCTCTCCATTGCTGGGTGGTTCCTGCTCTCTGGCTGTGAGGTTTGCCAGTGGAAGGAGTGATGTGACACAGAGCAGCAGTGGAAGTTTGCAGCAGTTGGGAGCAAACACACACTTGGAGCAGTTCTTAAGGAAAAACTGCCAGCCCTGAGTGCTGTGGATTTGTCAGGGATCTCAGGGATTTGTCAGCCAAATGGAGGTGCTGTGTGTTTGTGGGGAGCAGGGTGAGGTGGGGACATGGCAGCTGGGCTGTGGGAAGGAGCAGTGACAAGTTCTGCTCATTGTGAGCGTTGCAACGATGAAAACAGTGAGAAGTTCTACTTTGTGTTTTCAGAAGTTCTCCAAAATCACTTAGAGTCCATTTCAAGAGTTCAGGATCAGAAGGGGGGAATGGTTATGAAGTCAGAGTTAAATAAATAATGATCATCTTCTAGTGAAAGGTGTCCCTGCCCATGGCAGGGGATTGGAGCTAAATGGTCTTTAAGCTCTTTTCCAACCCTTCTATGATTCTTTTGATATATCTTTACACAGAAATAAATTTACATATTTTGCCTAAATTGCAGAACCAAATACTAGGTTTCTAGACATGAAATATTTTTTTTTTGTTGAACCAGATTCTTATCTGGCCAAAAGTCATCTGGTCCAACTCACCTGACTTCCTTGGAGTCACACTGGTTTCCTGCTGAAGGATTTTCCTTCTAAGAAAATTGCAATATTCATTGAGGTTGGTTGTGGAAGGAAGATTAATCCAGTTCCATCTGTGTTAGCTGACTCTTTTTCCTTGAATAAAACGTTGATTTATTTCAGGACTTTTTGGCAATAGTTTTAAAACTGAAACTTGGGATTTGTGTAGCAATTTTTTTGAGAAGCACATTTAAAACTGAAGTACTGAATGTTCTTTTTAAAGTCATCTCCAACACGAGCTACAGGATAGTTCCCTGTCCCACAGAAATTATCTGGATGACAGGAAAGGGGAAGTTAGTAGAGAAAAATTGCTGAATTTGGATGTGTTTTTGTGACTGTTGGTGAAACACTCAGCCTCACTGGCATGTGCCAGGGAATTCTAGGAAATCTGTCAGTTGCTGTAGAGACAGCTTCCTCAAAACTTGTTTTTAGTGTTTCATTTTCTTAATGTCTATGTTTATGTATAGCCTCATGGCATAATGATCTCATATCAGAATATTTATATGCATTTATGTAATGTAATATGTAAAAATGCAAGTTATGCAATGGGAGTATGTATCCAGTTTATGCAAATTTTCTTTTCATGCATCTAAAAAAAGCTCAGGATGGTGAGATCAGCATTGCCAGTGAAATCTATTGTTTTCCTGCACGTGTGCAGTCATTCCTTGTGCTTCAGGTAAAGGCTTTGTGCTTCAGGTAAAGATGATTTTTAAGCATCAGTGGTTTTAATCCATTTTATTGAGGGCAGTGTCCCTCCCTGGCATGGGCAGAGTCATCGTGGCACTAAAGGCTCTAATATCAGGGAGAACAGGTGGTTCAACTTGTACCTGTGGTTGGTGAACATTGTGTTGTGTGTTCCCCAGAGAGGTGGTTTGATTCAAAATAATGCTAGTCTCTGGAGTTGTGTGGCTGCCTGAGTTGCTGGTAGATCAAGCCTTGCTCTGGGCTCCTGGCTGGGAGCTGAGCCTGAGGGAGGAAGGGTTCCTGCATCTTGGATCAGGGTCAAGGCTCCCTTTGTGATCGGAGCATGGCAAAAACAAATCCAGGGGCAGATACGTGGGAAATGAAGTACTATGTTTTCTTCTGTTGAATTTCTTGAAAATGGATGTAACCATTTCTGGCTCTAGCTGTATTTTTTAGGTGGTGATGGCATGCACCAGAGAAACCCGCAGAGATACATCAGATAAAAGATATGAAAGCCAGCTCTGTGCTGTGTGTTAGCTGAGGTTAACACCACTGGGCTGAATCACCTGATGTTGCATCAAATTCCTCCACGAGGCAGAAGAACTGGTTTGAAGAAGACAGCAGAAGATGCCCGTATGAGTTTTCTTTATTCTCTCCCCTCGGCTGAAGACCCTTTGGTGGTTTGTGTGTCCCCAGGTGCCTCTCACAGAAGCTGTGGACCCCGTGGACCTGGAGGACTATCTCATCACCCACCCCCTGGCCGTGGAGTCAGGACCCCTGCGGGACCTGCTGGAGTTTCCCCCGATGACATCGAGGTGGTTTACACCCCGCGGGAGTGCCGGACGCTCGTGTCGGCCGTGCCCGAGGAGAGGTGGGACAGGCTGATGGGGTGATGCTCCAGGGAGTTACATGTGTGTGGTTAAGGACTCGTTATAACCTCTGTGATTCTTGGTTTTGTTCTTTTGGCAGCGAGATGGATCCTCACGTGAGGGATTGTGTCAGGAGTTACACGGAGGACTGGGCGATTGTCAACAGAAAGTGAGTTCCACTCTGGTGTTCCTCACCTTCAGTTCGTATTGGAATTTTGGCCAAGTGCTATAAGGAGGTTCAAAAATACTGTCCTGGCTGCTGACTCCATGTGCTCTGGCCTTTAGTTGCCTGGTTCAGCTGAACTGATGCTTCGTGTTTGGAAAATTGGATCTTGGACGTCAAGAGCCCTTGGGGCATTTTGGAAAATCTGGGCCATTTTAGTCTACAGTTGCTCCTTTACCATGGTAGAGCAAGTAGGAAATGTGGACAAGTGAAATTACTTTCAACATTTGTTTCTTTCTTTGTTCCATCTGTTTTTAGTTCTTTTTAGAGAGAAGTTGCATTCATTTTGCAGTGATGTCAGATTTACATGCAGTCACAACCGTCTAATAGACAAGGTGCCCTCTGCAGCTTTCCCTGGTTCCCAAAGAGACCTGGGGAAAGTACATCACTCAGACAAATAATTGTTAATATTTGAACCATCACAACATTTACCTAATGAGTTAACAGTTCAGAGGATGAGCATGCATTGATTATTCCATGCAAATTAGCAGCAAGGTTTCTGAGAGGCTTCAGTTGGAACATAGGCTCTCTCGGATGATTGGAAGGCTGATGACTTCAAGAGCTGCTGTCAGGGAGTAAGTGATCCATGTGATGTGTATCACCTACAAATGACTCCACTGCAGCTCCAGCTCTGCCCTTGTGGCAGTTGCTACAATTCACTGGTTTAATGTTGTCCTGAGAGCCTCTTCAGGAGATGCTCAAGATATGCTTTGCACTGCTGACGTGACCTAATAAAAAAGTGTTTTGTAATCTCATACCGAAAATAAAAACCCACCCAGAAAGGAGCCCAAGAGGGAGGGAGATGCTTTATTAACTCCCAGCAGAGTCTTGGATGCACCACAGACCTGGACAGTGTGACCCACCCAGCCACCCACTCTTGGTTTCTCAGTGACTTTCACTGGAATTCCTGGCTGGGATGAGGTTTATTTGCTGGGGTTTTGTCCTCTGAGAGTCACAGCACTTTTTGCTTGGATAAAATCATGGCAGTGGACTGGCTAGAAGGACAGAGTTACTGCTGGAGTAGGGGAAGAATCCACAAGCTCAGCTGGGAAGGACTGAATTGTTTTTCAAGTGAGGATGCCAACAACTTCCTCTTAATCCATCCCATTGGATTTTTCCAAGTGCTCTGGCTGACTCCAGGGGCCAAAGCCGAGCTCTTCTGGATTAGAGCATGGCATATGACATTCCATTCTTCTCTTCCCCACCCCAGGGGAAATCATCTTTATGTCCATCTCTGCCTCCAGTTCTTTGTAACCAAAATGGTTTTGGGGCAGGGAAATCCACCCATTCAGTAATTCCTTTAATGATATTGGAAAAGGGGAATAAGTTCTCTTCACTGGCCTTAAAGAAACCCAATAGCATATTCTGATTTCAAGCTTATGGCATGATTCCTGTGTGCCAGACTGAGGAAGTCAGGTGTGAATTGGAATGGATTTACACTTGTTGGTGGAGCTGTGGTGGAAATGCAGACATCCAGTTGAGGATTATACATATCCCATTGTTCAGCTCTCAGGAATTACAGCCTAGCAAGGCAAATCCATTCCTCCTTTTTCTTTTCCCTTCCTTTATTCACTGCTACCATATCCATGCTTTTCCCATGTGTGGAGCATCCCTCTGTGGTAGCTGTAGTGAGAACAATTCCCTCTAGATGTAATCCCAGGAGCTGACTGGGAGTGAGTATTGTAAGGAGACCGTGGCTCCATCCATGTGTCTATAAATACAGACACGATGCCATTTGGTACCCAAAAATTTGTTAGTCAAAGAGATCTGATGCTGTCAGCAGCACCAGGCAGACTGTTTACTTGCAAGAGCTCTCACACCCTGGAAAGCTCTGAAGGACCCATTTTCCTTACAAAGGTGCTGTGGGAAGACACTTGTTTTAGTCAGGGTTGGAAAGGTGTTCTCCAGGGCTGCTCAGGGCTCTCCTGAGTTGGTGTTTTGGTTTTCCAGTTAATAATTTTATCTGCTCCAGGTCACTTCCAGCTCCAGCAGAACCCCTGGCCTTCAGCCCTCGTGTTCCCAGCCTGGTTTTAGCTTGGCATCACAATGGCACATTTCACCATGACTTTAATTGGCCCTTGATAAGCCTCCTTTTGACATCAGCCAGAGTGGCTTTATAGATGAACAGAGTCACATTGTGGTGCTGGAATAGTGGCTGTTGGATTGTGCCCCAGCTCTGGTGGAGCTGACTGGAAATCGTGCTTGCAGAGAGCAGCTCCTGCCTTGGCAGGACCCACGCTGATAATGCTGGGTTTGTTCCCTGCTGCTGCTGCTGGGCTCAGGGTCAAAAGGGCTGCTGAGAAGGCATTTGGAATGCTCTGTTTGCAGATACCACAAGCTGGGCACTGGGTTCAACCCCAACACCTTGGACAAACAGAAGGAGAGGCAAAAAGGGCTCCCCAAGCAGATCTTCGAGTCTGACGAGGCTCCGGATGGCAACAGCTACCAGGATGAGCAAGTAAAGTGCCTTTAAAACCTGCCTACATAAAACCTAATTTATAGTCCTGCTTTAAAAGTGCAGTCCTTTTCCCATTGTAAGTTGCTTTTAATTTGTTGGCTCTCAGGATGACCTTAAGCGACGCTCAATGTCGATCGACGACACGCCCCGGGGCAGCTGGGCATGCAGCATCTTTGATCTCAAGAACTCCCTGCCAGATGCCCTTCTCCCAAACCTGCTGGACAGAACCCCAAACGAGGAGATTGACCACCACAACGAGGACCAGAGGAAGTCCAGTAGGCATAAGGAGCTTTTTGCACTACACCCAGCACCAGATGAGGTATTTTTATGTGCGTGTGGGTGAGAGTGAAAAAGTGAAGGGTGTAGGGAATGTGCAAGCTGTCAGTCTGCCACGGATTTAAAGGATTTAAAATCACCTGTGTTTAAAATCCATGAGAGCTGGAGCTGTTCTGTGTTCTTCAGCACATTGCTTTGCCCATAGATATTACTTTCTGAAGATTGGGTTTCCCTTATGGTTATGCAATCCCCAAGTAATGCAGCAACATTAAAGGGATGTAATTTAGCATATTTATAGCTGCTGCTGCATGCACCATGCTGGGAAGCCTCAGATTAAATTGGTGTTGTGTCTTGAAAGAAAAAAAGTGATCCATGTGTTTGCCTCTTGATTCTGCTGGTGGTTTGTACAGGGATTGTGTCTCTAATTCCAGGAGGAGCCCATCGAGAGACTCAGCATCCCTGAAGTACCCAAAGAACACTTTGGCCAAAGACTCCTGGTGAAGTGTTTGTCCCTGAAGTAAGTATCACTCCAACACACAGCTGCACTGCAGAAATTGGGAATTGAAATCTGCTGCTGGATCCACATGGATCTGGAATAATTCCCCTGCCTTGTTTTTTACCCTTGGAGGGTCATTGCATCGTTTGGTCCCAACCTTCGAGGTTAATTTTATAAAGGTTGAGTTACACAGTTGCGTCTTCAAGGCTTCCTGCAGGTTGATGAGACAGGAAATATCCACCTCCCTTGGCTTTTCTCCCTGTTGCTTTCCAGCTCTACCTGTTCCATGTCACTGGCACGTGACATGAGGCTTCACCACACTCCTCCAGGGCTCTCAAGTTGGCCAGTCACTGCTGTTCACCTCCCTGACTGAGGAAATTTAAGATTAGATTTAAAGATTAAAAATGCTTGAGCCTTGAAACCATCAGACAACCAAAGATTTGCCAAAGTTTAGGCTCAACAACCTTGACTGTGTCCCTTTAAGAGTGAAGACTTTATATACTTAGTAAGCATTAACTGGAGGAATAGAAACCTGTTAAACAAGTTTAATGAAGTGGAGCTCCTGAATATAGGGTTACCTGCAGCTGGTTCATTGCCTATAACTCTTCTCTAATAACACAAGGTAAAATTTTACTGTTATTCCCTTGGAGAAATAAAGTACAAAACTGATTTTCCACACTGCTGTATTCATCTTCTGTGTCCTCAGTTAGGTCAACCCTTCTTATTAGAGAGCTCCAGTTGCTGCTCATAACTGAGATATATGTGTGGGACATTTCTGCTGCTCGTAGAGTACTCCAGGACCTAATATAGCCATAGAGATGAACTGATTTTGCAGCCTTTTATGAACTGGAACAACATAATATGCAGTAGCAGCGCAGCTTTCTCTCCAAAGGAGGGTGTCTTTAGCATAAATAAGTTAGATGCTGGAAATTAATGTTTTCTGCTCTTTAAGCATCTCTTGCTGACTGCAAATTTATGGCAAATCTGCCCAGCTGTGTGTTTGCTTGTGTACCTGGGAATGGCTGAGCCTGTGTAATCCAAGATTGCCATCTCAGTGCCACAAAACAAAGGACATTTTCCCCAGGGAGAAGGCTCAGATGACCTAAGCAGGGGCATTTCCAGGTTAATCTCAGCTTTGTTGCAAAACTGGAGAAAACACCTGTTTGGTGATGTTCTCCCTGGTGGAAGGAGGAGTTCCAGGCTGGAAAGCTGAGAGCTCTGCAAGGTCTGGGCGTGGAGGGAATCCCAGTGTGGATGGGGCTGGAATTTTGTGGGAGAAAAGAGAAATGGCATTTGAACCCCTGCTTGCTTTGGTGCAGCTTTTGAGTGTTTTTAAATCCCTTTAACTCCCCAGGTTAAAGTTCAGCTCTCTTTGGTAGGTTGATGTTGTTGTTGGGAGCTTTGGAATTTGCATTATCACTGGAGAACAGTTGCTGCAAAAAGCTGACTCCTTTCTGGGGGAATTTTTGAGCTATTGGTATTTTTTGGCAACAGCTAACTGTTGAAAATTGCCCAAATAGCTTTCCCTGGGTGTCCAGGGCAGGAGCTCTCAGAGCAGTCATGCATTTTCCCATCTCAACAGTAAATTAGCAATAGGGCAGCTTTTCCAGGGGATCAGGGCAGCTGTGTGCTCCAGTTATCCCAATGAATAATTCCCATTCCTTTGAGGAAACTCTGCTTGGCTTTCAATGAATCAGTGAGTTGAAATGGCTTTTAGGAGGTCCAGGACAGGACAGGAGTGGGGTGGAAAGTGAGAAACAAGATCCATTTTCAGCCCTTGGGTGTCTCAGCTGTTCCTGACATCTCAGCTCCCATCACCCAGGGAGGATCTGGGGACAGGGTTGGTTATTTTTCCTGACAAAAGGCAAGTCAACTGATGTTGTGTTTCTTTCTTTCAAGATTTGAAATAGAAATCGAGCCCATTTTTGCCAGTTTGGCTTTGTATGATGTTAAAGAAAAGAAAAAGGTAGGTTTTTTAATTGCTGGAGTATGACATTTCCAAACTGCACCTGTGTTTAATAACTGAAATAGAGGAATCCATTCTGGTGGCAAAGCTTTTAGGGAAAAGTGACATGGAGGTTGGAAGAATGATGAAAGCATTTAGTGAACCATCTTGTGTGTTCTTCTTCTGCTTAGTAAAGCAGTTGAGGTATAACCACTTCCTTAAAAATATTATCTAATACTTTTTCTTTAAAATATAATCTAATATTATCTAATATAAAAATTTTTTCTTTAAAATATTATCTAATATTATCTAATATTATCTAATATTTTTTCTTTAAAATATTATCTAATATTATCTAATATTTCTTTCATTAAACTATTATCTAATATTTTTGAGTGCCTGAAATCAGAAAAAAAAATTTAAAAGAAAATATATATAGTCCAATTTTGGCTTTCAAAAGTTTCTTCCCCAGAGAGAAGAAAAAACTGAAACCTTTTATTCAGATGAGGGTTTTTTATGACTTTCTTAATCTCTTTTTGGTGATTCAGAATGGCATGAGTCCAAGCAACACTTCAGTAATGCACAAGAAAATTTCACGTGCTAAAATCAAAACAAAACTGAGGAGTCTTTTCATGATTGAAGTTATAGGAAATGCAAAATACATTTATTCGCCTATTTATGTTCTGTATTTAATATTTAAAGAGCCTCTTAGTTTTCCTTATTCAAGATATTAGCAAGTAGTGGAGAGAAAAATGTAAAAAATATGCATTTTGACATTTATCTCTTTAAGACTTGAATTTAATGCATTGAGATTTAAGTTATGTAGATGAGAGTGTGTGGAATATTATGTGAACTTTGTTTAATATTTAAATCACATTTCATAAGCCAATTTTATCATCTCATTACTCCTTTTTTTTTTTTTGGCTCTAATATAGTAAGTTCTTTAGTGACCTCTGGTGTTGGTAATTTGCTCACATCCTTTTTTGGATCTCAAGCTTTGCACTCAAGGATTTCATGTTTCAGGGTAGAAAGCTCAGTGGGTTTTCTCTTTTTCTGTTTCTGTTTTGATATTTTGGTCTTTTCAGTTCAGCTAACAATGGTAATTCCTAGTCCTGTGATGGAGTCACACACCTCAGAGCAGCTGGAGGAAATTTTATAGTGGTTTGTGGAAATTTTATGTGGTTTGGGTTGTTTCCTCCATTTCCTTTCACAGTGTCCTGCCTTGATTTCTCGATAAAAAAGCCTTTTTATTTTTTTTTTTAATACATAATTTGAAATTAGGCATTTTTAGCATATATTTTAAGATGGTGTTCATGAAGAATTTGGTGGAAAAAAAAATTTAAAAATAAATTTTAAAAAACATTAAAAAAAGATACAGCTAATGCTTGAAATGACCCAATTTTTTTCTTTAGATTTCAGAGAATTTCTACTTTGATTTAAACTCTGAACAAATGAAGGGAATGCTTCGGCCTCATGTCCCCCCTGCTGCTATTTCCACCCTGGCCAGATCTGCCATCTTCTCTATCACCTACCCCTCTCAAGATGTCTTTCTAGTAATAAAGGTAAGAAATACCAGAGAAATTGAAAGTTTTGTTTTTATTTACAATAATCTTGTAATCTCTTGGTTTTTATTTAAAATAAAATAGGAATTCTGTTCTCAAAAGTGTAAACAGCACTGCTTTATTTTGGATATTCTCACCTAAAGTTCCTTTGTAACAGAACCAGTTGAGTGCATTGGAAGTGGCAAGAGCACAGAGGTTTGCTTGGTGATATAAATCAGTTTTCTGGGGCTTGACCTTGGTTTTTCATATCAAGCAATGTGCTGACTCCTTAAAATGACAGATAAGCCAGTGATTTAAAAATACCTATTGATCTGAATCTCATTTCAAAAGGGATTCACACCCCTCAGCCAGATTTTCAGATGTATTTAAGGGCTGAAATTGCTAATAACTGAAACAAAAAGCAGCACTGGTCACTCCTGGGATAAAGTACACAAAGATCAAAGTTATTTTTTCTCATCAGATTCAATGAGGGCAGGAATGTTGCTGTTCAGGTGGGTGTTTGAGGCAGGATTGTTGTGAGAAAATCAAACTGTGCTCCCAAGGGAACTGCAGGACATCATTTGAGTTCACAGGCAGTGTGCAAGTTGTGCAGGAGCTTCTTCTTGCTCGAGGACTCCCAGAGGGAAATCAGGCTTTGACTCCACTCATGGAATGGTTTTGTTTCCTCCTGTTGGTTTAATTCAACAATCCTTGCTGGATACATCCTTATAATAGTTCATTTTCCTTTCTCAGCTGGAAAAAGTATTGCAGCAGGGAGATATTGGGGAATGTGCAGAGCCTTACATGATTTTTAAAGAATCCGATGCAGCAAAGGTAAGAATTTTTTGGACATTTTGATTAAATTTGTTCCAAGCACTTTTTTTTAATTATTAAAATTATACATTTTTTCTTTCACCTTGGACTATTGATGCTATTTTTATCTTTACAAGGATCCATTTTTAATTAAGAATCCAATCCCATTCTAAAGGCCACAAAAGAGTCAAAGACCTTTGAGTCTTGATGCCTTATTGGGGTAGAACAGTTAAAGGTCACCAGTTTTTGTAGCTGTCAGGGGAGATTTGTGGTTCCCATCAAGCTCACTCATCTGTGATTCCCTGTCCCAAAGGATCAGCTGGGTCAAGGGGAGGCAACATTTGATGGGAATTTGCAGGAAAAATTTCAACTTTTCCACTGCTTCTTCAGCTTTAACCCCATCACTTCTGCCTGATTATAAAAGAGTCCCCAAAAATGGTTCCCAATTTCATGTGCCAAGTGAAAATCAGAGGGGAATAATGAGGACTGGGTGAAGGGCAAAGCAGTTCAGCCCTTCTTGTGATCCCAGCCCTCTCCATTAGGCTTTCTCAAAGGAGTTTGGATGATTTGTTAGTTTGGATCAACCTCTTAATAAAATATTTCCTCCCTAAAGCTCTAAAAATTGCTCTTCAGTATGCAGAGTTATGGAAAATCCTCTTTTATTCCCTCTTTTCCCCTCAACAAAATGAGTATGATGCCATTATTTGAGGAGCATTTTGAGTTTCCCACACAGCTCCAGATGATCTGAGCACCTGCTGCATAAACCACAGTAGGAAAAGCCATGTCAGACTTCCCAGAGGAAAATTCAGATTTTCTTGAAGGAACAGTGGGCAGATCAGCTCAGTGGGACTTGACAGGCTCTTCAGGAGGGTTAGGAACATAAAAATCTGTTCTCACTGTCCTCTGTTTTGGGAAGCAGAAGTTGCATTTTCCCAACACTGGAACACACAATTAGAATTAGGGAGTTACCATCATTCCTCACTGATTTTGCTGAATGAACCACTCTGTTCCTCTCCTTTTAACCTCTTGGACTGAATATTTTCCTCCCAGAACAAGGAAAAGCTGGAGAAGCTGAAAGGCCAGGCAGAGCAGTTTTGCCAAAGGCTGGGGAAGTACCGGATGCCTTTTGCCTGGACAGCCATTCACCTGATGAACATTGTGAGCAGTGCTGGCAGCTTGGAAAGAGATTCCACAGAAGTTGAAGTTGGCACAGGAGGTACAGGGCTTGGCATCTGCATGGAGGGAATGTGGGCAAATCCTGAGGTTTTGATTCATGTCCTGTAGCTGCTGTTGCTCCTTTTATTGCCTTCCTCCCCCTGCCCTGAGAGTCTGGGGTCATGGTTGAGCTACAACAGAAAAGTCCATGATAACAAATGGATTTATCTTTCAAGGATTTTACAAGCAAACCATCTGTTATATTATTTAAAAGCAGGCTGCTGGGGCTGAGGGAGCGTTACAGGCTGATGACCATTTTCCAAAGGAGTGGATTAATCTTTGTGAACCACATAGCTCATCCGAAACTGCTCTTCAGCATCCCCAAAACTGCCAACTTCATCATCTTTCAGGGCGAGGGAAATACATAAATCTCAGCGTGATGAAGACTTTTATAACAGCAGGGAGGCACTGGGGTGAGGTGGCTGTGAGGGGAGCAGCAGTCAGCTGTGCTCCACAGCATCCCAATACCTCCAGAGTGGGATTGCCTGAGCACAACCACCTCTGCTGTCACCTCATGCCATCATTCCCTATCCTCCCGTGCAGACAATCCTGCTACAACAACAGCAGGCTCTTCAACTGTAGTTTTTCTTCTTTCTTTTTGAATTCCTTCCCCTTCTTACTGCTTTTTTTTTTTTCTTGCAGAACGTAAAGGGTCGTGGTCAGAGAGGAGGAATTCCAGTATTGTGGGGAGACGTTCCTTGGAGAGAACCACCAGTGGGGATGAGGCTTGCAACCTGACCAGCTTCAGACCAGCCACCCTGACTGTGACAAACTTCTTCAAGCAGGTGTGGCAGCAAAATGGCTCAGGAAGGAGTTTTTCCTTGGAGAAGAGGGATTGGATTGTGGGAGATCACTTCAGAGCTGAGCAGTTAATTTGTGATGTGTTTGGTGTTTCTTGTCTGATCACAGGGAATCTTTGGACAGCAGGCAGTGGGTTTGTTCTGTTATATATTAATTATCATGGAATAACAGATTCCTCTATCCCAGGGTGCTCCAGCCTGGCCTTGGACGCTGCCAGGGATCCAGGGGCACCACAGCTTCTCTGGGAAATCCATTCCAGGGCTTCTCCACCCTCCTAGGGAACAATTTCTCCCTAATATCTAATCTAAACCTACTCTCTTTCAGTTATATATTACATAATATTATAGCATATATGAATTCTGGCAGTAGGGAATGCAGTGATCCACAGTCAGTCAGTGGATTCCTTCAATAAATTTCCTTTGAGTAACTTTATTGAAATTATTGGCTGCTTTTGACTTGAGTATTAAAGCATCCTTATGGCATAATGACTTCAACCTCACAGAATTAAACCTTCTGGATCTTCCCAGAAGAACATCAGTTTATTTTCCTCCATATTTTTCTAATGTGTTAGAAAAATCACTGCCTGGCCTTTTGGTAAATATATTTGGAAAAATGCTTTTAGAAGCACATTCACAAAAACTGAGGAGAACTTCCTTGGGTTAGTGTGTGCCCAAATAGGTGCCCAAAGCTGAAAATTTTCTAAGGTTTACTTCATGCCACGTCTTGTTAAGGTAAAACTGGTCACTAAGTTAGACATTATTTACAAAAATATGTATTTATTTACTTTGTTGAGGCTATTTTTACTTTGAAGCAGCTCATTTCATTTAATTTGTCCTTTAAAAATTGCCAAACACTAATTTAAGATTTAAAATTTTTGATGCTTTATTTTTCTATCTTCCTTTTCTGCTGCTAAGTAGAATTAGTTGGATACTACCCACTGTTTTTCTCCTTCCATTGGCTTTATTTTTTTCCTTCATGTTGTGATTTATTACCTTTAAAATCAGATCTCTTTTGCTTTTGGGTATCAGAGTCACATTTTCTTTTTCAAAATTAACAAAACTCTGAGCTATTAGAATGGAACACAAGGAAAACTGCCCACAGACTTCTTGCATTTCCTACTTTTCCTGGAAAGTAAGGCTTTTCTGGGCTCATCCCAAAGCAGAGGCAGAGCAGAAGGAATGAGGATCACCTCCTGAATGACAGACACTTCTTCAAACCATTACACTTGCTAAAAAATGGGTATTTTTGGGAAATCTTTCAACAGCCATTTCCAGTTTGGAAAAAGATAATATTGATGGGGAGAGAAAAGGCTTTCAATTAAAAGTCCCTGCAGCTGTCAGGATGATGAATAAGGGATAAAGGAAGGGGAAAGGATGGAGAAATGAAGTGTAATTCACCACGTTCATGTTAACACCTTGTTCTGGGAAGGTGCAGCTTGGATGCCAGAGGGAAGAACCAGTGGGATGAGAGAGTTGATTCGTTCTCTGGCAGTCCTGGAGGGTTGTTTGGTGACCAAATCCTTCTCCCTGAGCAGGAGGGAGATCGCCTGAGCGACGAGGATCTCTACAAGTTCCTGGCTGACATGAGACGTCCCTCGTCGGTGCTGCGGCGCCTCAGACCCATCACAGGTACCCAGCCAGCCCTCCTGGGCTCACAGATGCAGGGATTTGCTTAGCTCCTCACCCAGGCAGCCCAGAGAATCCTGGACAGCACTCCCTGCACAGCAGGAGCACCAGAGTGGCCTTAGGGCAGGTTTGTCACTGGTGCACTCAGAGGTGCCTGGGAGGAGAGGATGCCAAACCAAAACCCAAAAAGCTCTGCTTCCCACTCTATATCCCAAAGGAGATCTCACTCCTGGTGATAAAAACAGGCTCCACCTCTGTTTGAGAAAGGGGAATAGAAACCACAGTGAGGTTGGTCCCTGAACTGTGCTATTCCTGACAATATTTACTTAACTTGCTCTTAAAACTCTCCAGGGACAGCAATGCTGCTTCTTCCATGGACCATCTGCCCAGCACTCAGCTGGCCTTGCAGCCAGGTTAGGTGTTAAGAAAACTTTGCAAAATGATCTTGCTGACAGTGAGTGTGATTCTGGTCAGCCACAGCCCTGGGCAGTGAGCACAACCTTCTGAGCTCTTGAATATTGGGATTAGTTCAACCAATTCACCTCTGGTTTGTAGCCTGACCAGTCTCAGCCTTTCCTCTGATGGAGTTCTGTTTGCACCAACAGTTGGGCCTCACAGGACCATTCCCTAGACTGTATTTCCCCAGTTTTTCCCAAGAAAAAGCATCTTGTTAAGATGCACATCTTCTGTTGGTTCTTATTTTCTGTTCCCCCAGTTGCTTGAGAGATCAGTTTGATCCACTGATACTTATTGTGTACAAATCCACTTTGGCTGTAATATATAATTTGTTCATTTATTAAATTAATATGTAGGGTATTAACCTGAAGAAACCAATAGCGATTATGCTTTTTAAGAAATGAGTTTTTATTTATAGTTACAAAATCCCTTTCTTCTTGCAGCTCAGCTGAAGATAGACATATCTCCAGCTCCAGAGAATCCCCACTACTGCCTAACTCCAGAGCTGCTGCAGGTCAAGCTTTACCCAGACAGCAGAGTCAGACCCACCAGGGAAATCCTGGAGTTCCCTGCCAGGGATGTCTACGTCCCAAACACCACATACAGGTCAGAGTTTTGAAATACATTTCACTTTTCAGGGACTGGGACTGGCAAGTGTGGAAATTCCTCTCTTATCTCTGGGGTTGTTGCAAAATTTGGTGCATGGGCAGAAGTGTTGTGCCAGAGGTATGGCAAGGTTCAGGCTGACACAGCAGGAAATGCTCAGCTGGGGAAGGACCAGCAGATTTGCATCAAATTTGGGTGTGAATGAGAACACGAGAGAGGTTTCTCCATTTCCCAGAGTTCGTGGTGGAATTTGTGGGGTTTTTCCTTTGTCTGCTAAAGTCATTGTTCTACTTTTTATTCTTTTATATCACTTTCAGGGATTTTGTTTTCTTTAAAGTGAATAAAGAAATAGAAAAAATGTATAATCCCTTTGTTCATATTTCCATTTAGATTTAAAAGCAATTTCTTCGTTTACAATATTTGAAAAAAAGCTGAAGCCCTGAAAAATAGGAAATTTTTCTAAAAATCTTGGGAAGCAATAACCTTTCTATAACAGCACCCAGGCTGGGAGCAGATTTCATTATGTACCATTATTAATTTAAAGCTTTTTCCCAGTATCTTTGAAGACATTACATGTCTGAGTGAAATTGTCTTCATCAGCTGAGTAATTTCACTAACTTACCAAATCCTTTACTACTTGTGGTAAATTTACATGCAAACCAGGTTGTTATAAATCAAAGCTTACAAGAAGGGTTAAGTCAAGCTCCATATCTCGTCTTTTGAAAAGTTGTATCCATTTCTTTATTTGTCTGTTTATTTATTGGACAGGTAATTTAACATCACAGCAAACCAGTACAAATAATCAACACCGCATGATCTCACCTTTGTTACAAACCCGTGAGAACTGAAAGGATTTCTTTGCAGCATTTCTGCAATTAACACATTCTGTTCATTGGGTTTCACTCTGACAAATCACAACCAAAACCATTTCCTGTGTGATTGCAAAGGCTGAGATAAAAAACCCACACTGTACAAGGGTTGGGGAAGATAAACAAGTCAATATGACTCAATGGAACTGCAGGGTTGGGGGCTTTGTCAGGCAGCTCTTCCAGGGCCAGCCAGGGTGTCCCTCAGGGTTCTGAGGTTAAACACATGAGTGTCACCAGGATTTGGACCAACACTGTCACATTTTGTGCCTGCTGGCTTTGTGGGTTGGTGCCCTTGACCCACTGGAGCAGCTGTTCCCTAAGGGAAAGGTGTTTTTTGGGTGCTCACTGGGTTGTTTATTCAATTCCTTGGTTGGTTGTACCAAAAGCTCACCAAGGCTTGGCTCTGATTCTTTTCATGTGAGGAGAGCAGATCTCTTCCTCATTGCAGGAGGTTTGAAGTTTGGCTCTTAACTTGCAGTGAGAAGCCCAAGTTGTGCAGTTGGTGTGCAGTTTGGGATCCAGAGGAGCTCTGACTCCTGCAGCTGGGGGAGCACAGTGCTCCAAACAGGATGGATTGGCCTCAGCTACACTGCTGGAAAATTGTCTGGAAATACCCAGAGCCCTGAAACAAGGAATTACCCATCTTTGGTTTGCTCATAGAAACACTCCACAAACAACATGAGCCAAACATCCGGTTAGCTACTTCAAGAAACAAAATTTCCCTTTTTTTCCCCCTGGATTAACACCTTAATGTTTTCCTTAGGGTTTTGCCAGCCCTCTGTTTCCAGAAAACACTTTTTGTTTTCCATTCTGCACAACCCAGAAAGGAATGCACAGCCTGAAAACCCATTCCCCCAAACAATATTATCCAGTACATGACAGGTTGTCTCCTAGGCATTAAAATTCTCATCCTAGGGAGGGAAAAGCTCCACGAAAAGTTGCAGCACGTTGACTTTGGGGCTTGAGGAAATGACAAGACTCACCAAACGTTTTGTAAGACCACCTCAGGTGCCTCAGGTTTGTGTTTTGGAGAAAATTCCATGCAGGGCATGGACTGGGACATGGATCTGTTGGTGAACACAGCATCAAGTCCTTTGGTGTGGTAAAGTTCAGTGTGTTTGTCCCAAATTAAATGCAGCGGGTCGAGCACTCAGTCAAAGCTTTTTAGATCTGTTGGGTGGATCATTATTTTGGTGGACTTGAGCAGGTAATATCTTCCTTTCCTGGGCTTCCAGTACAAACCTTTGGTTCTGTCCAGCCTTCCCCTGGACCTTGGTGTGACATATTTCCCATTCAGGTTGGTTTCCTCACACTCGCTGTGCCACCAGCCTCCTGAGGAGCAAAGGGGAATGTCAGACACTCAGTTGTGCTCTATTTCTGAGCAAACAGCTCCTCTTTGCAATGTAAAACTCCTTTAGACCCTAAATTCTAGCTAAAGGGAATTACCCAGGGTACCCAAATCACTGAATTGTTTGGGTTGGGAAAATCCTCTAAAGTCATTGAGTGGAACCATCCCCAGCACTGCCAAGGCCACCACTGCCCCATGTCCCCAAGTGCCACATCCACAGGGTTTGAAATCCCTCCAGGGATGGGGACTCAGCACTGCCCTGGGCACTTTCACCTTTTCCATGGAGAAATTTTCCCTCCTAAGTCTCCTCTGGTGTAACTTGAGGCTGTTCCCTCTCCTCCTGTCCCTGTTCCCTGGAGCACAGCCTGACCCCCTGGCTGTCCCCTCCTGTCAGCAGCTGTGCAGAGCCACAAGGTCCCCCTGATCCCCTTTGCTCCAGGCTGAGCTCCTTTCCAGCTCCCTCAGCCCCTCCAGACCCTTCCCAGCTCCATTCCCACCTCTGGACACCCTCCAGCCCCTCAATATCTTTCTTTTCATGAGGGGCTCTTCCCTGGACATGAGTTGACACTCTTGGCATTGTTTCAGGCATTCACAGTTTTTAAGCCTAATACCAAGTGTTTGTTGCATGAAGCAGGTGGCTGGAGGGCAATTCTGTATCCTGTGGTTTAATCATTTAATTGCTTTTTCAATTGTTTGCTTTCAGCTATAAACTGGCAAACTATAAAAGCTCTAGAAAATCAAAGAATTAAAAACCCTTTAACCAAATTATCTCCAAGGAGCAATGGCCACAGCCTTGCATCTCTTGCTCTTTTGAGAGTGATTGTTGTGTATAGTTGACAAACAGCTAAAACCTGCCTTTGAATGGAAACTCACTGTCATTACTTTTGGGTTGTAGTTTAAATGGAGTTAAGAGTCAGTTTGTCTTCTGGATTTAAAAAATAATAAAAAACAAGCAAGTAATCTGACCTGGGGCTGCCACACCAGCCCAGGCATCAGAGGAGGAACAGCCCTTTGCTTCAGAGTTTGGAATCTCATTCCAGGGATTTATTTTTCATTTTTGGTGTTGGTTGTTTGCACAGGAGGGCAGGATTAGATGGGATATTGGGAAGAAATTCTTCCCTGTGAGGGTGGTGGAGCCCTGACTCAGATTGTCTGGAGAGATGTGGATTCCTCATCCCTGGAAGTGTCCAAGGCCACTTTGGATGGATCAGCCTGGGATAGCAGAAGGTGTCAGGGCTGAACCAGGCTGACTTTAAGCTCCCTTCAATCCCATCCCCTGATTCCACAATCCTGAGATTCCTGGAGCAGAGAATTCCCCATGCAGCCATTCCCAGCATACCTAGGTAGCTCTCAGGGCAGTTGAAGTCTCTGGCTGTGTCCCCAGCACGGTCTGAGGTGGAGAATCTCAGCTCTGTGTGCTCTGGGAGAGCGTTGGGAATGCTGCCAGACATCCTGGACAGCTGCAGGGTGTAGTTGGTGTCAGAGCCCCCCAGGCTGAAGGTGTACTCGATGTGACGTCTGTTCTCCCTCCAGTCCTGCAGCTCAATCCTCAGGATGTAATTCCCTTGTTGGGTGATGGAGTAGATCCTCTTCAGGCCCAGCCAGAATTCCTCTGCAAAGTCGGAGCAAAGAGATGCTGAATTTGCTTTTAGGGATAACCTGCAGGTAGTGTGTGTGAAAATACAGTATTTAAAAGGCTTTATTAATGGCTTTAATTAAATCAGTGATTCGAGTCTTGGGGACTGTTGATCTTTGCAGAGGTCTGCTGCTACATTCTTTTTGTTTACCTCTGCTTAATTGCACACTGGTGATCAATAAAAGCAAGAGCTCGAAATGAACTGGAGCTTCTCCCTTTTAGGTTTCCCACTAGTGTGAGACTGTGAGAGGGAGCTGGAGACATTTAAAAGGTGTGTAATTGGAAGTGTGTGACAAATGAAGCGAGTGACATACATAAAACCTAATGGCAATTGTTGCATTTGGTGAGGAAGGAGCTGCAGAACTGAACTGGGGTTTGACACCCTCGTGTACAGAGGGAATTTTTCTTTTGCTGGAATTTCTGATAATTAGTTTAATTGGTTTCATATATTATATTCATTAAGTAGCTTATTATCAGTGCAGGTAATTGCCACGTGTAGAAAGTGGGGTTGAATGTGAGTGCCATGCACACAGCTGGCATTTAAACCATGGAAGACAAGATGGTTGGGGAAAATACTCCCTGATTTCCAGGTTAGGAGCAGTAACCTGGTTTGTTTTATCACCTCAGAAGATGCAGCACAGCACTGAGTAGGAATAGCTGAGAGTAATGAGATTCTCTGCAAAACCTGGCACTGAAAACTTGTGACTGCATCTTGGTGCAGAATTTGGGAATTGGAACAACTAAAGCATCCTGCAGCATCAGACTAGACTTTACAGGTGAAAGTCTCCCTCACCTGTGAGCTCCTGTCCCAAAACTGAGGGAAAGGTTGAGGTACAGCAGCTCTTTATTGTAAAAAAAGTGGAAATAAGTCTATGTTGCTGCCTGTCTTCATGAGGTTTAGGTTTGTGCTCTCCCTAGAAAGTCAGAATATTTTCTGAACCAGAGGAGACTCATCTCATTGTATGAGGAAAATAAGGGAAATACTCTGGATGAGGAAGGTGCTGGGCAGTGCTTGGTGCTACAAACTCTTTGGAGTTGATGATTAACAGGGGAGTGTGGGTGTTTCCTCACCCTATCCAGCCACGGAGGGGATTGGCCACTCTGGAGAAGCCTGAGGTGTTTGCTCAGGGGAGCACACACAGCCTTGGGCTCTCCTGAGGTTGGAAAGATTGATGTGATGGTTTTAAGTGAGACAGGATTGCAGGAAGGTTCAGAGATAGCAGTGACAGCAACTTCGTGAGGTTTTGCCTTTGTGTGTATTTTAAAGGCTTTGGGAGATGCTTTTATAATAGTAAAATACCAGTAAAGTAGTGTTTAAAGCATTTTGGCCTTGATTCGGTTTCTAAACACACATTTGAAGGGATATTTTTGAGAATTTTATGAGTTATGTGTTCTAGTGAGCACTTTCTGGTGCTCCAGTGAATCAGTAAGCTGTTACCTGCAGCTTTAGTCTGCTCTGAGGTGAATACCTTTCTATAAGAATATTCAGCTTCTCAGATCAATTGATACCAAAAGACACAAAAAAAGGGTATATTTACCATTGAGGTCACCAAAACCATTTGCATAGGCATCCCAAGTTTGGTTGAAATCCAGTGATCCATCCACTCTCTTCTGGATTACTGTCCAGGCAGTGCCTGTGAAAAAGGGAAATAATCACAACTTGGGCTTGGTGTCACTGCCTGTCCCTCAGTGTGCTCTGGGGTGCTCCAGTTTTGAGGTAGAATGAATTAAAATCTTCATGAATGGAATTCAAATGAACCCAACTGGGGCTGTTTGAGTGTCCTCAGCCACATCCAGAGTGACTCCACTCACAGAGTTGTTTTGTCAGGCTGCCTTAATTGGATTTCACTTGTTTATGAGGGCTGAGAGATGGAGAAATGGATAATGTCTGGAGCCCCAGACATTGGATCAGATGGTCAGCCACTGCTGATAGTGCTTGGCTGCTGGCCCAGCTGGGGGACAGGGAGGAGGTGCCAGGCTTGTGTCCATGCTGGAGCTCCAGGAAGGTCTTTCTTCCTCCTGAGCCCAGGTCATGACAGCCTCATCCAGCAGCTCCCCAAATGTTAGCAAAGGAGCTTTGTGCAGAGGGCAGCCCTGGGAGCTCTGTTTGCACATCCCAGCATGTGAGGTGACCCCACATGTCCCCAGCACTCCAGGGGCACTGGGGGAGAAAGTGCTGGCCAGGGAAACTGGGCAGCACAGGCACAGAGCAGCTCTGCAGGATGCAGGAAAAGCAGGGGATGAGTGAACTGGCCAAGCTGTGTGAGATCTGGGTGGCTAAAGGAACAGACAGGGGTTTCGGGCTGACCCACCTGGGGGCCTTTTTTAAACCCTTATATATAAAAAATAAAAAAAAAAAAATTCCCCCTCCCCCCCCCTCCCTTTTTTGAAAAATTGGGTCCTTCTCCCCCCCCCCCCCCCCACCACAGGGGTTCCTTGGGAAGGTGAGCTCGGGTGGGTGACATGACAAATGTGTGCCTGGATGATGCCAGGCTGAGCCACCCAACATGGCACAGGAATCCTGGCCCCAGGACTCACTTCTCCGGGCTAGTTTGGCACAGCTAAGTCTAAAGCAGGCCCTGCTCATGGAACAAAAGTGTACTTTTGTAGAAGCAAATTGTTTACTGCTTGCTTTTCTTTGGGAAATCCAATCATGGTTGCCATATAATGGCTTTTATAATGACCCTTGTCGTTACAGCTAAAGGGGCTTGGGTTTGGGATAGACTTAATTTATGTCATAGGATTGAATGTCCTTTCCTTAGGATAAACCAGAGGGGAGTAAAGAATGAGAGCAGTGATATGGGGATTTCAGGATATGGGAAACCTGAGTTCAGAGCAGACAGGCCACTAAGAGAAGTCAAGAGGATACATAAATTATGAAAAGGTTTTGTATACTTTGGGATGAGACACGATTGTTTGGCTTGGAGGAAGATATATCTGTGAAAATTAGACTTTTTCTGGCACAGCTCTTACCAAATTTCATTTCACAGGAGACATTGAAAGCTTCTGAGCCATTGGGCTGAATAGTGTAAACCCCACTGGCCTTCATCCCAGTGTGATAGAGAGCAGTGCAGTCAGCAGCAGCACCTGGGAAAGCAAACAGCCTGTTAGAAATCCTGCCTGGGATGTGGGGAGCTGAGAACCATTAAAAAAATAGCAGAATGATCATATTGGTAATCTTATTTTGCAATAAATGTCATGGAACTGCTTTGGGCATAACAGTACAGCTGCCAAGTTGTACACAGCCCTGCCTGATGTTTTTTAAGCCAGGCAGGGTTTCAGTTTGGAGGATTTTGGAAAGTTTCTAAGGCCTAAGACTAAGCTCTGGCAAATGGACTTTCCTACCCCTTGTAAAGCTCCCAGTAAATACCATTCCCACTGCTACACTTCACCAGTGCCTTTTAACTTCAAAGAAAGGTCTTCTAAATCTTATAATTAGCCAGTGTGAAGTAAATGAGTTCTCTGTTCAGGCTCTGCAAGGCAGGCATTAGTAAAAGGATGGTCACAGCATGTTGACAAGAGGGGAATATTACTGCATTTTTGGATATTGTTGCTGTGTGTCACCCCAGAGACAAGTGCAGCTGGAGTGGGGCTAAATGGATAATGACATTTTTTTCCAAAGAAGGAAATCTAGTTCCTTCCCACAGCCCAGTGTGTATAACATGAAAATCTTCTACTTTTAGTCTTTGACTTCTAAAAACCAATCCAAGGCTTTCCCAGAGGATACTGGGAATGTGCTGCTGTAATCACATCTCAGGGCTGGGGTCTCACCATCAGCTCTGTGTGTCCCAGCTGTGGGCTTGTGCACAGCAGAGGGGATGAGCTCTGGTTCCTGGTGCTCCCCTGTGAAGGAATTCTCCAGCAGTTCCTGCAGCTCTATGTGGTTTAGCTGGAAGAGCAATAATTGCACTGTTAATTTCCTGGGGCTCTGGAATGATGAGATTCATGGATCAAGCTGAACCACGTGATGCAGAGAATATTTTTCCTTATGAGTGTAATCCTTTAGAATACCCAATTTACCACATAAAAATAACTTTAGCTCCACTCTGGTGGATTTTAGGTGTGGGAATGCCAGCTGTGCTCAGACAGGGTAGGAAATGACCCATCCTCATGTGGTGCACCTTGATGGGCAAACAGATTTAACTTATTTCCTCAGGTGACATCACTTAGACTAATAATAAAGCAGCTAAAGAGCACAGAACCCACAGCTCCTTAGGCTGAAATGCATTTTCCTTTCATAGCTTTGTCTTAGGAATAAATTTAACATGAGCACGTTGGTTATGCCATGTTACAGTGACACATGTTGGACTTCCTCTCTAGGAGTGGATATTGGAAGTTTAGAAAGAGGTAGAAAATGATGAGACTTCAAGGCCAATGGAAGAACAATAATATGATAAATAATAAGAGAAAAACCCCAAAATTAGCAGTCAGAAAGTGCAGCAGCCTGGTGCTGAGGGAGAAGATCTCAAAGCTTGGCCATAGCTGCTGCCTGGCAGCACAGCAGCCTGTCCCCCAAAAAGGAGCCTCAAAATGGTCCTCACCTTCCTCTCCACCCCAAACTGACCAGGGGATGCCTGACCCCATGGCTGGTTGGGCTCTGGACCCCCTCAATGTCAGGAGAGATGGAAAGAGCAGCAGAGCTGGTTGCTGTACCTTGTCCTCCAGCTCCATGATCTGGTTGTGCTGCCTGTCCAGCTGCATGTGCTGATCCTCCACGATCTTGAGGAGCTGCTTGATGTCATTGTCCTGCTGCTCCACGAAAGCCTGAGGACAGGGAGGAGGGTTAGAAGCAGCAAAAGACCTTCAGAGTGGTGCTGCTCTGTAACTCTGGTGCTTAGGCCACTTTTGAGAGGCACAAACTATTAAACATTGACCTTCCTTTTCCCTAATCATGGAATATCCCTAATTGGAAGGGACCTGCAAGGATCATCAAAGTCCAGCTCCAAAGGTTTGCCTGCTTAACCTCTAAAGGGAAAAATTGCTTTGCTTCTGGTGTGAACACCCATTTTTTTGAGACAAGCTACTGGCAGCTTTGTAGACTTTTTTTTAATTGCCATTTTCCTTCCATTTTTGCATCCGGAGCAATTAAGTTCTGTGGAATTGGCCCTTCATTCAAACTAGATGCATGGCACTGATCAAAAAAGGGAAAAATTCCCAGCATTTAGGGTGTTCTCTTGGGATTTGAGAGATCAGGATTCATCTTTCTGCTGTGACACAAACATGCAGTATTTTCCCATACAAATTGCTTGGCCTTTTCATGCTTCTACAAAATAGTATTTCCTTATCCATAGAAAACGTTATACCCCCCCAACTACTTGCATGATTAACATTAATGTTATTAACGAATGTAAGTTTCTTTGGTTCTGGAGGTCCTACAGATGATATAAATGCCCCTTTCTAAAGATTTAAGCTCCTTTTTCTGCACTTAGCAGGCAATTCCTACTGCATTGATTTGGGATGAGGTGATGATGTACAAACCCATGGGTTTGGGAATCACAGCGTTTTCCTGATTGCAAAACTTTTTCATCATTGTGATTACAAAATTTCCTAAAGTTTGTTTGCAGAAAAATACAGGAAATGATCCAGAGCTTTAGAATTTTACAATTTCTCACTGATTTCACTGGGGAATTTTACTGCAAAATTAACACTGTGTCAGAGTAAGGCAGATTTTTTTTTTTTGGTAAGGTTGTTAACAGTGATTTATTTTTTAAAATGCACAGTAGTATTTGAGTGAGGAGCAAGGGAAAGGTTCTATTGCATAACTACTGCTCATGGCATGGCAGTGTATTTTGGCTCTGTGTGTCAGGGCCTTTCACGAGTCACTTACTTTGAGTGAAGAAATCTCTTTTGTCTCTTGCATCGAAGGCTGGATAACGGCCAGTTTGGTGACCTTGTCCTCCAGTCCCCACACTTGCTCCTGCAGCTGGATTTTGTTTTGTATGAGGTCTTCAATCTTCAGGTTCATCTCCTGCGAGAGATTCTTCATCTCCTCGTTGTTGATTTGCAGCCTGGCCGTGGTTTGCCGGAGCTGTTCTTCTTCCTCCTTGATTTCGCTGGTTTGCAGGGAGAGCTCGTAAAAGGACCTGTCAAAAATGTAAAGTTTCTGGAAGATGTCATTCATCTGCCCCTTGGTTTTTTGGACAAAGTCTTTCAGGCCGTGCCCCAGCTGGAGGAGTCCAGTGGCCAAGATTCGGACGTCATCCAACATTGCGAATCTTGATTTTGTTTCGGGAGATCCGGCAGAACTGACGGAAAAAAAATCCTTGTCAGCTCCAGCTGGGAGAGCCAGGGGGGCCAGGAAGAGTAAAACTGGGATAATCTTCATGTTTCCTGCTCCTGATTCTTTCTGCTCGGGGTGCAGAGGCTTTTCCCAGTGATGGTTTGTGCTGCAGGGTGGCTGTTCTGGGTGGCAGAATTGGGTCTATTTATACCCCTCTTCATTTTAGGAGAGGCAGAGCGGCGGGTTGATCATTAAACTGTGTGTGTTTGAACGAGTGTAACCTCTCCTGAATGTAGGTTGATACCTGGGAAGATAAAATTGAGAGACAGGCACGTTGCTGATTAAAGTGGTTCTGAACTTTTCCATCTGCCAGCCCTTCTGGTGTAAAATGTTATTGATGGCACGGTGTTTTTCACACAACTCTGTTTAATAGATTAATTTTGGGTCATAATCGTGATGAGCTCTGAAATGGCTCCTTGTTTGTGTTGTTGATTCCTTTTTTTCCTCAGGAGTGTGAAAGAGTTTGCCATGTTTAGGAGCACTGGACATTCAGGGTGTGAAGCTCCTTGATAAGCTGTGGAAGGGCAAAATATTCCCAGATGATTCACACAACTTGATTTTCATCTTGGGCTGTTTTCTGATGTAACTCATTGTGCTGCAGTGGATTTACTTGTCACCCAGCTCAGATTAAGTGAGAAAGAGGGAATTAGGTCCAGAGATTGCCTGGATGTGATTCTACTGTGTTAAGGTTTGTGCAGTAATTTACACCATATAAAACTTATTTTTTAAGAGCTGCTTTCCAGAGGTGGGTGAGATAAATAATACCTCACTTGGGTTTCTCACCTTACCATTCTTTTTGCTGTTTAAGATTCACACTACATAAAGAAAGGCTGCAAGTGCTCTGCAGTGAATGCCCAGTTCTGCAGTGGGTCCCTGCATGGAAAGAAACATGGATTTTTTTTTGGGTACTACTGCAGTGTGAGTGAAAGGGATTTCTCTTTCTGGACTCATTCATAGCAATCCAAGAAATCAGAATCAAGGATTGCATAATATAATCTGTACTTTGGAGAGCTTTCAGGTTTTTGCTAAATTCTTGTATGTTTAGGAATTCTTCCCCTGGACTGTTTGTTCTGTTTTTTGTGTACATATGCAGGTATGATATGTAGCATTCATAGAAAAAAAGTTTAAAAAATGAAGTTTTACCTCATATGTTGAATGTGTTGAAGGGCTGATAATAATGCTGGTAACCTCCCCACTGACAATGAAATACTGTGAAAGTATTTTAGGTCTCAATGTAATTGCTGGAGAATATTTTGTGCCAGTGGGGTTGGGATCAGAATTACTGGAATATCCAAAGCATGGAAAAACAGCAGGAGCAGGGAGATGATCAGGCTCAGCTCTGGGCAGAATGAGGATTCCTTGCAAGAAACAATTCTAAATTGTTTCTCTGGCATCTGACAGGGGGATTTTGGGCTGCAAAACTTGAACAACTGGTTGTTAAACAAATCAAAACTAATGTATACACTTTCTTCAGTCCACTTCACAGTATTTAAGTGGCTTTGGTTTGATGTGGTTTCAAATGAATAATTTTCTCTTTTAACTATTTCATGCAAGAAATCTTTCTGGTTTGTTCTATATAAGTTTGAATTCTTCCTAACCCCATCACCCCCCAAAATCTTTATTCTTGGCTTAGTCTTTAGAAAAATAGAGGAAGTTACTCAGGAAATAGCAATGACCAAGCCACTGGGGATCAGACATTTTATCAGGTTTTACAGCCTGAGGAGCTCCTGTGTTTCCAATGTGCTGCTCAAACCTGTGGAAAAGGTTTGTTTTCCAAAGGGAAAAGGTGGTCAAAAGGCCCTGATGGCCAATATTAATGAAGCACTAATTAGCTGCCAAGCATATTTCCATATTAATGCCAAGGCTAGTGAAGTCAGGCAGTGCTAAACTCACTAGAAAACACCCTTAGATGTCACAACAGAGTCCATAAGAAAAGTGGGACACAGGAAAGCAGAGAGGAGAAAAGCCTCTGGCATGATTAAACCATCAAATTCAGGAGTTGTGGAAAGCCTAAGTGGGAATCCTGCCTGTGAGAGTTGTCAGCCCAGTCAGGAAAAGATGTATATAACAAACATGATCCTGAAGATCTTTCATGCACCTGTGTGACCCTGATTATATGGGCTTTAAATGATTTTTATGGTAGGAATAAAGCAAAGAAAAAGGTCTCCGGGTTTTACGGAAAAGGGAAATTTTCATACTAGTTAGAAATTCCCTCTAAGAGTTAGGAGAAGCTCTTAATGTTTTAATGCCTTTATGAAGGATTTTGCAAAATGGCTGCAATCACATTACATAAATATTTAGAGGAGTGCCTGGTGCCATTATTTCCATGGCTTGGGAAGCCTTTGCACTTTAGCAATTTATTTTATGGAAGTAAAAGTACTTTTGAGATCTGTTTGAGATAATAGGATAAGCTTTGCATATATTTGGCATAACATTTTAACAAAAGCTCCAAACACAAGCCCTTGGGTTTAAAGCTCCTGGCTGAAACTTTTATTGATGGAAATCAAGACATTTATAATGTTCCTGTCCCTTTTTCAGCCCTCAGTCCTGTAACTGTGTTTAGACAGGAGGGTCTGAGGTTTTTAATGATGTAGGGAAGAAGAGAGGCTGGGAGAGCTGGGGATGGAGAAGAGAAAGCTCTGGGGAGACCTCAGAGCCTCTTTCAATCCCTAAAGGGGCTCTGGGAGAGCTGGAGAGGGACTGGGGACACTGGCCTGGAGGGACGGGACAAGATGATGGTTTTAACCCAAAAGAGAGTAGGTTTAGATTGGATTAGATACTGGGAATAATTTCCTCCCTGTGAGGGTTTGAGGCCCTGGCACAGAGTGCCCAGAGAAGCTGTGGCTGCTCCTGGATCCCTGGCAGTGTCCAAGGCCAGGCTGGGCAGGACATGGAACACCTGGGATAGTGGAAGGTGTCCCTGCCATGGCAGGGGTGGGATGAGGTGATGTTATACAGCCATTCCAACCCAAACCCATTCTGGGGTTCTAAGGTGAGGTAAAGCAGGATTTTTCATTTGGGGTCACATTCTGCTTTGCGAGCTGGGGATATTTTTGCCTTCTTTCTATGTAAATTTTCCTCAAAGGAAAGATGCCTGGAATAGGAAACCCTCTGGAGAGAGGCTTCCTGAACAAGGGGGGAACATCCCCCTGTCCCCTATTACAGTGGGATCTGGGCATCTGAAATCCCTTAAGCAATAAGAGCTTCTTCCCAGTGAAATGCCCTTAATGAGGGCTTGAAAAGCAGTGGAGAGAGGAACAACCTGTCCCTTTCCTCAGCATAAATCAATCCTAAGCATAGGGCTGCCTTTAATATAGGGATCCTGTAGCCTGCCTTCACAAATACCTTAAATCCTTCTCTTAAGCACTAATAATACTTAATAAAAGTTTTATGAGCTAGGTACATTTTAGAGTAAATTTTCATATCCATTTTCATTTTTAAAAGAACATCAAGCAGCAAATGTATTCATGGCAGAACAAAGTAATTTAGGAGAGTCACAAAAATGGCCCAGGCCCCCTCTGAAATAACAGGAGAGCGTTGATTTGGCAAAGTGACCAGTGGGGATGGGATTCAAAAACTTAATTCACCATGAAGGACTTGAGAGGGAAGAAATTCCCACTTGCCAACTAAGCTTATTCCTCTGCCTGCAGGGGTGAAGCAGAGCCTGGTTCCTAAGGCTGCCCTGAATATCCCTGGAGCTGCACAGCTGGACTGCTCTTTGGGAATTCCTTAGGATCAGCACTGGCTGAGTCTGGATAAATTGGACTGTTTGGGGAGCAAATGGAACTGCCATCAGAACCAGGGCCTTGGCTGGGGTTCATTGGCCAAAATATTGTCCTTGGTGCCATTTCAGACAGCCAAGGGCAGCCCCCCTTTGCAGCTGCTGCTCCAGGAGCTTCTCCCACTTGTGCAGGTGTTTTGGAAACTCCTGGCATCTAAAAGGCACCAGGTAGCTTCCCTGAGTTACCACCCTCCTGAGAATCCAAAAAAGAGTCTTTTTGTTTTCAACCTCCTGCTGCCAGCACTCGACAGCAGCTGCTTTATTATGCCTTAAATGTTGTCCTGCTGTGCTCCTCACTTCACTTTCCTGTGCCCATCTGGTGTCTGCTGTCTCTGTGGGACAAGGAACAGTTGGAAACTACTTACAAATTGTGTTCAGATCCCCTGAATAGTTCCCTGAGGGAAGGGAACCTCTTTTTCCTCTTGTCTCACAAGCCAGGGGTGTTACAGGGTTGGTTCTGCAGTGTTTGGGTAGAATATAATGTGCCAGTCCTTCATCCCTGAGAGCTGCAAATGAAGATCTCACTGAGTTTCCTTGTGAGCATCCCTCCTGGATCCTCTGGTTGGAGCTGGAGGAGCTCTCCTGTCCAAGGGGGAATGGTGCTGGCATAGTGGGCAGGGCTGTGTGGGAGATGGATTAGGGATTTCCAGGCTGGTTTTTTAAAGATGTGTAACAATTCATACATTTTCACTTGTTTGGGACCAAAAGAAGGTTCATTTCCTTTGAATAACTGAGTGGTGAGTGGAAAAGTCTGGGGGCTGTTGCCTTTGTTTGTCTTTAGAAGAACATCAAGGGACTTTCTAAAGGTTCTGAATTACTTGCTTGTAGGACAGGCAGGGGTTCGTAGTGGACAGTTTTGCTAATGAAGTGTGAATCCAACTTTCATCTTGTTGGCAAGGGCCCAGCAGGGCTCAGAGGACAGGAAATACTGCCGAATTTTGAATCTCATGGCTGTTAAAGTTATCACAGACTTGCAGAAATGGGGCTAGTTGGGGTTTCCAGAATGTGTCCCCTGCCCAGTGAAGGCTGAGGTTGTCTTTAAACCCATCTGGAGGGTTTCTGCCTCACCTATCCTCAAAAACCACCAGAAAATGGAGATTTCACACCCTCCAAGGCAATTGGTTTTACTGCTTTAACTCTCCTTACAGCCAGAACATTTTTCCTTGTGCCTAACCTAAATCTCCTGTGCTGCAATTTCCTCCCGTTATGTCCTGCCACATCCCCTGTGGATGTGATGAGCACTTTATTCCTTCAGCCTTTGAAGGAGTTCTTTAGATACCTAGGTTGTCATTACCTGAAGCTACACATATCCATTTAGTTCAATCCGTTTTCAGAGGAGAAATGGAACCTGAAGTCATCCTGATGTCAGAGGATTTAAAAAAGGAAAAGAAAAAAATAAAAGGACAGGCCACAAGAAGGAAAGTATTTAGCAGAAACCAGCTGCTCTGTGTTGAGCAAATAAAGTATATGTAGTAGAAGTAAATAAAGCTTTTGTATTCATATGTTTTCTTTCTTTCCACTTGAACTTCTCAGATTGTAAAATCACTGGGAAATTTTTAGATTTATTTTTCAAGTACCCTTCTAAGCAGGAGCTATTTCAAAATACGATGAGAGTTTAAAAATTATCTTTTGATGTCTGAAGTAAGGGGTCATTATCAAATTGTTTGTCTGGGTGTGCACTGCATTGGAGAGAATGGAAAATGTCAAACCCTTCACTTTGAGTGTTTCCGCAGAGGTTTCAGTAACAGCATTGCTAAAGGTGTGACTCCTCTCACCACCTGATTCTTTTGTCTCTTGCAGGAATCTCCTGTATGTGTATCCACAGAGCCTTAACTTTGCCAACCGCCAGGGATCTGCCAGGAATATCACAGTGAAAGTGCAGTTCATGTATGGAGAGGATCCCAGCAATGCCATGCCGGTGAGGGAAGTGCTTTGTGCTCCATGGCAAGGGCAGAGCACTGCTTGCAGTCAGGAAATCCCTGGGTTAAAACCTCACTGAAATACATCCCGAAAGAACAAGTTCAGAGGAATGTAAAATTGTGGTATTTCAGAGCAAAGAGTGCATTTGTGTAGAGTTTGTGAGGTGACAGTGGAATTTTAATCTGAGATTATTTACTCTAAGGGAGATGAGGCCCTGGCATGGATTTGAGTGGAGAGGCTGTGGATTCTCCATCTCTGGAAGTGTCCAAGGCCAGGCTGGACAGGGCTTGGAGCAGCCTGGGACAGGGGAAGGTGTCACTGCCATGGCAGGGGTGGAGTGGGATGGACTTCAGGTCCATTAAACCCAACCCATTCTGGGATTCTCTATTTGCAGTGGACACTGCTTGTAGTTGGAGTTGAAGCTTTGCTTCCGTGCCAAAAAAAAATTGAAGTTGGCAGCCTTGTGTTCAGGGCCAGAAGTGATCCCCACTTGGAGAGGATCTGGGTAGGGATGGTTCCATCCATCAGTTCCTCTGCCTTGTCTGTGTCCATGTGTCACTGGGGTTGTTAAAATTGTGCCTCCTCAGTGACTGAGTGAAGTGCTGCCTGTAAGTGAAGGGGCAGGGAGCAAGCAGGTGTCACTGTACAGATGCACTGAGTGGTGAATGGAGCTCTAAATGCCTCTGCAGGATTATGGCACAAATTCCTGGCACAGTTTTATAGGGGTGTTTCTGTGGTTTTTTTCTCTTTTTGCAGGTCATCTTTGGTAAATCCAGCTGTCCTGAGTTTTCCAAAGAAGCATACACAGCTGTGGTGTATCACAACAGGTAAAACACACAACCAGTGTGGAAATGGAGTTACTCACCAGTGACTGTCCTGGTGTTAATTATTTAACAATCAGTGTCTGGACAGCACTCACAGTGACTGCAGTGCCAGTTGATGCTGTCCTTGGAGTTTTGTGACAACTGGGAGACAGAGTCTTTGTTTGCTGTGGTACAGATGAGCTTTGTGTGATCCTGAGCACGTAGCCCAGCTCAGCAGATGCTCCAAGTACGACTTCCAGTCAGCAGTCCTGAAGATTTATCTTGCAAACTCACATGAGCAGGAGCCCCATTGTTTTCTTGAAGCCTTTTAGACTTTACTTACAAATTGGAACTACTTGGTCTCGAAAAGAATTCCATTTCAGCTGGGGTGAGCAGTGCTGAATCCAGCAGGAACATCTTGGGCTTTGCAGCTGTTCAGGGGACATTCCTGTCCTTCAGGTTGGGGTTGTGGCAGTTTCCACATCGAGACAAGAATTCATGGCTCATGTGGTTCAGATTGCCTGTGTGAGGAGGAGGCTGCTGCCCATTTCTTGTGAATTGGAATTTTTTGCCAGTCCTTGGTGATCAGAAAATGAAGCTTTAAGCCCTTGGGGTAGCCCGTGTACTCCCTTCCCTGCAGATCATTTAACTCAAAGGGTTCAGTCTCAAGCACAAGGTAGCAGAGCACTGTGGATGACTCAGCTCTGCTCTCTGCCCAGATCTCCTGATTTTCACGAGGAAATCAAGATTAAGCTTCCAGCCACTTTGACAGACCACCACCACCTGCTTTTTACTTTCTACCACGTCAGTTGCCAACAAAAACAAAACACACCCCTGGAGACTCCAGTCGGATACACCGTGAGTGTCTTTCCATCTTTACATTTTTCAGCACAGGATACATTCAAACTCATTTTGCTGGCACTTTGTTCAGCATCCCTGTCAACTCATATCCCATTGCAGAGTTTGAGAAATTGGCAGCCAAGCCTGCAGAGCTCAAGGAAGCCTTAAGAAATGTGTGTTTGTGTTGTTTCCCTCTCCTTGCAGTGGATCCCGATGCTCCAGAACGGCAGGTTAAAGACAGGTCAGTTCTGTCTTCCTGTTTCATTGGAAAAACCACCACAGGCCTATTCAGTGCTTTCTCCAGAGGTGAGCTGAGTTCTGCATGCTGGAAATCAGCAGAATATATGTGTTCAAAAGTGAGAGGATGCATGTGTAGATATCTGGGTGTGTATTTATTTCTTTCTTAAATGCTGTTAAATTTAGAAAGAATTCTAGTGTTTGTGTGTGGGTATGGGTGTGTGATCTGACCAAAATAAATGAAAATAAATGGCAATTGTAATTAGCAGAGCCTTAACTCTGCTCTCTGTCACATCCTCTCTCGTTCTTCTCTCCACCTGCAGGTTCCTCTCCCTGGGATGAAGTGGGTAGATAACCACAAAGGGGTTTTCAACGTAGAAGTGGTTGCTGTGTCATCCCTCCACACTCAGGTAGATGTCAAGAGCAGGCACTGCAATAAAATACTCTTCTGACAGTTGAAACGCTGTCAGAGTTGATGCTGTGAAGGATGTAACAACCCCTTGTAGTGAAATTACAATCTCATTTTCAGTTCTGAGCCAGCAGACCTGTTTTTCCACATTCTGCTGTGAGTATATTTGAGAAGTTCTGCTTAAAAATATGAGGAGTTTGGCCTTCATTCACAGGGGGGTGAATGGCCAACAGTGTTTGCAGACCTCAGACTGTTGTGTTTGATACAACAGCTCTAACTTAGCCCAGGCAAATTATGTTTTCTTGTTCTTCCCCTTCCCCTCCTCCTCTTTTGTTTCTCCCTGTATTTTCCCTCTGTTTGTCTTTGATCTGAAAGATGACAGTCATTTTGTTTAATCATTTCAGCTTTTGTTTTATTAATTCCCCCTGTGTCATTTTGATGGGGTTTGTGCATTTTATTTGTGCTGTAAATAGTGGTGTGATTTTAGTGCATTTTTGTCTGTTTTTCTAAGGATGCACAGCCTATGGGTCCTCTGGTTTTGCCCTGAGAACTTCTAGACTAGAATTAAATATGGGCAAATCTCTCAAAGATTTTGAATTTCTACTAATTTTGTGAGATTAAATATTCAGATAGAAAAAATGAGGGTGAGAATCCATACATGAGGCACAAATCCATAGGAAATAGAATTACTTTTGCAGATTCTTGCTGATTATTGGCTTTTTACTTGTTGCAGGACCCTTACCTTGACAAGTTCTTTGCACTTGTCCATGCTCTGGATGAGCACATGTTCCCTGTGCGAATAGGAGACATGAGAATTATGGAAAACAACTTGGAAAATGAACTGAAGAGCAGCATTTCAGCTTTAAATTCCTCTCAACTGGAGCCGGTAGTGCGATTTCTTCATCTCCTGCTTGACAAACTGATCCTTCTGGTAGTAAGACCTCCTGTCATTGCAGGCCAAATAGGTATTTTATTTAAGTTTTATAGAGAATTACATAGCTGAAAGTTTGACACTTCCAATTTGATCATATTTATGTAGAAATAAAAAAGTCCATTTTTATGCTTTATTTTAGTGCCACTAATATACCACATGTCTCCCAAATAAAACATGCTGGCATCCAGATCTGGGGTGATATACACAGGAGCAATATTTAATATGAAGCTTCCAAGAAGGGCTGGTAATTTGGTGTCCGAGTTGAGGCACCAGAAAGGAGCTTGATTTTCCTGAGCTGGATGCTCAGCATGTTTTTAGCACTGGAGCTTGTTAAGGTGTCTCCATCCTGACAATCAGAAAGAATAATCCCTCATTTTGCTCTCTGTGAAGCGCTGTGCTCTGGCAGTACAAAAAAATCTCAAGTGGAAGTCAGGATTAGATCCTTAGTGTTTAAAAAGAGAGTTTTTGCTGATTTTTGGTAGGAAATCTGAGTCTGGATGTGGTGGAATATAAGTATGTAAGACTACTTTGAAAATACTTGTAAAAATATTTCCTGAAATATATCAGTGATTTATTTATTTAGTCTTTCTGGGGAAGAATTTACTTGAATTTTTATTTTATATTTTAAAGTTCTTTCACTCTTTCAGTGTTCTGTATGGGTTTAGTTGGTTTGTATGGAACACTGAGGACATCAGTGAGTTTTTTCTTAAATAAGATTTACCTTCTCCAGCTCCTGTCACTTCATCCTTAATTTGTCTAGAATATCCAGCTTAGTCTGTGTGTAGATTTTGGTGATCATTTTTAGAACAGCTTTTTTCCCTCAAAACAAAATGAAATTGTTCTTTTTCGTGCAGTTTATATTTTGGCTAAGACTTAAATGGAGGAAATAATTAACTGAGAAAAGCATGATAAATATCCAAAGGGTATTATCCATCAATTAAACAAAGACTTGATCTTGTTACCATTGCAGTTGATGACCAAAGTTGGGCTGGTTCCAGAAATGGAGCCTAAACTCATTAAATTTATTATTAATAAAAGTGGAAGCTGATCAGTGGAACAGCTGTCCTGCTGTCAGACTCTTTATTAGTCCTGGTTCAAACACCAGGCTCAGTTTTGGATGAGAAATGCTTGCTAGGCTCTAACAAGCTCCACCATTTACCCTTTAGGAGGTGGATGAACAGCACATTTAGGATTTTCCCCTGGGTCCTGCTGCAGCCTAAAACAAACTCCTCACTTTGTGCTTTCAGTTAACCTGGGCCAAGCATCTTTCGAAGCGATGGCATCGATCATAAACAGACTTCACAAGAACCTGGATGGGAACCAGGACCAGCATGGCAGGAACAGCCTTCTTGCTTCCTATATTTATTACGTTTTTCGCCTACCCAACACCTATCCCAACTCACCATCACCAGGTAGCTCTTTTTTTTTCCCATTTTATTTCAAGGTTGTTAGAAGAAGGCAGAAGCCACTTGCTGGCAGGTGCTCCTGAGCTCGGTGTGGCTGCTTCCCTGCAGAGCCCTGTTAATAATTTGCCAGTGTAGCCACTTAAAAGATGAGTTTAATTACTGTTAGTCTGTGGCTAGCACAGGTTCTTCCCGTGGGAACATTTTGCTATATTTCATAAACAAGATAAAGTTTGGATGTTTTGCAAACAGTTTCTCCGGATTGAGTCAGTTCGGGCTTGGCCAATTGTGCCTAGGGGGAGGTCTCGGGCTGACCAATCTGGGGCACT
Organism: Entomyzon cyanotis; assembly: GCA_024500445.1. Taxonomy (NCBI): domain Eukaryota; kingdom Metazoa; phylum Chordata; class Aves; order Passeriformes; family Meliphagidae; genus Entomyzon; species Entomyzon cyanotis. The sequence continues at coordinate 2,324,356 of JAKEPQ010001020.1, forward strand.
TCTGTAGACTCTATATATATGGAATTCAAAACAATAAAGTTCCTCTTCTCCTCTCTTTCCTTGTCTGAGAACTTGGGTCAGTCCTCAGCTAGCCGCTCAACAGCAACATTAGTCATGTCAGAGATTTAATTATTTGATAATTTTAAATAAGTGTCACTGCTGAAAGACCATGAATCATGGCAAAGTATTGGGATTTTAGGGCTTTTCTGTGGCAGGTTAGACAGTATTTTCCATTCTCCTTCCCAAGAACTTTTATACTTTTATCCAGTTCCAGCAAAAGCTAAAACACTGCTGGATGTAATAGATATCCAAAAGGTACCTGTTAATTATCCATCAATTAAACAGAGACTTGGTCTTGTTACCATTGTGGTTGATGACCACAGTTGGGCTGATTCCAGAAATGGAGTCTCAATTCATTAAATTTATTATATATGTTATATATTATATATTATATGTTATATGTTATATATTTTAAAATATTATTTATTGAAGGAGAGTGAAGTACATGTCTGGGTACAGGAGGAAAACATTAATCCCAGCTCTGCTGAGAACAAGGGATGGGAGGGAGGTGGTGAGAATGACCACCATGGGAAACCAGGCTTTGTGCACAGCACTGGAGTTCTTGCACAGAGTGGAAAAGCTCTGAGAGGTGTTGGGAAGGTTTTGTACACAAAACTGTGCCTGCCTTTGGTGGGTTTTGAGCACGAGGTCTGGAAAACATCCTGTTAGCTAAAGACACAAATCCGCAGGGAGCCTCCTGCTTCCCAGTGGATAAACCAGCTTTTTATCCCTGTCCTGGAGAGCCTGGCAGGAGAGGTCTGGGCAGGGCTGGGTGTCCTGAGAGGGTCTGGGATGGCCTGAATGACCGGGCAGGGCTGGGTGTCCTGAGGGTGTGAGGGATGGCCTGACTGACCAGGAAGGGGATGTCTGGGCAGGGCTGGGTGTCCTGAGGGTATGGGGGATGGCCAGACTGACCGGGCAGGGCTGGGGGTCCTGGGGGTATGAGGGATGGCCAGACTGACCAGGTGGGGGAGGCCTGAGGGTGTGAGGGATGGCCAGACTGACCAGGCAGTCCTGGGTTGTCCTGAGGGTGTGAGGGATGGCCAGACTGACCGGGCAGGGGAGGCCTGGGTGTCTTTAGAGTGGGAGGGACGGCCAGACTGACCAGGCAGTCCTGGGTTGTCCTGAGGGTGTGAGGGATGGCCAGACTGACCGGGCAGGAGAGGCCTGATGGTGTGAGGGATGGCCGGACTGACCAGGTGGGGGAGGCCTGAGTGTCCTGAGGGCGTGAGGGATGGCCGGACTGACCAGGCAGGCCTGAGTGTCCTGGGGGTGTGAGGGATGGCCAGACTGACCAGGCAGGAGAGGCCTGAGGGTGTGAGGTATGGCCAGACTGACCAGGCTGTCCCCGCAGGTCCCGGCGGCCTGGGGGGCTCAGTGCACTATGCCACCATGGCCAGGTCGGCCGTGCGCCCCGCCAGCCTCAACCTGAACCGCTCGCGCAGCCTCAGCAACAGCAACCCCGACATCTCGGGCACCCCGACCTCCCCCGACGACGAGGTGCGCTCCATCATCGGCACCAAGGTACGTGTGCCCTGCCAGCCACCCCGCAGAGCCCCTGCACCTCCCAGGCCTGCCTGGAGAATGCCAGGAATGGGTTGGGATTTGTCCCAGCCTCTCCTCAGCCCTTTCCAGGCTGTTAATGCTGGTATGATGGGAATGCTGCTCCTTGAAATGGTTCTGTGGTTTGTCGGAGCCATCCTGGAGTGCTGCTTCCACAGGTGTGGGGCTGAGGGCAGGAGTCCTTCTGGATTTGTCTCCGCCTCACTTCCTGCATGGCCAGCAGCCAAACCCTGTGCCCAGCTCTGTTGTGTCTCCCCAAAACTTGCACCCTGTGACCTCACTCTTCCCTCCCAGCCCCGAGCTCTCCTCTCCTCTGCATTGAGCTACTCACATTTCTCTACTCCTCGTGTCCAGAGCAGGTATCTTGCACACAGCAGGAATATTCCTGGTCCCTGCGTGGCCCAGAGAAGATTTGGGATGGTTGGTGAGCTGCAGTGGGACTGACTCCCACACTGACTCCCCACACCAAAAAGTGACATTCCAGTGGGGATGCAGAGCATCCAGTGTGGTTTGTACTCTGTCTCTTGAGGGCTCAGTAAATCCTTCTCCTCCTGGTGACTTCTGAGTGCACAGAACCACCACAGTCCCAATTTGAGCCCTTCATTTTGTGCCTAAAATAGGTGGGATGAGCCAGGACGAAGCAGAGTTGGTAATTCCCTCCCCTGAGAGGGATGTCTGACCTGCTTCAGGGTTCTCCTTTTTTTTTATACTCAAACTGTTGTAACTTCACCAATATGAGACTCTTTCCCACTGTGACCTTTCACTCTTCCAGCGGAGGTGAATTCCTGAGCCCTTTCAGGGAGCTGTTAAATTCCTTTGGAAGAGCAGTGAACAAAGTTGTTACCAAAGCCACCCCCTGCCCAGACAGGCTTGATGTGGCTGGTGCTGGGTTTTATAAGAGGAAGAAAAACACAGTTTCAGAAAGAGGTTACCAATTTTAAATGAATAGCAACATCATTTGCTGACCAAATAAGAGGCTGAAGAATTGTGGGTAGGCAAATGATTATTTCTTACATCAAAGTCTGGACTTAGAAGTCTTAAAATATTTTAAAGACCACTTCAGTATCTTGCTAATTAAACAAGCCTGACCTTTTGTGAAATGCCACAGGCACTGATGTGCATATGGAATTTACCCAGGCTATCAGAAGTTTAACGTGTGCTGGCTTGGTGAATAATGTCACAATACAAAATGAAGAGAGATTTTCTTCTAGAGGTGTACTCCAGGTTTTAAAGGAAAACCTGTTCTGTGGATAATTGTTGAGGGTAAAGTTTCCTTTAGGGTAGTCTGAGCATCAGGAATTAGCCTCAGTCTGGCTATACAGACTTTTGGTTGAGTATAATTAATATAACACCTTCTTAAATATCAACAGACAAAAATGAGACACTTCTTGAGATGTTTGCATGAGTAAAAGGGTGCAAAAATCCCTATTGTTTCTCCAGGTAATGGTTTAAGCACATATTCCCAGACAGATTCTAATCTGAAGTGCAGGTTCCCTATCATGGGAGGTTTTCTGCTTTAAAACAACTCAACTAGTGGGGGTTTTGGTGTTTGAGGGAAGTCTTCAAACCCACTCTGGTGTAATTTTTCATTCTAATGTAAGATATTTAGAGGTGTGGTGTAAGTGCTTTAAATCTCCCTTATCAGCTTCTTAGTTAATTTTGAAAACCCTTTACAGGATTTGGAAGATTTCTGTTTATTGTCACAGCAGAGGAGGTTTTAGGTCTGTCACTTGTTTTGCCATCATTTGTGAATGGAAGCCATGTAAATTTTATTCTCTACTACAGAAAATTTAGCAGTGTCTAAAAAGGCATATTTAAAGTGTTCCTGAAATGTTGGAGATGTGCTGGGGAAAAAAAAAACCCCAGAAAACATTGTGGAGTTTCATTGCTCTGCCAGTGGATTTTCACAGATGTGGGTTGAACCCCAGGGACAGACCAGAATTTAACAGCAGCTTTGGAAACTGCTGTTTCCAAAGAAGTGACTCTGCCAAGCAATAAGAAGCTTTTTACTCTTTTGTCTTTTTAAAGAGGAAAGAATCCTTCCCAGATTTTTGCAAAATGACTTTTGCTTCTGCAAACACAGTATGTGTTTAATGTTATCCTCAGAACCAGAGTGACAAGATTAGGAAACCTGAGAGAGAAATGTGAGGGGGTTAAAGGCATTTTCCAAATTAGACCTGATTTTACAAAACACGAGCTTAGTTCAGCGTTCTGCAAAGTCCTTTCGACTTTAAATCACTGTGAGCAAAATAAAGCATGTTTATGGGGCTGAGCAGGGCACAGGGCTTTGATTTATCCCTGCCAGAAAGTAATTGAGATTAAAACACTCTCCTTATGTGTTCACTAGTTTTTTTATTGGACATCTTAAGCAAAATTACAACGCTGCTGAGCTCTCTGCCTAGAGGAGCTCAGTGGATTAATGGTTTCAATCCCAGGTTACAGCTCTCACGCCAGGTTCAACCTTGAGGTGGATTTTAGTTTGCTGAGAGAAATAGATGATTGGGCTTGGTGGACTTTGCAGCTGATGCTGATCACGGGGATGAATTTGGCTTCACTTTTGCTTTATGTATTGGGAAAAATCCCTAAATTGGAACAGAAATTAAGATGACAGTTCTTGCTCAGGTGAGAGTTGTCCAAATCAATATGTGGCATTCATAAGGAATTGTCTGTGTCACAGCTGCTTCCTGGGACCCTGGGAAGTCCACTGCCTCCCCCCTGACTTGGGAGCAGCCTGGGTGACAACACAAGTTTAAATTTTTCCTTCTTTCTGAGTGTCTCGGGGAGAAGAGAACAGAGAGGGGAGGGATCCACAGTAATTGTGTCAAAATCATCCATTGCAGGAGTAGAGTTTGCACTACAGGCTAGATTGGGCTTTTGAAAAGCAGGATGATTTTTCTAATGTTTTGCTTGGCAAAGCAGGTTGGTTCCAGAAAAGGTATGTGTTTTTTCCTCTTTGCCACAGTGCCCAGAGGAAATACCTGAGTGTCCATGTGAAATCCTGTCCACAGGGTTATTCTGCCAGCAGTGCTGGATTTTTATTCCATAGGCAGGAAACCCTGTGAGGGTTGACAGCCTCTTCAGTTTGCATTTCTGTAGAAGTTGTAGAGTTTATAAACTCTGGGCTACCCTGAAAGTGCTGGAAACCTCAGAGAGCATCCTCACATCTGAGCACCAGTTTCCCTCTGTTACAGTGTAAATTCTGGGAATGGGTTTAAACTGATTAAAGGATTTTGGAGGAGGAGGAGAGTTTTGGAATGTCAGGCATTCCAGATAGGCCAGGCCACTCCAGAGCTGTTGGCAGGATTAATGTGCTGTATGTATATGAGATATAAAATAATCCTCTGGACTCAAATGTCTTGACAGCCACCTGAGAATTCAGTTCTAAGTGATGATGTGTTTGCAGTGAACCCACTTTGATTGCTTTTAAGGACTGAACTTTGACTACTGTATGGCATGCAACATGTAATATTTCTTTCCTTTCCCAACTGCTTTCTGTTACGTGCCCAGGGCTTAGACCGCTCCAATTCCTGGGTAAACACTGGTGGTCCAAAAGCAGCCCCATGGGGATCCAACCCCAGCCCAAGTGCAGAGTCAACACAGGTGGTGTCTTCGGTAGAGGTTTTTCTGCCTTTGTTTTCCCTGATGTTTCCCTGTAGAGTATCTTCCTTTCAGTGCATATTCCAGTTTTGGTGCTTTGTTGTTTTTTTGTTCTGGTTTTTTTTTTTTTTTAATAATTATTTATTTGAAAACTTTTGAGTTTGATTTTATAAATTATCATCTTCCCACCACCCCACCACGCTGCATGAAAAACCTCCAATTGCGTGAACGTGTCCCCTCCTTTCATTTCAGTGGTTGCTGGTCTGTGAAATGTAAATGCTGTGACTGCTTTTGTTTTCTTTTTTTTCTCTCTCTCTCACACTAGTTTCAGCTTCAGGTGGAGCACATTTCTAAGTGGGAACATTAATCACAGCTTCATAGTTTTGTCCATGTTTGCCATTCCTTTCGATGTCGTGAACCATTTTGCCATTTTCATTGAGCATTTAGTAGTCATCGTCCAGTAATCCTTCATGACTTGTTTGAGTGGAATATTGTGAACCCAAATTGATTACCACATGTAAAATTCTCTCTTAAAACATGTCAATTTGAGTGCTGGAGGCAGTGATTTGCCAGGGCCAATTGTACTGTTCTGTGTTGCAAAGTATGAACACTTTACAGCAGCTTCAGAAAGAGTTTATTTAGCCCCCATTGCCTGCTGCTCTCCACTGCATGGTTGCCTTGAATGTACCTCTCAACTGCACCTCCTTCCCAGTTTATCAGCCTTCCCAAAATATGTAATCCAAGTTCACTTGCTCTCATGGCAAATTATTTCCATCAGAAGCAGAACTTGAGTGATTTTCTCCAGCGTGGCTGTGGGTACATCCCCCTGCGCTTGGCCTCTGCTAGATTGAGAGGTATGGCCTGAAATTCCAAGTGCATGTTGATAAAATGCAACAATGGAAAAGTTTCATGCTTTGCAGCATTGTCTTTGTGCATCAGAACATGCAGTTCTTTAAAATAACCTGTATGTCTTAAAACCAATCAAAATTACTGTTATTTCATTTAGACCCAATCTGTAAACGGATAAGAGTTTGAGAATGCTTAAAAGGCTGTACAAACCTACAGTTGGAAGAGTATTTTTGTAAACGTTCGTTGTCCTTGAGCTGCAAAACCCATCCACAGCAAACTTTAATGTCCTGTCATCATTCATTCATCTCCACTCCGTAGGCTACGGATCGAAGTTGTAATCGTATGTCTTCGCACACTGAGACGTCAAGTTTCTTACAAACATTAACAGGACGATTACCAACCAAAAAGGTAGATTTCAGTGGAGACAATTGATATTGTGGGGCAGGGAGGTCAAGTCATTCTGAAAACATGATGCAATTTATTCTTTTATTTATAGCCTGATTTTTTTTTTTTTCCTTCCCGAGGTCATTAGGAACTGCTGGTGCTTAACACCTCTGAATGTCCAGGCCGTAGGGAATGTGAAGTATTTGGAGTTGAATTGGGAAGAATTAAATGATCAGGAGTAGCTTGTCTGATTTAATGGCCATAGTGTTTGGGGCCAGTTTATTACTGGCTTTCAAAAAAATATGAATAGCACTGTCTAGACACGTAAATGATACATTTTGTGTGCAAAATGAAAATGTGTTGGATGGCTCAGTGTGCTGAGCTCACTTATCCAGGTGTTAATCCAAAGGGACTCCAGAAAGGGAATGGGAGTCACTTTGAAAGTGAACTCTCTCAGAGGAGATGAGATCCTCCTAAACATTGTCAGAAAGGCAAAATGCCTGAGCTTTTGTGTAATGGAAATGTGGCCACTGCCACCATCACTCTGTGGGTTGGTCGTCCCGAGAAAAGAAATCCAAGAGCTGTTTGAGCCCCATGTTTCTTTCTTACTGTTTTAAGTCCTTTCTCACAGTAAAATATACATCTTTGTACAAATCACTTTATATGTCCACTTTTTACTCCTTTTTCCTGCGAAAATCAACCCAGCCAGAAAGGTAGACATTTTAAACTAAACTAATTTGAGCACCAACCTTTTTTTTAATTCTTTTTTTGGGGGGGGAGGGCAGAAAATTCTTTTGACACTTGAGATTCAATTCTGGAGCGAGATGCTGTGAAACGTTTCTCCCATCACATTGTCATCACATGTCATAACCTCATCCCTCATTGTTAGCTGGGGATTTCTTTACGGGATGCCACCACTGCTGTCACGTCCTCAGTTATTTAGTTGGCTTAACTCATTGTTTGCCATACTTGCCACGCACCGTGCTGACATTTCTCATGGGGGCTGTGTGGGGAGCTGCTCTGGAGGCTCGGGCTGACTCTGGCTTTGACTCTGTGTAGCTTTTCCACGAGGAGCTGGCCCTGCAGTGGGTTGTGTGCAGCGGGAGCGTGCGGGAGGCGGCTCTGCAGCAAGCCTGGTTCTTCTTCGAGCTGATGGTGAGCAAACCCCAAACACCTCCCTGATGCCTCACAGCCCCAGCTTTAAAACACAAACAGCAACAACTGCAAGCGTCCCTGCTGTAATTTATATCCCCATAGGTGAAGAGCATGGTGCATCATCTGTATTTTGCTGACAAACTGGATGCGCCGAGGAAGAATCGTTTCCCGGAGCGCTTCATGGATGACGTGACTGCGCTGGTCAGCACAATCGCCGGTGATATAGTCTCCCGCTTCCAGAAGGTGATGGCAAACAATTATCCTGAGCCCAGCTCAGGCACCAGCCCTCCTGCCTCTAGTTTGGTTGAAAACACACAGGGTTCTTCATTTGCTTTCCTGTTTTTCTCTCCCTTCTCTCCAGGACACGGAAATGGTCGAGCGGCTCAACACCAGTCTCGCGTTTTTCCTCAACGATCTGTTGTCCATCATGGACAGAGGATTTGTTTTTGCTCTTATTAAGACCTGCTACAAACAGGTGAATGCAGATAAACATTGTGGCTTAACTGAACTGTGGCAGAGTCTGTTATTCTTACCTTTCTCTGGACAGACAGTAAAATATGGACACAGAATTCCGCTGTTCAGGTCTTATTAGAGCAGGGCATTCTCAGAGGTGATTTAGGGTTTACGCCTCTCTGATTACACTCTTAACTGTGAATTAGGAGTCACTCCCTGGAGTGAATGGACATGCAGCAGGAAGGAAGAATTATTCCCTCTGCTCACCATGTTCAGAGTAATTGAATCAAAAATTAGTGGGAGGTTCTGTGAGGGAGCTCAGAGTGTTGTGGTCTCTCAAGGACATGGTGACCCTGGATGATCAGATTGATCACTGAGCTTCCCTTCCATCCTTTGGGGGATGCTGGGTGTCCTCCCCTGTCAGGAGGGCTCCTCGTTTGCAGTGTGACAGGGAAATCACCCTGAACCACAAAGTTTTGTTTGACTATAAACATCCTGCTGACACTGTGTACAGAGGAGATAACGAGGGATCACTGAGACTGAGCCTGGAGTCATTTTCACTGCAGAGTCTAAAACATTCCCTATAAGGGGAAAAAGAACAGCAACAGCATTTAAGATTTTAAGTTGTCTACTGGATATTACATAAATTATGTGTCATTATGTATATTTTTTTATATATATATATATATATAAAATAGACATTGTATAAAAACCAACCTGCATCTTGGGGCTGTTAAGGCATCACACTGTGGTCCTGCTTCTGACAACTCCCTGCTGAAATCAGTAGGATGTGGCAATTACAGAATCACAGAATGGTTTGGGTGAAAAGGACCTTAAAGATCATGTAGTTTCAACCCCCCAATATGTGAAGTACATAGTTCTTCATTGGTATTTAAATATGACTGTTATATACATCTTGTCCTGAGACATATGTTGTTAGCTGGGATGTTCTTGGCTCCTGCACATCAGGAATTTAATCTCTAGCCCAAAGGAGTGATTTGGACATGGCTGTGACCATTTAATGATACCAAGCTCTTCTCTTCTTGCTTTGGGAGTGTTTTTGGGGAGCAGTGTGGCACAGGGGGCTCACCCTGCAGTTTTGCTCTTCTGGTGCTGACTGCACTGTTCTGGGCTAACCTTTCCAGGTGTCTACAAAGCTGTATTCCTTGTCAAATCCAAGCAACCTGGCATCTCTGAGGCTGGACTTCCTTCGCATCATTTGCAGCCACGAGCACTATGTCACCTTGAATTTACCCTGCAGCTTGCTCACACCACCTGCATCTCCATCACCATCTGTGTCTTCAGCCACTTCCCAGGTACTTCGGGAAATGCAGGTTGAGCTCTGTGCTGAGAATTAAATCAAATGAGGCAGTTGGATCACTGTACCTTCAGTCCCTCTTGCTAATATTTTTGGAAGTGTTTAGTTAGAAATTAGTTTTCCCTGCCACATAGGTTCTGATTTCTTTTTATCTTTCATTATTGAAAAATAATAAAATTTTTGCCCATATCCCTCTTCTGGTAGTGACCACACACTGTCCTTAGGGAGCTACTCCCCTCTAATATTGGACAAACACAAATAAGCCATGAAAGAAAACACTTTGTCCAGTGTTGCCCTTTTCTGGCAACGCAAGGGACTTCTGAGCTCACTGCAGCTTAGTCCTGGCCTGCTCAGAAAAAGTAATTTGAATTAGTTTGTCATTCAAGTGGATTAATTAGTTGCAAAATCACATAAACGAAATCAAATTAAAGCTTTCTTCAGCCTGAATAAGAGCATCCATGAGTTAAAAGTTTAACTAATCCACTTTTAAAGGTTATTTGGGTTAACTTTCCTAACAGGGAAAGACAGTAATGACAAACAGAATTAATGGAAGGGTTATTGAGCTGGGATGGAATTTAAGTGTAGATGGGCCTAGATCCAAACAGAAAAGGGAAAACGTGTGAGGTTGTCTTTAATTCTGAAAACTGCTTCTAATGTGTTTCATAAGTTTTGACTCTGTTCATGATGCAGCTTCTGAAATGTGATTTTTTTCAGAGTTCTGGGTTCTCCACAAACGTCCAAGACCAGAAGATTGCAAATATGTTTGAGTTGTCTGTGCCTTTCCGCCAGCAGCATTACCTGGCCGGGCTGGTGCTCACAGAACTGGCTGTCATTCTAGATCCTGATGCAGAAGGGTAAATCTTCACAATGTTTGGGTTTTCAAAGAGTTTTCTCTAATTCCAAGCAAATGGTGGATGCAAAGAAAGTCATTGGCATGGCCAGAATTTATATAAATTTGTAAGCTATGATAAGAAAACAATTCTTTAAGAATCTCCTTCTTTCTCCTTACCCCTTGTGTTTCTTCCTTATCCTAGACTCTGCAAACTCTGATTTCAATCACATTTTTCCAGCTGAGGAGAAGGGAAAGAGGTTCCTGCTGGAACCCCCAGGTGCCACAGGGGCACTGCTGGAACTCTGAAAGGAAAATAGCTTTTCTCAATTGTAACAAGAAAATCATTTCCATCATTTAGGAAGCCTCTCTTGCTGGTGGTTTTAAATGTTACAATATATTTTGCCTGTGGTTCTCCCAGCTCTTTTTAACTGTAAATTATGCATTGATGAGGCCCCTGTGGGTTACATAAATAGACAAATAGAGTCAAGCATGCAGAGTCTGTCAGTGATTTGCCTGGCTTGTGCAGCAAATAATTTTCTGCTGTAGTCCTGACATCCAGTCTGTTCTTTGTGTTATTTAGGGCTGTTTTCTGCCTTGCCTCTTTAAAATGGGTTGCAATGGAAATTATTGATTGCCTCCACAGTCCTGAGTTCCCTCTCAGGCATTTTTCTCAAGGTGGACTCAGAAATATCAGCCGAGTCAACAAATGCTGATGATTCATGGTTAATTCTGCCCCTTTGCCAAGAGGTCTCTGGAGTTAAACATTCATTCTGTTTCCTCTTGGAGAAGAAAGTGATGCCATAAATTGGAATATTTTCCTGTGTATATACATAACACACTGCAGTCCCATTTGTTTGGCCTGAAATGGAAAAAGCAGCAAATCTTTACCCATATGTACTGTCTGCAGAAATCCTTTTTGTGCCAGAGGAGCATCCTGCTCACTGGTTAGGAGTCAGGCTCTGTCTCTGACTGTGTCTGCCCTTGTTCTTCACAAACTTTCTGTTCTCTACCTGCCTGCCCAGCCCTTGAGCCTGGATGGTATCTCTGCCCAGCTCACAAAGGAGCTTGCTGGTGTCCACTGGGGAGACAACTCTCAAACCTTGTCTAGCCAGAAAAAGCCTCCTGATACCAGCTCAGGTCTGGAGATGCATTTTGATCAAAGCTCCTGAATTTGGGGGGGAGATGTATTTTTTTAATTGTTTTCTAGAATAACTTGTGGTTTCAGGTTTGTTGACTTCCCAAGCTTCAATCCTCTTCATTTGGCCTGGTAGATCTATCAGATAAAGTAAACCAAGTCTGTTCAAATCTGCTCTTCCTTCGCTGTGAAGACTTTTAAGAGTCATAGAGTATCTTCAGCAGAGAGTTGAGACTTGCCTTCCATAAAATATTTTGGCCAGCATTGGAAAAAGCTCAGAATTGTTCCCTGTTCATTATCCTGCAGCAGGAGTGGAGAGGATGTTCATTGTATTCCTTATTGTGCTCGAGACCTGCTTTAGGCCTTCATAGGTGATCCAGAGTCTTAAATGTGTTCTGTCCTTGCTCTTTTTGCTCTATTAGCAAGATATGTTCAGTTTTAGCTCATTTTCTAAGAACATTTAGGATTGAGTTGGATGGAAAGGGCTTCAGTTCTGTGGTGCCTGGAGGTGTGTGTTGTGTCCATCCCTCAGTGTGACAGGGCACAGTGTGACAGGGACAGTGCAGCCCTGCAGAGCACCTGCAGCCAGCAAAACACAACAAACAAACATGCAGGGGAAGGGATCCTGCTGGACGTGATAGTCCAAGCAGCTGGACCTTGCCCAGGTTGTTTCTGCAAACACTGCAGGAGTGCTTTGGCCACCACACACAGCACCCACGCTGCCCAAATCGGCTGAGGGTGCAGGCCAGAGGTGAGAAAATCAGAATTCAGCCCTCAGAGTTCAGTGACAGTCAGTTTTCCAGAAGTGTGGCTGGGTGCTGACAGAAATGCAGGCCAGGGCTGAGATAACGGAGGGAGGGCGGCGAGATCGATTCACTGCCTGAGCAGGCAGGAAGAGCAGGGGGCTGCATTTCCTCCTCTCCACTGTGGATTGAGCCACCACAGTGCCCACTCAGCTCTGGAAAAATGACAAAGAAATCCATGGATCTCTAGGTTTGAATTCTGCTGCATTGCTTGGATGTTTTCCCTATCTGCTGTTTTATGGCCCATGGGATAGTTTCCCTTGAATTTTTAAAAACACAATTTAGATTCCACTCCTTCAAAATAATACCAAGACTTTTCTTTATCTTTAATCTGAAGGAACCAGTCACTTAAATAACCATTTCCTTCCTAGTTGTTAAGGCTCTCGCTAATTACACAAGCAAGCAATTGTAGGATCTCATTATGGCTTGATTAAAAGCCACATGGAGGACGTGCAGCTCCAATAGCTGATGTCCCCCCGAGCTGTACTGCTGCCTCACAGTCACTTTAAACCCCCAAAAATCCAGTCCAAGCCTCTTTTTTTAACCAGAACTCACCTCTACTTTTCAGGTAAAGTGGATACTGCCTGAAATTCAGCACTTGTTTTAATACCTCAGGTCTGAACATTGCAGCTTACGTTTTGCTACTGCCTAATGTCTGAGCTTCCTTGGCTGCTTCATGCATGGGGTAAAGTGTCTTCTTGGCTGGTTTGCCTACAGAAGCAAATAGCTGCAGAGAGAACCTGCTATTTGCTCTGGGAGAGTTTTGCCTCTGCGTGGTGGCTGAGGGGATTGAAAGGAGCAGAGTCCTTGAGAGATTTAGGGGAATTTTGGTGTTTTTGATGGTCACACATGGTGTCCTGTAGAAGGGCTCTGCCAGTGTTGGCATCTGAATAATGAAAGAGGCCATTTTGGCTGGTTTTCCTTCTATCCCTTCATGTCTTTGCCACTTTTTATTCAGAATTGTGGATCTGTAGTCTCCTGGTTTGGTTCAGTAATTGCATGGGGTAGGGTGGGGAGCTGAAGCAGAAACTTCCATTTGATTAAAGCAATCTTCTGGCTTAGGAGGGTTTGTCTCTCTGTAAGTGGTGTTAAATAGAAACAAAAAGAGAATAGAACAAATAGTTTTACTAAACCCACTGTCCTTTCAAGTTTTACTCTCTGTTTTCTGAATTCCCTAAGTTTTTCTAACAGTTTTTAGTAAACTCAGTGCTTCAGCACAGCAGTTGCTGGGACTTCAGGATTTTTTAATGGAAAATATGAGTGTCCACATTATATGGGGTGTGCATTCCACAAGATATTTTTGCCCATTTTACAAGGCACAGCGAAAAACCAGCCATCTGTAAAATCCCTGGCAGATCAAAAAAACACATGCAACGGCAGCTCGCCTGAAGTTAAAAATAAAAAACCAGGGGATTTTTTTTCCTGTCTGAAGCCCCTTAGTTACAAAAGGTAGTTTGCTTTGAAGATATTAACTAATGTGCTTGACCTGACTGTCTTTTAACAGTTTGTTTGGATTGCATAAGAAGGTCATCAACATGGTACACAACCTGCTGTCCAGCCACGACTCGGACCCGCGGTACGCTGACCCCCAGGTAAAGGCCCGGGTGGCAATGCTGTATCTACCTCTGATTGGCGTGATCATGGAAACTGTGCCTCAGCTCTATGACTTCACAGGTATTTGATATTCTCTGCCTTGCCCATCTGCTCATCTGCTCACCCAGACTTGGGTGTTTGGGTTCTGGAAATTGAATTTTGAGCGCCTTTGCTGTGGGACGAGGTTGTTTCTGCATTGGGATTTTGATTTTTTTTTTTTCATGTTTGTTTTCGCTTGCAAAATGTGCCTTCAATGCCTGTTAACATTCAAAAGTTGCATTTGCCCACTTGTTAGCCTGAAGGAAAAAATCAGCAGTGCATTTTAGTTTACATCCCACTGGCTGCTGTAGATGCAGATGCCTTCCTTGTCTCTGACCTGCTCTTTAGTCACCCCTCACACTGTACCAGAGTTCCTAATTACAAAGAATAAACAGACTTCCTTATTCCAAAGGATAAGCAGAGTTCCTTTTCCTCTTCCTAACATGAGCTCCATCAGCAGTTCATTTTCAGGGGTGCTTTGCAAAGTGTCCCAAAGAGCAGCAGAGGTTATTTCAAGTCAGGGCAGTGAGTCCAATCTGGAATAGTTTGGAATTTAGAGTTGTCCTCTACATCCTTTGAATGTAATGATGCAATAAAGCTGCAAGAAAGGATTTGGAGTATTCAAAGGGACAAAAGGTCTGTTCTTAGGGTTTTAGGTACTGAGATTGTGTAGGTTGCCTTTGGGAATAGCTTTCATTGCTTTCATGCCCTCAAATCATTGTCCTGTTCTTTGCAGGATGCCTTGAGTGGGGTGATTTTCTGTTTGCATCCCCAGTTCAGTGAGACCAGCACTGTGGGGGGAGTCTGGGTGGAGAAGCCTTGGGTTTGGGGCTTGAGCAAAGTGCTGTATTTCTCTGCAGAGAGTCACAACCAGCGGGGGAGGCCGAGCTGTGTCGCCGTGGACGATTACGAGAGCGAGGGTGGCAGCATGATCAGCCAGACGGTGGCCATGGCCATTGCAGGGACATCTGTCCCCCAGCTCACCAGGCCCAGCAGTTTTCTACTCCCCTCCTCGGTACAAATCCATCTCTCCCTATTCCCTGACCCTCAGCCTGTGTCAACCAGCAAATGTTTAGCAGGTTCTGTGGGGACCCACATCAGTGTGCAGAGGAGAAGGGACAAGGGGGACAAAGCACTGTTTGCAGGTTGCTGTATCTGTCTCAGACGGGGTACAGGAAAATGCCAAGGAGGGATAAAAATCAACAAACCTTGGGAAATGGGAGAGTTCTCTTCCTTCATAAAGATTCTCTTGTTCTGAAACAATCTTATGAAAGCTCTGTGAAATGCAGTGGTCACTATGAGCTTTAAGCCCTAAGCACAAATTCCTGCCCCAGCTAAATCCCACCTAGGTGAAGACACAAATGGGCCATTTTCCCTGTTCTCTGCACAGAGAGGGAATCCTGTTTCTGGTAGCAGGCAGACCCTTCCATTTCTGCCTTCTCTTGCCTCTGCTCCAGGATCATGACCCCATTTTGCTGGGATTTGGGTGCACTCTCAGTGAAACACTGACAGATGCATGAGATAACAAATAATTCTGCATAATTCCTAACCTGCTGGAGGTTGTTAAAGACCTCTCAAGGGAAGAAATGAATTCCTGCACTGGTGATTGGAATGTGTGGGTGTGAAGCACACTGTCCTGACCTGTGTTTCAGAGTGGCAGGCAGCACTCCACCTTCTCAACAGAGTCCAGCCGCAGCCTCCTCATCTGCCTGCTCTGGGTGCTGAAGAACGCAGACGAGAGTGTCCTGCAGAAATGGTTCACAGACCTGTCAGTGCTGCAGCTCAACCGCCTGCTGGACCTGCTCTATCTCTGTGTGTCCTGCTTTGAGTACAAGGTACTGCCAAGTTCAGACCTCCTGGAGTCCCTTCTGAGCCTTGCCAGGGACCTTTACACTCCCATCCTTTACACGACTGCAGAAAGGCATTTCCTGCTCTCTCCAAAGTATTTCCTGTGTTCACAATCCCAAGGCTAGGCACGTCTCTAGCCTTTTCCCATGTTTACTTCTCAGCCATGTGAGTGTCTGTGCCTTTTTCCACTTCTCAAGTACTTTGTGCTCATCTGGGAACTGCTGCAGTGTCACTTTGAAAAGAGAATTTTCTGTAGCAGTGCTGGAATCTGTGTGATTTATCCACCCACCAACTTCACCTGTATTCCTTTCTTGCTGCATGTTTTGAACATGAAACACATTTTTGGTTGCTAATTCTTAGAAAATATCCCAGATTGAAAGAATCTCCCCTCATGGTTTTGTTTGGGACTTGCAGGGCAAGAAAGTGTTTGAAAGGATGAACAGTCTGACATTTAAGAAGTCGAAAGACATGAGAGCCAAACTTGAAGAAGCAATTTTGGGCAGCATAGGGGCGAGGCAGGAAATGGTCCGAAGAAGTAGAGGACAGCTGGGTAAGTAAAGGAGTCCTCTGTGCCATCCCTTTTTTCCAAAAACTGCTCCTCCCATCCCCTGCAGTGACTTGGGGTAGGATAGAGACAAATAGGCTCCTAGGAAAGCTGTTTGCAGTGTGCAGCATCCTTCACTGGGTCTGAAAACTCTTTACACTTTTCCTAAATTGCAGACAATTTATTTATTACTTGATTGCTTCTTTAAGTGAGATCACATCTCATTTGTGGGGTGTTCTTGCCTTAATTTCTTCCTGTGTGGCAACTTCTAGAGTGTCCTGTTCAAGGATCAGAGTGGAAAACAAACTGCCTGGTCTTGCTTTGGTAGCTCTGTAAATGCCTGGATGTTTCTGCTGACTTAAAGAGATTTGAAATAGCTGTAGTTGGGCTAACAAGCACCTTCTGATGATTTTTACTGTTTGTAAAAACCAGTGATTTTTGTGAACACCCAAATTCAAAGGGTGGCCCAGGGGTTAGGACAACAATCAGAACTGTGGTTTTGTCTCCTGCTCTGCCACACATGAGCCTGTCATTGTGGGCTCAGGTGGATAAGTATTGTAGAGCCATAACGAAGGAATCACTTCAGAGCAATGGGAACCTTTATTTTTTTACTTCATGTGGCCAGGTTGCCTTTATTACTTGAAATTCCCCTGCCAGCAATTTTATTCTCCTAGCAATAAGAATAAAAGATTATGAGGTGGCAAAGGGGGTCTTGGCACTACCCTGAGAACCTTTCTGGGTGCCAGCTGAGGACAGCAGTGTTGGAATGCTGAGGATTGTCACACTCAGGCTCCTTGTGCAGTCCAAGGAGGGAACTCCTCTTACCAGGGAGCATCTCAGCTGCCTCTCTGTGTCTCAAGCCACTCAGCAGTGATAGAATTAGGGCCATGTAAACATCCTGGGTGAGTGCCACAGCCTCAGGCTCCAAAAAGTCATCTCTGCTGCCACCTGCCACTTGTGAGCAGCAGCAATGAGGCCCAGCTGACTGCTGTTGTTTTGCTGTTGCCCTGCAGAGAGGAGTCCTTCTGGGAGCGCCTTTGGAAGTCAAGAGAACCTGAGGTGGAGAAAGGATATGACTCACTGGCGGCAGAACACAGAAAAGCTTGACAAGTAACTCTGCCTTATCCTTCTGCTTTACCCATGTGCCAGGGCCTGGGAGAGCAGGGTCCCCTCCCCACAGAAGGTCACTGCCAGCAGTCACTCTGCCCTTGAGCCAGCAGCTTTGAGCCCTCAGATGCACAGGGCTGGCAGTGGGAAAAAAGCAAATAGCTTTTCCTCCAACACCACCCTCCTAACTCTTTGCTTTCCACTGCCCCTTGCTTCCTTAGACTTTCAAATGACATTTAAAGAGACTAATACAATCCATTGCTTTCTTAAAACCCTGCCCTGAGCTGTAATTTAGAGGGAAGATCCATTAACAGTTTCCACAGATAGCATATATATCTCATGTCATATTTCCTTTATTCCATAAGAGCATTCTGGAGTTCTCAAAGCTCGCTTTCCTTTCCTGTCCTAATCCATCACTTTGATTGTTTTTCCACATGTGCTGTGCTTTTAGAAGCCACAAACCAGCCAGGTACTGTAGCATTGGTGTGCAGTTCTTATAAATTGCCATTTTGTACATCTGCAGACTCAATCATCACAGCATTGTTTGTGATGCTTGGCAGAACTTCTCAGTGTGTGTGTGCAACTGATTGGAATGAGCTCTTTTGGCTTATTACACCCATTTCCTTGAAAATTCCCTCTCTTGGTGTGGTTTAACCCAGAGGGCTCAGGAGTTGTGTTTGAGCTTTTGCTGTGCACGTTTTCTGTTTCCTCAAATTGCACCCTGCAGTCTCCATCCTCCCAGCAGAGGAATTGTTCCTAATCCTAGGAAAGCAATCAGCCCAAGTGAAGCTCTGAAGAAACTGAGGAATGGCATCCTTAGAACCCAGATAGAGATCAGACCAAATTTTACTCTTGAAGATACTGACTCTTCCAGGAGTAGAAAGCAATTTTTCACAGCCTTTAGCTGCTTGGTCCCACACAAAAATGGGATTTCTCCTAATGTCACATCGTGGCTCTTTGTCCAAGGCTCCAGTCCTGTTGAGTCATTGGGAAAGCCAAATGACCAGTGTGTTTCAACTTGCTGATTGATAATCTAGATATAAATTCCAGAGGTGTGCTGTCCCACCAGATTAAAATTTGGCCTGAAGAGCTCATCGGTTCACTGCCAACACTGAATGTGAGCCCTCTCCTTCCGAGAAGGACCTCATGTACACATTGAACAGCTGTGGAATACCTTGATGGTCAAAGGATGGTGTCTCACCTCACTAAATGAGCTTCTTAGATAATTCTCTAGAGCTGCTTTCTAACCCCTGCTTGCTGTGACCTGGGTCTGCTGTGTCCTGTGTGTGTAGGTAGAGCTTGGCCCTTTGAAACCTCAGGAACTGTGCACAGCTGATTGCAGCTGCTGTCCTTTTATGCAGATGGTGTTATTTTATGTGGGGCCAGGACCCAAAACTTCGTGTTCTGGAGATGGTGGGGATGTCACCCAGCTCCCAGAGGACATGGGGTGGGGCAGGGAAGGGTTGCTGCAATACAGCTCCAAGGGCCAAATAGTTCCTCCTCTTCCTGTGTATTTTTCTGGGATTTTGGTCACCCTCCTGAGTCAGGGATGGCACCTGTGGCAGGGCAGGCCAGGGTTGGGCTGTTTCCATACACCACTGGATGTCTGCCCAGTACAGTCTGTGCCTCTGGGATGGGGTGATTGCTGCTGAATTACTGCAGCCACAGGTGTGAGTTGCTGTCTGGACTTTGCAAGGCTTTCCAGGAAAGAGAGCACCTGGCATGGAACGGCAAAATCATGTCCTTCTCCTCAGAGAGGAAGTTATGCTTCAGGGATTAAATGCAAAGTAGCTTGGAGAGATAAGATTGCAGCCTGGCAGGCTGCACTGTGCTGCTCCCTGTGTGAGTGCAGGTTACCAACTCGTGTAGCACCACCGTGTGTCCACAGCCTGCAGCATAAAGCCACATGTCCTGTTCCTGGTTGTGCTGTCGCATGCCTGACGATGCTGCTGAGCCAGTTTGGAGTTGGACTGAGGTTCTAAACTGTTGTTGTGTTCCTGGGAGGGTCATGAAGTGTCAGAGAGCAGTGTGAGCTCTCCAAGCATGATGAACGTGAAGCCTCTGTAAGTCTGTACTTGTAAAAAACTGAGTTTTCCTTCCTGTCCGCTCAGTGGGTGCACTGAAATATCCTCGTAGTGTTGTCCAGTGATAAATATACAAATAACTGGGAGTTTCCTGCTAGTGAGAGAATATTTTTGTCTGGAAAATACGTAGGTCTGTTTCTTAATCGGGGAGTAATTGTACTGCTTTGTTTTCTCTGATTAGGTCAAGGGCAGAGATAGAACACGAGGCACTCATCGATGGGAATCTTGCAACAGAAGCCAACCTGATCATTCTGGATACTCTAGAGATAGTTGTACAGGTGAGGTTGATAAGAAAATAGAGATGCAAAGGCATTACAATCACCTGGCCAGGCAGCACTTTGTTGAACAAAACCTCCCATTGAGAATTTGAAGGTTCTCCCCTCCTTGTAGTATAAGAAATAGTTATTCAGTAATGAACTGTACATATCTCCAAATATCACCCTATTCTAACCAATTCCTCCAGTTCTTCCCAGACCTGCCTCAAGTCACTGGGTTCCAGGTCATCCTGCTGGCTCTGTACTCACTTTGTCCCCTGATTTCTGTAGGAATGGAGGGAGCTGGGCACAGGCTGGAAGCAGGCAGGAGGACACTTCCCAAATCCACCTCTGAGCTGCAGAGACACCCAGGAATCCCAAGGATTTTATTTTGTGCCTGAATAACCCAGCTAGAGCCCAGCTATGGGCTTTCCCTCTAGCAGAATAATGTCCCCAGAGGTCAGAGGCTCACTGGGGACAGAGAGTCCCTGTTCCACCAGCTTTACCCACGGGTCAGGTGTTCCTCACCTGGGGGTTGGCTCAGGACAGGGCTGTGCCACAGACCCATCTTAGTGGGCCATTTCTCCATGCAGAGGGCTTTTGGTCAGAGCTGTTTGCTCTCTCCACACACACAGACACACCCAGGAGGTTCATTTTTGTCATGGCATCCTGGTTTCCCTTTGCAGACTGTGTCTGTGACAGAGTCCAAGGAGAGCATCCTCGGCGGGGTGCTCAAAGTGCTGCTGCACAGCATGGCCTGCAACCAAAGTGCCCTTTACCTCCAGCACTGCTTTGCCACACAGAGAGCTTTGGTCTCAAAGGTGAGTCCCCTGTGGGTGCTGAAATCCACCCTGAGCAGCACTGAGGGAGCAAGGCACTGTTTCTTCCTTTGTGTGGGGTCACTTCCCCAAGCAATTATTATTATTTTGGGCAGTATCAATTTTCAGGCAGCATAGTCTGGCCAGGTTTTCATGGGCAGTGCCTGTATTTCTGCATTTTGGAGTTGGCTGCACCAGGAACTACAGCTCACACACCATGGATGGGTTGTGGATTCCTCCTGGCTGGCACTGAGTGGGAAGAAGCACCTGCTCAGTGGGGAGCACAAGGCACAGGTGGGGTTTAAGCTGGAAAAGTCTCACTTTGAATGGATTTGTTTCCCAGTTTCTGTAGGTGTGCTGGGAAAAGCTCGAAGTTTTAAGCCTGGGTTTTTGGGAGTGATGTAAATTGGTGTGAGGGTGTAGATGTATGAGCAAGTTGTTGGGGGGAGGTAAAATGAGTTGCCTTCCAGTGCTGCCTTTGAAGTATTCAAATGAGCATAATTCCCCTCAAAACAGAGGGATTGGGCTCCCTCTCATTCCAGAGTACCCTCACTGTTTGTCCAAGAGCTCATTCCTGCCTGGCCAAGCACTGATTTCCTGCCGTGCTGTTTTGCAGTTCCCTGAGCTGCTGTTTGAGGAGGAGACAGAGCAATGTGCAGACCTGTGCCTGAGGCTCCTGAGGCACTGCAGCAGCAGCATCAGCACCATCAGGTCCCACGCCAGTGCCTCCCTGTACCTCCTCATGAGGCAGAACTTCGAGATTGGGAACGTGAGTGCTGCTGCTCCTCTCTGGCTTATTGCAGATAATGGGGTTGGGGGCTGCTGGCTTTGTGTTCTGGGGGGACACCCTGGTTCTGGGCCCAGGGACTGAGGGGATCTGGAGCAGCAAGATAATGGGATTCCAGCTTTTAGGCTTGACCAAACCAAAAGCAACTGTCTGGAATGCAGGCTGTTTCATGAGAGCATCATCCTCTTCAGTGAGTGGAGACCATGCAGAAGGGGACACCACTAAAATTCTTGCAGGAGAACTTTTATCTGGAAATAAATAATCATCAGATTATGAAGTTTGGCAGCACCAGGTTTATTCTAATCGCTGCTCTGAGACAGCCTTTCTTGCAAAACTTCAGTTTTCTTTCCTGTATCAGGTCAGGAGGGTCCCATAACCAAAGCACTGATAGTGCACTCTCTCCAGGCTGCTGAAATACCATAACAACATCTCTGTTGCAGAACTTTGCCAGAGTGAAGATGCAGGTGACCATGTCCCTCTCATCCCTGGTGGGGACATCCCAGAACTTCAATGAAGAATTTCTGCGACGTTCCCTCAAGACTATTTTGACCTATGCTGAAGAAGATCTGGAACTTAGGGAAACAACATTTCCTGACCAGGTAAAAGACATAAACCACAAGACAAGTAATATATAATTCATTAACAGGCTGTGCCTAAACCTCCATCTAGAACAGGAATTTGCCTGCATTCCCTGAAAAGTTTTTGGTTTGGTTTTTTTTTAAATCATCTAAGCACATAAAATTCAGGTCTTTGATTGGTTCTGACAAGATGCAAACCCCCAAAGATTCAGAGTGACTGTGTTCCTCAACAACAATGTGCAGCTCAATTCAGCATGTTTTTCACAGGTCCAGGACTTAGTGTTCAACCTCCACATGATCCTCTCGGACACAGTTAAAATGAAGGAGCACCAGGAAGATCCAGAAATGCTGATTGACCTGATGTACAGGTAGAGTTGGCACTGAAGGGACAGGAGATGTCAGATCAGGGAAAACTCGGGGATCTTTCAGCGCCTGCTTGCACCAAAGGCTTTTTGGTGGTACACACAATGGTCTCCCTATGCAAAAGATATTCCAGAGCTGTGTTAAGCTGCCAGGTGCCAAATTTCATGGTGCTGTCTGCACAAATGGCCCTGAAGGCTTTTTAGAGGTTTTGTTGTAGGGAGCCAGCCAGACAGGTGTGCTCTGATTGTCCCACACCTTTGGATTGCCACCAGTCTCAGGTGAAATATGGGCTTTGGTCAAGAGTTTCAGCATCAGCCACTGCTCACCCACCACTAGCTGGCTCAAAAATCTGCAGTTCAGGGTGACTTTTCATCTCTACAGCTTCTTGTCTGAGGTATTTCCAGACAGCATCGAGGGGGATTGGTGTTTAAAAAAGTGACTAAATGTGGCGTGAAAAAACATGCTGAAGGACCGTGCTGGTTCAGAAGGGAAGGGAATTCAATCACAGAGGTTTTCTCTTCCTGTAGGATTGCCAAGGGCTACCAGAATTCCCCTGACCTGCGGCTGACGTGGCTGCAGAACATGGCAGGGAAACATTCCGAGAGGAGCAACCACGCCGAGTCTGCCCAGTGCCTGGTGCACTCTGCAGCCCTGGTGGCTGAGTACCTGAGCATGCTGGAAGACAGAAAATACCTCCCTGTGGGCTGTGTGACATTTCAGGTGGGGATTATTGTCCTGTCTGAGGGGTTTTTGGGGTTTGCCACCTGCTGCTGAGGTGTAAAGTATCTCCATGTGCTGTTCCTCTGCCTACATCCTCAAACTGTGCTCAGTCTGTTGCATGAATGAAATGCTGCTCTGTGAAAATAGAAATGTGTATTTTATATATATGCTGTGCAGAAATAGAAAGCTATATTTTGTATATATATACAAACCCAGAAATCTCTGTATGTATACTCTACAAAAATAGAAAGGTTTATTTTACATATATATACACACTCTACAAAAATAGAAATCTGCCTCTAGAAACTCCAGGATATGACTGCAAATCAGATGTCTTTCCAAGGATTGACAGTGCTAAATGTTGTTTAAATTGAGTCAATGTATTTTTATCTGTTCTATCTCCTCAGAACATATCTTCCAATGTTTTGGAAGAGTCAGCAGTTTCTGATGATGTTGTGTCCCCAGATGAAGAAGGAATCTGTTCTGGGAAGTATTTCACAGAAGCTGGTCTGGTGGGATTGCTGGAACAGGCTGCAGCATCTTTCTCCATGGTAGAAGACTTTAATTTCTTTACCTCCCTTCTCCAGCAACCTCACACTGCAGTAGGAAGGAAAATGTTTTCTCTCTGAGTGTATAATTCTGTTGGAAATGCTTAATTTGTACAGAGCATTTGGAGTTTTAATTGTTTAGGGCCTCTGGAGTAAGCTGTGCAAAGGGTGGGATCTGGATCAAGAGGCCTTGGTGTGTTCCCAGTGCCTTTCACCTCCTCACTGCACATTTTGGAGCTCACGATGGGGAGAAAGGCCATGGTGGTTTTCCCCTTCTTCAAAAAGAGTGGGATGAGAGCTTGGTGTGAGCAGGGGGGGATGCATTGCTAGCAGTGCTTCCATCAGAAACCAAGGAAAACAAGTCACTTAACTCCCACTACACAGGATGAAGTGTCATTCTGTGGGTTTAAGCACAAACAGCAATAATTCCAGGGCAAAAACATGGAATTCCTGCTAAGCCACTCTATGCAGTGACTGCCCACAATGGGCTGGACTCACTCCATGGGAGAGATCCTTAAGATCTTCCAAATTCCATCTCTCCTGGAGTGCCAGGAGTGGATGCAGAAGTCACACAGCTGAAGATGTGCTGAACAGAATGAACTCTGTACTTAAACTTCCATATTTAATTCCCATAGATTTGGTTAGGATCATGTTTAGCTTGCTGTGCTCTTGTGTTTATATCCATCCAAAAAATCCCAGGATTGGTTCTGTTAATGATCCTAATAATAATAATAGCAAGGTGTAATGCAGCAGGCTCCTGATTTCAAGGGTAACTAAGGATTTTATTCCATTTATACCTGGGTACATTTTAAGAAAAGATGTGATTACCCCACAATGGTGTCTAAGCCACCTTTTCATTTTGCAGTTTTATCACTTAAATGCTGTGTGTGTAATTGTGGCTGTTGAATTGATGGAGCAATCTGATGAACCTTATTTTTGTAGGCTGGCATGTATGAAGCAGTTAATGAGGTTTACAAAGTCCTTATTCCTATTCATGAAGCCAACAGAGATGCCAAGAAGTTGTCTACTATTCATGGTAAACTGCAGGAAGCATTCAGCAAGATTGTTCACCAGGTAATGGCTTGAATTTTCAGCTGCAGGGTGATTTGTGAAGAAACTTCAAATGCTCAGTGCAAGGAAAATGAAAAACCTCTATACTCAGAGTACAGGAGAGTTGTCAAATGATGATCCACAGTAAACTCAAGGATCATTAACAGGATTTTTTTCCTCTGGATGTTTAACATGAGAGAACATCACATACCAAGTTTTGCTGTAACTTCAGAACTCTCCAGAAGTTAAAAATTCCAGTTAATCCTTTCAGATGTTCTTTTAAACTGTGTCTTGCATGCTGGGAAAAACCACTATATCTTGCCTTTAGCCTGGTAGGTAACATCCAGAAATGGTGGGGGGTTTGTTTGGTTGTTCATGTGGTGGTTAAATAATTGAAGGAACCTTTCTAAACTGGGCTGGTGCAGAACCCACCAGCTCAAGGGCCTGCTGGGCCAGAGGAGGCTGCTTTGGATGCATGATGACTTAGAACCATTGCAGGGTTATTGCTGGTCATGTTTTGACCTTTGAAACTCTTTTTTTTTTTTTTTTTTTTTTTCGGTTTCTGTGACATGCCCTTTTTACTTTTTATCACACAGAGTACTGGCTGGGAGGTAGGTAACTCCATCTTAGTTAGCAAAGAACACTAATTGAGTTTCCAGATGACTCACGCCAACGCTTGCCCACATCTGCTAGCTGTGGGTATTTCTGTTGCTGTCTGCTGTTTAAAACAATTCATTAACCAAAGAAATCCCAATAAACCGTGGTTGTAGTAGGAATTTCTTCATAAGCAGCTGTAGGTAGTGCATGGATGCTGACGTGTTCCACTAATGAGGTTCTTTGGTGAATGAGCCACTGTATCATCACTAGTTTGTTTTTATAATTTGTTTATATTTCTCTCCATCAGCATTGACACAGAAAATCATCCTCCATACCATATTTTCACCCCACCCACAGGGGTCGATTTAAGCACCAATGCTCAGAGGTACCAAACACAAACCTGGTTTGCTGCAGGTGCACCTTTGGTCTCAGGGGAAAAACTCCTTCCTTCTGTTCTCCAGATCAATTTGTTATGTAGGGGTTTATCTGGCACTAAAAGGGCTCACTTGTGTTCACTGGGGCCAGTTTTGCTGCCTTGGATTTTGAGGAGGCTGTTTGCAACACATACCACAAGAACCACGCTTTTGGGTTAAAAACCCATTTTTGGGTTAAAAATGGACAAAGCACTTGATTAATCTGCAGGGCCAGTTTGACTCCAGCCCCAGTCCAGTTGGCACAGTGGGTACATGAGCATGGAGAAGTCTCAGAGAGCACTAAAAAGTTCTGTGAATATGATAGTATTTGTTTAGGCTTCATCTTTCCAGTTCATCTCTGCTTTCCTATGGATCAGGCAGCTCATTTTGGGCCACCTCCCTCCAGGTTTCCCCCACCCAGTGACTGAACTGAGGCTGAGACCAAATACCTTTGATGTTGTGGGACATAATTTGGGCTGGTGATGGCTGAATGTCAGTTTTAATTCCAGCCTAGCAAAAAAAGGGAAATGGAACAGTTTATTTTAAACCCTGACACTTCAAGGCTGGCCCTGGAAGTCATTCCCTTGTTCCCATGGAAGGTGCAGGCAGACACAGCACAGAACCTGTCCTAGGTGTGGAAATGATGTAAATATGTTGAAGCCAACGAGGCCTGTGAGCATCTATTTGATTATTCTGCCCCTAAATCGACCCCTGGAGAGACTCCTGCCATTGGTTATGATTCTAACACCACTTGGTCATGTTTTACTGCATGGTAAAAGACACCGTGGGTTCAGCTCTCGTCTGTCATCGTGCTCCTTCATTGCCACACTTTTTCTGACCTTTGTGCTTTGTAGCTTTCAGGTTTGTTGCATGTTTTGCCCTTTTTTTCTCCCCTTATTTTAAATATTTTAATGGATGCTCACCCTTTTTTTTTTTTTTTTTTAATTTTAAAATTTATTTGCTGCCGATTTGCTGCTTGTTTGTTTTATGGAATTTCCCTAATTAAATACTTTCTGTTTTCTCCTCTATCGCCCTGGTTGCTGACCCTCCTCCCCACTCTTACTATTGTCTGTTGTGGTAAGTTCCTACTTGTGGAATTTTTTTTCCCTTTCTCTGCCCCTTTTTCCCCCCACCTCCCCTTTTTTGTTTTTTGTTTTTATTTTACACCGTGGAACCCCCAATTTCATTTTAGCAAAGAGCTATGCCAACAGCAGCACAAGGAATGTGGTGTTGCCAACTACAAGCTTTGCAGTGTCCTGAGAATGACACCAAAGCATTCCTTAAACACACCAGCTGATGGGCTTTGTGTGTTTATTCATTGAATAAATGTGCATTCATTTTGTTTGTTTGCTTTCCAGTTTGGAAAATTAAGAAAAAAAAACCTTTTCATGCTGCACCATGAGAATTTAAAAATGCTTTTTAAGCTGTGCAGGGGGAGGTTGCCAGTGGATAACAGGGTTCCAGGAGCTGATACTTTCCCAAAAAATCAATATTGGAAGACTTGTACTAGTTGGCAACACTGCAAAGGACCTTGGGTTAAAATTGAACAGGAAAATAACAGTGCTGAGTTTGGTAAAGATGAGTTGGATTCTGCATTTTGAAGGAGTTGCTTTTATTCCTACACCCTTCAAGCAGCTGCTGCTGCCTTGGTGAAGCAAGCAGATGATCCCTCTTGCATCTTTTTCAAGATTAATATTTTTTTTCCCCTAAATCTTGTTGGCAAAGCTTTTTGTGTGCGTGCAAGAGATAACCCCAAAACTTTATTCCCAGCAATTTGGAAAGGTATTTACCATGCATAATAACAAATCATGAACCTTCATAAGTCATGGTGGCTGTTACCTGCTCTGCCAGTTGTGTGATGGCTATTCAGTGTTCACCTTCATTCTCTTCTCCTCCCAAAGTCCTATTATTTTGGATAAAATAATAGGAGATACGATGCTTTTAATAATTCCTCCCTCAAAGCTGCATTTTTAGCTCTTGTCAGAAACAAGCCCTTGGAGAATTAAGTTATTTGGTCAGTTTTCACTGCTGTGGTGGGGAAGTGGTTTGGTGTTGGCTGAGTTTCAGAAGTCCCAGTTCAGATCCAGTGCAATCCTCTATCCCTAATGCCAGGCATGGAGCTGAGCTCTGCTGATCCCAGGGGAACTGGCAGCTCCTGGATGTCCATGGGAGGCATGGAGGAGATGTTTCTCCCTAAAGGAGTTTGTTCCCATTCCTTTGTTTCCAGGGATTCTCAGCATGAGTCCCATGAGGGGCTGACAGTGCTCCTCATTGCTGCCTCTTCTCCCTTGGATTCAGCATCTGGATTTGCCAGGAAAAGCCAGAGCAGCTACTCTGCATGGGAATGATCTGACTGCAGGAGCTGGGAGCTGCCCTCTCACAGGGACAGGGAATCTCACAGGGCTTCCCTGGGGCTCTGCCACTCCTGGGGCTCCCCAGTGCCCTAAAACTCTTATTTTCTGTATTTAGCAACTGCCAGCAGAACTCAGTGATTTGTGCTGATCAACAGGTAGCATTCTCTTCCTCCCTTGGTATTCTTACCTGCCTGTAACAAGGTGTCCATGGGACAAAAACTCACTTGTAGGGACCAAGCTCTGCAGATGCTTCACACCCTGAAAATCCCTCACCAAGTAGGAAGGAAAAAGCTCATTAATTAGAAATCAGTGTGTCCTCCAGCACCCTGTGCCAGGATTGGGATAGGATCCCACAAACTTCCCCATGGAGCATCCCCAAGCCTTGTGCTGGGTTTGGGGAGCTCCCAAAAAACTCCCAAATGCTCTATGTAGCACTTCCCCCCAGGTAGACAGGGAGTCATGGAATGGTTTGGGTTGGAAAGGACCTTAAAGAGCATCAGATTCCAACCCCACCTTCCACAGGTGCTTGGGAAGTGCTTTGAGAAAGCAGCCCTGGAATCAGAGCCTTCTGTGACAGTGAGGTGGAAGCTGGAAATGCTGGGCATTGAGAGATTTTAGCTTGGATAATGTTATCCAAAACTGAGGCTTTGGAAAGGGAGGGATGAGGAAAAAAGGGTTCAGTAGCTCAATCCTGCAGAGATCCAGAGGGATGGGCACTGGACAAGGACAGGGGAATGGGAGCATCCTCTAAAACAGAATAGCTTTGTTCACAGCCTGGGAGCTGCTGCTGCATCCTGTGGTGTGGTGAAACCCCTGGCAGTGGGGCTGGATAATCCTCTCTGGAGGATTCCCAGAGGGACAGGCTAGAGCAGGGAGCCTGGGCACAGCCAGCTGCTGCTCACCCCAGGTGCCTTCAGGAGGGCAGATCTCAACTCTGAAGTGGAAATTTTTGGACCTCAGGCACCTCCAGTGGGATGCTCCAGAGTTTCCTCCAGCCAGGAGAAGGCAGTGGCTTGCCATGCCAAAGCTTTTTGCAGTCTGGAGTTTGCCTGAAGGGTTTTTTTAATTTTAGTTTGGCTTATTTATCCTCTTTGCCTTCCATAGATCGTGTTCACCATCACCACAAGAGATCAGTTTTGCCATAGCAAAATACTAAAATAAAACCTGGCAGCCAGGACACCTGTAAACGGGCTGTTTGAAGCAAAAATCTAACCCAGCTCAGGGACACTGAGTGTCCCAAACTGCATCACACTCTGTCACGAGAGTAAAGGTGAACATTTTGGAGTTTCTTGCTGAAAGGCATCCCTGGTTTGTGCATGCAGCGTGAGTTCTTTAACAAAAGCAAAGGTGTGTTTAATTTTTACAGCATTTTTCTTCTTTCTCTCTCTCTCTCTCTTTTAATCAGATTTTCTTCGTTGCCTTTCCAGCAAAAAATCTTTCTTGTTTCTCTCCTTTTGTTGCGTTTCGGGGCCAAATTCACCACTGGCTCCCCTGGAAGCAGGTATTGGCACAGGATTGCATCTGCTTTCACCAGGAGTGACTTTGGCCCTGGCTCCTAGACAGTTCTAGAGAGTGTAACACCTCCCAGCTGAAATGCTGGTTAGAAAGCACTTGTGTGTGTGTGTGTGAGTGAGCTGGACATTGACTTGGGCCCAACCCTGCAATCCCTGGAGGGTGGATCTGGGGGGAATTGATGCTGGGTGGTTCCAGGGGTGTCTTTGGGCAGAGTTCCTCTTGCAGGGTCTCTGCACAGAGCCTGAAATAATGACCCCAGCTAAGGGATTTGCCTTTGGCTGCCTCTCTGAGACACCTGATGCTTCTTAAACTGGAAGATTTCAGGGTTAGATGGGATATTGGGAAGGAATTGTTCCCTGTGAGGGTGGAGAGGCCCTGGAATGGATTTCCCAGAGAAGCTGTGGCTGCCCCTGGATACCTGGAAGTGTCCAAGGCCAGGCTGGACAGAGCTTGGAGCAGCCTGGGACAGTGGAAGGTGTCCCTGCCATGGCAGGAGTGACACTGGGTGATCTTTAAGGTCCCTCCCAACCCAAACCATTCCATAATTCCATGATGACACCTCCAGGCTCCTCCTGGGCTGGGAGAAGTCATTGCAGGGTTGGGCTAATGGTCCTAACTGATCCATATAATTCCATGTTAGTTTATAATTCCATTGTGGTGTTTGCTGCTAAGTGCATCCATGCTGAGTTCCAGGTGTGGTTTTTTTCTTTCCCTTCTTTCTTTCTAATTTTTTTTCCCTTGTTTTTTGATTTCTTTTCATTTTGCATAAATTCAGGAACCTGCCTGCAGCCGTGCTTGGGGGAGTGCATGTCTCCACCCTGAAATAACCTCTTGTTTCTCCACCCCTAGGATGGGAAGAGGATGTTTGGCACCTATTTCCGAGTTGGTTTTTATGGCACTAAGTTTGGAGACCTGGATGAGCAAGAGTTTGTTTACAAGGAACCTGCAATTACCAAGTTGGCTGAAATCTCCCATCGGCTGGAGGTGAGAGGATTGAGCTGGCACTTTAACTGGTTCCCATCAGTTGTTTCAGAGGAACAGCCCCTTGGAAAAGCAGTTTGGAGTGTCCCAGAGCTGGGGCTGGTGTCCCCTGTCCTTCTGCTGGTGCCACCTCTGCAGGAGGAGAGGAGTTCCCTGATCAGGGAGAGTTTCTCCCTGAGAATTTGTGGTTTCCAGTATCTTTTTTCCTCCGGTAGGATCTTCCCAATGCACAGACTGAGTCTTTGTTAGTCTCTTCTTTATCTTCTGGTTTCTCCAAAATGTCCTTGTGGTCCAGAAATTCTGCATTCCAGATGTCCAACCTCAACAATCCATCTCTCTCTTTGTTCATTGAATCATAGCAGAGTTGGTGTACCAAAACTTAAAGCTTCATTAATTTTCCCAGGCTGTGCTCCTACAAAAGTAGGTCATGACAATTTTGCTAAATGCTGGCTAAGAGTGATTTAGGAATAATACACTATTTATAATTAGTATAGATATAGGTTATGCTTAAAGCAAATTAATTGAAAAGTTAATTAAAACCATTAGTTAAAATCATTAAAAAGTTCTATCATTTCCAGCACCAGTGGGTCCTGAACTGACCCATTTTAGTTGCTCACAGACACAAAACAAACCCAACTGCCTTGTTCAGAACCAGGCACCGTTGGAAGGCTCTCCTGCTTTCCAGGGCTTGTTTGGTCCCATTGCCCCTGGAATGTGACTGTTGGAATTCTCCTGCTTTCAGCAGATCACATTCTGTCAAAGGCATGTGGAGCTTCACCTCCCCTGAACGTGCCTTTGTCCCCCAGCCCCCATCAGGGCTGCAGTTGATGTTTGCTTTCAATCCCTGTTTTCCTGATCGTAGGGATTTTATGGAGAACGGTTTGGGGAAGATGTGCTGGAAGTGATCAAGGACTCAAACCCTGTGGACAAATGTAAACTTGATCCCAACAAGGTAAGGGCTCAAGTGCAGGTTTAGAAATAAAACTGGTCCTGAATGGGGGAAAATGTAGTGGGACAAATTCTCCCCAAATTTCACCATGTGGGCAACAAAATCCATGCACTGAGCATCTCGTGGCTGCTTGGGATGAGAGTTTGGGAAAATAATTCCAGCAAAGGGATGCAGAATGAGCCATTCCCTTCCCTGCCCTGGTGGTGAAAGGACAGAGGCCTGGGCTTTCTCTGCTGGGGACAAGGAAGGAGGGACAGTGCCATTCCCTGACACTTTTGTCACCTTTGTGCCACGTCCTTGAAGCACAGCAGAAAGAGCAGAACATGGCTGGGAAACAGCACTGTGGCTCAGGGCAGGGCATGATCTGCAAGGCAGGGTTTAGATTGGATATTGGGGAGAAATTCTTGGTTGTGAGGTGGTGAGGCTCTGGCACAGAGTGCCCAGAGAAGCTGAGGCTGCCCCTGGATCCCTGGCAGTGTCCAAGGCCAGGCTGGCTGCCTAGCATAGTGCAAGGTGTCCTTGTCCATGGCAGGGCATGGAATGGGATGGTCCTTGAGGTCTCTCCCACACAAACCATTCCATGATTCCATGGTGTGAAGGGCAGGAAAGGGAAAGGACAGCTTGCTGTGCTTTACCCACCCGCAAATTGAGTTCACACCACGCTCCCCCCAGCATGAGCAGGATTTTGAAAGGCAAAACCCAGCTCTTGTTTTCCCCCGTGGTGCCTTTGAGCTGCCATTCCCTGCTGTCCCTGCAGGCCTACATCCAGATCACCTACGTGGAGCCCTACTTCGACACGTACGAGATGAAGGACAGGATCACCTACTTCGACAAGAACTACAACCTGCGGCGCTTCATGTACTGCACGCCCTTCACGCTGGACGGCCGCGCCCACGGCGACCTGCACGAGCAGTTCAAGCGCAAGACCATCCTCACCACCTCCCACGCCTTCCCCTACATCAAAACCAGGATCAACGTCATCCACAAGGAGGAGGTGAGGCTGGGGCTGGCTGGGAAGTGGTGCTCAGAGATGCAGGAGGTTCCTTCAGCTCGAGTTCAGGCATGCTTTAGGAGTTCCTAGGAACTTCTCCCTGGTCCTGCTCAACCTAAACGTAGCCCAGACTGATTTAGGGATGCATCTGCCCCACCACCTCCAGACCTGGTGCTTGCAGCAGCCCTTGGAGAGCTCTGCAGGTGGGGTTGGATTGGTCTTGGAACAGCCTGGTCTAGGGAAGGTGTGCTGCCTTGGATGGGATGAGCCCTTCCAACCCAACCATTCCAGGATTCTGTGAGGCTGGAAGTTGTGTTAATATTCCAGGGGTGGGCAGGATCAGGTGTGGTCACTGAATGATGTTCAAGGCCTGGCAGTGTAACTGCAGTGGCCCAAAGGGACATGAGTGCCACTTGGAAAAATCTCAGACAGCTCTTGAGTGCCCAGAAAAACATTCAAAAACCAAACCTTTTCTGATGTCACTGAACCAAGATGATGCATTGTGAAGTCCTGTCAGTCCTGTTGGTGTCCTCCCCCTCTTTGTGGTGCCACCCTGCTGTGAGTTGGGTGTTCCTGAAGCTCTGTGCCTGCTTGCCAAGCTCAGCCATAACCAAAATCCTGTCCTTGCTCCTTGCTTAGATCATTTTGACTCCCATCGAAGTCGCCATCGAGGACATGCAGAAGAAAACACAGGAATTGGCTTTTGCCACCCACCAAGACCCTGCAGACCCCAAGATGCTGCAGATGGTGCTGCAGGGATCAGTAGGTACCACAGTGAATCAGGTGAGGATCACAGCTGGACTCTCTGGGAGTGCACAGCCTTGGGTCTTGTTTCTCAGTCCCCTTGGAACTGTTTCCCTGTTCAGTCTGTGGGATGTGTTTAGGGTCACTGGTAGATCTAGGCCAGCTGTCCTCAGTGATTTTGCTGTTTGACTAAGAGTCCTGAAAATGTGGAAAGTGGCTGGGAAGAAACATTCCTCCCTCAGTTACTGCTCCTTCCTGGCACTTGCAGCTGTTTCTGCCTGCTCCTCTACCCTAAAAGTTTCATTGCTTTCCCTGTGTTAGTCAGGCTCTGCAAGATTGTGCCCTGCTGTGGGTTGGAACAAAATGGAAAGCAATGGAGAAAAACTGAGTGAAGCACAGAGCACAAGCTGGAAAATAAAATCAGCTGGAGTTCTGAGTGCTGGGTTGAGTTTGCAGAGCTGGCAAACACTCCCTGGCTTCCATCTGCATTGTTTAAACTTTGCCTTAGTTGTGAGTTGAGCAAACTTTGTCAGGAGTCCTTATAAAGGAAAACAAATGGAGAATCTGTGCAGTTTCTCACACTGTTTTCCAAAAGCAGAGTTTTAAATAAAACAAAGTAAGGCCTAAAAGAGACTCAGTTGTCAGTGAGGTTGGTGATTTACACCAGATTTCCCAGCTGCAGCTCTTCAGGATGCTTTGTGTAAGGAAATGTGTTTTGTGGATGTTTTCTATGTGGCTGAACTTTCTCCAGTGATTGGATATGACAGGCAGTTCCCAGAAACTCACTTTTCCCCTTCTTCTCCTAAAGGGACCATTAGAAGTTGCACAAGTGTTCTTGTCTGAAATCCCCAACGATCCAAAGCTCTTCAGACACCACAACAAACTGCGGCTCTGTTTCAAGGACTTCACAAAAAGGTATGGAAAAGGTCCCTGATGGACTGGCAGGAGATGACATTTCCTTCTGAAGTGAATTTCTCCAAGTGGGTTGGAGGGATGCTGGCAAAATTCCCTGGAGAAATGTCCTGGCTGCTCTACTTTCCTCGAGTCAGGCAAACTGCAGGCTCAGTCCAGCATCTTCTACAAGCACCAAGAAATAAAAAAAAACCACCAAAAGAATTGAAGTAAAAATGGTCTAAGCAAATAGATCCAGTGGCAGCATAGTTTTCCCCTATGAAATAAGTGGCTTTGCTGATACAGTTGTTTTCATACCCTTTATTTAAATGATATCTTTGCAAGCAGGAGAGTTCCTGATGAACATCCCAGGCTGCTATTTATTAATCTTTCCTGATTCCCTCCATCTTTAAATCCACTGGGATTGCCAGTTGCTCTGTGGAGATGGGCTTTTCATTTCTCTTCAGTGAGGATAAACTGGAGAGTAAATGACAATAAAAAAGGAGTTTTCACTCTGGAAGTGAAATGGAAATGGGAGATGTGACACCCTGGACTCCAGGTGGTTCAGCTGAATGTTTATAACCCAAAGACAAGATAAAGGATATTCCCTGTAGAGGGGCAGAATGGATTTTTGGAAGGAAGGAAGGGGGTCTTTGTGTGCAGCCAGGGCTCACAGGTTTGTTTCCCAGGTGTGAGGATGCCCTGAGGAAGAACAAGAGCCTGATCGGGCCAGACCAGAAGGAATACCAGCGAGAGCTGGAGCGAAACTACCACCGGCTGAAGGAGGCTCTGCAGCCCCTGATCAACAGGAAGATCCCTCAGCTCTACAAGGCAGTGCTGCCCGTCACGTGCCACAGGTGCATATTTGGGGTTCCTCTTGGGGCACACAGAAGGAGGGTGTGGAGCTGGGGGGTCTGAACTGCCCAGGATCCTGTGGTTTGTTTGCAATCCTGGCTGAGCTCATCCCTTTTCCCTTCTGTCCTCCTGAGAGCACATTCCCTTCCCAGCAGCTGTGGTAGGTGGTGTTTGCAGTGTTCTTTTTGTTCCTCAGCTGTGACTGTTGGTTTTTTTCCTTTGTTTCCATCCTTCATCCCATTCTTTTTAGATGCAAAACCACCCTCAGCGTGGCAGGACTTTGGTTTATTCCCAGTGAAAATGGGATCAGGCACTCCAGGGGGGAAAAACAGTTGGTGGAAGACTGGGAAGTTGGAAGCTGGGCTTTTTGTTTGCTGTGAGACAGGACATAAAACCCCCAGTGGGAATCACAGCATCACAGAAGGGTTTGGGTTGGAAAGAACTTCAACATCATCCATTCCCACTGGGCTGGCACACCTTTCACCAGAGCAGGTTGCTCCAGCCTGGTCTTGAAAAATTCCAGGGATGAGGAGTCCAAAACCTCCCTGGTTGGGTCCTGTGTGAGCAGGGGGATTTTGGCACTTTGCAGCCAGGCTGTGGCTCCCAGAACAGGCCCAGGAGAAGTTCCCAGCAGAAATCATCCTGGGATTTCTGGGAGCTCTCCCCACGTCGTGCAGTGTCCCAGCTGTTCCCTGGCAAATTCTCCTGGCTGGGATGGTGGGAATACCAATGCTTCCCTCCCCACCCAGCCAGGAACATTGCAAGTGCTTTGGTATTGTATTTGGTATTGGCAAGTGCATTGCAAGAGGTGTGGTAATATTATCTAATCTTCCTGTGCAGGGAGCCTAATGCAGGTATGACATAAAATATCCTGAAAATCACAGAATATCCTGAGCTGGAAGGGCCCACAAGGATCATCCAGTCCAACTCCAAGTGTTCCTGGCAAACTCCATTTTAGGGATGTGTTTGAAAGATTTAAATAAGATTTCAGTTGTGCAGGTGGTTTGTGCTGCTTCTCTGTGTACACAGGAATTAAACTTTCTGTCAGTTTTCTGGGCAGTTGGATGATCCCAGATAAAAACCCAAACCCAATTCATTGGAAAAGCAACGAGTTAATGCCAGTGGACTTAATTTTTGTAGTAACCAGCTCTAGGAAATACTGGAAATCAATTCAGAGTCATTCATCTGGTGAGGCTTCTTATTTCACCATGGAAAATCTGAGCTCATCATTGTATTTTCTCTCCCTCAGAGACTCCTTCAGCAGGATGAGCCTTCGCAAAATGGAAATCTAAACGAGTTAAAAACCAAAATAAAAAAAAAAAAAAAGCACTTAAAAAATTAAGGTTTTGAAAAGAAAAAGAGCCTTGTTATCAGCGCTGGGAATCAAAGAAGTTTTATTGTGAAATAAAACTTGGACTTCATCCTGGACATCCCACACACCTCTTCCTCCATCAAAGTGTTCAGTGGCCAAAAAATCATTCTGAATTGTCAAATGTAGACTTCTCAATGTTTGAAAAAAGAAAAAAAAAAATCATGGCAGTGCTATCCAGAGTATTGGTGATGAGCTGTAAACTTACCTGTTTTTTAAGGCATTTTTATGACTCAAAGGTACACTAAACGCATTTACCTTTATTTATAGCATTACCTAATGTTAAATTTATTTACTTTTAGTTCCTATATTTAATTTATATTAGGACCATACGCAAATGCATTTTTGGAAGTTTTTAATGTAGTGATGATGATGATGATGGTTATTTTGATGGTACTATTAAATATGTGAATGTTTACACTTTAATTCCCTGTGCGTTGGACTTCAGGGCTCAGCATCCTTGGGGAAAAGGTTCAGAGCAAGGTAAGTCATGGTAACACTTCTTAACCAAGTGGTGATTGTTTCTTATCCTTCTTCTTTTGCTGCAAAGAAAAAATAATTCCATCTGTAGCCAGCAGAAGGCTGGGTGGAGGAACATCCTTGTACCTCTTCAGCTCCTTCATGAGGTGAAGTTTCAGCTTCACTTCTTTTTTTTTTTGTGTTTGTGGTCATCTCCACCAGCTGGGAAATCCCAGCATCTCCTCATCCCTTGGAATTAGCAGTGGCCATGAAACTCAACTGGTTTTGTGTCCCTTTTTTAATTTAAAGGCTGTTTTTGTAGGGAAAAAGAACCTAAAATGGTACCACAGTTTAAAAGGGTATACAGAAAGCGTTCTTTGCAGTGCTGTTTATGTGAAGAAAAATGTTTTACAGCAGATGTTTTGGGGTCTAACACAGCACTTTGAGGAAACAGCAGATTTGGAGCTGAGCTCACTCCTCCTAATCTAGTCCTTGATATTTTTCCTCTCTGTGGTGAACAAAGTCCCCTGGAAGAGATGGTTTGTGATTAAACACAAACTTATTCTCTCTCCATAAATACCTAAATATGCATAAAAGTACAGATATACACATAAAACCCGTATTTGATAAATATACTCTTTTTATATATACAAAAATAGAAGAAAAATGGGTTTGTACATTAAATGCCCCCCTTCTGCAGCAGCACTGAGGGTTTAGGGTGGGCAGGGTCTTTTTTTTTTCTTCCTAATATTTATTTTAGGTTATTGGAAACTTTCCTCATGCTCTGTTATCCCAACAGCTCCACAGTGGTGCTGTTTTGTGTGCCAGGTTCTGCCCATTTCCCTGGAACAGAATGATCCTGAATTTTGTGCCATGGGATAGAACATGGGAACACCTGCATGGAGTTTCCTGCTTAAAGAAAAACTCCAACCTTTTCATGGATATTCAAAAGCCTCTTGCAAAGCCCAGGGCTGTTGACAAAGCCTTGGAAGTACTACAAGAGTCAGGGAATCTCATAATGGAAAATTTTAAGGAAGGAGGGAATGGCTTTGGAAGAGAGTTACAGGAAGAGGCATTAAAAATATTTACAGAGTGAAAAAAATGGGAAACAAATCCCAGTAGCTGTGAAATGATGAAACTTCAATTTACAGCAGTCCTGCCCCAGGAGTTAAAAGCAACAAGTTCAGGGGGTGGCAAGTGGTGCTAGAGTGAAATCTCCAAAAAACTATCCCAAATCCCTCTCCCTGTGCCACAGGAAGGGTTTTCATTCTGCACCTTCCAGCTGAGGCTGTTTTCTGTTCAGCTGCCACAAGAAATCTCCTCCCAAGCTGTACTGGGAGGATGGAAGGCAGCTGGGTCTTCCTTACATCCTATTTTAGTGAATATGATGGTGTTTTGGTTTTGGGTCCTTGGAACATTCCTGATCCTGCAGTTGAGTGAAAAAGATAAAAGTTTTGCACCAGGTGTGGAAAAATAAATTTTCATTTGCAGGCTGAAATTCAGCAAACCCTAAAAAAATTGCATTCTCTAATGGGATTGGGCTGCCCTTGCAAGGTAAGATTACTGATGTTTTTGTAATGTAGCTATTTCTTGGTTTGGACTCTGAAATTATTTATTATTATGGTGCAATGCTTTGGAAAAGGGACAAAAGTGTATTTTGTCATTCCAGTTTTTTTATGCTGCGAAATCAAGGCCTGTACAACCATCAGATGTCAAACCTGACATGAAAAATACACTGAAAGATATTTTTCGTGACTTACCTCAGTGTTTATACAACATTATAATAAAAGAGAGCAAAAACTAAGTATTGCAGAATTAACTAGGCAGAGGTTTTTAGGGCTTTTCTTGTAAGTAAATTAATTTGTAGTGGAAAAAGTTTAGATGGACCCAGGGCTTTCTCACAGCCTGCAGCAACACTTCTTGTCATTCCATCCATCCTGTGACAGAGGGGAACAATTCCTGTTTTGTGTCATATTGGTGAAGATTTTAATTATCAGTTTATAGGAGGCACCTTCAATTGTCTGACAGTTTGGGATTTTCACCTCTTAGTATTTAGGGCAAAGGTTTTCGGTTTTGCAGTGTTTCTCCTGAACTTCACAGCTGTAGTCAAAAAATGCCTTCAATTTCAGAGATGCTGTGCAAGAAGCAGCTAAACCCACAGAATGTTATTTTGAAAGCACCTTAAATCTTGTGTTTCTTTAAGATAATTTCCCAACCGTTTTGGAACTGCTCCCAAACCCTTTTCCCCTTCTGCTTTCCCCTCTCCAAACACAACAGGCTGATCTGGTTGTCTCAGATGCGTATCATAGCTTTTTTTATTTCATATATACATTCTTAACAAAGCATCAAAGCCAAATTCTCTCCTTTTTCCCCATGTTTCAGTGAGCTCCAGGTACAAATTAAGTGTTAAAAGGTCACCACTAAGTTCCCAACCCCCCCAAAAACAGATATGCAGATTAGAGGGCTTCACTCTTCAAAGTACAAAATTATTTTAATTACACTACACTCTGGCCCTGTTTTGAAGTATTAATCACACCTATTTACACTTTGCCTGTTAACACCTATGCACCAAGATGCAAATTAGACCAAACACTTCCATGAAGTTCAGTTCTCTCCAATGCACTGCACAAGGTTCCAAGATCCTTTTCTCCTTGTGCTGCAAGGAGCAGGAAAGAGTTGGAGCAGGAGAATAAACCACGTCAATTACCCAAAGACTAAATATGAGGTGTTACTTCCCAAGTTACAAAAATACACCACTTCTGATGAAATTTGCTAGTTAATATACATTTACTCCAGGGCATGAATACAAATAACTTTTATTTTAAAAAACGAAAAAAAAAAAGGGGAAAAAAAAAGGAAAAAAAAAAAAACTAATAATACAATAGGCATGTCTGAGACCTACAGCTGCATTAAAACCACTACTGGGTGCTGTAGGCATCATTTAGGATCTATACAAACTGGTATTTCTAAAAGGTCATAGCACTATTCTCCAGCAAAAAAGTTATGGTGTGAGTCAAGTCCTATGTCGTGTTTTGTTAATTCAAGTTGAGCCACTTTACACCGAGGAAAAAAAAGACCAGAAACATGAAGAATCAGTAGCTTCAAAAAACAAACAGCCGTTTCTTCCAGGTAGTTTGGATGCAAATCAGACCAAGAGGTGTATGCAAATCCTGAATATTTACAGTCCAAGTACAGTATCACTCTACAATTTTCTTATAAAACAGTAGGTAAGGAGTTGATGTCGATGACGATGTCGGAGAAAGAGAATTCAGAAAGTCCTTTTCCTCTGTGACCTTCACTTCGGAATCATCGAAGAGCAGCCACTTGCCCTCGTACTCCTTGAGGCTCTGGAGCACGTAGAGAGCTTTGTTTTCCAGTCCGTTGGCCACCAGCCCCGGGGCTTCCCCCTGCTCCGCCTGCTGCTCCGCGCTCCCGCTGGGCTCGGAGCTCCGCGGCTCGGGAGCCACGCTGAGGATCTTCTCAGGGTTGGGCTGTTTGCTGGCGTACAGATCACAGTCAGCCTTGCTCTTCTGCCCCCGAGAAGTCCAACGGCCTCCACGTTCTTCTTGCTGAGGACCTTCCCCGGCGGCACGGAGCCGTTGAGCCTGAAGGAGACCTCTCCGTCATCGTAGTCCTCGGCCACGGCCCGCGCCTCCTCCTCGCTGAGCGGCTCCGGCTTGAGCACGGCGTAGCCCGGCTCGGGGAGGAAGTTGCCCCTGTCCAGCTCCAGGCTCTGCAGGTCTGTGATCTTCACCGAGGCGGTGTAGTGGCCGCTGCTGATGGTGATGCCGCTGTGCATGACCACGGCGAAGAGGCCGTAGGTGTCGTTGGTGGGCCGCGTGCTCCACTCCTCCAGGGACAGCCGCAGCGGGGTCAGCAGGGGCGTGTTGATCTTGGAGAGACCCCCGTAGCAGTCAAACCTGCCGAGGGACACACGGGTTACACACAGCTTACACTGTGCCACAGCAGCTCCCAAAAACCACTCGAGGTGGATCCACATCCTTCTCCTCAAAGTGGTGGGAACTGTTCCCTGATCCTCTGGATCAGCAGCAGCATCCCAGGCACCCCTGGGCAGGAAAGGCAGTTTTAAATCTTACTTACAGCCCAGAAACTGTAAGTGTTAACTGTTTAAGAGATTCCCTTTTTCTGAAGTATCAGCTAAAGGTAATTTTTAAATAATTTTTTAAATAGTGATGATAAAAGTTCAGCTGATTGTTAGGATTCCTGCTTCTCTCTCTGCACAAACATCCCCTTTTCTCTTTCATCATGTTGAAAAACAAACCAAAAAGCTGTTCACCAGCCAAGGCTGAACCAAACAGGGTTGGGTTTTTTTTCTTCCCCCGCCTGAAAGAGTCATTTACTAAATAAAGGATTACTTATTTTACTTTCAAGTAGCTTTAATGTCACTCAGAGAATGTGACTAATTTTCCTCAGCTCCCCTCAGTGCACTGTAGCAGTGGGTGCTCACCTGGGATTCTTGACTAACTGTCCTATGGAATTCCATTTTTTCAAACAATTCTCTAACTGATTTACTTCGGAAAAGCCTCTAGGATTCCATAAATATTCAGTATTTTGTTCATAGCACCCAAATTTACCAGGAGAAAAAGTCCTTTCATTACAAGGATTTTCTACAGAGTTTGAAAAGAAAGTCAGTGTTGGGATTTCATTATTGTGCATCAGCCTCCTGGAGTGATTCTGATCTTGATGACTTACACATTGCATCAGCCCAAATTAATTAACCCCTTTATTTAACAAAAGGTTGTGATGGCCTAATAAATTCCAGGGATGACTCAGTCTTACTCAACTGTGAGGGTGTTGTAGGGAAAAATACAGAATACAGAGAAGCCCTGTAAAACTGAGGTTCCAAAGAGCTCACTGCTCTTATCCTAGGAAAAAATAACTTTAATCCAAGGCACTGTAGCTATGGCATAGCTGCACTAACAGATTATTGTTTTCCTGGATTTAATTTGGATTCTGCTTCACTCCTGTTCAGAGCCATAAACCCTGAGACACAGAAATAAAAACATTGACACACACAGGCAGATCCCCAGTGGCTCCAGTGAAACCTCACCTCAGACCTCTTACAGTACACATTTAACTCCACCAAAAGGGACACAGAAGAGCATAGAATCAAAAAGAACAGAACTTACATCTTCTGAAAATCTCTATTGTTAGCAGCCAGAAATAGAGATATTCAGAAGAGAGTCAAGAAACACAGAATTAGTGGCTGATGATCTGGATTAGAAATCCAGTTCCACTCAAGCACACTGGGACAATCATATTCACAGAAAACAGGAAAAAAACAGGCTCTACCTTTCTTCTCAATGACATCCAGCATCAGAAAGATATGGAGAGGAGGAAATAAGAGAGGAAATCTTTTCCTATTAGCTTTTTGTTCTTCTTAATGATAAGAATCTGAAGACAGAAAAATTGCATGCCAAGTACTCTGCCTGCTCTGACTGATGCACTTCAAACATAGCAAACCTCATTTTCTGCAGCCACATCTTTGGAGACCATCAATTAGTGACATTTTTACCCACTGTACTGAATTTCACATGACAAAAAGCTGATTTTCTCACAAATTGTTAAATTTCTAGAGTGGAAACACTTAATTACATGTTACCAGTTACAAATTCCTTCTAAATAGCTCCACAGCCTGCTCACACATGGCCTGGCATTTTTCCCCACACACACACTTGCCAAAGAGAATTACTCCTCCCCAGGCAAGGAGTTTTTCACACTGGCTGCTTTATTTTAAAACAAAACACTTTGCAAAGCAGCATCTAGAAAAGATGAATAAAATCCCTATTAAATGCAAATATTTACATTACTCTTCATTTGTCATTTATTTACAACTCAGTCACCAGAGAACTCTGTAGAGCACAACTGAGCAGATTTCCAAATTTTTGTGGGAGCTAAAAGTTGTCTGAAATTCTTGTCTTAAAAAACTTAAAGCTAGTAGAAGAGTTTAAAGAAGAGTTAGAAGAGTTTAAAGTAGAATTTAAAGCTAGTAGTAGAGAAATATTGTGGAGATCAATGAAAAGACAATTTTGTATGTTATGAACCTGGACTTGTATGGAAAGACATTGCAGAGACAGAGGGAATTTTCTTTCCCCTTTGTCAAAACCTGGATATTCCTGTGCAGTACTGTAGAGATGGATTTGTCTTTGCTTCCTTGCATCCCAAAGAAAATCCCTAAATTCTTAAGTATGAAAAAAAGGATAAAGAATATCCTCACAACTTCTTTCAAAACATAAGGATTGCTGCTACGGTTATAACATCAAACTGATTGCTCAGTAGTTGAATATCAATGATGCTGATACTGTATTTTTAAAGTAATTGATCCATTTTTCAGTGTATCAACTCTTTAAAATGTTTTTCTCCTGATTTTTTTCCCCCACGAATTTTAGTATACACATTCAGGTAGAAACCAAAGTATTTTTTAAGGAATTGGTAAATTTTGGGGTAATGAGTGTTGGCTTTTTAAAGTGTGTATCTCCTGATTTTTTTTTCCCCCACTCACATTCATTTTTTTTAGTACTCACATTCAGACAGAGACAAGCTCAGACCATGAAATGCAGATTTGTTCTCATTACTTGTTCTGGTAAAACACTTAAAGCTGCCTCTGAACTCACAGGGACAGGTGATATTTAAAGTCAGTTTAAAGCAAATAAAGTTTTAAGAAACACCAGGATATCAGGCTGGTGTCAGCTAAAACATTTTTGTTAAGGAGTCTCCTGAAAGTCCAATTTTCTGG
Organism: Entomyzon cyanotis; assembly: GCA_024500445.1. Lineage (NCBI taxonomy): Eukaryota > Metazoa > Chordata > Aves > Passeriformes > Meliphagidae > Entomyzon > Entomyzon cyanotis. The sequence goes on from JAKEPQ010001020.1 coordinate 2,367,713, forward strand.
AGGTAATTTCTGCCACTACCTGTAAGAACACAAAGCCTGGATGGAATTTGGGGCTGCATCCCAGCCATTTAAGTGAATTCCAATCTTTTGGAAATCTTTTGGAAAAACTACAAAGCATTTCCAGCTCTTGAGGTAAGATTTCCCTCACTCCAGGACCCTGTTTTGTAAGACAGGCAATGCATACTCACTCCAAGCCACTGGCAGCAAAGCACTTCAAGTGAATTGTGATCACTTCGGGCATTTTATCGAACAAAAGGCTGCGTTCTGCTTCCGTGTAGTGGTGGCAGTTCTCACAGAAATACTTGTCCTCTCCCACAATCCTCTCCACTGAGGCAAACTGGGAAATTGCCCATTTCAGAGTCTTCATTTCTGTTTTTGGCTCTGGAGAAACTGGAAAAGAGAATTGCCGCATTCACAGATCTGCCAATATTTACATTGCCAGTGCATCCCGCCAGAAGAGCAACAAGACAAAATATGTCAACTTCAGACCACTGCAAACCCACAACACTGCAGAGAACACTCAGTATGTGTGAAATGTGTGATGCATTTCAAGCTTTGGAGCATTTCAGGAAGGGATGAAAGCATCATTTAAAGGATATTATTACTCAAAATTAGGATTTTTCCTAAGCTTCTTTCAGATCACGCAATCTTTGTTACCGTGTCTGAAAATTGAGAGCTTGTGTGAGTCCAGAATTTCACTTATTAAGGCAAAACCCCGAAATAACCAGAAAGTTCCCTTGCACTTCTTGCATTTTGCCTCCCCTGCCACCCTCACACTGCTGACAGGATCACCCGCTGTCGGCAGCACTTCACGTATGAACATCACCCCACACATTTTCCTCTGAATCCTTCAGCAAAATGGGGAGTAAAAGCAGGAAAAGCTGCTCCAAATTAAGTCAATGGCAACTAAAATTAATTCCCTTAAAATTCTGAATTTCAAAATGTGTTTTTGCCACGCTTACTTTTGAAAACAGCTAAGAACTACACTGAGATCAATGAAATTTGTGAAAGAGACTACAGGACTAATATTTACAAACATAATACAAATGTTATTCAGGTAACAACAATGTAAAATGCTAATACTTTTTTTTTAAGAATGCTTAAGAAAAAAAAGCTGGATTCTTGCTTCTTTTATTTAAAATAAAATGTAAATATTTCTTATTGAGGAAGAAAGAGAAAACCAAATTCAAAGAAAATATCTACTCATAAGCAGGGAAACAGGTATGTAAGTGAAGGATTGTAGGCAGTCCATGCTGTGTGTTAAGATCTGGAAGAATTTGAATATTATCTGGATCTGTCAACATTATCAGCACTGTGTTTCCAAAGTCTAAAGTTAATCGGGACAGGAGATAACAGCCTCTAATTTTAGCCACCACAAACAGTAGCCATATTTCTTCATAACCACAGCATTGTCCCTCCCTAGGGCTGGCTGAGGCAGAACACACCTCACAACCCTTTTGGGGGTAATTACTTACTTTCAGAACTCTCTTCAGTTTTAGAAAGTTCATCTTCTTGCACTGGGACGCTGATGTCCTGAAAATCTTCCCTCCTTTCCGTGAAACACTCGCACTCCAAGCACCTTGTCCTCAGCACTAACTGGCCCTGGAAGAGTTTCTCCACCAGCTCGAAGACAGCCAGCTCTGTACCTGGAGAAAGGACATGGCACATCATCCCTGGGCAAGGGGATTTATTCCAGGGACACTTCAGAACCTGGTTATCCTTGGAAAATCACTGTTACAGCCATGGCTTTTTAGGGATCTCAGATAGGAATTAAAAAGCAAAACAAATCACGTGTAGTTCTCACAGTATCTTCTATCTGTAAGTAAATAAGGACCCTTTGTCTCTTGGCCCTCAAACTCTAATTTCTGTTCCAAGATTGGGCTCTTGTTTTATACTTGAAGTGTGACAGTGTCACATTCTGTATTTATTTGTTTCTCAGCAATGCACTGAGTCCTTAGCATGGACCATTGGCCTCCTCAAGGAGCATCACACTGTGGGTTTGCCTGGTTTCTATTTATTCTTAGTTGTCTCCTCCTTTCTAAATTTATTAGCCAGTTTTGGTCAAATCTGCAGAAGAAATGCAGAACTCAAATGAGTCTTCATTCCTTCAATTTTTTTATAAAAATTGGTGGGTGGAAAGATGCAAATTAGTAAGTACTGATTCAAACTGAAGACCTTCCCTCAGCAGGTCTCTTGTTTCATTGACATAAACAAAATCCAGACCTGCAAGCCAATTACCATTTCTAATAGGTATCTATTAGATCTAAATAGATTAGATATTTAATACATCCTAGTTCTTAGGAGGTTAGGAATATTGGAGGTTAGGAATTAATGACTTCTTCCTAGTTCTTGGGAAGGTTGGGAATATGGAAAGACTGAGGAAGTGGGAGGGAAAAAAGAGGATATTGTTTTTAAGGCCATAGCCAGTGGGGTTTGATCTGTTTGCTCCTGACAGAAATATCCCTTTATATATCTTGGATCCACTTGCTCTTTCTGTGGATGACAAAAAGTAGTGGTAATACAAACCTAGTAATATTCTGCCTTTTTTATACATATTGTACAATGATTACAGAATGTTAGAGAAACGCCTCGAGATCTAAGCTAAACAGGTCAAGTTCTAAAAGAAAAGATTACAAACACATATAAAAATAAATTCTCTTTCCTAAAAATTGTCTTCAATTCCTGAAAAATCTAATTTCGTGTTTAGAGCTCTGCAGGCTGTGCAGTCTGAAGGCTGACTTCCCACGCATTGTACTTTCTTAATCCTACTAATTTTAAGCCCATCCACTTGTGCACCAACCTTCCTTTTTTGGTTCTTTTTCAGTTCCTTTTCCATGATGGCTTTCCACGGGAGACGCCGGTTCGCGATATTCTTCTTTACTGTCACCATTTTCACACTTGACAGCTGATTCTTCAAGCTCACAGTCATATTCTTTCCCTGGGTCTTTGGATCCCAAGTTTGTACTTAACTTTCCTAGACTATAAAATTTGGACAGAATACTGGGCTGTTTGCAGGAAGATTTTAACCAGTTTAACCTAAGCCGCGATTTTTTCTGCGTGGGCTTCACGCTCTCGCTCTCCCCCGAACACTTGGCAATGGCATCCGTTTGGCTTTCCAACTTTTCTCCCGTGGCTTTCCTCTTGGACCTGGTTTGTCTTTGATTTTCTTCTGCTGCAATTTGCTCTTTTGATACTTTGGATTTTTTCTTGGCGTTGCCGCCCTCGGCGTCGCTTTTCCTTTTCCCGTTTCCCCTGAGCAGCTTCTCCTCAGCCGCATCTCCGCCGTGGCTACCCAGGGAAGGATCCTCCTCCTCAGCAGGGCTGGCAGAGCCGTTGCTCTCCGAGTTTTGGTTGGGTTTTTCCTCTGGTTTAGCTGCAGGCTCTTCCACAGGCAGTTTGTTCAGCTCTTCCTTCTTCAGCAGCTGGCAGGTTTCCTGGATGTTTCCCAGGATACACTGCAGCACTTCCTGAGCATCGTGCTGGAGGTATCCTTCGTACATGGGATTCAGCTCTCTGTGCAAAGGAAAGGAGCAGAGCAGTCAGGGTTTGTTATCCTTTGAGATTGAAATTAGGGATTTAGAAGTCATGGATGATGCTCTCCAGGCTTAGAGAGGAGTCCTCTCTGTCACAGAGATGTGAAGGTTCAGCCATAAGGATTTAAACACATTCAGCAGTGTTGGAGTTTCTCAGCTCCAAGAGGATCCTTCCCCATCCCTGGAAGTGTCCAAGGCCAGGCTGGGCAGGGCTTGGAGCAACCTGGGACAGTGGAAGGGGTCCTGCTCATGGCAGGGAGTGGAACTGGATGAACTTTAAGGTCCCTTCCAGCCCAAACCACTCTATTATTCAGTAACACTTCTGTACCTAAGGCCAAGCACTGTTTTAAACCCCCTTCTCCATTACAGTCTTACACAATTCGAATTTATTTTCAAATTTCCAGCATCTTGGAAATAAGCACAATAAGCACAAAAATCTTACTTCCAATAAGGCCACCCCAATTTAAGGCCATCTACCTTCCACCAGCCTCTAAAGCCGTGCAGTGTAACGACCTGGAAACATCAGGACAAAATTCTGTCAGCATTTCAGGGGATTTGTACCTGAGGGTGTTCAGCAGCCTCCGGGGCTGAGTGGCCAACTCATCCGTGTATTTTTCTGGGTTTAGGAGAAAACTGGCTTGAAGCTGCTCAACTGACAGGATCAAGGAGTGCAAACTGCAGATGAGTTCGTAACTTGCTAGGGGATCTTCTTTACAACTTCCCTGCAATAACAATGTAAAAAGAATATAAACACTTGCAGCAGTTTCATCTGTCACAACAAGTTAACCTTTTAATCTCCTTCCCCCCTCCCTTGGTTTTCTATATTTGACTGATTTTTTTGCCTGCTATGGGAAGCAGATGGGTTTCAGACCATATTTTGGGTTTTTTTGAGAAGGAAACAACATAAAAGCCCCATTACCCATTATTTTAAAATCTCAAACCACCCTTGCCCAAACTCAAATTTCCATCCACTCCAAGTACTGTATCATAATTATCTTAATGCCAGAAGCATGGTCAGGTATCTTCATCAAATTTCCAGTGTTATACTTTAAAACTTGGCTAAAGTTCAAAACAACTCAAATGCTTTTTTACCTGAAGTAACACTGTAAAAACAATGCTAAAAACTTCCTGAGAACAGAAATCAGTTAAATTTTCACTAAATTCAGGGCAGCCTCACTTGCAAAGCTACAAGTAAAGAACATGCAGAGATTTGTTACCTTTTCTGCCTTTTGCTCTCCTTCATCCTTTAAAGATTCTCTCTTCTTTGAAATTATGTTATATAAATGTTTTACTCCAGTTTTAAAACCAGGACAAAAATATAATACCTGAAAGCGACAGTTGAAAACAGCAGAATAACTCAAGTAAGAACTTATTCCACACATAAATGCACATTTATAATCCACACAGCTCTCTACCTCCCCAGGCTGTGCACAGCACACAAAGATCCAGGATTTTTCACAGCAGGGAGGAGCCCTGAGTATGGAAACTGAAGAATTACCCAATCAGGACAACCACAGTGCACACATTTCCTGCAGCAGCATCTTTTTTCCTCCCTGTAATTAGATGCCCTTTATACTGCACCCAGAATAACCTGATTTCACCCACTTGTGCTTAACCAAAATCTCCCTTTTTTAGCCCCCCTGGGTGTTGCCTCACCTGCAGGACACTGTTCAGGTAGCAAGTGTTGCCCAGGTTGTTCAAGCCAACAAAAGGCAACATGTTGTCTTTTTTCTCACAGCCGACAAGGGAGGGAGGCTGTGCTGCAGGAACCACCTGGTCACTGTGAAACACAGAAACAGGGTAAGAGAGAGCTCTGCAAAACCACTCCTTCATCCCTGCCCACCTCAGAGCCACCCTGCAGCATTCAGCACTGAGAAATGCCGATCAAAATCATGTCAAAGTGTGTCTGAGGGTGTGGGGATTCACTCTGGGCACTCAAGCACAGACTCCTCACCTCCAACTCCTCAGCAACCCACCCAAAACCGCACAGGTTTCCAAGCAGGAGGCAAATCTACTTTAAGTTCCAACACATAAAATACCAGGAGGATGATTTAAGGGACAAAAAATTTCACATTTAAATACTTTTCTACGTTCTTTGTTCATTCTTAAGGCAGAAAAATGTGCCTAGAACATATTTTCTACCACTGTCCCCTGCTCCAGTCACATCACTTCATTTCTGGATGCAAAGCAAAAGCATAAAACCAGAAAAAAACTAAAAATAAAAAAAAAAGAAACCAATGAACCTGACACACTATACACTCATTATCATTATTATTAATCACTGATAGAAGTGATAAATACACTGTACTGACATAACAGAATCGAATTTTAAAGTCTTAACGATTTTTAATAGACAACAATTTTCTTTTTCCCCCTTAAATCCTCTCATCAGCAATGAAATGAGTCGATAGATTTGCTCAGGGCCTGAAAAGACCAATGAATGACAGCCAACCCCACAATCAATCCCTTCCCTTGCAGCACAAACAACTTTTCCAATCCAGCATCTCTTCATTAAAGCTCACCTTGCAGAAAATTAAATTTTAACATGAATAATAACATAAATAGTTCGGTGACACGATAACTACTTATAATAACTTGAAACAAAGCAACTTTTACAAGTGATCCCAAAGTTTCTGCCAACTAAAGATGCCTAGTGGGCCAAAGTTATTCCCTCAGAAGAGTTATTAAAAACTGCTTATAGTGATTAATTAGTTCTGAAGAAGTAACTTCATCACGGGATCCCAAAGTTTGTGCCAACTGAGCATCCCCAGCGAGGCAAAGTCGCTTCCTTAAAATAGAAATCGGTTCTAATAACTACAAGTCGTTTGTTCGGTTAAGTCGCCTGGACGGTTAACCTAACGTCGAGCGCACGTTAATTGACTTGCAGCGCACGTTAATTGAATTTAGCGCGTGTCGCCGCACGCTATTTCTGCAAGAACGCGAAAGCGAAAGGAGTGCGGGATGGAGCAGCACGAGACAGACACAACATCGCCACAGAAACTTCTCCCGCGCGGCACTCACATCTCGGCGCCTCGGAACTCCGCGCCCTTCTGCTCATTTTCCTGCGCCTCGGTGAAATCCAGCGCTCGCTTCGCCTCCTTCTTCTGAAAGAGCTTCAGCGACAGCCTGTTCTTCTTGGAGGGGCTGGCCCTGGCGCTGTCGCCGGGCAGGACGCCGGGCATGGTTCCTGCGGGGCGCGGCCGGGGCGCTCACACCTGGCGCGCACACACACACACACGCGCACACCAGGCGCCATTTACTCCCCGAGGGGGCCGAGCGCGGACCCGCCGCCCCCCGCCCCGGGCTCGGGCCGCCCCCCGCGCCCCCCGCATGTTCCCCGCGGCCGGCGGGGCCCGAGGCCGCGGTGCGGCCGCTCCCCCTCACTCACCGCTACATCCCGGCCCCGCTCCCGCTCGCCGTTGCCATGGAGACCGCGGGAACACCGTCAGCGAACTTGGCGCGTTTTTTTCCGCGCGCCGACGAGGACCCCCCCGCCCCGCACGCGCCCCGCCTCGCGCCGCGACCTCTCCGCCCCGCCGGCGGCCGCCCCGCGCGAACGCCGGAAAACCGAGCGCGCCGCCGAGGCACGCCGGCGGCGAAAAACCGCGCCGAGAGACGGCGGGGAGTCTGCCGGGAGCCGGCGGCGATACCGGCGGCGGCTGGGCGCCGGCGCGAGGCCGTCAGCGGTCCCGCGAGGCCACCGCCGCATCAGGCAGCGCGGAGGGCAGCCCGCCGTGGGTCCTGCCTCAGCGCGCGCGGGCGCTGGTAACGGCCCGGCCAAAGGGCTCGGGTTCGGGCTGTACCATTGAGCGGGGAGAACCCTTCGCCCCCCCGCCGGCGGGAGGTGGATCGGTCCCGCTGCGGTCACGCCCCCATTGCCGCTCGGCCAATCAGAGGCGGCGGCCCCGCCCCCCCGGCCCGCTCTCCTGAGGGCTCGGCCGCGGCGCTCAGAGCAGCTCCGCCGGCGCTTCCCGCGCTTTTCCCCTCCACACGCGGCATTGCAGCGGCAGTTCCCAGCCCGTCCCGGCTAAAGGCCTTACCAGCACAGCCGAGAAGAGGGCAGGAAATACTGAGGCTGCTCAGGCTGCGGAACTGCTGGTTTAGGGATCACCACGCTGAAAAAAAGATGGGATGTGGGATTGTATAGATTCCTGCATTCTGCTCTTTAAACTGGCCCCTCCATGCCCAGTGTGTGCATAAAGGTTGTACAGTGTTCATACAGAAAGGTTTGCTAACAGGAAAGTTTCTAAATTATTCACATAAGATATTTTGTAGGATTAGTTTCATAACTGACTGTGGGCTGTACCCAGATCTGCCCTTTGGGGTGAGTTACCCCAAATCTGAGCTCTCTAAAGCTGAAATTCCCCAGGACAAGCTGCTGCTGCTTCCCTCAAGCACTGCTGCCTGTTAAACACTAAAGCAAACTGAACCCCATGAAATCTTTTTTTCTTTGCAGTCTTGCAATATTTTTGGATTTTTTTTTTTTTTACATTGCTGTGCGAATTCATTATTATAGCGGGTCACTATCTCTAAATATCCATTATGAATTATAGAAGGAATTGGGTATATTCCCACAGCCATGGAAATGCTCCTGCACAAGTTTTGATTTCTCCTGCAGCTAAAATCCCCATGTGTGCCTGCCCACCCCAGGTTCAGCTTCTCAAGGGGAATATATTGAGAAAAAGATTTTATTTCCTCGGTCTGTGGGATCCCCAGAGCTCTGAAGCTGTTGGGATGTTTCATCCCCACTGCCCCTGGATGTATTTCCCGCCTGGAGCTCTGCTCTTTAGCTCCACTCAGCAAACCCTGCCTGAGGTCCCTGCAGTTCATAGACACTCAGGACTACAGAGGTTCTTTTGTGTGAGACAAGACTCTTATCCAGCTGGGTGGTGCCCAGAGGTCGTGGAAGTGCTTGGCTGATAAATAAAGTGATTAATTAACTCCGTTACGCTGCTGGTTTGAGTCGCTGGTGAGGATCGCTTCACTGGAAGGTGCTGGGCAGTCAAACCCGTGGCAGCACTGAGACAGTGAAATCTCGGAGTGTTTGGGCATTGAGGGTGGATTCCAGGCTGGAATAAACTCCAAGGGCAGAGTTCCAGTTGCTCCACGCTGGCTCTGTGATACAGATTGCTGTGACCGAGGCCGTTCAGCTCAGCCAAGGTCTGCCCTGCCCACTGCGTGCTTCGCAATCTGCTTCAGCAAACATGAGAAAAGACTATTTATAGCCAAGGGTTTTACAGTCTGAGAGTCTAAATCCACACCAGGTAATTCCCTATTCCGCCTGTTAGCTAAACTCCAGGTGTACTTGTGCCTAGGAACACCATCAGTGCCATCAAAAGGCAGAGATTTGGCTGTAGAGTCAGGCTTTTAAAATTAAAATGGTTTACTTTTTCTGCTGGTAATTTCATCTGATTACATAGAGCCCTTACCCTGCCCTAAACAATTTCTCTCCCTTAACATACCCACAAATTGCTCCTTAAATCCCCATCATTGTTTTTTTTGACCAAATACATTATTTTTTATTTCCACTCGATGTTAGCTCTCTCTGGCTTCCAAAGACAAACCCAATATAATTATGAGACATTCTGAGTGATATTTAAGTTTCCCCTCTGACACCTGGATGAAAAGCTGGGGTGAAACAGCTGCAGGTCTGTCAGTTGATTGATTTTTTTAATTAGGCAGTGCAGTCACACTTCTGCTTCTTCTTTCTTCTCTCTCACCCTTGTCTGATGAGTTCAGAGTTCAGTTCAGTAATCCCAGTCCAGCTCAGTGTTGTATCCAAAAGTTTAGGGTACAGGAAGCAGGATGGATGCCCCCCCTGGATGCCCAGGACAGCCTGGTTTGCTGGTTCATTACCAAATGTCCCTCAAGCCATGATTTATTTTTGGGAAGCAGAAGCTCCCTGCATTGGGAAGAATCTTCACCCACCAGCCTGACATGGTGCTGTGCTGCCTCAAAGACACCCACACAGCTCCAGCTCAAACCAGCCATCCAGCAGCTCCTTCCCACCTAGGAAAAACCCTCAGCTCCCTGAAATCTCCTCTTCACCAGCCTCTCACCCTCTCAAATTTTTATGCCCCCTCTTAAAATATGGCTCCCTGTCAGTAGTTAATGCAGGGAAATTTTTCCAGCCGGAAAAGGTTCTGTTTAAATGCAAGGAAATGGGGATTATTTTTTTCTGTATCTCTCCAAACCCACGGTAACACCTAATTAAATATTTATGGCCGCTTAGCACGCCCCATAAAGGAACTGTTGTCTGGAAGGCTCTGAAGCTTCAGCTCTGTACAGTAAAGGAGTGTTTTAGGCACAGGCCAAAGAAGGAGCAGGTGCAGGAGGCAGTGATTCCTTATGTACGGTCCTGAGGCACTCCAACTTGCAAAATCAAATTATGTCTAATACTATGGACTTCACAGCCGTGTGTTATAAAAATAGCTGTGCTGGGAAACCAGAAATCTCCACAGGCATAGCCAAAAATAACCACATGAAATGCCTGGAAGGAGCAGATTCCCCAGAGATGGGTTTTCTGGAGTTCTGGAGGCAGCCTCCAGTACAGAGCACGACTCCCTGCAGGGGAAAACCTCCCCACCTTTAGCTGTTGCTGAATCATATAAATTAACATCCAGAGCCTGCAGCCATATCAGTGATAGGCCTATAAATCTGTCAGGCCTCTTGTATTGTTAGAATTATTCCGTGAATTTTGGTGCAACTTCTGTGCAGACAACGTGCTCTTTCAGCAGGCTCGGCTCACTCAGGGACCTCGGGGTGGGAAGTTCTGCAGCCCACGCTGGGCAAAACCCATTTAATTCCTGAGGAATACAACTGTTGGTCAAATTCCCCACACAGAAAAGGTAAGAAACTATTCAGAAATAAGAATACTCATTATAAAATGTTAGGACGGGACTGGCTTCAGGCAGAAGGAATAGAAATGAATATTTAGGGATTTTATTGTTTGGTGATCCCCAGTTCATGCAGACTCTGTGCCCTTTCACAGCCAGAAACAGGAACAAATTGTCTGCCTTGCTTTACTCCACAGGAGAGGAAATCTGACTCTTCCCACAGCAAGCAGCCTGGGAACGTCACAAACCCTGAATTATTCCTGCTTGATGAGCTACATCTGCTTTCAGAGGATCTCAAATCATTTCATAACCCTTTCTTTAACTCCAATGCTGCTGCCTCAGGACACATGGGAGCAATTTGGCCGTGCAGAACTGCAGTCCCTGTGAGAGCAGCACCTCTGCAGGGCTGTGCCTGGCTCTGACAACAAAGCAGGAGGAGTTTGGGCAATTTGATGTGAGATAGAGGGGGTGAGGCAGCAGCAGAGCTACTGTCTGATATCAGGAGTGAAATCCTACTTTGGGTCACAGAGCAACTCCTTCCCACCTGGGGACTTAGAGCAGCTTCAGCCTCTGCCAAGAAAAACCTGGCCCAAAACCTTGACCTCAGTGGCCAGCTGTTTTCTGGCATCCATAAAGATACGGATTTTAGGGAAGGCAGGAAAGAATAAATCAGAAATTGCTACACTTCTGTAAACTCCACAGAAAGCCTGCAAGGAGCTGCTTTTGGTTTCAGCTTCAGAAGGCAAATGTCAGCTGGGAGGCCTGAGCCACAAACCATGAGCTTGTCTATGCACAAACCATAACAAGTTTGTCCATGTGGGAGAGTTTATAAGTCTGGAGGTCAAGGTATTTAGCTACTGATAGCACAGCCTTGGCTCTGGTTTATCTCCCTCTTAGGAGAAAACACAGTTGGATGTGATCTGTGAACTTCCTGGAGCTACATATTGCATGTATGATCTCTAAGAAAACAGCAAGAATTGCACCCATAATGTAGAGATAAAGTGGATCAGTTAGTTCATAACAATATAAACGTGTGGCTCTGAAAATCTACCGAAGGCAAGAGGGTTCTGTGGTTGAGTCTGAAACAGAACATTCTCCTCAAATCTCTCTGAAAGCAAAGTTCTGTACTGCAGAATAAAAAGGGATTCTGTGCATGGTGCTGTTGCATCCTTAGGGGTGTTTTCCCCAGCTTTTGCCTGTCTGTGCATATTTTCTTCCACAGCTCACAGTCTGCTGCTCTGTTTGATGTAAGATATGGATCCAGAGCTGCTCTGGTAGCAGAGGCAGGGGAGTTTGCTACTATGGGCAGGAATTCCCTTGAGAAGGCAGGTGCTACACTGCAAACCATAACCAAAATAAAAAATGCACACAAAATCCTGCCCATCTCTGTTCTCAGGTCGGAATAACATCACACGGATCTGTTACTCACTCCTGGAAGCAGAGGAAGGAGGAAACCCGAGCTGCACAGGCTTGCACCATCTGCTGGCTGCATCTCCACTGACAGACGTTCCTAGAAAGGGTTTTTAATTCCTCATCCACACCAGACCACCGTTATAAAGGTTTAAGGTTCAGCTGAGGACTTGCTTTTCTCCACAGCAGGGCATTTCTGCCAGGTTTTAAAGAATTCCACAGCAAAGTGACCATGACCCCACCACAACCATATCAAGGAGCTCCAGAGTTCCCATGCCACACTGTGCCAGGTCTTGTCCCCACCACAGAGCCATTCCCTCCTGAATTTCTAAACTCCCTGCTGGAATCTCAGCTGAAGAATGGGATCCTGTCAGCTTCCTTGCCTATCCCAGAGACTTGATGTATATCAGAATTAAACACAGCCCTTTTTTCCTGCCAAATATGAGGAGTGACTTCATAATGTGAGTGAGTGAATCGCTCAAGTGAAAGCGAAACTTGATGAAAGCATTTGAGGCGTGCAGGGCTAGATCAGTTCCTCCTTTTGCCCCACCCCTTGGTACAAGAACAGGCTGTAAGTGGGTCACAGGTAGGTGGTGTCCAGGTGGTGTCCAGTCTCTTTGTGCAGGCTGCAGGCAGTCTGTGAAGTTCACAGCACCGAGAACATCATTAGATGTCTTTGCTTGGCTTTTGAAGAGAATCGCCAGTTTTATAACAGGTAACATCTTTATCCCTGCAAAGCCAACAGGTCGCATTTGACCCTTCAGCCTGGAGGACAGAACTGGAGGACTCTGGAGAAATGGACTTCTCCAGGTGCAGCTCACTGGGAGGATTACAGAGAAGTCAGCCCCTGAGTCACCAGACACTAAACCACTACTGAAGTGCAGAAACTGCCAGCGTGGTGAGTCAGTGGGAATCAGACCATGCCTTAGAGCAGAGGGACAAAGGACATATGACTGAAAATCCAGGAAACCAAAGCTAAGGCTGAGAACAGCTGAGCCTCTCTCTGTTATGTGTCTGAATTCTTTCTCCTAAGAGGAGCTGCAGCACAGCCAGCCCAGGGTGGGTCATGAACACAAGCAGATTTATGGAAAAATGATAACCACCTTACAAGGGATAACTGAACAAAAAAAATCCCTTGGAGCAGATTTGGAGTCTATAAATGGATGTCTGAATTCCAGCTGTGGCTGTGCCAGGGCCACCTGAGCTACGAGCTACAGCATTTCTTGTTCATCACAGAATCCCAGATTGGTTTGGGTTGGAAAGGACTTTGAAGCTCATGGGCAGGGACACCTTCCACTAGACCAGGTTGCTCCAAGTCCCATCCAACCTGGCCTTGAACACTTCCAGGGATGGAGCATCCACAACTTCTCTTGGCAACCTAAATGCTTGCAAGGACATAACAATTTCTTTTTGGGAACACAACTACAGCAAATTAATTTGCCAGGCAAGCCCACGTGGTTTGATGTGAAGATCCATGATGGTGATCCACATGGTGATCCATGTGCCATAAGCAAACCAAGTCTTTGCCATATCACTTTGGGGATTACAATCCAGGGTGGCATGAGGCTGAATGAGCACCAAGTTAGTTCCTGGAGGTTGTTTCTTCTCCTGGACACAGAGGTTGTATCTACCCTCCTCAATCTTTCCTGCCTGCATCCAGCTGGCTGGGGGATGCAGGGAAGAGTTGGGGCTCAGGTGTGAAAGGGGATGCACAGTCAAGTTTTATGAAAATCATGGCATGATCCATAAAACCCTCCCACACAGAGCTGCTTTGTTAGGTTATTTGTATTCCTGCAGCACCCAGATACTGGCAGAAGCATTTTGCCCCATTTTTGCTGCCAGCCAAAAAGCGGAAGGCCACAGGCCTAGGAAGCCCCGTGTGGATGGATGGGGCAGGATTTTGGCATTCCAAGACCATACAAGGCAGCTCTGTGAGCACAGCAGAGGGGCAGCAGTTTGCAGAGAATCTACAAAAATGGATGTTGGCACAAATGTGACATCCTATAGAACAACAGTGATTTTGTACTGCTTTTCCAAAGGAGCTTGATCACATCAACTCCTGCCCTGGTGCTGCAGGCTCTGGACACAACATCAACTCTGTTTTCCTCCCAGCACGGGGCAGGAGCCTCACCCTGCTCCTGTCTGGCTGCTCTTGGGCTTCCAAGAGGATCTAATCCCACCCCTGTAGGGAAACCTGCTTCCCCAGGGAGTCCCTTCCCCATCCAAACCACCATCCACCCTCCAAGGCATTACGGCCAGCCAGGAAAGTCCAGTGCCTCTCTTAAAAAACACACATAAAAGCGAAATCAGGTGGTGAAAGGCTGTAGGAAACCACATTCTTCTTGTCGTTCTTTTCCCCTCTTCTAATGACCTTTGAAAAGGAGCCCTTGGGCGGATCCGGCGTTCCGGGCGGCAGGGCTGACCTCCCGCCGTGGAATTTCACCTAGTAATTTCTGTGGCACAGAGAAATCCTTGGAGCGGCTTGTCTGGCTTCAGAAGTAAATTTAAGTGCCTGTGGCTTGACAAATAAACAATCTGAAAGCGCTTAATGACTCACAACCTCGCCTAAGAATAGCTGAACTCTGCAAGATGGAAATTCGGCGCGGAGAGCGCGGCTTCCGACACTGGGAGCTGGAGGACACGGTGGGAGACAGCAGGGAGAGGCTGTGGCTGCATTCCTGATGTCCCTCCCAGCTCCTGGCAAGAGGGATCTCGGAGGCTTCTTCGATATTCATGTGCATCAGCCACTTTGGAGCTCTCCCCAAATTTGCCTAATCCGCTTTTAAACAAATTATCGGGTTTCATTTGTGCAGACAGCAAAGTTCTCCTTGTTTATCCCGTTTTGTCTGAAAGCACTGTTTATTCTTTGGGATTAGGGAGGGGTCACATGAGTTCTCTGCATCTCCATGTTACACTCCTGAGCACCATGGAAGGGACTCTTTGTCTTCTAAGTAAAACCTCGTGATTGAAAAAGGGAACTGGGTTTGACTGTTTCCTCAAAAATGGGGTTTTTGGTAGTTGGTGCATTTCTGAGGCACGCTCAGAACTCACAGAAACATGTGCTGTGAGCTGCCGCCACAGCTTCTTACCCCCACACACACACCTTTGAGCACTTTAATCTAACCCAGGGAAAAGAGAACAAAAACAAGTTGAGCTGAATGTCTGTGACCACAACAGCTTCCTGTAGGTGCCCAAAGTTTCTACTGCAAAAGCCTCATTGTTGTGATTAGGGCTCAGGGATCATCATGGCTTTGGGATGAGTCCAAGGGATGAGGAATGGATAAGCTGCACAGTCCCAGGAGCAGCAGGAGAGGTGCTGTGTCTCCATGGCAATGGCTGCACATCAAAGTTGGTTTGTTGATCAGGAATGAGAAAACAAAATTTTATCAGAATCATCGCCCACCTCCACCATCCAGAAAAAAAGAAAGATACCCTGATCCTTCTCTTTTGGGCGCTGCCAGAATACCCTGAGCACCAGGAGCAAGGGCTGTCCTGGGAAGCCTGAAGGCTCCCACACTTTTCCTTTGATTCTTTGATCTATTGTTAAAGTCCTCAGGAAATGTGTTCCTCAAATTCAGCACCTGAGCCCTCACACGGGAATGAGGGCAGACTGTGTCTGGGCAGAGCCCCAGTCACTCCTGAAGTGAGGAATGGGATATTTTATTCCTCCCTGCACATGGGCACTGCCAGGAGGCTCTGGAATTACCAAGTGGTTGGGCAGCAGCCACAGCCCAACCCTCAGATCCCCCCCAAAGATGTTCCCAGTCAGAGCTGAAAGGTCTCTGGGCTCCTCTGAAGGAAGGGGGATCCCAGTGGGCCACATCCATCCCTGCTGGATGCTGAGTTCCTGGCCCAGATGGAGACCATGTGCTGCCCCAGCGTCGCTGGAGCTGCTGCTCTCCCACGCTCCCGAACAGCTGGAGCAGGGCTGGGATTTGCCCCTGTGTCTCACAGACAAGGAAAATCAAAAGCTTTACCTAACACTGAAGGTATTATTTGATGTCACTAAACTGCTGATTCCTGCCTGTCCCCAGAACTGTCACCGCAGTGACTTGGTGCAGCTGGATGAGCACACGGGGTCGGGCACTCGGGGAGCTCAAAGCCTAAACTCAAATTGCCTTTTTACATTTTTGCACTGAGGAACGAGGGCCCGATGTGACCCAGACGGGGCTGAAGGGCCGAGCCGGAGAGCAGCTGGTGCAAACACAGTTCCAGTTCTGCATCCCCAGCCCATCCCCGCAGATTTCCCTTCCCACCGCTCTTGATCCGCATCTGTGCAAACAGGATGAGCTACAAAAGTATAAATAAAGCGTTAAACGGAATACCGCGGGCACGAGGGAAGGGAAAGAAAACATCCCGAAAAGTGGCTTTCTGGCCTCCCACGGCAGCCGCTCCCCCCGGCTCTCCCTGTCCCGCCCGCAGCCCATCCCCGCCGCCTCGGGCCGCCCCTGCCCCGCTGCCCGGGGGAGGGCACCGGGTCCCGCTCCGCCCCCGGGTCCGCCCCGGGTCCCTCCGGAGGAGCAGCGGGATCGCCGCGCCGTGCCCGCCGCGCTCTGCCCGTCCAGGTACACCGCGGGGCGACCGGAGGGTGCGGGATGCTCCGGGACACCGGGGTGATCGGGGGCGTTTGGGGTGTGCGGCTGGGGGTGCTCGGGGGCGTTTGGGGGAGCGCGGAAGGATGCTCTGGGGGTGCCTCAGAGGGTGTTCCTGGGGTGAGCTGGAGGATGTTCGGAGGGATGTTGTGAAAGTGCTCAGGGATGCTCCAGGGTGCGCAGGGAAAGTGTGGGAGCGCTTTGGAGGGTGCTCTGAGGGTGCTCCTGGGTGTTCTCCAGGGGTGCTCCAGGAGTGCTCCTGGATGTGCTCCGGGCTGCTCCAGGAGCGCTCCTGGGTGTGCTCAGGGGATGCTCCAAGGGTGCTCCTGGATGTGCTCCAGGGGTGCTCAGGGCTCTTGGCCCCTGGCGTGGCTGCCCGGGGACACCATCAGCCCTGGATCACTCGGGCCAGGAGTGTTTCCAGAGCACCCCTGAGTACCGGATGGAGGCACGGAGCGCGGCTGGGCAGCTGGGATAGGGCAGGAAGGCTCCGAGCCCTGGTGGGACCCCCAGAGGTCACCGTGTGAGTGGCCCAGGGCATTGCAGAGGGAGTCCCCAGGCTCCCAGAGCAGCCAGAGCTGTGTTTAGCCCCAATGCCCAGCCAGAAAACCCTGCCCAGCCGTGAAGATGTGGCTCAGCCAAGCCCCAGCCCAGCCTCCAGGCTGAGCGTGGTCTCCTCCGCCTGCCTCCAGCCTCTCCCCATTTCCTTGCTGCCGTTCCAGCAGCAACTCCTGGCACCGTAACTCATTCCTGTCCCTGGCGAGGGCTCTGCTCGTGTTCCCCGAGCCCTGTGTCCCTCGGGGGCCGAGCGACAGGCAGTTCCAGCGCGACTTTGGCCGGGAAAAGAGGAACAGAGCAGGCAGCGCCTCTCCTCGCAGGCAGCATCGCCTTTCCTCGCAGCGCTCGCTGCCAGGGCATTGCTGAGCAGCCCAACTCTGCCGGGACCAGGCGTGCCCTGGGCAGCTTTCCTCAGCTCCCGGAGTCCAGCTGGTGATTTCACTTTAGGGAAGATGTGCCAGGCTCGGGCTGTGCTCCGGGAGGAACTGGGAGCAGGGAACAGGGAGCTGCTGCCGTGGGGAGCACTCTGTGGGGAAGAGGCTGGGTGGTCCATGAGGAGGTCGGTGGTGGCAGACTGGATAATCTCAGCTGGAAGTTCAAGTGAGTTCAGGATGGAGGAAGTCGTGGTCTGGATGCTCTGGGTGTGATGTTCACCGTTCAGGGATGGATGTGCGGGGATGTGGGTCTGTTCCGTGCTGGGATATCTCGTTTTCCTGGTAGCTCTGGGATGTGACACCACCAGGAAGGGCTCCCCTTGTCCAGAGCCGCCCCAGATATTAATTATTTTAGCTGTGTTGCCCAAATGAAATTGGTGAACACCCAAAAACATTGCTCATGCAGGGCAAGGGTAGTGACTGCAGCAATGGCAGAGAAGGGAAATTATATTAAAAAATCAGCATTTGCCTTTGGACATGTTTTGCAGTCTTCCAGGTGGTTGGTGTGTGATTTGGGATGGGCTAAATGGGAAAAGCTGATTTCTTAAATGATTCCTGAAATGGCAGATGAGGAGGGGAAGCCTGTAACCTCAGGTTAATCATTGATTATTTGTCACTTTGATAGTAATATTTTAAAAATAAATACATCTGCTGACATGACAGCCTGATTCACAGTGACCTGGCTGGGGAATTTGTGGTTGAGGAAGGGTCAGTGAATGGATTCATTAAAACAGTCCTGGAACTGGAAGATGAGATGTGCAGGGAGCCTGTTGCTGCTGTGAGCTCTGTCAGAGTCCTGCTGCAATTTCCTTGGGAATAGCAAAACCATGGTCACATTCAGCTCATCTCCAGACAGTCGTGTTGTGAGGAAGGTTTTATCTCTTTATGCAGGGATCATCTCCTCCCTCCTGCAGTGCTGGGGCTGTCCCATTCCCACAATTTTTTTTCCCATGAAGCAGGAGTAGGACGTTTCTTCCCATCAAGCAGCCTCTGGCTTGGGCACCTTTTGGGAGGGAGAGGTTAGGTCTCACAGCATTCCTTGCATCAGGAGCGATGTTGAGATCCTGGGACATGGCTGTTGGATGAATACCTCATTCACAAGCTCGGTGCAGATTCCCTCCCTTGGTGGTTTTACAGCCATCAATATTCAAAAGTCGCGTTTTTATCACCGTCAAATCTTGGGTCTTTTCAAGGAAGCTTGGGGAGCAGCCCCAGGGATAAGCGTGGCCCCATTGATGAGGGGAAAAAAGTCAATATGGAAAGTTATTGTATTTTCCATTGGGTGCCCTGTAAGGCAGGGGTTATGTGACTCTGCCTCGCTCCAGAGCAGCAGGATGCAGATTTTGGTCAATAAAACCTTGACCCAACTCAAGGGTTGTGAAGGAATCCATGGCTTGGGGCAAAAATCCTCACAGTGACAGTGAGGAGAGCAGTGGGGAGGAACTGGCTGCAGGGAGCTCCTGCTTCAATCCTGTTTATTTTGGACCTCAGTGGAATTCTTGTTTTGGGAAGCCTCCACTCCTGCCCATCCCAGGGTTTGAACAGCTCATGAAAAAGAAGGTGTTGTCATTATTAAGATAATATACTGCCCAAATGGACAATTTGACGGAGTCAGAAATGTGAAATATGAAAATGTGAAATATGAAAAACCCACCCAGGCACAGAGGTCTCCATCTTCCAAAATGGGAATATCTTAAATTCATCATTGCAGCCAATTCCTCTGCCCGTCAGGGTTGAACAGGGTGCAAGTGAGAAAGCTGAAAATTCACCAGCAACATGTGGCTGAGGCTTGGTCAAAAACCTGGAGGAAAATCCCCATTTCCTAAATGGGTGAGAGGTGGGAAATGCTGCCCCAGGGCTCCCAGCTCCTGTTATCCACACGGAAATCACCAGCAGAGGAGGAAAGCAGCACGTCCATCCTCTCTGCAGTCCCAATCAATGAGGAGAGTGGTTTCAGGTGGCCTGAAAAAGAAATGTTCCTGTGTGAAGAGGTTTTTAAACCTGTCAGGAGTGTGATCAATCCAAGTCTTGTTGGCTCGGGTCAGAAATCGATGAAAAATGGCTCCATGGCTCCGTGGGGGACTGCAGTGGTTGCCCAGGGAAGAGGAGAGAAATGCAGACAGCAGGGCTTTCCTAAAAGCACCTAAAATTTCCCACTTTCTGTGACCACATGGGACTTACCAAAGCTTGACTTGTCCCAAGGTCAAGGAGGTAGAAACCAGCAGCTTGGAAGAGACCAGAAGCCATGGCAGTGCTTCATTAATTTCCCTCAAAGCTGGTGGGATTGAGGCAAAAAGAGTAAACATTAGAAATGAGGCACCTCAGATCTTTATCTGCCTTCTGACTGCGGAGCATTTTTGTTTCAGGGCTTTGGGTGCTTTTTGTGCTCAGCTGGCTCTGGGAAAGGAGACTTTAGGGAAAACACCTCTGTTTTCAAGGCATGGGATAAAATCAGGAGAATTGACCAAAGCTTTTGTAAGGCTGTGGCTGGAATGAGCTGAAGGTCAGTCGGAAAAGAGGTTATCAGAGGAGGGGGTGAATGTGATCGTTTTGCCCTCCTGGTAAGCCATAAAAGAGGGAGAGAGTTTGGATATCTGATCCCTCCAGCTCTGACCCGTCTCTAATGGAAATGCTGGCAGGAAGCTCACAACATTTATTATACAGCAATGAGCAGCTTTAATAAAATCAGTATCCGCACGACTTTATTACAGGCGTTGGGAAAGGGGCCTGAAATGGCTGTTTAAGCACCAAGGGTTGCACACTGGAGGGCTGCTGAAAGAGATCGTCTTCTTTATGAAGTGGTGCCTGGTTCATTATCCAGATTCCTTGTGAACTCTCCGTTCAAGCCCCAGGGAGGCCCCACACGCCTCCAGGATGTTTTCCATGCCCGCAGCCCCCAGCTCCAGCCTCATCCGCTGCCTCCTCCTCCTCTGCTCTCTTTTGCAGAGAGGCTGGGAGGCCAGCCTGGACCTCTCCATCATCAGCCACAAGCTGAAGGCTTGCAGAGGGAGCTCATCCCTCTCCAGCACTCCCAAATTGCTTCCAGCTCCCAGCTCTGCTCTGGAGATGCCCTGGGCAGGCAGCAGCTGAGGGAATTTCCTCTTGGGATGTGCTAAGATCCCGGTGCCTCAGGGTGCCCATTGCCATCAGCCACGTGCTGAAAATATCCCTGGCCCCAGGATGAAGGCTTTTCCCATAAGTAACAGGTTTTGCATCCCTAAATCTGGCCCTGCTTCACTTTGGCATGTGCCATGGGTGATACCAGCCCAGAGGGAATTCTGCCCAGCACAGTGTGGCTGCAGGCTGGGATGGATCTGGCTGGGAAACTTTTCCTTCTGGTTGCCGTTGGGTTTATAGCACTGGCTCAGGCATTGCCTGGTCTCCCCATGTTAATTTTGGGGCTGCTCAGCTGCCTCCTGCCCCCTCAAGCTGCCATTCCAAGGGATGCTGTGGGGCACAGGAGCACTGGCAGTGGTGGCTGTGTGATGCCAATCATATGTGACAAGGTGGCTGATGGCCTCCCAGGATTCAGGTCTCATCCCGCAGGAACCCCGTTTGCCCTCACTTTGGGAAACCTCACGCCAGCTCCTTGCAGTGCAAACCAGGACTTTAAACTGCTTTTATTTAGCTAGGTATTTATTCAATCCCACAAAGTTTTCATACTTTTTTTTTCCTCCTGGAGGGGAACTCCTTCCCGCGGCTGTGCCAGCCGGCAGCGGATCACAGCAGAGATCCCACCCGTGTGCATGTCCCCAGCAGACTGGAAGTGGCTTATTTTTCTTCCTTTGCAGTGAAAACAGGATTGAAAAATCCGTACAGCAAATATTCCCCGAGAGGCCATTTTTATTCCTGGTATGTCCATTTGCAATCATAGCTCAGCTGCTGGTTGTGCAATCCAGACCGCCCGGATGGAGCAGGTTTGGGTGTAACCCTTTGGGTGCCAGGGGTGAGCTCTGCCTGGGGGTCACCCTGAGGTGATCCTGCTGCTCTGCCCAGCCCTGAGAGGCACATCTGGAGCGCTGTGTCCAGGTCTGGGCTCCTCAGGACAGGAAGGACATGGAGCTCCTGGAGCAGGGCCAGTGGAGGGTGCGGAGATGAGGAAGGAACTGGAGCATTTCTCCGACAAGGAAAGGCTGAGAGAGTTGGGCCTGGTCAGTCTCAAGAAGAAATGTCTGAGAAGGGACCTCACCCATGGATAGAAGTACCTGAAGGGAGGTTTCAGAGCATGGACCAGGCTCTTCTTGGTGATGCTCAGCAATGGGAGAAGAGGCAATGGGCACAAACTGATGCCCAGCTCACCTGAACGTGAGACAGAACTTCTTCCCTGCACAGTGACCAAGAAATGGAGCAGATTGTCCAGGTGTGGAGTCTCCCTGACAGGGGATATCCCAGACCTGTCTGGACACAATCCTGAGTAACAGTGCTGGACAGGGAGGTGGGACTGGATGATCTCAGGTGTCTTACCCTTAATTGCTCTGTGATGGATCCCTGCTGGAGAGGAGAGGGGGTGAAGCCCAAACCTGCCATCCCACTGAGGTGGGGAGGGGAAGGCAGCAGCCCTGCCAGCGTGCAGGGAGGCAGCAGTGGCCAGGAGGGATGGATGGGATCGCTCTTGAGCCACTTCAGGGCCATCTGGTTCCTCTCATCCACAGGAGCAGCCTGCAAAGCAAAACCCCCCTGATGTGAAGCAGCAGCAGTTTCAGGCCATGACCTCAGTTCTCATGCTTGGGGGACAATCTTGGTGAACCCCTTCCCCACTTCCCACCCTGCATCAGCCCCTTGGGCAAAGCTATCAGAGGCTGGTTGTAAATCCATCAAGCACCAGCCCATAATTAATTAATTTGCATGTTTTGACTCCTTCCCTTCATAGCTCCTGATTAAAAGCTTATTTAAGGGGTCACAGACTTCTTCAGTTCCAGAGGGATTAAATCTGGGAACAACTGTAGGTCGTATGTGGGTAATTGCAACAAGGAAATGCTCCAAATTAAAGCTTCCTGCTAGGTCTTTCCAGTGGGAAAACGAAACAATTCTTTCAGGTTTGCTTTAAAATCAGCATCATCTAGAAATACATGTATTTTCTCCATCGTGCTGCTTTGTCTGGAGAACACAAGCAGCAGAATGTGCTCGGAAAAGACGCACAAGCGTAACCAAAGCCGAAGAATCCAGCAGAAAACAAGCCAACGCTCTCTTGAGTTGGTTTTGAACCTCAGGCTCAGTAATTGCTTGTGAAAGCAGAAAGCCATCAACACTGAGCCGTGGCCCCGCGGTGTGGGATGGAGCCGCGTGGGAAAGGCGGCATTTGGGGAAGGCAGTGTTTGGGAAAGACGGCATTTAAGCGGCTGCTGAAATTATTTTTCATTCCTCGGGTAGGAAGTTTAACCCATCCCTGCCTCGGGGAGAGCTGGCAAGGATAAGCACTGCTGGTTTTCTATGTGTCCAGATACTCTGCTTCCTGCAAAGGCAGAGCTCGCCTGCTTTTCTTCAAAGTTCATGTGTTAAAGTCCCGTTTGGGGGTTGCAGGCAGCTGGAGCAGCGCCAGCAGCTCTGCTCTCACACGGTGACAAGATGTGGTTTTCCTGCCTAGCATGAGATTTGGGTTGTGCTGCTCGTTCAGCGATGGGAAAGGTGCTGGCACTGCTCCGTGGTGTGAGCCCCTGTGAGCCCCCAGCAGAGCCCCCAGTCCCGGGGGATGCCTTCTCTTCCCAGGATTTGCTTTCCCAGCCCTGGAGGAGGTTTGCTGCCCGGGCAGTGCCTGAACCCCTGGGCCTTTGCAAGCATGAGGTTGTTGCGAGTTCAGCGCAGAGACTGAGGGATTTGTCCCTGTTGCCAGCCTGGAGGGGCAGCAATCCAGGCTGCCCGAGGGGAATGCCAATGCAGGAGCTCGGGACAGGCTTGGGACAGGCACTGTGCCCATCACTGAGCCACATGCCACAAGCACCCTGCCCAAAATCACTGAATCCCACACTGCTAAGGGTTGGGAGGGACCTTAAAGCCCTTCAGTCTCATTCCACCCACTGCCATGGGCAGGGACACCTTCCACAATCCCAGGTTGCTCCAAGCCCTGTCCAGCCTGGCCTTGGACACTTCCAGGGATCCAGGGGCAGCCAGGGATTCTCCGGGCAGCCTGTTCCACTTGTCTGCTCTGCCAGCTGCCCCCTGCCTTGCCCGCTGCCAGCTGGAAGTTTGGATGGATAACCCCACTGCCAGGGGCTGCAGAGTTTGCTAGGGACAGTGCCACTGTCCCCCCAGAGCCCGGGGACACCAGGGCATCCTCTGCCCAGCCGCATTCCCGCTGCCCATCCTGTCCGGCATCTCCTGGGGCTGCAGATGGATGGACACAGCGAGAGGGACAAGGGCGAGGGGCTGTGCCTGCTCCGCGTGTGACCGAATCCATCCATCGGGAGGAATTAGGGACACGGAGCCCTTCTGCAGCTTCCCACGGTGCCGCCTGTGAGTCGCGGCTGCTCCTGGGGAGAGGCGCTCATGGAATTGCTAATGCTCCAGCCCGAAGGTGCAGCATGCGGAGGGAGGGCTGCAGCTGCAGCATCAGGTACAGCAACAGCCCCTCGTTAATTATTGACTCTCTCCTCAATTATCAGCCCCGATAAGGGAGCACCCCCCTGACAGCCCAGGCAGCGCTCGGCGCTCTGTGCTTTCTGGGAAAGATAACTATTCTGTGGAAAAGTAACCGGTTCTGTGCGCCGGGATTGAACTGTCCTCGCAAAGGTCATCCGAGAGCCGTGGGCTGCTCGATTGGAAAATCAATCCCTCTTTTGTGCTTCTTGGTTTAAACTTGTATTTGCTTTCTGAGCAAGGTCACAGCTCAGCTGACCAAGTTTGTAACTGCTGGACAGGCTGGGGTTCAGCCACGCCGCCTGTGCTGCTCCGAACCCTTCGCTGCCGGCTCCGGGCACCGGAGAGGATGCTTTGGAGGGAGGCAAGAGCTGCTGCTCCCCGGGGATTTTGTAGGTGCCAGCGGGAGAAGGTAACATGGCAAAATGCTTTGCTAACCCCAGTTTTTCCTTTCGGCACAAAGTGCTGGAGCTGCTGCTGCAGTGCAGGAGAACAGACAGGCAGAGCTCAAATAATGTTGTGTTACAGCTAACGAGGCTGTGCTAACGTGCTGGTGGATTATCTTGTTATTTATAGGCTCAGGGTTAACTGTTTCCAAGTTAAATTTACTAGCTAGACGCTCTGGGAGGATGAGCTTCTTGCATATTTGTGGTACGGGGTTGAGTTAATTTGTAATTGAAATGTTTGGGGGTGTAATGGTGCTCTCCTTTCTGCTGGCTGGGGTGGATGGAGGAGCTGCTGGGTGCTCCCATTGCAGGATGGAGTGAAAGAGGGGTTAAATGGGACTGTAAAGAGCCAGTGTTTGAGTCCAGGCTGGTTAAAAAGACAGTACATTGTCCCTGCAAACGGGCTGCCCCAGGGAATAAAACCACTTTGCTCTGTGCTGTTGCCTTCTTGCATATTTGGCTTCTCCGTTTCCATTTCTGTATGTATTTATTCCTGCCTTGAGAAAAACAGCATAATTCCAATCTGGATTAATCCTCCCCATAGCCTCTCTGTAGTAAAGGTAAAAATCAGCGATGCATGGGGAGAAAGAGAAATGTTCTTCAATTTTATTTAATAGAGAAAACTCAGCAAATACAGAACCCGACGGAGGGTCAGCCTAACAGGTTTTAGCAGGATGGAGACCCACCTAAAAGTCCTGCCCCAAACTGTGGGCTAGACTTAGTGTTGGAGTCTGCTGCTTCTGGTGGGTGACTTCATATTTTAATCTCATTTTTCTTAGGGACAGGCATGGGAGAGCAGCTGTGGGGTCCAAGGAGGCACATTTTTGGCTCTGAGCCATCTTCTCCATGCCTGAGCTGCCCCAGGGGGACAGGAGAACATCAGCAAGCTGGTTGGGTACACTCAGCATCCTTTTACGAGGCGATTTTGAAGTAGATTGGTCAAAAGAGAGTAGTCACAGTATCAATTTGAGCTGCAGAGTTGGGTCCTGGCCAGCTCATAAATGATCCAAATAGATGTAATTATCTAGATATTAAAAACCATCCTATTCACTGGCTTTTCCCTCCCTTCTAAATAAATGACCTAGAAGAGTGGAGTGTAGCTGGTCAGGCTGTAATTGGCTGCAGTTGGAAAATTAAGGGAAAGAAACAACATTTGAGAAAGAGGTTGGTGTTTGTTTTGGCACGTGCTGGTTATTGGCAGGAGGAGACAGAAGGAATTGCCCTTTGTAGAAGGAGTGTGGTTGATTGGAGAGCATTTCAGGAGCTTTCCAGGAGCTCACAAGGTGCTGGGTGGGCTTCAGCATGACCCTCTGTGACCCTGCAGGAGCTTTTTGGTGTTCTCCTCGGGCTGGGACCTTCCTGACATTCCATCAGAGCTGTACATCGACCATAAACATGTCTACCTGGTTGACAACTAATGGTTTCTTTAAAAGGGTTTGATCTTTCAGAGTATTTATTGTAGAATTGTAGAATGGCTTGGGTTGGAGGGGATTTTGAAGATAATCTTATTCTGTGGGCAGGGACAGCTTCCACTGTCCCAGGCTGCTCACAGCCCTGTCCAAGCTGGCCTTGGACACTTCCAGGGATCCAGGGGCAATGTTCTGTGGTTACAATACAGCAGGATTTGGCTTCACTGTTCAGCTGATCTTTGGTGGGAGCCCCTTCATGGGGAGCTCCAGGGCTGTGGTTGAGTGCTAATACCCTCACTGAGGCACAACTCTGTGCACAGAAATGGAGTTCAGGCTCTGGTGGTTTGGTCCATGGGATGGGTGTGAGCTGGGCTGGCTCAGCACAGGCTTTGCACTGCTTGCTCCTGCCCTGAGAATCTTGCATAGCTCAGGGATGCACTGGAGAAGCAGGGATGGACTTCCCAGTGGCTGTGGGACCATCTCTGGCCAGGAACCAAACTAGATACTGTAAGGAAATCATAAACAAACAACCTTCTGTTCAAGCAACTCCCACTTCATCCTCTGCAGCAGAAATTAAAACCAGACCTTCTCCCTTGGAGTGTTGTTGTCCTCCTCACACGAGCCAGGGAGCCTCCTACAGTGATGTCCAACTGCCCCAACCTCCTTCACCCTTCCCTGCCTCCTCCCTGTGCCTTTCTAAAGGGCCTGGAGGAGAGAAGCTTCACCCAGGACCCTTCTTGGTTGTTCCCAGCCTCAATTTCTCATGCTCCAGGAGGGTCTCACCCATGTCCACGTGATGGGAAGGAGCTGGAAGGCAACAGAGCCCAGGAATGATACGTGGCAGATCTCCACCTGGAGTTCTTCCCTGAGCAGAAAGCAATTTGTTTGTGGTTTAGTGCAGTTTGGTGAAGGTTCTTTCTAACAGCACGGATGTGCTCTGAAGAAATGCCTGTCATTTGAACAAGAATCAACATAAATTCTGCATCTTTGGTTGTTATGGATTAAAAAAAAAGAGAAAAGACAAAGCAGTCATTTCTGTGTGTAGTTTATATCCCTGTTGTCAGGGATCTTACATCATATTGGGTATCTCCAGCTTGCAGGAGTCAGTGGAGAGTCCCTGTTCCATCAATCTGCAGTCACCCTAAACGTCTGTCTGTCCTCACTGGCAGCCAAGCCCTCTGTAATGCAGGGGGTGTTTTACCAGAACCAGCTCCCTGGGATGTGTCTGTGAAGATCAAGTTGTTGCTTCTGGAAAAGGAGCTATTGATTTTAGCAGCTTCAAAGCCCTTGGACACCACTGGGCTGCAGAAGATGGGAAGTGGGAGGGGAGGAGAGATGAAGTTCACATGGTTGAGCATTTTTTAAAATTAAATTAAAAGTATCCATTTGTTTTTTTTTTCAAGGGTGAAGCAACTCCTCAGCCCTTGTCAGAAGATGCTTAAGTGACAACCCAGTTAGACCCTACCATGGAGAGGACAGAAGGTATGGAGGCCACAGGATGTTTATTTGTTCATTTTTCCTTGAAAAAAACTCCAACCAAGCCATGGATTAGTTTCCTTACCAGAAATACTGTAAATAACCTGTGTTTTGTAGATGTGAGGCCAAGAGATGAAAAATGCATTGTTCATGTTTTATGCAGACTTCCTAAAAACCACAGCAGATCAGGTCCCAGCTCTAGATCAGCACAAATTTGTCCTGCTGTGCTCTGGGCAGATCCCTGCTCCCACCCTCCAGCTGTGCTCCTGTGACCCCAGACATGTCTTCCTTTTCTCCTTTCTCTGACTTCCATGGGCTGCTTCCCACCAGAGCAGCACCTGCATCTCAGTGATGCTCTGTGATGAGCAGCACCAAAATCAATCCCTAATTGTCCTGGTCCTCTCCAGCTGCTGCACCAGGATGGAGACAAGGGGATCAGCCATGGGCCCTGGTTCCTCCTCCACCTCCTCAGTGAGCACAACTTGTTTGCTCAGAGGTGCAGAACAGCCCAAACCGCTGTGATTTCAGGGACTTGCTGCATAAAGAAAATGATCAGTGATGCAGAAGTTTAACTGTTTAGCCCTCAGCTGGAGGTGGAGAGCTGCTGTTTTCCTTTGCTGGCTGGGTGGGCAAACACACTGACACCCATTTCGTGGTGATTTAGCTCAATTAGGAGCTGTGCTGGGGCCTGATCTGGTCACCTTGGGCTGCACGTGTTCCGCATGGCTGTGGCTGGGAACGGCAGCCCTGCCTGGCGCTGTCTGGGTCCAGCCTCTGCCTGCATCTGTCATCTTCAAGGAATAATTTGTGACCTGGTGGCTGCAGGTGAAGCGAGGCAATGATTTTCCTGCTTGGTGTGCGCTGCTTACGCCGCTGAAAAGTTAAAATCAAACCAAAAGCCTTGAAAAAATGTCATTGTCACAGATTGATCGCGCATTCTGTTATTGAGCTGGATTTATTATCCATCAGGCAGCTCTCTATACCTACGCAGCTCTGCCTGCAAAACCTGCTGTTTGCTTAATTGCCAATTAGAGCCATGATTTCAGCAAAATTTTGGCTTCCTCAGTGCAACAATTACCTGCTGCACCTCTGGGAAAGCAGATCAGAGCTTGGCATGTGTCGCTGTGTCTCTCCACGGCTTCACTGTGAGCTTTCACCATGATGAGCTGCAGCCCCTGCCTGCCCAAAACGGAGATGAAAAGAGAAAAAAAGTCTCCTCCCTGATCAAAACAACTTAAAAAAAAATTTTTTTTTTTTTTGGTGTTGTTTCAGCAGATGGCCAGCCACCCAAACCCAATGGGGAGAGGGAGCAGCCCCGCAGCCTCCCGTACTCCCTGGAGACACCCTACGGCTTCCACTTGGACCTGGACTTCCTGAAGTACGTGGATGACATCGAGAAAGGCAACACCATCAGGAGGGTGCACATCCACCGCCGAGCCAAGCAGCCCAAATTCAGCACCCTGCCCCGAAACTTCAGCCTGCCCGAGAACGGCTCCCGCGGCTGCTCCGCCGCTCCCAGCAAGAGCTGGACGGCGAGCTGCTCCTTCCCGCAGCGAAAAGCATCCCTGGGGGAGGATTCCCCCCGTGCCCCCCTGCCTGCTGAGGGGGCAGATGAGCTGAGCTACCGGAGGAAAGCGCTGCTGGCCGAGACGCGGCGGCAGGTGGAGCTGGGCTGGCCGCAGGATGCTCTGCGGTCGAGGCCACAGCTGCTGCGAGCCTCCAGCATGCCCGACACGCTGCCCCCCGGCCAGACCCCCCCGGGGGCACCCTCGCCCCTCAGGACCCCTCCCCAGCACTGCCACGACCAGGGTGGCTCCCAAAGCACCTTCCCCCCCAGCTCGGACGGCACAGCGTTATCGCCGCCGCGGGAGATGAGCTCGGAGCAGGATGGCTCCTCGCGGCATCCCAGTGGTGTCATCCCAGGGCTGAGCCCCGTGCAGCCCCCTGGCAGAGCCAGCAGCTGCAGGTGGTGATGGAGAGTGGAGGTGAGGAGGGCGATGCTGCCAGCGGCAGCTCTGACATGGCTGGGGGTGAAGCAGCACCAGCAGCCCTCCAGCTCACGGAGGAGAACGGGAACCCTGCGGAAAGGGGGCTGAGGGTGAGCGAGATGGAGCTGAATGTCCTGAAGGAAGGTGAGGAGAGGAATGTCCGGGCTGGAAGGGATGAGGAGAGCGTTGTTCCTCAGGCTCCTGATGCCGGAGAGCCCAGTGGGGTCATGGCGCTGAAGCAGCAGATCGCTGACCTGGAGGAGCAGCTGGGCAAGAAGAAAGAGGAGCTCGAGCAGGTCAGGGCAGTGCTGGAGCAGCAGGATCATGAGATCAAGGAGAAGGAGAAGAGCATTAAGCTGCTGGCCAGCTCCAAAGCTCAGCTGGAGGAGCAGCTGTGCCAGGAGAAGTCCAAAGAGGCCGAGCTGCGGCTGCGGCAGGGTGGTGGGGCCCTGCAGTGCCTCGATGCTGCGGTCAACACTGACCTCTCGCAGGTGACAGGGGTCAGGCAGGCCCAGGACAAAGGCATCAACGTCAACATCCTGCTCTCCACCAGATCCGTCAGCTGCGGTGCCCACAGGGCAGACAACGGGAACGCACAGGAGTTGGGTGCTTGGAGAGAGCAGGGACTGGCAGGTGCTCATGCAGAGGGACATTTGGGTGAAGCCAGCATGGAGGCTGGACTTCCTGCTCCGTGCTTCACCCAGCTGCAGATCCACGAGCACGCCAGCGACGACAACCACAACCACCAGAACAGCCTCGGCTCCAAGGCAGCTGAAAGCAAGGCAGGCTTTGGAGAAGATGAACCCCGGGAAGGGCTGGAAGAGCAAGGTGCTCCTGGCCACGAGGATCTCCCGGCTGTTGACCCCATTGGCCAATATGTAAAAAAGATCCAGGAGCTGCTGCAGGAGCAGTGGCTGTGTTTGGAGCACGGCTACCCCGAGCTGGCCAGCGCTATCAAGCAGCCAGCCTCCAAGCTCAGCTCCATCCAGAACCAATTAGTTAATTCCCTAAACTCCCTGCTCTCTGCCTACTCCTCGCAAGGGCCTGTGGATAAGGAGAATTCCAACACACACTATCAACAGTTGGGTAAATAATATTGCATAGGCTTTGATGTGTCCGGGCCAAATATTTTCCCATTTATTCCGGTGTGCAGCAGGGGGGATGTGGTGGAACAGTTGTTGGCAGTCAGGTCAGGAATAGTCTCTCCTGAGCATGATGAGAAAGTCAAATCTCTGCACATCGCAAGTTATGGATCTGAGATGAAAAAAAGCAAACAAAATGATGTAGGAGCTCATAAAGCTGTGGCTCATTTATACGCAGGATCAGCTTCCCAAAGCTGCCGCACTGGTGGCTGTTCCATTAAATAAATACTCTCTTTATTTGGATTGGACATCTCAGTTTGCAGAGATATGGGGCTGGTGCTCATCTGGGATAAATCAGCATGGAGTTCTCCAGAACCCAAACTAGTTAAACTAACTGAGCAACCAGGCTGGGAAAAGACCTGTCCCCACTCACAGACCTTCATCTAAAATAATTTTGGCTTATATGAAGATGAGAATCCAATGCCTGTTCACTGGGGGAGGGAGGGAGGGGACTTGCAAATAGATAAGGGACCTATTCCTTATAAGCTATACACAGACACTATTCAAAGTCCAATGGAAAAACTCATCCATGTAGTATTATAGCAGATTTATAGAGAAAATTTCCAATCCATTCGTACTGGGGAAAAAAAAAGAAACCAAAACAGTGTTACAGAAGTAAAATGTACTTATATTAATAGGACAAATATATAATTGCCAGTCACTTCCTTTATATTCCCTGTCACCTGGAGATGCTTATTGTTATGATTTGTAGCTTGTTGCTAGAGGTTGGGAATAATTACTGCTAATTATGGCACATCTGCTTAATTAATCTATTATTTTGTATTTTGGTAGAAAACTCTCCAACCACAAGTCTTAAATCCATCATGAAAAAGAAAGGTTATGGTTTCCATGCAGGAGGCAATGGGACCAAAAAGAATCTCCAGTTTGTTGGGGTAAATGGTGGGTAAGCATCCGTTCAGAAGATAAAAACTGCCTTTTAACGTGGAATATCCTCTGTATCGCTGGAGAAGTCATTCTTTCTCCTCCTCTTTTCCCCTCCAAACCTCCTGATTAAAAGGCCAGTTGAAATGGAGCCTCTTTTCTCCCTTCTTTAATCCAGCACTGATAACCTGTGAGTAACCCTGCAGAACAGATGTTGGTGTGTTCGGAGCAGCTGGGGACACGCTGGGGACTCACACTCTGCACACCCATCTGGTGGGGCTTCACCCAAAACCCACCTGGGGGAGGTGGGGAGATTCCCTGGGAAGATTCCCTCTGACTCTGGTGGGTTTTGGAGGAGGCCAGCATTGCCTGGGGTCACACTGCCACTAACCTCACCCCACGCTCCAGCAAAGCCAGCAGAAGTTGGTTCAGGGCCTGGGAAAAGACTGCTTTGGTAAATAAGGAATGACCTCGGGGTGGAGGAGATTTCAAGTTGTGCTCCAACACCCCATTCCAGGTGTGTCTGATATCTAACACCCCTTGGCCTGTGAGCTAAGCACAGGCAGCAGCCCCTGCTGAGGTGACTGTGTGCTGGCATGAGGAGTGCAGGACACGTGTCCCTGTCCCTGGGCTGGGCAAACAGCTGTGTGTGCCAGTCTGGGTGCTGCTTGCTGCTCATCCTGCTCCTCTGACTTCCCTGGGTTCAGCAGGTGTTCCTCTCTCCAGCTGAGCAGAGCTGCTTCTGCCAAATGGGCACAACTGTGGGGAGTGGAGGAGTCTTGATTACTTTGAGGAAAGTTTTGGGATCCTTCAGAACGAAACATCCTGTTTTGTGGAAGATGTTATTAATGCTTTTAGGCAACCAGAGGAGATTGTCCATCAGGGCTGCTCAAATGGTGGATCCAGGCTGTGCAAACACAGCTTTTGTCTCGCTGAGGTTGCCGACGCCGCCAGTCCCTCCTTGCCCCAGGGTCCCTGCTGCTGGCAGCTCCCTGTCACCGTGCCAGCAGCTCCAGCAGGCAGGCAGCTCTCGGCCCCTGCCTGGGCTCTGTGTGATGGACATCCCTCCAAACCCTGAAGTAACCTTGCCTGCTGCTCATTAACTGCTTCTGTCACACTCCTGCTGCTTAAGGAGCCGAACAAAGACTAACCCCGACTTTGGCTGTGGCTCAGACCTTTTAACTTGCTGCTTGTCTCTCTGGGCTTCACCCAAGGCCCATTGGAGCCAATGAGCCTTGGTCAGGCCCCATGGCCACGGCTGGGGAAGGAGGGAATAACATGTGGTGTCCTCAAATAGCTACGAGACGACATCAAGCGAAGACACGAGCTGTGAGGACAGCGACACCGAGACCGAGGGCAGAGCCAGCGACGGGGAGCCTGGGCAGGCTGGCAGTGACAGCCAAGGGGCTTCCTCGGGGGACAAGTGTGAGGATGATGATGATGGTGATGATGATGATGATGATGATGGGCAGGAGGCATCAGCAGGAGCAGCACCCTGCTCCCAGCAGGCTCACAGGTAACCAGAGTGGTGGCAGTGCTGTCCATCGTGGCGGCAGGACACAATGCTGCAGGGCTGGGTTGGGGATTCATCAGTGTGGTGGAGCAGCAGCAGGGTTGACCTCTGCAGACAAGGGGAAAGGCTTTAAAGAGCTAAATATTTTCTGAGTTACTACAGAATCTAGTGGGGATTGATTCAGGCCCTGGGCTCGGCACTGAGTCATATCTGGTGAGAGTTAGCTCATTTCTGCTCTCTTTTCCCTCCCAGGAAGTTTTTTGGTAAAGTTTTTTGTCGATCTGGGAATAAGATTGTTTTTTCCCCCCACACCTTAAGGATTCTTGTAATAGGTGAAGTTGACCACACAAATCTGTGACCTGGGCTTAAACCCTTACTTAGGTGCTTAACTTTGTACCTAAAATCTGTGTCGTTAATGGGACAACTTGTGTCCAGTAACTTAAGCACTTAAACATGTTGAACACATCCAACCTAATCTGCCTGTGTTCTCCTACCTGCCTCGATACCTCCTGCAAGTCCTGTGCCATGGTGGATTTACAAAAGGCTTTTCCCTTTAGATGCAAGCCCTCTGAAGAGTTCCTTGCCGCCTGCCAGCTCCTCAGTGAACACCTCCCAGAAATCAGGAGCACGAGCGACAAGCATCTGGTACAGCTCTTTCCCAATCCCAGTTCACACACAGTTCCCTTTTCCACATTTCCCACTCTCTGTTCCCTTTAATGGATAGGATTATCCCGGTGGCACATTGCAGGCTGTGCCCTGGACAGCTTTGTGAGGAGAGGGGGGTGAGGTGACATCTGAGTCAGTTTTGGAATAGCCAAAAAGAAAGGAAAAGGCAGGGGGAAAAAGAGGGAGATGAAGGCTTTGTCTGGTTACTCATGCAAGTTACCACAGGAAATTCCTTTCCCCCTCAAGTTATAGCAGCAATCCCAAAACCACCAGCTGAATGCTGGCTGGGTGGTGCTAGAGCATGTGGGGCCAGGAGCTGGGGCTGCCTCTGCTTTCAGGGACACTCACGGTGACACCTTGGTGTTCACAGCGGCACGTCCTCAGCTCCATCTCCCAGGAGTGGTTCCAGGTGTCCAGCCACAAGTCTTCCAGCCCCGAGGTGGTGGCAGCGTACCTGCAGGCTCTGGGGGACAGCCAGCCCCAGCTGCTGGAGACCCTGGTGAACCTGCCTGACAGGAATGGCAACACAGCTCTGCACTACAGCGTCTCCCACTCCAACTTCCCTGTTGCAAAGCTGCTGCTGGACACGGGTAGGAACAGCCTCTCTGCTCAGCCAGGGCTGCTGCAGGGCAGGGGTGGGAATGGCTCTTGCCAAGGGGTCGTGGTGCCATGAGGGATGGGGGAACACAGGGAACAGGGATGTGGACAGCCCCAGACATGGAAAATATGGAATGGGGTCTGGGGTTCAACCAGGGAGCTGTCAGGAGCAAAAGGAGGTAGGACAGAGGTGGGGCTGAGGATCAGCAAGTGAGGGAGCCACCTGCAAGGGACCTGGTAGACAAACATGGAGTCAAAATCCATTCAGGAGACAAACAGGGCACCAAGGTCCACCCAAAATACAAAGATGGCCCCAAGGTCCATCCAGGAGACATGGCTGACCTCAAAACCAGTATCCTCCCCCATAGCTCAGCCCTGAGCCATGGGTATAGTCAGGGGTCCCAGCTGAGGCTCCCCAGGGACATTAAAAGGCTCATTAGTTTGCAGCCTGACTTCGGGCATGGCTCAGGGTCGCTGTACCCAAAGGGATGTCCCTCATGGCACCAGTCCAGGTGGGATGGGATGGCTCCCCCAGCTTCTTGCAGCAGCTAAAGCCACATCATGGCTTGGGGCAGGAGGATCAAACCCCTGAGAGCACGAGGAGCCTTCCAGCAGCACACAAAAACTCCATGTTAAACTATTGAACTTCCAGCTTGTGTTGCAATGAAAGAACAAAAATCTCAGCTGAGCTTGTACAGGGCAAAAATGTGCTCGTGCTCCGAGGGAACAGAGGCACTTTGGCCTTTTCTCATGGCCAGGACAATCCATGAAATGTTTGGGAAATGGCAGATTATCATACCCATCTATAACCTGATTGTTGCCGCAGAGGCGCAGGGAGGGAAGGCTTTGAGGCAGCTGCTTCCCCAGGGCGAGGCTGGAGCCAAACCCTCACCCTCAGATCGGCTCATTCCTCCTGGTGGAGCTGGGAATGGACTCTTTGAAGTGCAAAATGAGTGAAACGGGGCCAGGATGTTTTCCACGCCCGTTGGGTGACAGGGATCTTTCTGCTGCTCCCTTGCCACGGCAGCCAAAGCAAACAGCCCACAGCTCCAACCAGCATGTGCTCCAGGCATTAATTATCCCCCTTTAATTTTTATTTGTTGTGGTCTTCAAAGTTAATTGAGCTGACCTCAACAGTTGTAATTAACTGCAGCACTAGGAGCCATTTAATGCTGGATATTCACCACGGATAAATCTCCTGTATCATTATGAAATAAGTCCTGTTTGTGGGAATAGAAGATGCCACATGTTGTGTGACTTTCTCTTTGCTTTCTGTTCCCTCTGGGTGATCCCTCATGGGGTTGGATCCATGCCCTGCAGGTGTGTGCTGCCTGGACCTGCAGAACCGTGCTGGCTACACTGCTGTGATGCTGACCCCACTGGCGACCCCTGAGACCCGCCAGGACATGGAGGTGGTGATGAGGCTGCTGAGGGAGGGAGATGTCAACCTGAGAGCTGCCCAGGTGCGTGGCAGAGGGAATAATTTGGGTTCTTTACCCTCTGAGGCTCGGCAGCAGGTATGGGATTGGAGCTGCTGCTTCCCAAGCTTTCCAAAAGCAACCTTGGCCAAGGTGCAGTGTGGCCACCCAGCAGCTCCCTGTGACAGCTGGGGAAATGAAGAGACTATAAAAGGCTGAAAGTTTTGCAAGGAAGTTTTTCTGAGGTAAAAATCAGGAGTGACACCAGGGAGGAGCAGTGAGGGGTGAAGCCCAGGGCAGGAGAGCCCCAGATTTGCTGGTGAGGTTCATGAGGGTCACACATTTTGGTTTAGGGATGAGAGTGCCCTCTTCCATCTCTACTCCCAAACTGCTGTGAAGGTCTAGATCTGATTTAAACTGCCCAGGAGGGTTTGGGGGACCCACATATTTGAGGGCAGCTGGGCAGTTTGGCCATGCTGCTGCAAGGACCTTCCTCAAGAGAAGCAGTGTGTCTCACAATATCTGCTGAGGAGCCTCAGTGGGATTCAATAATAACATGCAATAAGATGCAATGTTAATAGGAATTATTCTCATATATGTACCATGCAATAATAATAGGCAATGCTGTGATATGTGGTTATGGGATGTGGGTTTGTTGTGGGCTTGGCAGTGCTGGGTGAATGGTTGGACTTGGTGATCTCAGAGGGCTTTGCCAATTCTATAAATGCAAAAATATAATAATTATTATTATTATTATCAATCTCTGAGAGCCTGAGCGAGCAGGGCAGTGGGAGGAGGTGGCCAGGAGGTGCTCAGCTGTCCCTGTGTCCTGCAGGGAGGCCAGACTGCCCTGATGCTGGGGGTCAGCCACGAGAGGGATGACATGGTGAGAGCCCTGCTGGCCTGCCAGGCCGATGTCAACCTGCAGGACGAGGAGGGGACCACAGCCCTGATGGTGGCCTGTCGCCAGGGCAACGCTGACATCGTCAGGCTGCTGCTGGCCCAGCCTGGCTGCCAGGTCACCCTGACCGACAAGGTGAGGCTGCACGGGGGAAACTCACCTGGCATTGTGTGCTGCCAAGGGGTGGGTTTTGGGTGAAGAAGCGCAATTTCAGTCTATTTTCTAATCAGGCATGGCTTTTAGGAGGGTTGCCCTGGTTTTGGTGCTGCTGTGCCATGGGTGGGGTGGCTGTGACAGCATCCTGCAGCCCAGCCATAGCCTGGGCAGGAGCGTTGGTGTAATCCTAAAGAAAACCCAGATGAAATGCTGGACATGTGGAATCAGCAGAGCTTCAGCTCCAAGAAATTAGCAGCAATTAACTCCTCCCTGAGAAGGGAGCTTCTCCGTGGGGATGTGTGGGATGGGGCTGGGCTGGGAGCGGCAGGGCTGGTAGAAATTCCTCCTGCTGGACCACAGGAGCTATGGAACTGCTTTCCAGTTCAACCATAATTTTATCTGAGGCATGCAGGAGGGCACTGGGGCCAGGCAGAGGCACAGCTGGGCTGTGTTTAGTGTGGCTGAGGCCCAAAGGGAGGTTTGAGGGATGATGATGTGAGCTGGGGAGGTTCAGGCAGTGATGCTGCTCTCCTCTGTCCCGCAGGATGGTAACTCAGCACTGTCACTGGCCCAAGGGGACATCGCCGCGCTCCTGCGAGCTCACATGGAGCTCAGCCCGTCCCTGTCGCTGTGAGGAGCAGCCAGGATGGGCAGCTGGGAGCAAACAGCTCCTCTGGAACAGCCCTGCTGTGGCAGGGAAATACAGTGGGGTCAGTGGGGAGGAACCTCACTGTGTTATCCCGGTAACATTCCCTGTGTCTAATTCTCCTCATCCATCCCACTCACACCTTCCAATCCCTGCCCAGAGCCTCAAACAACTCCAAACTCTCCTGTCTGCTCCTCCCGGTGTAGATTTGGCAGGTGAGCAACCAAAACGAGGGAGAAAAGCCCATTAGAACAGCAATACTTAGTCTTTTGTAACCTGAGGTTATGGGTGTCCTTTTAATCGACTACTTAGCTGCATCTCATTTAACTTGTAAGTTTGTGTCCTAATATTTATTATCAGCTCTTCTGTAAGTAGTGGCAGGCAGCGATTACTCAGTGTATGTAACAACAAACACAAGCTGGACAGATTATGGAAAGCATAAAATCCTATTTATGTTTGCTTAGGCGGGTCTGATGCAAAAATTAAAAATTAATGCTCTAGGAAAATATTTGAGCACGCCAGACCCAAACACACAGACATTGTTTTGCCTGGATTTGGAATTACCATATGGCTGTTATTTTTCCCTAATTAAGTTGGAGCTGACGGGGAAGCACAGCCCACTGACAGCTCAGCATCACGGCAGGGCGGAGCAGGGCATTCCAGGCACTGGAGATCCCAGCAGATTCCCATCCCAGGGTGTGGTGTGTTGTCCAAGAGCTCCGTGGAGTGGCTTTGCTGGCAGATGCCATTTGGACAATGCTGTTTTCCCTCTGCTCGATTTTAATATTCCCAAACTCCTCCAAGCCGTGATTTAGCTGCTGGAATCAGTTCTCCCCCACCATGGAGCAGCCACAGGGTTCAGCATCAGCTC
This sequence comes from Entomyzon cyanotis, assembly GCA_024500445.1. Classification (NCBI taxonomy): domain Eukaryota; kingdom Metazoa; phylum Chordata; class Aves; order Passeriformes; family Meliphagidae; genus Entomyzon; species Entomyzon cyanotis. Next base: position 2,405,760 of record JAKEPQ010001020.1, read on the forward strand.
AGATCAGGGTTTTTCCCAAATCCCTCTGCTGCACAGAGAGGGAGGCAGAACTCAGGCCCCACTTTTCCAAGCATCCTAATTTTGCTGCATCAGGACCCACTGGATGCTCTCCCTTGGCTTTGGTGGAGCTGGAGTGTGGCAAACTCAGATATCCTTTATTAGCTAATTACTTCTTTTTTTTTTTTTTTTTTTTTTTTTTTTAGTAACTAAGCAGAAGTAAATTCCAGACCACTTTGGTTGTTGTTAAGTCAGTTCACATCCTGACAAAATGTCTCTTCAGCTGCCTCGAGCCCCCATCCTTGCAGGGAGGGGAGAACAGCCCTGACCTCTGTTTTCCATGGAAATCTGCCATCTGCTCAATTTTCTTTCCTTCCTTCACATTTCCAGTCCAAAGCATTCACCGTCTCAAACTTCTATCTGCCTTTTTTTATCTATATCCCAAAATGCAGTTGCCTCCTTGATGTATAAATAAACTGAGTTAAACCTTTCCCTGGGTGTGCTGCTGTCCCCATGGCTGTGGCTTTTCTGGGGTGACTTCAGCCCCAAACCAGCCCTTGTTGAGGTGTTCCTTCAGATCCATGACCTTCCCCCATCCCCAGGGATAAATCCCTGCACAGACATGGCAGAATGGGATTTTTTTTGCAGGAATTCCCCCAGTTTGTGTTAAAAGCCAGCATGGACATCTCTGCCAGGTTCCAGCTGCAAACAAGAAGAGCCATAACACCATTTTGTGACAGTTTTCACTGAGGTTTTTTCCCTGGCAGCTCTGGATCCTTACTTGCAGAGAGGAATTTTCACTCTGACTCCTGCTGTTTCCCCGAGGAAGGTGGAAGTTTCGGCTTCAGCAGAATAAATGTGGGAGATTTTCTGCTGAGGATCAGGGTGGCTTTGGGAAGTGCCTGCTTCCTCCTCGATTTGGGGACAGGGAAGTTATTTTTGGGGTGTGCTGCAGCTCTGCAGAGGCACCACAGACTTTGCTGCCTTCCCCTTTCCCTCTTGTTCCCATCCCTGTAGCCCAGGGATGCTCAACTGCATCCCCAGCATGTTTATTTTCATTCCTTTGCCTCATATTTTCTCTTTTCCCCTCAAACCATCTCCCCAGGGAACCCCGGGCCCGGAGCAGCTCATGTGGCCCCTGAGGGATCCTGGATGGGTTGATGCCACCCTTGGCATTTCCCAGTGCCCAGAATCCTGCACAAAAAATCCTCTGTGGGATCACAAAGAGTCAGAGCCAGCTTTAAATTCATATATTCCAATATCACTGTAGAGATCAAACTAAATATAGGCAAGGAGAAACACACTGTGCAGGACAAATGGAGACAATTAAGTCACAGCAAGGAAAGGAATTAATCTAATGATCTTTACAGGCTCAGCATCCAGCAGCTGATCAGCTAGGAAGGGAAAGAATGATGAGAAACTCGGCTGAATGGGATTTTTCCACTCTCCTTATGGGCATTTCAGTGTGCTCCTTGCAAGGAGAGGAGAGGGGACTCTGAGGGGCTCAGGGAGAGCCAGGTGACTCCATCAGCATCAACAGGCTGAGAGAGCTGGGGATGTCCAGTCTGGACAAGAGAAGGATCCTGGGAGAGCTCAGAGTTCCTGCCAGGGCCTAAAGTGGCTCCAGGAGAGCTGGAGAGGGACTGGGGACAAGGGATGGAGGGACAGGACACAGGGAATGGCTTCCACTGCCAGAGTGCAGGGAGAGATTAGAGATTAGGGATAAATTCTTCTCTCTGAGGGTGGTGAGGCACAGGGTATCCAGAGAAGCTGTGGCTGCCCCTGGATCCCTGGCAGTGTCCAAGGCCAGGTTGGAGCACCCTGGGATAGTGGAAGATGTCCCTGCCATGGCAAGGGTGGGACAGAATGAGCTTTTAAGGTTCCTTCCAACCTAAACCATTCCAGGATCCATCCAAGGGAAACATCTCCTCTGACATGACTACCAGCAGAACTTGCCCCATCAGCAGCTCAGACAGTGTCAGTGCAGCAACTCTCAGCAGAATTTAATATTCCCAGAGGAAACCAATGTCTCAGCAGCCAAGGCAGATTTATTTGCTGCAGGGGCAGTGTTGGGCACAGCTCCTCTGCTTTGGGGCCCGAGGGGCCAAGCTGGCCCTTGGTCTGTCCCCACAGCTCAGTGTGGAAGGGCCAATCTGCCATATTTTTGCCAGGATGGAAAGCAGTTTGTGGCAGGATTGAGATGGGCTGTGATTTCCTTTCCTAGAAACCTCCTGTCACTGCACTCAGGTGTCCCCTTTTTGCAGCACCCCCCTATTCACAGGGGAAAATGCAGCTCAGAGTTTGGGAGTTTGTCTCTCCCAGGCTGGACTGAGATGATGGAGCATCCTCAGAGCATCCCTGGGGGCTCCTCCAGCCTGGGCTGAAGGCTGCAGAAATGCAATATTTTTGTCAACTGCTCCATCTAGTGCCGTTTGAGCAGCAAAAGCATCCAGAGCACAGCACAGCACAGCACAGCACTCGGAGTTGTGCTGGAGCTGGGCAGCTTTCCCTGCCTGGAGTGATTCCACGAGGATGTGCCAGGACCCAGCCCTGGCCCAGCACTTACCTTGCAGATCCAGAAATCTTTATCTTATTTTCCTCATCTTTCTCAAAATGGGACTACAAACCCTTGCATGGAAACATCTGCCCTGGAAAACATAACATTCCTTATGAGCATTTTCAGCTATTAAGGAATCCCTTAGGGTGGATCAGGCTTGGAACAACCTGGGATAGTGGAAGGTGTCCCTGCCCATGGCAGGGGGTGGAATGGGATGGGATTTAAGGTCTGTCCCAACCCAAACCATTCTGGGATTCTAAATAAAGAGGGAATAAAGAGTTTATGCTACCACTGCCTATTTTCCCTTTTTGTGCAGAATTGGGAGCAAACTCTGCTCCAACCCCACCCTTGGGATAGCAGCAGAGCCCTCAGAGCCCACCTAGAAAAAGCTAAAAGCAAAGTCAGAGTGATCCTTGTCCCTTTTCCATCTGGGATGCTGCAGAACATGGATCTCTCTGATTTGCTGCCATCCTGGAAGGTGCAGCTATCCCAGGAATGTACCTGTCAGGGAACAAACCCCACCAAGTGGAATAAGTGACCATGGCAGTGTTTAACCAGGACATCAATCCACCCAAATCCTGACCCAGACGTGTGAAACTGTGGAGAAAGATGATAATGGAATTCTGCATCAGTGCTCAGCACAACTGTAAAAACTGATGTTTTTATCCATGTGTGATGTTAAATTAATGAATTCCACTTCTTTCAGGTAGAGGGACATTAACTGCTCCATCCTGGCATAATCACATTACCTCCACAGGCTCTATGGATGTCACACTTCCTGGGTGGTAATCACCATGGGATTAATTACAGGGAATTTAAGGGCATTACAGAGATTCCTCACAAGCAGGATAATGTAGAATCCCTGATCCCTCCAGGCTGACCTCCTGTCCCCACCAGCACACCCAACACCTCCACCTGGGTGGAGTCAGCCCAGAAATGCCAACAGCCTTAAGATGGTGATACCAAAGATGTCTTTGATGCTGTCACTGCCAGCTGCAGGTTATTCCACATCTCTCCAGGTGAGGAAGCTGATGGAGGGACTGTGAACAGCACATGGCCCTTCTAAAATAAAGGCTCTGACATCTGAGTCCTCAAACCAAGGCAGGAGAACCCTTAGGACAAGAGGAAACAGAGGAAAAGTTGTGCCAGAGCAGGTTGAGACTGGATACCAGGGGAACATCTCATGCAATAGCTTTTCACACTGAGTTAAATTAAAAAAATAAAATAAATCAAATGCACAACTACTTATGCAACTGAGCTTTATTTAGAACCTTTGAAGTCATAAAACGTCTCATTTTCCTGATATACGTAAACATACAACCAGGAGGTTTAATTGCTTTTTTCCCTTGCGCAGAAATAAAGTTTTAAACAAACCAGAACACCTCCACCCTGACAAGCGTGATGCAAACTGAATTCTCTGCCTCGGTCCTGCACGAGGAGCGTGGTCACTGGTTTATCAATTAGTTGCAATATAATTTTTTTTGGCAGTAATATATTCAAACACACAAAGTGCAAATTACAAGAAGCAGAAAATGTTCTCTCTCCTTCTGAGCAATGAGAAGTGCAAAATATCTCAGCCCATAAATTCTATTATTTATGTCTATGAACTGCATGTGCATCACAGGCTAATAAATAGCTGTGTAAAACTTCATTGATTAAATGTGGCAACGCCTCTGAGTTGGAATGCAACGGCTATAAAAACACAGGACAGAGGAATGATTCCCTTTGGTTGATAAACTCCACACACTGCTGCTGAGGGTGTCCCCTCACATCTCACCTTGAACTCCTGCATGCCTCAGATCCTTGAGCAACCAAAGCAGTTCGTTAGGAATTCTCCAATCTGCCACATCTGGAGATATTCCTGTGTGTCTGAAATTGAGATTCCACTCACACCTCACTTGGCAAATCAGACAGGACACTGGGAATCCACTGAAAATGAGAAGTCTCTTCCAGGCACTGTTAAGGGAATACCCACCAATGCTTCCAGCAGGCTAAATGCACTTTGTGATTACCTAAAGTTATGGAAAACTTTCCAAGGAAATAAGAAAACCCCTTTTCCATGAGAACTAATCGCAGCATTCCTGTCTCAGGGTAGTTCACCTCGCTTCAGGACTGTTCCTGTACATAAAATGGGGAAAATTCCACTAAATTACCCAGAACAAATGTACCTTTAACAGCCCCCTGCACTGCTCAGTTATTACACTGCAGAATTTGAATCTTCTTTCCATTTAATTCCTGGAATTTTTCACACAAAATGAGCAGCCAATTCTGACCCGCCCCCCCTTTCATTTCTCCCAGCTACATCACCATTATAAATTAAGCCAAATAGTCCAAATCAGGCTGGGCTGCTTCCTCCAAACCCCTCCTGCTCCTCTGCATAGGAAGATTAACCCACAATGCCCTGCACTGCCAGGAATCTGCCTGCCAAATTCATCTGCTAAATCACCATGGCCACGGTCAAATAATCACTGCAGGATGGCTGGGAATGGAATGAAGTTGGGAACTTTTGGCTGAACATTCCTGCAACACACCTCCACGGTGGGACCAGCCTTGGGAAGACTCCTTGTGGGCTTAAAACCCCAAAAAGTTGGTTGGGGGTTTCAACTGAGCTGCCCAACTCGCTGGAGGGGGTTGAGGAACATCATCCCAAACTTCTGCTTGTGGCTGTGGGAAATCATCCCAGCACTACCTGGTGTTACCCAAAATTGACTCTGGCAGCCCCAAGAGGGGAGCATCCTCTGTTATCCAAAAAACCTTTTCCTACACTACCTGATCCTGGGGAGACTCTTGGGAATATAAATCAGTTTGCTGGTCAGGATGAACTCCGTCGAGCCGGAGGGACTGCTCACTGTCATTCCCAGAATTACAGGATCACATTCCTGAAGCAAACTTTTTGTCTTCATTAAAGTTTCAGGATGAACAATTATGCTGCAGCTTGGCACGACAACAACTGCCTTTGTATGCGACATGCCTGGCACGTATCAGCACATTTCTTCTTAAAAAATATAATTAGAATAGAATGAGCTACGCCGTTGTTGTTCATGCTGCCTAAATATCTGAAAAGGCTCAAACATTTTAAAAGCCTAAAAAAATAAATTTCCCTCTCCCCTCGTTTATTTTTCATGCTAAAGGCTGCAAATTGACACATCACAGTAATTACCTCTGACTAACTTCCACAGACCTACCCAAAGAGATAAACACGAGAAGTTCACATTTGACTATCAGACTTACTGTGCCGAGCACAAATAATTTCCCAGAGGAGAATTTGATATTTCATCATTTGGAACAGTGGTAATTTAATTACATTGCTAATGTTTTCTGGCATACTTGAAAGAACAATTAGCATAAGTAAATCATGAGTGAGATGACAAGTCACTCGGCGTTTATTTCTGCTCATCAGATGAGATCAAATGACGATCTAAATTCTCTTTTGTGCGCGAATCGATTCCAGGTTCGGCAGTCGCGACCAGCGGGGCAAACCGACGCGGTAAATAAAGCAGAACGGATCTTGTCCTTTGAAGTTCCTTAATTAAACTTGCCCAGAGAAACCTCCAAAGCCACCAGAAGTGGTGGAGGGCGGGGAGGAAGGCTGATAGATGTGTGAGGAAGGCTAGATGAAGCTGGAGACGCGCACTGCCCCGCCCGGCAGCGGCGGGAATGCTGATCCAGGCTCTGCTCGGGCTGGGCAGTGTTTTACAGCTCTAAAACAGTCTAAAAGGACTGAGTTTGTCCCTGTGGGGCTCAGGACAGCACTGTCAGTGTCACTGTCCCCCTCTGGCGCTTCAGGATGGCCACAGCCTGCTCGTGGGTGACGCCGTCCAGGGCCTCCCCGTTGACCGCCACGATTTGGTCACCGCGCTTCAGCCGTCCGTCGTCGGCCGCCGCACCCTGCAAGGCAAACCAGGGATGAGCCGTGGCTCCAGAGCCTCCCCAGAGCCTGGGATGCTGCCTGGGAGGAGGGATGGAGCACTGGGAATCCCACTGTGGCTGGGAGAAATGGCAGTGCTCAGTTTCCCCCCAGCGCCTTGACCGTCGCCCATCACTCCCCACCCCAGGGAGGACAGAGACAGTTCCCTAGAAAAAGGCAGAGTTTTCCAGACTGGCTCTGGATTTTATGATCATGGAGAGATTATTAAAAAGCTGCATTTAAATTCTCAGCCACACCCAGGGCTGAGAAACAGCTTAAGAGTGGGGAGGGAGAGGGAACAACCTGGGCACTGCCCACAACCCCAGACACAGGTGAAGGAATGGCCTCGAGTTGCTCATATTGAACATCAGATTAACTCCTGTTCACCAAAAGTCTTGGCTAACTCCTGCCAAGACTGCCCAGTGGAGTTCCCATCCCTGGAGGGATTTAAAAGCCACGTGGATGTGGCACTTGGGGACACTGGGGAATGGCTGGATTTGGTGATCTCAGGGGGTTTTTACAACCTAAAAAATCCTATTATGGTCCTGAAAAGCTTCCACTGAGCTTCAGAAATGACTCTTCTCCTCCAGAGGCCTCAGTGAAGTCCTTTTACCTAAATCCCAAGCCCTGCTGCCCAGAGATTTGCTCACAGTGTCTCTTTCTGTCCCACCAGTGACTGCAGGAACTTTAGGTTCCATTTAGGGTTTCTCAGCCATGCTCACATCCACAAATTTGTAACCCTAAGCACCAGTCTAAAGGCACAATATTTTAATAGCTGAAAACTGTAAAAAGACCAGGTATTTGTGGTTTGAGCCCTGGAACAGAAGGAGCAGGAGATAATGGCTCTTACTCCACCTTCAGACAAAGTTTTCTCAACTACATCATCCACCCCGCCACAAGTGCTGCCACCAAGTAGGCACAGGGCAAGCAACTGCATGGGACAGACCTCAATATTATTTTATGGAAAGTATCCCTCATTCCCACTGTTTTTCTTGCCTCCCCTCCCATTTCCATAACTCCCCTCACGTGGCCATGCCTGAAATGCCTTGCTGGCCCTCTCTGAGCTCAATTCTAGCAGGGGATGGGTGGGAAAAGGGCATTTCTCCCTCCTCCACTCAGGGACCCCAATCCCCCCAGACACTCAGGACTGGGCTAATTCCTGGTTTTTTAGCAGGATACCTCTGCAACTGCCTCCCTCCTGCACAGTGGGGAAAAGGATGGTGCCTTCAATACCTCCTGGAAATCTCTTGGAGATTTACAGAATAGCAAACTGCTTTATAAATATTTTAATGTGCAAACCCGAGTTTCCCAAGTACACAGAGCAATTTTGCCGAGACAAAGTGTCTTGTTTTAGCCATCAGTAATATGAAATATAAACTGAGAAGCCAGCTATGAGTTCTGGGTCCACTAACTCACAGCAACATACTCAGACAGTACACTTTGCTTTCTGCTACATAATACATTATCCAAGCCAAATCTTAGGTTTAAAGATAATACAGAAAAAAAGGGAGAAAACAAAAAATAAAAGATACCTTGGCAAATATAGTCTTGACATAAATGGGCAGGTCTCCATGGGGACTTCCATACCCCCCTACAATACTAAATCCCAGTCCATCAGAGCCTTTCTCCAAAGTAATAATCTTAGGTTGAGGTGCTCTGAAAACACAATAAATATCACTTAGATAAGCAATGTCTGTCTCTGGGGACTTTATGCAGGAGGAACACTTAGAGAGACATTTATCTAGCATGAGTTTTTTCACACAGTCACAAACCATGACCCTTGCAGTGCAACATTCCTGCAAAGCCCAGAGTTCAAAGGCTGCTCTGTGTGCTTCAGCTCCTCTTTTGGATAAAACTTATTTTTAATAATATTATTTTATATTGCATTATATCATGCCCACATCCTTGTGCTCATAACCCCAGAGCTCATCACTTTGAGCGTGAACTCTTCAGGGCTTTTCTCTGCCTATGCTGAGCAAAGGAAGGTTTTTTTTTTTTTGGTGGAACTTAGACCACTCATATGAATATATCCATCTCAAATCTGAAATGAGATGTGTAGAAATGTAATTTCTACACATGTAGAAATTGGACAAAATGTAGAATGTGGACAAAAGGTGGTCAGGAATGTGGACAGAGCTGCCCAGGGCAGTGGTGAATCCCCATCCCTGGAGGGATTTCAAAGCTGTGTGGCTGTGGCACTTGGGGACATGGGGCAGTGGTGGCCTTTGGCAGTGTGACTCAATGATCTGAGAGGCTTTTCCAACCTAAACCATTCCATGGTTCTGTGAAAGCCATTTGGCATCTCCCACCTGTCTGAAGGTGCAGCCCAAGCTGAATAAAACCTGGACATTTTTTTAGGACCTACCTAATTCTGCTTCACGTTTTCACTTCCAAATTTCCCTACTGCTTTGGTATGAAAAAAGAATACAAATCCTTTTGTAAAGGGAGCAGTTCTCCTTTGAGAGCAGCAATAACACCAGAATCTCACATTGTAAGGCCAGAGAATGCAGCACAAACAGCTCAACTTTTACACTCAACCCCCCTGAGGCAGGGCAGCAACTTGCATCTTAGCTTCTCAAAATAAATAGAATGAACCAAAGAATGAAAATGAAGAACATAATGATGATGAGCCGAAATGGAGACCAAATGAATTCCAGAATGGGAACTGGGATGCTACAGGCTGCCCTGAAAAGAACACAGTGGAGAATGATGTATGGCAGGTTTGCATCTCCAAATTCCATCACCACACACAAGTGCTGCTAGCAGGAGTTATTTCAATTGGATTTTTTTGTAATTGTAAAGCTAAAAAGATTCAAAAGACAAAGGAAGTCCTGGGACACGTTTTGAAAGGTGTTTTTAACACCTCTTGCATCAGTCTGCCAACACCAAATCATTTCAAATTGCTATGATCACAACTCCCAAAAAAGGAAGCCAACAGACAAGGGCAGAACCACCGTGTCAGCACAACATTAGGGAAGAAAAGGGACACTTTTTTTCTTGAAAAACACCCAGAAATAGTGCTTGGAAACACATTTTGGGCTTATTTACTCAAGCAACTTCTGTCAGTGGGCAAAGACAGACACGAGTCCATCATCAGCTCAGCTCACAGGGTTTTCATTTCAGAGGTGATGGAAAATTAGAGAAGAGAAGCAATGGGACAGACCTCTTTGCATCATTTCCCTTGCCCAGAAATGCAGCCCAGCTGTGCAGGAGAGCAGAACTTACTCAGGATCCTCGGAGGGATGCTCGGAGGGTGAGTTGAGGCTGCAGCCTGTGGACATGCTCTCCAGCTGGCTGGCAATGGCACTGATGTTGGTGTCAGCCACCACCTGGGCAACAGGGATGCAAGGAAATACTGCTGTTGAGACAGCTCAGATTGGTTTGTTTGGTGAGCAGGGAACAAATTAATCCTTGGTTTCAACTGATCTGAATTTTTAGCATGAAAACAAACTGGATTGTTAAACCTCCCAATTCCGGGTCCTCTGTTATTCTGACAGCATCATGAATGTTTCAGAATTTTTCAGAATGTTTTTCTCTGAGGGCTGGAGCATCTTTCTGTGGAGCCAGGCTGGGTGAGCTGGAGAGGGACTTTGGATAAGGAAGGACAGGACAAGGGGAACAGCTTCCCAGTGCCACAGGGTTAGATGGGATATTGGGAAGGAGTTAGATGGGATATTGGGAAGGAGTTAGATGGGATATTGGGAAGGAATTCTTCCTGTCAGAGTGGTGAGGACCTCAGCACTGACTTTTTTATTTTTTTCATTGATGCAAATTTTTTATTGGCTTTTTTTCCTCGAAAAACGTCAAAGAAACCATCACGAAGTGGTTTGGATTGGAAGTATTTACAGCTGAAAGGACATCAATTTCCCAACAAGTACATGCTGTGGTTATCCCCTAACTCCATCTCCCTCTGAGGACATATTCTTCTCTGCCTGACGTTTACTGCAGCACGGGAGTTCAGCTCAGAGACAGTGAAAAACAGCCAGGAACCACAATTCCAATATTTCCTCTAGCTATGGCCTTATTTTATCAAAGTGAGCAGGTACTTTTCCCACTCGTTGCTGTGAACTTGGCTTTAAGGAAAACATCCCTTTTCAAAGCAAAAAAATCTGTTCCATAAATCTTCTGTTTTAAATGAGTGCTCACGATTCTTCCACAGTAATATTTTCCTCTTCCCAATCATTTGGAGCCAAGAGGGTGGTGGAGCCAGGAGGTTTCCATGCAAATTTTGCATCCCACGAATTTGGGTTCCAGGATGCCCCAAATTAAGGGGTCCAGGAGGTTACAGCTGCACCTGGCTCAGCCAGCAAAGACACCACCAAGGTTCCCTTCCTGTGCCATCAGGGTGAGGAATTCCAGCCAGGATTTGCTGTGTTTTTTTGTTGTTCAATAAAACGAGGGCAAAAATGAATCTATATTCAAAAATCTTCAGCTGGCAGCAAGAAGGTATCAGAGTTCAACAACCTTGTAAAAAAAGCTCCCCCTTATCTCATTACTACACCTGCAGAAAAGAAATTAAATTAAAGCAAAGCATCAAAACAGCCGAGAGGGATGATTGTTCCCCTGAGACCTTAATCTCCCATTTGCAAACAGCATTTGCTAACTCCTTCCCAGGATGTTCCCATAATAAGTCTTTCCACCCCACTGAACACAATTATCTGACCTTTCAGAGCAGTTTGCCATGAAGTGGTCTAACCTGATAATAAATAGAATTACTTAATGGCACATCAGTCATGATTATCCCAGCGATAGGATGATTCCATTCGGCTTGTTTTAATAAAAAAAGAGCAATCTGGTGGTGGAGAAGGACCTGTGGTTGGTGGGTCAGGTAGCTATCACCACGCTTGGACACTACTCCAGGTATTAAAACACAACATTCCCACCTTCCTATAACAGATTTTCAATGGAGGAAAACAGACTTTATTCCATCACAATAATCCTGTGTCATCTGTAAAGAATATAAAGCTCATTTTAATGAGCGAGAATGCTCAGAGAGCCAAAATGTGGAAGAAAAGCAGCCAACTGACAAACCCAAAGACACTTCCAGAAGAAGCTCTTTAACCCAGTGGCATTTCCAGAAGAACCTCTTTGTTTCTGGGAGCAACCCAGTGACAGAGTGCTCCATCAGGAATATTTTTAAATCCATGATGAGGTGCAATATTGAGCTGTATTACAGCTTTCAAGATGAGCAATTTTGGGTTCTGCAGCAAGCTTTCATTTTCTATTCAGGGAATACTGTTGAGATGAAAAGTGAAATTACTCGACGTTAGTAACAATATGATAACTATAATTTAACAGAGAATCCTCAGCTGGGGGAAATCTGTGTGTTTCCTTTGACTTCAATGGAACTGCACAAAACACCATCTGCTCTGGAACTGGCTCATCACTTAGCAGGTCAGCAGTTCATGGACAGACAAAACAAAGAATAAGCAAGTCTAAAACTAAGTTTATTATAATTTCATTGCCTCTTTTCTCCCTTTCTTCTTTTTTCCCTCCATTTTTTATAGTCACATTTGTGTCATAATACCAGCAAGAAGCTTGCAAAAATCCCTCAGGATGTGTTCCAATCCAAAATGCTGTGATGATACAGAGGTAGAACAGATTTTAGTGGTGTCTTTAGCTTGTTTTCCAATTGTTGCAATCATTCTGCAAATGAGCAGAATTTTGAATGGCAAGTATTTTCCCCATTTCTTTGTGTAAACATAAAAATAAACTATGGATCAACACAGTGGCAGGCAGCAATTAGAACCAATGTGGCAGAAATGTCCCTTTTAGCTACCACAGAAACACAGCACTGCTTCCTCTCCTGAGTGTTTTTATTCTTTACCTGAAGAAGAATCAATTCCAGGCAGCACTGCCTTAGTGATGATGCCATCATTTTTCCTCAATTCTGCTAGAATTTCCTTCAATGACAAGGAAACCACCTTGGGTCTCTGTCTCATTTCATCACAAGTACACACAGAGAATTTCTTGTTCCTAGTTAACTTCCAATTAGAGAAAAAAAACAAAACAAACCCACAACTGGGAAGCTTGTTGATTTATCACGTGTGGCAACAAGTTATTTTGTTGTCTTTGTTACGCTTTTATAGAGCCATGCTCACAGCCTGTATGAATGGCAATAAAGGATTTTTGAATGGAAATGATTTCTTGCTCTCGTTCTGTGTAATTCCCACCAGCAAAGCACCCTGCAATTCTGTGATGCCTCGTGCCAGGGATGCTCAGGGTTTTTTTTTTTTAATTCCTGAATGCCATTTATCTACCCTGATGCAGCTGCATGTTCAATTTATCACCATACCTGCAGCATAATGCTCCCATAAGCATTCTTTAGTAGATTAACTGCATCTGCATGAGACAGCCCATCCAAAGGTTGCCCATTAATGCTGACAATCCGATCTCCAACCTGAAAGTACAACAGGAATGGAAAATTACCAGCATTAGGGAAAATTAAAATGAAGAATGCTTAAAATTCCTCGTGAACTTGGCACTGCACAGTCATGGTTCTTTTTGCAGGATCCCTTTTGTGAGGATTCTGCACTGCCAGTGATCATTTCCCATTCTTCAGAGCAAGGACAATGCGGATTTTTTTGACGCTAACAATACGATCAGAGAAACAAAGATGATGGGCTGTATTTTACTCTTTCTATTTGCAAGCAGAGACAGAGAGAGAGGGAGATTTTCACTGCTGTCCTCCCATCCAGAAAGGATTCATTTGTGTCTCAATGTGCAGACAAGTTCATATTCTTCCAGACCATGTAAGCACACGCTGAATGATGTATAGGAAATTAGGAACTTCTGCTATTAATCCAATTAACCTGGATGATTTCTTCTTCCTACACACAAAAATGATCTTGACTCTGCCATTGTTTAATTCCATTAGAGACAGGGCATGAGTGTAGCAGCATGTCCTAATGAATCTCATGGGCCAAGGCATGTGGATCTGCATAATAAGTTATTTTCAGTGCTCATGATTCCTTGAAACTCTCTCCAAAACTGGAAGTGTTCACCACAGCCATCCCTGGAAACCCACATGTGCTGTGGGTCTGACACAAGTGCCTTATTTTGCTGTTTCTTTCTAAGGGCTTTAAGATCAAAGAACTAATTTCTGATCTGGTTTGAGCTCTAAATGATGCCCAGCCTGGAGCTCCCAAAACACCTCTGGTTTCCAGAGAGCCTCTTGCTGCCCTGCCTGGGTCTGGATGAACACAGCCATCCCATGACCACTGCAAATATATTTAAATTCTTTCTTTTAACGTCACTTTTCCAATAGGGACAACAATTTCCATTATTCCCAGGGTGGGAAGAGAAGGGCAGATTTGGTTTTTGGGGTGGTTTTTTCTGGTGTTTTATATAAAGAGAGGCAGAGCAGCCTATGAGAGATTATCAGTGACAGCAGATCCAGAAGTGCTTGAGGCTTCAAGGGACACGTGGGAGATGAAAAAGGAAATACTGAGGAGCTCTGTACTCACTCTGAGCCTCTGTGTCCGAGCAGCCACTCCACTGGCCTGGATCATGGCGATGAAGATGGGAATGTCTCCCAAGGGACTCCCCTTCCCTCCTGCTATGCTGACACCCAGGGCATCAGTCGGGCCCTGGAACAAAGCAAAACCAAAACTCTGCAGCTGGGGCAGCTTGCAGAGCTGTGTGTTCAGGGTATGGCAATAATTGGCTTGTTTGGGTGGTGGAACAGGGGGAAAATTAAAATTTCCTCATGCATTTCCTCACCCAAAGCACAGACACATCCAACACCTGACTGCAAACACAAATAATGCAGTCTGACTCGTGAGAAATGCTGCAAAAATGAACTACTTCAGCGAAAGGAGTCAGCTTTATGAATGGAGAGAAAATAACTCACTGACCCTTGTTATCTCCACAGTCCTCGGGCCCATATCGGCTCCTGCTAATAAAGAAACAAACAATTAGCTTCTGTAATTAAGAGATAATATAATTAAGAGATAACACTGTCAGGTGACAACGGTCCCTTGCTGCCTAGGCAGAGTTATCACCAAGCAGGAGTGGAGCTTTGCTGTGCCAAACAGGCAGTGCTGCTCACGTGAGGAGGAGGAGGAGGAGGAGGAAGGATGAATAGGATGTAATCCCTCTGGCTCACCATGTCACTGTGACTCCCACTGCAGCCCAGCCACAATCTATGGAGCAGCAGCACTCTGCCAGCCTGGAGAACAGCCCTATTGTGCCTTCACTCAATTAAAGATGGGCTCATTATCCCTAAATCACAGCCTCCCTGCACAAAGGGCTCTGGGAATGCTGTGGGTTCCGTGATTTCCTCTTCCTGTTTGTGCTGCGTTGGTAAATAATGGACAGGCAGGGAGTTTGGCTCGTGTGTAGCCAGTCAGAGGGTGTGGAAAAGTACTCAGAACACTGGAAAAGGGATGGGAAAAGGGAAGGAAAAGGAGAAGGAAAAGGGGAAAGGAAAGGGGATGGGAATAAGAGTGGGAGGGAAAGAAGAAAGAGGAAAAAGGAACGGGGATAAGAGATGGGGGAAAGTGGAAAGGGGAGAAGAGAGGAGAGGAGAAGGAGAAGGAGAAGGTGAAAAGGAAAAGGAAAAAGGAAAAGAAAGACTTCAGAGACTCTGTTCAAATGGCAACTTTTTCAGCCCAACAAGCTGATGGTGCAGTCAGGTCCTCAGCTCTGCTACACCCTAATTGTATCAGCTTTAATGAAACCATTTTAAGAGCCTTTCTGAAGGCTGGCAGAATTAGGCTCTTCCAAAATTCCACAATTCCCACATCCAGGCAGGTGTGCCTGTGCAGCCCAGCCCTGGGGACCCCAAACCAGGGTCAGGCCATGCCCTCCCAGAGCTGCAGCACATCCAGCCAGCACAGGCAAGGCTGCCCAAAAGCCACCAGGCTCCTCCAGGGCCTGCAAAGTGGCAGAGGAAATGTCTTCTCCTCCTGCCCAAGGTCAGATGTGAGCAGAGATTCCCAGCTCCTGGAGCAACTCTCCCCAGGCTACTGCAGCTTGTGGATTTAACACTCTCTAAACCTGCAAACTGCAAACTGGGCATTGTGACTTTCTCACTACAAAACACCCCTTCATGCACTCCGGAGCAACAAAGACATAAATGAAGTGGTGGCAGCTTTATTCCCTGAGAAAACTGTTTCTAAGGCGAGAACCATGCCTGTGCTAAGCCTCTGACAAGGGCACTGGGGAATAGCAGGGCACAGGAATTCTGCACTTCAAATCCAGGAGACATTACTCCTCCAGGAGACGTGAAAATAATGTCATCTGCTGGAAAGTGTTTGGGTCTTAAAACATCCGTGGGGTGTCTTCGGGGAGGCTGGGCAGGAAAAGCAGATTCCAGTGCTCAGTTTGGCTTTTAAAGCAGCACAAATGTAAAGCAAATCACACTCAGCTGCTCTGACAGCTGCCTGGTTTGTACCTGAGTTTCTCTGAGATGTGTCTGCTGAGGATCTTTTTGTGCTGACAAAGTTCTGTAGGGTGGAGAGGACGGGAGCAAGCGCGGGGTGGAAGTGGCTGTGGACGTTCTGTTGGCTCGCCTGAAGGTAAAAATAAATAAAAATCTGTGAGTCAAACCCAGAAGTGAACTTTAAACCAGAGTCTGCAACAGATGGGTGCAGCTGTGCTCTGTGCCAGCCACACTGGAAATGCCACATTGGCCACGCAAGTGCAAACCCCTTTGGGAGGGGAAAACTACCCAAAGTGGAGGTGAAGTCAGCAACCCTGAAGGGATTTAGCAGATGTGTGGATGTGGCACTTGGGGACAGGGGTTTGTGGTGGGCCTGGCAGTGCTGGTGGATGGTTGGATTTGATGGTTTCAGAGGGGTTTTCCAGCCTCAGTGATCCCACAGTGCTGCTCACAGTACTCCAGACCCTTCTGTGCACTCTTGTGCTGCTCAGGTTGGCTCTGGAGTGTTGTTCCTCTCTCTCAGCTGCTCCCAGGGTGTCTCCACAGCTCAGGAGAAGGGGAAATGAGTGGGCACCTTCCCTGGGATGGCCCTGCAGGCACAAGGCACCCAGGAGGACACCAAAGAGCTGCTCTGTCACACGAGGAGGGGATAACTCTGACACCCATCCTGTCACATGCAGGAAACTTTGCTGTTTCAGCTGAATATTCTGCAATCTCCCTGCTCCTTCTATTTGCCCAAGACTTTATCCCAGAAAAATGACTTACTCCTTTCATTCCCAGAAGAACATTCCCTGGCACAGGGAGAGGCTCCACAGGGAGCTGCTCATCCTGCTACCCCTTCCATTTCCAGCCCTCCTTTTCCCTCTCTCCTCATCTGGCTTTTATCTTCAAACTCTGCCTCTTGAGGAAACCTAATTATCAATTTATGAAGTGGATCTGAACAACAGGTTCCACCGAGGGCCAGACCTTCCCAACTGAGCTGTCTCATCCAAAACTAAGATCCAGTCCATGCCGTGCACAGCAGAGATTTCTCCCCCCAAAATCCATCAGTTGGTGACTCAAAAGCTCTGGCAGGTTTATCCCACTGACCAGCATGCAGCTGTTGGTGACAAACACCAGGCACAGCACAGTTTCCACCCCTGGGTGCCAATTCATGGTCCAGTTAACAACATTTGCCATGCATGTGAAAGAAATCCCCTGTCCTGCACCACAGGGATTCTATTCCCACTGCTCAGGGGATGCAGTGGACCAAGGAAAAAGCCAAGTGAGGACAAAAGTTCTTGGCCAGCACCTCCCAAAGCAGAGCTTGCAGTTGTGCAAATCCTTCAGGCTGATTTGCTGCATCATCTGCCAAGATTTTTGTAACTCTTGGAAGGGTTTTGGCGAGAAACATTTGTTCAGTTTTCAAAATCACCAAGTCACTTTGGAGCAGTGAGATGAAGGCTCTCAAACAGCTCTGCATCGAGGAGATTACGATTTCTTGTATTAAAAGAAACGCAGGAATTACCAGGTTCCTGCAAAAGCCTCTTAGGCTAATAAAAAGGGGGATGATGTCATTTGATCTGAATTTTTACCTAGACCCATGTTAGGTATTTTGACATTTTGCTTCCCTTTCAGCTTGAGCTTTACATGGCAAAGCCAGCTGGATAATTTTTAGCTGTCACTTTCTGATTACCTCACTCTTGCTTAGCTTCACGTTGATCCAATGGCCAAACCAAAATGTAAAACTTGACTGCTGCCTTAATGCAATCAGTGCAATTTCCCTTCATCTCTCCTTGCCTGCTGCATGTTTCTCCAATGCTCTTTAGCCATTATTTTTAAAGCTGGCCTTAGCCCAGCTGTTCCCACATGGCTTTAGCCCTTCCTGGTACCTCACCACCTCCAGCCAGCCTGGATCACTGCTGGCCTTCAGAAAGTGAAGAAATCATGCCATGCAAGGATAATTTTGGCACCTTTTTGGTTGGTTCATGGACAGGCCTCTTACAGACCTCCTTAAAAGCATTTCTGCTTTAACTCACATCTCCCCTAAGCTTCCTACAGCTCCTCCTCTCCCTTTCCAAAACACAAGCCCTTCTTTTAGCAGTGCTGGATCCCCTTTGTGTGCAGCTCCAAGGGGGACCAAACCCTCCACAGCACCACCCTGCTGTGATCCACCCTCTCAGAAACACTGGAAACTTAAACATGATGGCAAAGCAGTCAATTTTCAGAAGGAAAACCCCTTAAGAAGTTTTCTAAGTCACTGTGCCTCGTTTGTCTCGCTGCAATCCTCCAGGTTTAACACCAAGAATCTGTGTCTGACCAGGCTGGGGGGCACAGGGAGAGGGGAAAGGTCCTGCTCTGACTGAAAAAGGAATTGCTGTCCTCGCTTCAGGTAAAAAGCAAGTGAAGCAGGAAATTGCTCTGTGTTTTCTCGGAGCGGAAAGCAGCTCTCCTGTGGTTCTGCTGTAAGACAGGCAGAGATACAGTTTGGTTTCATTAGCCCATTCTGATACACAAAACAGCTGCAGAAAATACATTTGAGCAGTTTCTGCAGGTCTTAAAACCAAAAATTTCTGGGCATCGTCACTTGAGAAAGATGTTACAGATTTTTGGTGTGTCTTGGGAAGACACTCCTTCAACAACAAATAAATTAACCAGCTCTTGTACTTCATCAACATTTCAGCTGCAGTTCAACACAGAAGATTATGGGGATGAAACACTTTGCTCCCCACCCTCAGCAGTGGAAGGATGAGCTTCGTGTGCACATCTGTGCACCATCCCTGTGCTCTGCCCTTCACAGCTCCACTTTAAACACAGGAATTTGTCACTAACCTGACTGTTTTGGGACGTTTTCCGTGATGACAGCCAGGATCCAGCTCTCAATCTCCCAAGCTCAAGATGCACCAGGCCTTGGGCACACTTGGGAAAAAAAACCCAAAAAACAACAAACCCAGAATGTACAATTTAAGTAGACATATAGTATTTCATGCTCTCCTGGAGAGAATTATGTTTATATTCAGCACCACAAGTCCGTGAAGAAAACCACAAGGAATGCTCAAAACATGAACATTTAGACAACACAAAAAGTGGATTTAGGCTTATCCTGAAGGTTTCTCCTGGTTGCTGAATTTAGTACGAATCTCCCCCATGCAAACTGATGGCCAATTTACTCAGGAAAAATAAACAAAAAGCTCCAAACTCTTTAGCAGACATTTGAAAAGCCCTTCAGAGGAAAAATGCTGCAGAAAAGGGTGAATTTAACCCATATGGATCCAACTTAACAATATACACTCGTACCACCGATTTCCAATCCTTAAATAGGTGAACTTTTGGCAACGCACCAACCCTGAATGGAAAAAGCAAGGAAATAATTAGCCTTTCCCTGCAAGAATGGAAGAAATCATGTGCAGAAACACTGGTGGGGATGGCAGGGGGAAAATCCTCAAACCAGATGAAGTCTGGAACAGAAATGGATCTTCAGCATCCACTCATGGCAATCCCAGCCCTGCCATCTCCCCCAACCCAATCAGCCACAGAAAAAGGCAACTTCTCCCAGAAATTCAGTGTGAAATCCCTCCTGGGAGATGGGAAGCTGTGCAGGAACAGATTTAAGCTGTCATTTCATAGCTGCAGGTCAGTGCAGCAAAGCCAAAGATTTATTTCAGTTCTGCTTTGTTGCCTCTCCCGTTTCCAAGTATTTTTCTAACTAACACATGAGATACACAGTTGCATTTTCAAATAAATGCCTAAATACTAAATGTGTCTTGGTGCTCCTGCTTCATGTCATCCAATTCCTAGAAATACACGGAGAAGTGACTTTAAGTGAACCTCCCAGTTACTTCAAATGAAATTCTTGTTTCAGTAATCAGCTGGAGCTGTCCTGTGTGTGGTAAATAGCACTTCAGGATAATTACCTTGCACAGTGTCAGTAACTGCAATTCAGTATCTCAAAATGTATTCTGTACTCACCTTAAGTATAGTGGCAACAGTCTCTTGTGAGGCATTTCTCATATCCTCCCCATTTACAGACAAAATCTGATCTCCTTGAATTAATCTTCCATCTAGGTCTGCAGCTCCTCCTTTAACAATGTCAGAGATAAACACTCCACTTCCATTTCTAACAATGCAAGAAGCATATGGCTAATTACACAATCCAGTATTCTTTGGGAGACCAATTTAGATTACTTGCATTTAAGAGACATTAAAAGAAACCTGTGAGCAGAGGAAGAACCAGTTTTACACCCCATTCAGCTGTGTAAAAAAAAAAAAAATTGATGAGTTTTAAAACCACAGCATGTTTTGCTAATATTTAATGCTGTCTTTCCCCTTGAGCTGCTAGCTCTGACTGTATGAAACATAAAGATTTATGGAAACCACCATTTATATGAATAAAAATCCAAGGTTTGGCCTCAGATAGAGTTAAACTATCTCCTGGTGGGACATGGTGGACCTGGCAATGTTGGGTTAAAGGTTTGACTCAACAATCTTGGAAGGATTTTCCAACAGAAATGATTCTGTGGTTCCATGGTGTGAGCTGCTGCCAGCTGCAAGGCCAAGATTTGGCATTTTTTATCCTTCCCCTGAAGGACACAACACTTCCCACCCTGAATTACACCCCCAAGTATCATTTAACAGAGTTCAGAAATTGGGCTCCCTCAAAGGAGGGAATTCCCACTGAAGGATTCAGGGACAGCAGAGGAAGTTCAGCACAGAAGCAAAGGCTGGAGGGCTGGAGACTGTGATTACCATCTGCAGGGTAATTTACATAATCTAAATTAATTACCCACCCCACAATCTGCTCACAACACCTGGGTTCAACATTGCTACCCAAAAAACTGCTGTGGAAACTCTACTGACCACAGGCAGTCAGGATAATGACATGGTGCTTTGTAATTGCAAAAGTAAATTATTTTTGGCAATACAGGAGAGCATCTCCGACGCTGAGCAAGTGTCACACCATAAATCTCTTTTAGCAAAGGAAGATTAAAGCTATCAGTGCTCTGGTTTGAGTGATCTAATACCAATGGTTTAGAGATGTATCAGGGAAAAGTCACATTTTATTAGGCTGCTGTTAGCTCTCAATGTATTGCTCTCTACAACTCCCTGACAGGGAGGTTGAACCAGGACAGGAGGAAATGGCCTCAAGTTGTGCCAGGGGAGGTTTGGGTTGGATATCAGCAGGAATTTCTCCATGGAAATGGTGATTAGACATTGGCAGGGGCTGCCCAAGGAGGTTTGGAGTCCCCACCCCTGGAGGTGTCCAGGGAATGCCTGATGTGGCACTCAGTGCTCTGGGCTGGGTGACATCAGTCAAAGGTTGGACACAGTGACCTTGGAGGGTTTCCCAACCTCAGTGATTGTGTATCTCAGGTTCTGCTCTGAAGAACTGAACTTCTCCCCCAGACCTGCTCCATGCAGGGTGGCACAGTCACTCTGACCTGCTCAGGGCTTGCATCTAACTCAGCCTCTCACCTCCTTTGAACCAAGCACGAGCTAAACCTAACCCACAAATCCACCTGCAAAGGCACATCCTGGGATTTGGAAAGAGGAATGTTTATCCCTCAGTTCTGAAGCCACAAAAGCCATGGTTGGGGTCTCCAAGCCCTTAGCCAAGGCCACACTGATGCCACAGAAGGGTGAGCCCCCAGTTCTGCAGGTGGGACAAATTCTGCTCTTTATGGAGTTTTCCCTTTATTTCATCTTCCATTTAATGGCTACAGTTGTTCATACATCAAAAACTCAAATATTTCCAGTTTTGTGGAAGTGCTGTCGGATCACAGCCTCTCTTACCGTTTCCCGGCTATGCTGAGCCCCAGTCCTCGACCTGTTTTCTTTTGGATATCCACAGAGAAAACCTCCAGGTTCTCCTCATCTTTGTAATGTGCTTCATTCCTGTAAACCACCAGCTGCACCTTCTGGGGTGTCTGTCTGAGGGCAGTGATGGCTTCCTCGTGGCTGGCGCTGCGCAGATCGATCCCGTTCACCTGCAAGCATCAGTGTTTGCTTTCCCACTGGCATGGAGAAATGATCTTTCCATCACGCCCTGCCCGTGGCTGACAGCACAGATTTGTCACTTTGACACCCCTTGGTGGTTTTAATTGAGTGCTCCCACTTGCAGAGGGCTGAGATCCTGGGTTTCCTATGGAGTGTGGGCTGGGAGCTTTGTGCCACTGCCTGGAGTCGATCCCAACCATCAGAACATTTGGGGCTTGGGAGTTCTGGGTGTTCTTCCCTTCTTTTTAACCTCAAGCAATGCTTTTTTTCTCCAGCTACACAAAGTGGGCCCTGCTCCTCTGAGCTCCCTGTCTCTCACTGCTCAGATTCCTTCTCCCCCAGCTCTGAAGCATCATCAAGCTGAAACCAGAAGGAATCAGGAACACCAGGAAATAAATGGCCACAGAGAATCTCAGGCAGGATGTATTAAATGGTGATTTTCCTTTTTTTCCAATAGATGGCACACCAGACCACTCCTGGAGCACCCAGCTACGCTGCTCTTACCATAACCTGAGAAGGTTTCAGCATTTTAGTCATGTCAGGCAGAACAAGAAGCTCTGCTTCAATGTTCCATTAAAAAAAAACCTATTGCAACTTGAAACTTAAAACTCCTAATTTTGCCAGGGCTGATCCTCAGGTGCCTTTTAAGGTGTTTGCCAATATTCTGTCAACAAAATCACCTTCTATTTCTTAATACCAAAACTTATCAATACTTAGACATTTTTGAAGTCTCTCTAGGAAGTAGCATGAACTGTAACAGAATAACCACAAATGTTAATCCACTTCCACAAGTTTTAAGGCAGTGACAATACTTAGTATTTCTAGACAGGCAAAGCTGCAATCATACCTAATTTTACATTAAGATAATTCAGACCAATCTTTATTCTCTATATTCCTTTGTACCAATTCTGCACACATTTATTTACAAGTGCAATGATACTCTTTCCTTGACACAGGCACCTCTGTGTGCTTTATCACACTGATCTGAAACTAATTCAGAGCCATCTTTTTGACTAATACAGCCTTTAAAAGCTGAAATAATAACAACACCATGGCCTGCAGACATTAGCACTTTCCTGTTTGGCCAGAGAAGAATTAATTAACCTGCCCCATTTTTACCCCCTAATTATCCTGCTCTGTTAATCCACCGTTATTTATAAAACCAAAACAACATTCAGCCTCGACGCTAACAAAAATATTTGCAGTGCAAGAGCTGTAAAGACAACTCCCCAAGTACCCCTTGCTATTTTCCTAACCCTACACACCAAGGCCTTAATGGCCATGCTGGGAATTTGTCCTGAGCTGACAGCAGAGCTGCAAAGCAGCTGCACTGAACCCCTGCCTGACGCAAGTTTCATTTGCAGACCAACACTTCTCTCTTAACCCTTTCCCTCCACTTTTTTCCATGCTCTTCTGGAGGAAGAACACCACATTTATTCACAGCAGCCAGCTGGAGGAAGTGTGGCCTGGGGGAGCTGGTAGCTTCTGCAGGGATGCTGGGAGGGATGCTTGCAGGGATACTGTCAGGGATGCTGGGAGGGATGCTGGGAAGGATGCTACAGGGATACTGGGAAGGATGTGGGAAGGTTGTCAAGGGATACTGGAGGGATGTGGGAGGGATGCTGGGAAGGATGCTCACAGGGATGCTCACAGGGATACTGGGAAGGATGCTGGGAAGGTTGCTCACAGGGATACTGGCAGGGATGCTGGGAGAGATGCTCACAGGGATGCTCACAGGGATACTGGCAGGGATGCTGGGAGAGATGCTCACAGGGATGCTCAAGGGATACTGGCAGGGATGCTGGGAGAGATGCTCACAGGAATGCCCACAGGGATGCTCCAGCCACCCTCTCCCCACGTTATCCCAGCTCAATATTTGGATTTCAGGCAGAGCAGAGACAGGGAGTGCAGGCCTCCGAATGAAAGATTAAAGAGATGAATAATACTAAGCTATTGGACATGACAGCTGAACTATGTAATTCAAGAACTGCCTTGCTCAATTAAATTTAATGTATTCTCAATTTGTACCTTCAGTTTGTATGAATATATAAGGAAATATGAATTTTTCAGGACGTTCTTAGTGACAGAAGGCACGCCTCAAGTGTGGATCTCATTCAGCCTACAAGGGACCTCTGCTGAACTGAAAACAAGAATCCACAACCAAGCACAGACACAGAGAAAGTAATTTACCTCCAGAATCTGATCACCAGCCCAAAGTCTGCCATCTCGGGCTGCTGCTCCTTCTTCATAAACTTCATGGATCACTATGGCATCCTGTGGGAAGAAGGGGGTGGCATGAATCCTGTTCCCAAATATCCCAAACTGGCCACCATGACCCACCCCACACTTTCCACCAGCTCCACAGTAAAAAAGTGCAGCACTCCAAGTCAGGAGAAGCAAGATTGTAACACAGATTTTTAAAAATTTTCAGTATTTCGGGATAAGAAAATGACTCCTGTAATTAAAAACCAGTAAAAAGGCACAAAGATTTTTTTTTCCCCACTTCAGGGTAGTCTTGTCTAGAGCTTCTTCCATCATTTTTATACATTGGCATCAGCAGCACATGAACTCAGTGTGAACTGTTGTATTAATATCGTCTACTTTTAATGATATTATTTAAAACCAGATTCTTTGGAGCTATGAATATTTTTAGGGACTTGGCAAAGACCTCTGCTCTAAGCAAGGGCTGAATGCCTTGTGGTAAATAGCACTGGTTAAATCTGTAAGAAATGAAATCCAGAAGAAAGGAACAATGGCAAATGTTAGTTTATTACTGAGGTTGGAAAATGTAGGCAGTGGCAGATGTAGCTTCAGGGAAGGTTTCAGTGATTTAATCTTATTGCCAGCAATAGATGTCCCCAAAGAAAAAGCATTACAAAGAACATACTGTTCTCTTGCTGGTGCTTTCCCTTTGCATTGTTCTGGTTTGTTTCTCTTTTTTCTTTTTCCTTAAAGGAAAATATAGGTGGACATCTTGCTACAGCCTGCAGGATGGGATTGTCCAGCGTGCAAAACCTGCTCCTCTCCTCAGCATCACCAGCAAATTCAGAGCTGAGCCACCTTTCATTCCCTCTCCAGCTTAATGATGTGGACTTGCTGGAGCACAGCACCACTGCCACAGGTTCCCTCTGATCCATGGACACCAGTCCCTGAAAAAAGCCTGGAGGATTGTAATCACAAATGGATTACAGTTGATTTGAGAGCCTCAGATGGGGGAGAAGAGATTTCAATCTGCATAAATGAAGGGGAAATGCTATGAGCAGTGTAGCGAGTAATTAACAGAATCAAAAGAGTGCTTTGATTAAAAAATAAAACAAAATATACATATTATATATATATATTTTATATATATATTTGTATACACAAATATATATATATAAATATATATATATAAAAATACACATATATATAAATATATAAAAATATATATATATTTATATATATATAAATATATATATAAATATATATATTTTTTTATATATATGTAAATATATATATTTTTATATATATATGTATACACACCACTGGCAACTGCAGGTTTTTTTGGCAATAAGTGAAGCAACAAATACTAACAGAATGGAGCAACACATGCATGTCCATCCCAGCAGCCTCTGTGACGTGTTTTAGATCTTCTCCCTGTTGTTTGGGTTTGGGTTGTTGTGGGGTTTTGGTTGGTTGGTTTGGGGTATTTTTCACCTTTGTTTTACAAATGATGGTGTTACTCCAGAGGAGTGGCCAATGGGAGAACACAAAATATTGACCAGCTTGTCAAGGCAGCATCACTCACCAAGGACACACCAGGGCAGGGGATGACCATGAGGTTTGGCAGAAAATTGGCAGTGTGACCATGGAACTGCACACTGGGCAAAACACAGGATAGTCAAATTAAACATTTTCAGACTGGGTTTTATCTCAGATTTCCTAACCTCTAAGCAAAGACCTTTCAATCACATTTCTTTCAGTTCGTTCTCCATCTGCGGTTGCTTTAAAAACATCCACCAACCTGGAGCTCCCAGCTTCTCCCAGCACTGCTTTATTAAATGTAAAACTGCACATTCTGAGGGCTCAGCCTCAGGAACCACCGAATGCTATCAGTTTGGATAATCTGCATCATCTATTTGAAAAGGCAACACTTCAGTGTTACACTGCAGGTCCTGCATGTGTGGGAAGGCAGGGCTAGGACTAAAAATACATATGGCATGAAAAGGTACATTCCTGCTCGCTCTGTGCTTACCCTGCAGAAGGAAACATCTCCCTGACCTGCCAAAACACTCTTTTTCTTAAACATTTTTTTTTTTTAATAGTGTAGCTGAACCAGGCTTATCAAATCGATTAAAAACAGAATGGAGCAACATGTCTGTGATGCACTGTAGAGATTTCTAGTCCATTAACATAAATATCAGTTTTAGTTTTCCTTAGCTTATGAACCATGGCAAACAGATCTCTTTCCCCTGATACTTCTGGGATCAGCTCAAAGTAATTTTTTTCCTTACTCAGTAATTTTTTTCCCCAGGAGTAATTTTTTCCACTGGACCTAGTGGGATCTGGATAACACTCTGTTAGTTTTGATCATCCATGACAAATCACTAAAACCAAACTACAGATGTTAGTGACCATTTTTAATCACACCAACATTTTAAAGAAGTTTATGCAGTGAGGAGCTGTCATTTTCCAGTCATCTAACCAAGCCCTAAGCTGTAATGACTCTATCAACAGGCATGGATTGAAGCTAGAACTCCCCTCTCAGTGCCTCAGGAAAAAAGGGGATCTATTATGACTAAAACAATACATTTATTTAACAGATAGCTTTTGGTTTCTGGACATCTGCAGCTTCTGTTCACTTCAAATTCAATGTGTGCTTGATACCAAAGCCTAAATAGTTCTAAATCAATCAATCAAGAGGGATGCAGAGAAAGTGGTGTCAATGTTCAGCTAGAGATTGTGAATTCATGGTGGCTCTGGCCAGATTTTCCTATCCCTCCCCACCTCCTTTCACCACCAGTTTCATAGAGATTATGCCTCTCCATGGTCGAGCTTGGCAGAGTCACAAAAGCTGTTCGTGCAGAAGGGGAAATAAAAACACTCCTATCAAGAACACACTTGTTTAAAAAAAGATACCCAGCTGCTGAAAGCACATACTTCATAAAGTTTACAAATCCATTCAACAAACTGGGCCTTTAATCTTTGTATATTTTCACAAAGAACAGTCTGGGCCCATTGCACAAATGGGGAATTAATGCAGAGCTGAGCAGTTCTTGCAGGGGACAGAAGGATGAGGAATACAAGTTGACCCATGTAAACAGAGTTCCTCCATGCTAAACAAAGTCCACAATCCAAAATCTGGCAGGTGTAAACTGAGACCATGAAAACACTGAAAGAAAGGCAGACTTGAAGGGAATTTCTCTGCTACTGCTGAGATTGCCACCCTGGGCTGAAAAATGTTTATACTGAAGGGTCTGCAGTCCAAGGAAATGAAGCTGAATGCATTGACACACCACTGCACAGCCACAAAAATCACCTGCAGGCCAGAATAGTTCCCAAACATGGCAAAAGCACGTCTGGTTGGAATTTGATGTGCCCTAAACCTGTCAAGAAGCAGAAATGATCAGCAAAGCTGGCCACAAAGAGAAGGTATTTTGTGGGGTTCAGATCTGAGCTGTGGGACAGCTCCACCCCTCAGCAGCAGAGCATTGCTCTGACTGAGAACATCACTGTGACTGCACAGCTGTTGAGCAAAGGGAAGGAACAGCAGTGAGAAAATGAGGGTTTGGCTGTGGAGGAAAAAGCAGAGAAGCTGGAGAGCTTGTACAGCTTCTTGGTCAACACCTCAAAGAATAAACTTAGTGCAGAGCAAACAAAACTCAACAGTGAGGGCAAGGTGCCTGGCAGAAATTAGCATCCACCTCTGGAAAATACAGCTTGTGCAACGTGCCCAGCATGATCTGCACTGCCCTGCCCTTCATCTGGGCAGGGCAAGAGCCCTGAACTCCCGGGGAGTGAGATCTCAACTCCCTCCCCAGGCTGTGGATGTTTTCTGCTTGATTTGTAACAATCCAGAGACCCGTGAGGGGAAGAACTTCACACTCACCCCTCAGCAAAGGGCACAAACAGACATGTTAACTCTGAGAATTAAATTCTGTCAGACTGACAGCTTAATCTTTGTATCTGAAATGTCAGGAACTGGTATGGCAGAGACCCCAGGCTAGGACCACACAGCCCTGCCCTGACTGAGCCTTTGGGAGAAAGGTGGCAAAGTTAGCATCCTATTCAGGAGAGCCACTGACCAAGTGATCCTTAAAAGCCTGCAGGAGCATAAACCATGGGGAGAAAGTCTCTCAAGCTGCTGGCTTTGACTGCTTCACATGTTTCCTGCAAATTTACAGCTTCTGAGCCAGTCTCTCCAGCGTTTCTTTTCTGCTGTGCAGCTGTTCTTCAGCAGGAGAAGCAGCAGCTTTCCACTGAAAAGCTACTGGAAAACAACCCCCAGGCTGTTATTGGGAATGCTGGGAATAGAGAGTGAGGGAGGAAAAGGACACGAGACATGAAGGAGGCACAAGTATGAAGTACCAAGGGTATTTTGATGAAGTTGTATCCAGTGATGAAGGTGGATCAGGATGCAAAAGGGGTGATTTCAAAACAAGCAGAGCAGAGACATCACCATTTTCCTGGTGTTGGTTGGATTTGACAAGGAAAAAGGTCCAGATTGTAGTGGAGAGGCTTCCTGCACAGTACTGAACCATCCTGCACTACCACAACTCCTATTGCTCTGAGCTAAACTCTGCTGTGAGTTTGTCTTTGCTGAGCTGTTTCAGCTCATGAGCTCCAGCCATGAGCTGGATAGGATCAGAAGCTCACAGAAAGAAGATGAACCATTTCTCACTGAGGGCTGCAATAATGAGAGGATAATAATCCATAATCAATCTCAGAATGACTGAGAACCAATCCTACCACCAACCAGAACCACATATTCTGTGTAGGGAACGAAGCTTTCCGCATGGATTACAGCACTTTTCCTGAGGAAGACAAAGAGTAAACTCCAAATAAAACCACTCTCTGGAAAAGATGTTTTCTGATTGAGTTGGCAAGTTGTGTTTTCCTAAGCTAACATTACACATTTCCAGCTAATTTCCTACATAGCTACAAATGCTACACTAAATTAGCATTATTAAGGATAATAACACTGCGAGGGGTTTTGCTGACTGCAAGATCAGGGATTTATCTCTTTCCCAGGGCAACACCGTTAGTTACTTCATTTTCACCTTCTGCAATACTTTGTCTGGAGCAGTAAAATTGTAAAAATTTCCCTTTTACAGTCTGGTTCACAGATAAAAGCAGAAATCAACTGGTTGCACAGTGAGTTTCACTGGAGAATTAGCCCCACGCAGGAATCTCTCAGTAGTTAAAATAAACCCAGCTGCTGGTTACTTGTAGGCAGAGGAAATGACAGCAGTTATGTTATGATCTATGATCTCCCATTTGCAGATCCAAATGGAATCTCAAAGATAACTTTGCAGCAAGCAAGGGAGGGTGGAGGTCAAGCCCAAGCAAATCTTAAATGGGTTTATCTCATGCATCCTGCTGCAAATGCCTCCTCCTGGCACTCAGGGGTTTTGCCATTGCTGGAGTTCACAAACCATTAACAGGCACCCCAAATCCTCAGCCAAACACTACTGCAGTAAAACAGGCTGCAGAATGTAAAAATGTATTACTGTGTTAATGTAAAAATGCTTCACATTGCACGAGACCCAGAAACTGCCCTGCTCAAGGTCAAAACAAAAGCTCTGTTTCCCATTTAAGAACAAGCCCTTGCAAGAGGTGGTGTTCACTGGCCAACTTGCATAAAAAAGATTAATCCGCAATATCAATATGAATATAATTTTTCATACTAAAATACAGATTTATTTTAAGGAAGTGGATAGTATTTGTGTTACATTTTATAGGCCCCTATAGTTACATCTGGTCCTTATTTATTTAAATTTTATTCAGCTTGCATAATATTTTTGCTTACAGTTATATTCTCTAAGATCAGAAAAGCTAAAACCTGAAAATTCAATGGCACTATTCATTAACATTCCTTCGCTCTGCAGTCATAGACATTTGCAAGCTCTCCTTTGATTCTGAAATAATAAAACTAAGGTAATAAGATGTTTAGTGTAAAAATATATGACTTAAGTCAGAATGATAGAAAGAGCAATGTTCCTGTGAATCACATGCCAAAGCAAACCAAAGTTTTTCAAAAAGTATACATGCTCATTTTAGAGGGAATAATAAAACACAGAATGACATATTAAAACCTTAACTCTCTCACTCTCATTATTTTATTACGTTAAACAAAAAAAAAGAAAGAAAGAAATCAAGTTTGCAGTGTACAGAGCATAGCACAGGTTATAAAGAATGCATGAGGGTGTGTGTGACACAGGAAGCCAAAAGCCAAGGGTTTCAAGCAGCAGCAGCCAGGATCCTCCTCAAGTCCATCCTGACAGGTCCTGCTGCTTCTGTATATTGTCAGCTTCAATTCTGTGGTTGATTTACATTCCTGGAAGACACCAGCTCCTTCAAGCAAGGCCCTGCTACGCAAGCAAGCCCTACCAGCAGCTCAACCCTTGCCAAAGAGCCATCAAAGACATGATTTGCAAAACTTACTGCCCTAATTCCCTTTTGTGACAACTCATGTACGAAGCAGTTTGGGTTTGTCATGCTCCTGCAAGCCAACGTCCTCCTGGAATGATGATGAATCCACCAACTCCATTTCAATATCATCCAAGCAGGAGCCAAAGCCATTCCTCACAATTTCAAGCTAACTGCATTTACCACCCTGTCATTAAATTGCCTTCTGGTTTATGAATGTGGGTGAGGGTTTAGGAGGGATTGCATTTTTTTCCCTCTCCCAACCGCAGACTTTCCCTCCGCGATACCCGAGCCGCGATTACAAACTCAGGACTCCTGTTCCCATTTTTCATTCCATTGTTCCATTCCTTGTGTGGCAGATTTAACAGCAGCAGCAGCAGCATCTAGAGCCCATATATTGCTGGAATCCTCCTGAGGCCAATATCTCCCTTTTCATTTGTAGCTCCAATTTAAGCACATTTCACTAGAACACTCTCAGTCTTCGCTGCTGGGCTGGATGTCTGTCTGTGGAATCACTCAGACTTCAGCTGTCTGTACCTGATAAAGATATTTTTGCCTGGATTTAAACATAACTGAGGTGGGGAGGGTGGGATGAGAGCTCAGCCAGGGGGGAAGCTGTTCAGTGACACAGAAGTCACAAAGCCCTTTTGCTTAGGTTGGTCCCCACTGCTGACTGACTGCAGCAGGGCACAAAGCACAGCTCTCAGGCTTGGCTTTGCAGCAGCAACAGCCTGATTTTGGCAGCCTGGAGCCCTCACAGGGTAATTATCCCTCGCAGCTCCAGGGGCAAACAGTGGGCCTTGAACAGCTGCAGTTTCAAGTCACAGTTTTCCTGATTATTCCCTCGCTCTTCCTTAACAGATGGGGTTTGTTCAAGGGATGACTCACCTGGACTGACAGAATGAATCTAAATATTCTTCTGTCAAACTGCATCCCACCCTCAGGAAGCTCCCTAGAAAACCTTCTGGGCTCTCCAGGTGATCAGGGAAGTTTTTTCCTCCCCAGCTCCAGTGTTCAGCTCTCACACCAACTCGTGTTAGCTGAGCACAGGCATATTCTGCTGTTTTCTGTGTTCCAGCTCCCTGCCTTTATGGATCATTTTATTTTACAGATGGAGTACCTTTAAGTTTGTTAATTGCCTTAAAAATGGTTTTTATTAAAGTCAGCTGAAAGTCGAAGTACAAAAAGAAAATTTACCACATTCAGAGTAGACAACTCAGTATAAAAAATCCTCCATAAGAGGTCTGCTGTTGTTTACTACATAAAAGACACAGGATAAAGTATGTTTTTCTTCCTTTCTGGGGAAGGTTGAGATAATGACCACCCTCCACCTCCAGAGAGCCCTAAGTTACACCCCTGCAATCACCTTTTATATCAGAGGTGCCTCTTCAGCAATTAGCTGTGATTTGCAGCCTCAGCTGAGCCTCTGAGCTCTCCTCCCTCCCAGCTTCTCCAACCTGCCTGGAGGAACATTCCCACACCAGCCTTGAAATTGCTGAATCCCCTCTGGCATGGCTGAGTGTCTCAATCACCCAGGCAGCAAGGACAGAGTCAATAACCAGCAGTAATCAACTCGACCATTGCTAAATTATTCAGCTGGCAGTGAAGCAGTGCTCCCACCCTGCTCAGAAAATGTTTGTGTCTTATAGTGGTGCCTTTCCCATGTGCTGCCAGGAGAGAAATCCCTGAAAATCGACTGTCCTGGGTCATAGGAAATCATTGCAAGTTGGTAACTGGACAAGATATGGCAGCATTCACCAGTGTGGGGTGATGATGGGGTTGGGATTTCAGAGTATGATGGGATGGGGGGGGTTGGGAGGGACCTTAAAGCTCATCTCACTCCATCTCCTGCCACACAACACCTTCCACTAGGTCAGGTTGATCCAAGCCCTGTTCAACACCCACAGCCTCTCTGGACAAACCCCACATGCCACCTGGATGAGTACAAATGAAAACAATTCCTTGATACCCTGCTCTCTGAGGATTTAAGATGAAAACCTCACAGATTGAAATCTCACAGATGAAAATCCTGGGGAGCAGCATTAGAGCCTCAAACCTCATCCTGGGGATGTTTCTGAAAACACTTCTTTTTTTTTCCCCGTTTTAAATTCCCACTCTGAGGTTACTTTTACAAGTTTGATTGGACTACAACCAAAAAAAAATTATAAAAAAAATCCCAAACTGAAAGCCCTGTGCTTCAGCCAGCTCCACTCTGCACTTTAATTGCTTTAAAGCAGAGGCCATGTGTTGTGTTCTCTCAGGGGTACGTGGGAAGGTGAAATGAAAGTGAGTGAAGGAAAAAAAAATACTTACCAAAAAAAAAATCAACGCTTCGAGTGAAATGAAATAGAACTGCTCCAGGGCTAGAGCAGTCTGAAGATCAACAACATGAAGACAACTCCCAAGGACAATCCCTCCTTCCCCAAGCCTTTCCTGCAAGCACATCTTCCCAGCTGGTGCTGCCCCAGCACAGAGCCCCAGTCCTGGCTCATAATACATCAGTGGAAAGGCTTTGGGCTTTAATGGGATGGACATCTCCTCACCAAAAAACATTTCACAGGGGTTAAGACATCACTTTCCAACCTCCTGAACAAATTAACCTCCCTGCTCACAGGCTGTATTTTTCAAGTCTCTACTTGGTGATTCCTGATGAGATTCCTGAGGTTATGACTTAAAAGTTGCACTCAATATTTCATTTTGAAGCAGCCTGTCCCTGGCTGCCAGATTTATTATTCCAAAAGCTGGGCTTTGTACATCTTGTGCTCAAGGAAGATATAAAATATTCTGAGAGAGCTTTCCCATCCCGTGTGAGCTGCTGAGTACCCTCAGCTCAGCATTTTTAGATCAAGAGCATTTTAGTACCACATGGGTGAGGCCCTTGTAGGCTTGCCATGTCCATTTTAGGCTTGACACGTTCTAAAGAGCAGCATTCCTGGCTTCCCCCATGCTGATAAATTGCTTCTGAGATCCCAGGAGCTGAGGTTCAAATCCTTCAGGACTTTGTAGGCACTCCTGCTGAAGCCAATTACCATTCATTCTAATTTCTCTGCACTGCAGCAAACAGTGGGTCTTGGACACAAAATTTCTGCCACACCACGAGACCTTCAGGACTGATCAACTTATTTTATCTTGACTTTTAAAATACAAAAGATGTCCATCTGGATAACTGAGTTAAAACCAAATGACAGAGAGCAAGGCAGATACATCCCTCAGCTCCATGGACTTGCTTTGTTATATTTCTCTCCAAGCCATGAAACTCAGAAAGACAGAAACTTTCCTACAGCCCTGAGCAGTATTTGCTTTTACTCCTCATTATGTGAACTTCATTTCAACTCTTTACAAAAGGTTTTCTGACTCCAGGGCAAGAAAAAAAGGGAAGGCATCAAAATAATTTGGAGAAGATCAGAAGCACAAAGTAGACAGAAAAAGGGGAGGATGGCAGAAGGATCTTTAAGGTACTTTCCAACCCAAACTATTCCAGGATTATGTGATCCCAGCAACTCCTGCCTTGGAGGAGAAGGGTTTGCAGGGATTGTTTTGGAGAAGGAAGTTATGGAGAATCCCAGAAAGGTTCTCTGCACACAGCAAATGATCAGGTGAGACTGTGGTTTCCCAAAAGCAGCTTGTTTCCTATGAAACACCATTTCTTGCCTTTCAATGAGCAGAGTCAGAATTATGAAAAGAAACAGGGACTCGTTTTGGTAAGAACTGTAAGCTGAGGATCTGAAAAGTGGGGAGTTGGACCTCCCTCCCTTCATGGTTTCAGTTACTGCACTCTAGTGCATAGACTTTTAAAATCAGCTCCTAGGAGGGCACTTTAATGAATAAACTAATGCAAGTACAATACTTAACCAAAACCATTTACTCAATTTAAAGAATAAAACCCTTTGCATTTTTCTCATCTGCTCTGTAAAGCAGTTATTTACAATTTTCATTTATTTATATTAAAATCTCATGAAAGACACACACCATATTGCATCTGACAGACTGCCATGCATTATTTCCAAATTCCAGTTAAATGAAAAGGCAGGGAGATGACTAACACTGAGCAACTTATTTGAATTTACTCAACACTGAAGAGCTTCACAAAAGAAGGAGACTGGGGACAAAACTGCATGGCTGGAGAGAGTGAAAACTAACTCAGATCCATCTCCACGGGAAACAGAGCCATTCATCCCAACTTTCCATAACTGGAGACTGGGATGAATGGGACCAAAACATGATTTTTTCCCAATTTCAGCTTTCATGCTGTAAAAGGTCCAGCCCACACTCTGGAAAACAAAACTTTCTTTTTTCTTTTGACTTCCTTTCTTCTTTTCTTTTTTTTTTTTTTTTGGGCAGGAAGAAGACTACATTGCAACTGGCAGTACCTGCTGACACTTCCTGCACTTTGATACTTAATGATGCACCACTATGATATTTTGGGGAGTAACTGCAAATTACCAATGTAGCTCCATTGCCTGAAGTGTTTCTGTGTCAGGGAATTCAGGAGAACCCAGCAAAGACACCTCTGCAACAGACTTGTTTACTGAAAGAGCTGGATTTGACATTTAAAAAACTCAATCTGGCTTCTCTTACATTGCTGCAAAGCATCTCTCAAATGGAAAGTGGAGAGGAGACAGCAAGAGCAGAGGCAGAGAAGGGTTTAGCATCACTAATTTGCTGAGCTCACACTTGAACTGATACATTTTAATTCATCTGAAGATTTTTAAAAAAAAACCTGGCATATCCAAGAGGCAGATTAAGCCCAAAGACACAGAAAACAATAAAAGATTACCTTTGGTTTACCTCTGTTCTGCAAGGGCTCTGTTCTGGCAGGCTGATAAATCACAGTTTGTTTAAACAGCTACCGAGCATTTCTGCTCTCAAGACAGAGGTGTTATCCTTGCTGAGGCAGCTCAACCTCTGCAACATTAATTTCTAGCCCAGCCATTCTGGTAACTTACCTGCTTGCAGCTCCTAATTCACAATGCTTCAATAAAAGAAAACACATTTGCAACCTCTGACCACAGCAGAAAGCACTGCTGAAACACAATTTACACAGGAATTGCTGATCTGATACAAGGCAAAATTATCAATTTTTAAATGGTGATTATAGTTGTTGGTTTGTCCTCCCTGTCCTGAACAATTTCTTAGATCAATTACACATTCAGGGCATTATTATTTTCCTTGTTTTCTCTGTGTTTGACTGCAGCACATCTGAGTTGAACACAAACTCACCAGAGGAGTGTCTTTGCCACCAACAATGCTGAGCCCAAGGCCTGAGCGACCCTTGGAGATCTCGATGGTCATCTCCTGCCCTGGAACTATGGGACAAGTGGCTGGATCCACAGGCTGTGGAGCTGGGAAGACACCTAGGAACATGAAAAGGGGAAGAAATAAGTCACAAAATGCAATAAGAAAATGAGAATACCAAAGGAATTGTATGACAACAACTAATTAAGATTTTTTTTGCTCATCATGTTAACAAAATTGAACTAGAAGAGCACTCTCAGTCACTGCTGAAGTGTCTAAATCAGAGTGACTGGAGTTCTGGGAATAAGTGCTCACAGGAAATGCCTGTGAGGACATCTAATTCAGTTTTAACCTCTACAATTCAGACCATGATGGAAAGGGATATTCCATTCAGGACAGATAAAGCCATATTCCAGCACCATGGAATGAACAGGCTGTCCCAATTTGTCCTTCCTTCTATTTCAGGCAAAAAGAAGAACATCTTTCTATGTAAAAGTTGGGAAAAACAAGACTCCTTCAAGCTCTCAAAAATTGCCGAAGTAGGGAAAAATACAAACATTTCATAAAATAACTTAGAATAGATCACTGGATGTTCAAAGAAACAAAACTTCAACAAAAGTCATCTGGAAAACAAAATGAAAACATCCATCTTGGGTTAGGCTACTAAAAATGCAACATATTGTGGAAAAATCCCTGATTCCTACTACGGAATACATAAAATTCAAAAATACTACGGAATATGTAAAAATACAATATATTGTGGAAAAATCCCTGATTCCTACTACGGAATACGTAAAATTCAAATATACTACGGCATATGTAAAAATACAATATATTGTGGAAAAATCCCTGATTCCTACTATGGAATATGTAAAATTCAAAAATACTACGGCATATGTAAAAATACAATATATTGTGGAAAAATCCCTGATTCCTACTACAGAATATGAAAATTCAAAAATACTACGGAATATGTAAAAATACAATATATTGGGGAAAAATCCCTGATTTCTACTACGGAATATGTAAAATTCAAAAACACTACGGAATATGTAAAAATAGAATATATTGTGGAAAAATCCCTGGTTCCTACTACGGAATATGAAAATTCAAAAATACTACGGAATATGTAAAAATAGAATATATTGTGGAAAAATCCCTGATTCCTACTATGGAATATGAAAATTCAAAAATACTACGGAATATGTAAAAATACAATATATTGTGGAAAAATCCCTGGTTCCTACTACGGCTGGTGACTTCTGCCTCTGGAGAAAGGTAGGCAGGCGTTGGCTCCAGGGGTATCTCCTGGGAGCTCCCTGGTGCTTTCGTTGAAGATTTCGACTGTTTGATCTGGTTGAGGACCTAAAAGCAAAGCAGAGGGAGGAGAAATCAATTACCAGCCACAGAAAGGCTTGATATGATGAAATCATTATCATCAGCTGCTGGTTATCGTGCCTCAGTAAATCCTCAAAATCAATAGAAGGAAAACAAGCGATTTCCGCACAGTTGAAGGGGAGCCAGTAATTTTTTAAGTTTCCGTCAATGAAATTATTAAATTAAAAATTATTTTAATGTCTCCCCCTTCCCCACATAAATCACTCAATCTTCAACTAGTTCAAGCCCTCAGAACCTCCCTTACTGGTTAATATAAACACACAAACATTTTCCTAGATGTACAAACATTTTCCAAATAAACACAAAAACATTTTTCTAAACGTACAAACGTTTTCCAAAACACACAAACATTTTCCTACATTTTCCGGGAGTTGCTCCTCTGTCTCCTGCACATCTGCCACCACTGGTTTGTCAGCTTTACATTTCACATCCTAAAAGAAAAAAAAAAAAAGAAAGTGAGGTGGATTGAAAATGTCCCATCAGCTTCAATAAAATATCCTCCAAAACCCACAATGGTGATTCTAGGCAAACACGGTGAAAACCCCTTGATAAATAGTCTGTTTTGCAGAAAAGATAAGTATCAACTTCCAAAGATTATTTAAAATATTTTTCAAATATTCCAAAGATACTGTGCATGTCAGAAAGAATTTCTAATTAAGCTGGTAATTTATAGATTAAAAAGAAAAAAGAATTGTAGGTAACTCATGCTTGGAGATACTGGCCTTGTTTGCTGCAGCTTTATTATGTTAAATCACGCCAACTTTTTTTTCCCCCTTGAATTTTTCTCCAAACTCGCTGTAACTCTACAACTGCAACTATTATCCAAAAGGATAACAGGAAAAAAAAGATAAAGTGGTGATCTCATTGTATTATCAGAGGTGTCAGGGGAGAAATGGGAAGACTGCTTTGTCATTTTCTGAGAGATTGTTTTAATGAGCAGTGAAAAATTACTTCATACTTCCCATTTTCATTGTGATATGTGACTGAAATATAAAGTCTCATCTTGCACAGCAAGCAAGCACCAGGCACCACCTTTACATCTCTCTGATCTTATAGCTGAGGCTGTGCTGGAGGTACTTGAATAAAATAAGCACCAAAAGCACTCAGCCCAAATATTTTAATTCCAATTCAACCCCCTCAGCTCCATGCAAAAGCACTTTTACACAGCTCCTCCTCTTTGCCAGTGCTTCAAGGATGTGTTTTCTGTTTGAGGTGAAGGCAGATTATTGTTCAGAGCTCAAACCTTTAAAGGCAAACAAATCCATTCTCACACACCATTTTCAGCTTGGTCAAATTAGAACTTCTAAAATATCCCAAAGCAAATCAATTTTTTTTTTCAATTTATCAATTCTGCTCCAAGGACACCTTGGAAAGGCAGATTGCTGCAGCCCTCAGAAACCCAGAACCTTCTCTCAGGCCACCTCAAACCTCAGCTAATAAACATGCAGACTTTGCCTAACACTTCCACTGGCTCCAGTTCAGAAACAAAGTTGTTTTCCTTCCCCCTTCTTATCATCCAAGCCTACAATGATGTCCATTATACAACTTTATAGCTTTTAAAGTGATGAAGTGACAACAAAGGGTATGTTGTGAGAGACTGACAAATTTATCAGCAACAGATGAATAGAGAATGATGTGAATTTTTACATTTTCCTTTCATTACAGCTGTCACTTGGTGAGACATCCTGCCCATGCTTTGAGCTGTACATACTTGTGGAAGATCTCTGCTGATAAGCACATACTTTTTATTTACTCAGTCAACTTGATCTTACTTGTTGACTTTTACATTCCTGACTTCTCCTGACATATGAGTGAGAAATTCAGTAACAATGGTGAAGCAGCACTGAGGTAGCAAACCATCCTGCTATGAAAAACAAGTCAGTGTTTTCTTTTGCTCCCACAGTCACTGAAGACTGCAAGAGAAATCTCCTTTCCCTAAAATACCAGTTTCTCTTGTGCTGCACTGAGAAGTATTAATGCCAGTTGTGCCTACAAAGCCACTTCCTTCTGGCCAGAACCAGAACTGGGATCCCCTCAGAAATATTTCCCATGTAGCTTTAAAATCCTGATGGTAAGAAAACTCTGAAATTGTGAAGCTGGATTTTGCCACTGTTTTCCATCCATTTTTAGCCCCAAACCAAGGACTGCCCCAACAGAGGCATCTTCCCTCCACTCCTCTCTTGGATTGCTGCAATTTCTTTTCTCCATTAAATTCACCCTTCCTCTAACACCACTCAAAAAGCTGCACAGCACTATAAGCTACACCAAATGTTCATTTTTGTATAACATATTTAATATATTTTTATCCTCTTCAGTCTTTAAGCAATTTCTTGCATTACCTTGCAATGCCTCTAAAATTTCTTGCCAAGTTGAGCAAGAGCCCCAATGAAACAAGGTGAATGACACCTGCAAATACATCCACTGAAACTCTGATTCATTTCTATTCCAGCCCATCACAGGAATCTGCACAAGGCTACCAAATAGCAATGATTCAACCTTTTTGTAATCCATTGGGGACATAAATCAATCCATGGGTGATTAATTCCGATGCTTGAATAGCACATAACACTTCCTAACTCTCAGAATTTGCAGACTCATTAATTAAACACTCACTAGCTACAGAGCATTGTGTATATTCAATTTACATTTGCAAACCCCAAGACGCTCCTTGTATAAAAGACATGATGGAGCTGGAAGAAGACATCTAAGGGGGAAAAAAAAAATCCAGAAATGTCAGGTTTGCTTAGCTGAGGACACAGACTGTGCACACACAGCAAGGGCTGCACTCCTTGAAACTGGAGCAGGCAGCAAAAAGACTCTCTCAGCAAATCTGAGGTACCTCCAGCTTAGCCACGTTTAGTATTTTCCATTTCAAACTTTCAACACAGAGGCCAAAAAAAAGAGATTAGAGCTGCACCCTGAAGGACTTTCAGATTCCTGATAACGCGTGATCCTGACCTATTAAACAACAAAAAGCTCCATCTGTATCAATGAGAAGTTCAGTATTTATTACAGGGCGCACTGACAGAACCACATTAAACCACAAGTTATGGCCTTAATGTAGAAATTACTGAGAGCAACTCTATAGCTGTGTTATTCAGGAGGCCAGACTAGATTATGATAATAGACATTTTGGCCTTAGAATTTATGAAGCTATGAATAGAAATAAGAATATGATTTACAGACCAGGCTTTTTCAAACGTTTGTCACACATGGATGGCAGGAGTGGAAATGCAATCCCCTCCCTCACCAAGAACCCAAAGAGGGCCAAAATGCTCCATGAAAACTCTTATCTTGGTATTTTAACAAGTTTTACTGAGTGCTTAGTTCACAAAAGCAGGCTGTGCATGTAAAGCTGAATTTGATTCTGCTCTTACATGGAAATTATTTGACAAAAGTGCTGCAACACTCTGATAAAAAGGCAGAGAAAACCAACCAAGCCAAGAAAACCAACCAAGCCAGTGAGCCTCCATTTTCTAACCTCTGATCATCATTAAATATTGCTTTAGGTCACTCACAGCTTTGGTGGGTTCCTCATCAGCCAAGCTTTTCATGACAACTTCCAAACTCGGGTCTTCCTCACCACTTGCAGGTTCAGTGCCACTGTGGTCCTGGAGAAAGGATTAACAACAGATTTTACACATTTTTCTGCCTCCCAGAACAGCTAAAGAGAAAAATCACTTTAAACCCTTTTTTGTTGTTATTTTTATACAACAATCTCTGGAACAGAGGTGCTCCAGCCCTGGGAGCAGCTCTGTGGCTGAGATTTTACATTTAAGCAAATAACTTAATGAGATATTTTACATTTAAGTGAATAACTCAAATGTCTCGACCACCCCTTGAGCGGACAAAGTACCTCTGTTCATTCTGCAACAAAATATCTCATTCTGTGGCTTTCTGGTCTACAGAAATTAATATTTAGCATGTTTTATTTCTTTATTTCTTTTTTAGCATGTTTTATTTTTTTATTTATTGCCCACAGAATCACACCACAGCACAGCTTTAGCCTGACCTGAAACTGTGCAATGAAGCCAGACCCTGATTTAAGGTGTATTTGCTGTTTATCACTTTTCATATTAAAATACATTCATTAAGATAAAGAGATAAGATGAAGATAAAGAGATAAGATAAAGAGATAAGCTGAAGAAAACAAACACAATAATCCATGGTAACTATGGCACTCTGATATTCCATTACACCAGCCAAGCTGTTTAATGTGATCTGACAAGTTACATGCAGGGTGCATGTAACACAC
Source organism: Entomyzon cyanotis (assembly GCA_024500445.1). NCBI lineage: Eukaryota > Metazoa > Chordata > Aves > Passeriformes > Meliphagidae > Entomyzon > Entomyzon cyanotis. Next base: position 2,447,095 of record JAKEPQ010001020.1, read on the forward strand.
AATGTTAAATATTTATGTGGTATTTCTAGGATATTTGAAGATATAATTTCAAGATATAATTTCAAGGCTGTTTTTTCTTTATTTAAAGACAGGAAGAGCTGCCAAAGAAAGCAATGTAAACTTCTGTGTAACATCACTATATTTGGTTATGTTTATTTTCTATAATAAAAAGATACCAGCTAGAAGGAAAAACCTGCATTTACTTATAAAACAAACACAATGTAAATAGTAAGAACTTGCCATTAATGCATGAAACTCGACCTACAAGCATCTACCTCTAGAGGCAAACAAAGACCCACTTTGGTAGAGTCTAATTCCAGCCACTCAACCCCAGCACAGAATGTGCCTAAACAAAGCTTCGTGCTTCATCCTGAAGACACAAATATTAAACAAAGCTGGGAATAAATGCAGATTTTAAAGAGACAACAAAACGAAAAGGATCTGTGTAAACTGTAGAGAAATTTGCAATGCAGCAGCTGCACCTGGGATGTGCTGCTGGTGTGGAGGGGAGAAGGAAAAGCCAAAGCACTGTCCAAAAATGACTCAGATCCAAATAAAATCCAAGCAGTTCTTGCACTGTAAAACAACAGGCCTGCAAGGAGCAGCCATCAGAGGGAATAAAATCTGGAAAACAACAGCAAGTGTGCAAACAGGAGATGAATTCAGAGTTACCTCCTGTGGCCCCTGCTGAGGGATCCCAGCCAGGCTCATGGAAAATACCAGCAGTTCAATGCATCATGAATTTATTGAGGCAAAACCAAACCCCAATCGAATTACAAAACATCTTTTGCTTTATTAGCTCAGATAGAAATAGAATTAAAAAGCAACAGCAAGGCTAACCATGTAGTTTATCCAGAAAATTTAGTTATGCCATATTGAGATGTCAGAATGATAACAAGTGTGGTGGCTGCAGGGATTCCTGGTGCACAGGGGAGCAATCAGTCTGCTCTGGGGCTGGTGAAGCAACAAAAATCACGGAAAACACTGGCAACATGACCAACTGAGATTGGTTTTGCACTGGAAAATTGTTCCAGGCAAAAGTGCCTCACCAGGACCACTCCGACCAGGTGAAGAAGGAGCAGGACAGGAGGTGGCAAGGATTTAATTTGGAGCCTTTCCTTTCCTCCTGTGCAGCAATAACCTGTTTAATACCTGCTGGTAATGCCATGCAGGTCTGTCAGCAACAAGGAGATCGATAAAAAACAGACAGGGGAAAATAAGCCTATTAGGCCAAGTCTCTACCCAATGCATTTGATGATCTCTGGTTTAATTACACAAGGTGCTCGAACTTATCACGAGCTGCTAATTATGATTAATCTCTCCAATTTAGCAGTCCCTAATTAAAAACAACAGCCCACAAAGCTTACCTCAATGGAAGAGTGGGAGCCTGAAGGCAGTGGGAAGGGAGTGACAGCCATCTGGTTGACTGCATCTTCACTCCTGTACAACAAAAAATCCCAACACGTTACACACCAAACCAGGACGGACAAACTTTTCCTTCCAGTTGGTTCTGCCCACTGAGAAAATCCCCTCAGCAGCACAAAAACTGTTTCTTACCAGAGCTGCAGCTTTGCAAATCATTTCATTTTTGCTCTGGTTCTTTGCTCCCCAACAGATCACATCTCTGCATGGGACCAGAGTAGGTTCATCTGGGACACACTGACTTCATGTCCTTGGGAAATCTAATTCTGTGGGGATTATCTGAGGATGCAGTTGGAGCTCATGGTCCTTCCACATCCATTGAAGTGCTGACACTTAGCCTTTTTCAATAGTCTCTACATCTGTAAACTGCTTGTTTATAGTCTCACATTCACATTGCTCAAATACGCCTGCTTTAATAGAATAGATTGTTTTTTCTCTTTTATTTGTCCATTTTTCTAAAAGATTCAATGTAAAAACTTGGAAAAAATGCAGGGAGAAGAGCAGATGAACATTGATTCTCCCTAGACATAAAGTGAATTATTTTTCCAAAATGCTCATGATGTAAGGCATCTTTTTCTCTCTCTTTAAAATACTTCTGAAGTTGACATCTGATTACTTTGTTACTTTTTCTTTGTTTTATTATACAGTATTCTGCCTTGCTAATGTTTTTCCTCGACTGCCATTTAAACTGATTTGTTTTCTGCAATCAGCTCTGCTTTTTTTTTTTGGCCTCTGTAAAATGAAACCAGGTAACAGATTGATTCAGTGATATCGCTTAAGGAAAATCATCATAGAATTATGAAATGGTTTGGGTTGGAAAGGACCTTAAAGCTCATCCAGTGTCACCCCTACCACGGCAGGGACACCTTCCACTGTCCCAGGTTGCTCCAAACCTCATCCAGCCTGGCCTTGGACAGTGCCAGGGATCCAGGGGCAGCCACAGCTTCTCTGGGAAATCCATTCCAAAGTCTCCCCACCCTCACAGGGAACAATTCCTTCCCAATATCCAACCCAAACCTCCCCTCAGCCAGTTTAAAGCCATTCCCCCCTTCCTATATCTTCCTGCCTTTCCACTAAGTCCCTCTCCATCCTTTTTTTGGAGGGAAATCAGTTATGCTGCTGCTTCACCGGTCTTAGATGAAAGGACGTGACTTCTCATGGCTCTTCTGGGTTTGATTTTTTTACCACGTTCCTTGTTACTGTGACACGAGCAAAATTCTTTCCTCTTTAATTTCTGCAACAAACTATTAGACTAGCACGTGTTTAAGCACATTTTATGGAAGTGCCTGAAAGAAAAAAAGTCTCATTTTCCTCCTGAAGGGTTAAAACCCACAGAGCTAGCATATCCTGATCACTGAGAAATAACACTGTGAATCAACAGCTCTCAGCACAGCAGCACAGGGGAGTCACAGGCATTGGAAATGATAAATCCTGCAGGCAAAGGTTGGTGAATTCATTTACTTATCTCCAACCACACAGCCACACCATTCAAAGGAGCTGGCTGGGTGCTGCTCAGTGCTCTCCTGGCTCCCAGCCTCTCCTCCTGGCCCTGCTCAGAGCCCTGCAGCACTGAGAACCCAGCCTGGGAGAGGCTTTGGGGTGCAGAGGTGCAGGGCCAGCACAGGCATGGGCACCAAACCCACGAATTTCATCAGCATTGCACAATTTCCAAGTGCATTCCACCCCACGAGGCATGCTGGGCAAGGCCAGTTTTCCCTGCCCTTATCTCCGTGAGACATCGACCTCATTACAGTGCTTTTCTAACCTACAGGAATAAATCAGCACACTGATTTTTCCTTGACTGCAGAGGTTTTCCTGACAATAGTTTATGTGGAGCACAATCAGCATGAGAACTAAGCCCTCTCTGGAGCTCACAATGCATGCTGCTTGCTGTGCAATTAGGAGCAAACATGGGAATAAAAAGAAATATATATATATACATATATACGTACACATATATATATATACATACACACACACACATATGTATATACACATATATATGTATACACACACATATACACACACACACACACACATATATATATATGCCTTCGTAAGAAATACCCTAAAAATTTCTAGACACAATCTTCATGACAAACTCGGGTGTAATTAATTATCCAAACTAGATTTCACTTCACAGACACACACCTTTGGGGTTTTTTTTTTCCCATCAGTGGGAAAATATCTTTATGCAGCTTTAAATGGATAGCCATTTTTGTTCCAAGCAATTAAAAAACACTTATGGTAATTCCCGGGGGAAAAAAAATGCAAAAATATAAAAAAACCCCAAGGTTACACAGTGTCACAACTTGTAATCTCCCCCTGCTAGGACTCGTACATATTTAAATACTTTAATGCTGCTTCAAAGGAGAATGCTTCAAAGCAGAATCAAAGTGGGAATATATTTTAAAGTGACAGATCTAATAATAAATTGCTGTTTCTGCTCTCCACTTCCACAAGTGTCCTCGACTAAAACATGAATTTATTTACAGCTAAAGGGAGCAATCATTTTCTTTTGATGCAGAGGCAGACAGCTTAGAAGTCTGAACATCATATTTAAATTACAGCGACTGCAAACGAGCATTCAACATATTTGCCAATAGTTGCTCCAGAACCACCTCCAAAAAAGCTGTTCTCAGCTACTGCTGCTCAGTGCTTGGGGTTAAAGTGTCTAAACCTTCACACTCAAGATTCAGGCTTCATTCCTTACTGCATTTGACATCTTTCTTGTCTAAATAGGACCCCTGGATATTCCCCATCCTGCCTTATAGACAGAGAGAAAAACTCCTGATGTTTTGCTCTGTCTGCACCTTTGCAGCTGAAGCAAAATAAATACATTTATTACTGACTTCACTGCCACAAATAGTCAGTACAAAAGGAGGCTAAAGAGAGCCATATGCAAATAGAAATCCAAAGGGAATTCCCATTCCATGCTGCAGGAAGTAAAGGGAGTTGTAGTTGGGTGCTGTAAGGCAAAACCAAGAGAAATCCCAACCCAGACCCAAATGGCCTAAATGACCTAATTTATCCCAGGACACACCAAATTGCTCTCAGGGAGCTCCTGACAACTGTTGAACACACCACAGACATCCAGATGTCCTCTGGATGGGTGAAGTGAGGGAGATGAACCTCCTGCCAAACCATCTGCAGCTCCACAGTTCATCAACAGCTCTGCAAGGGGCTGGAGGTGCTTTTTTGGGGGTACAAAGTACACCAGGAATCAGAAGAAAAACCCAACAGCTTGCATGAAGTGACACATCTTAGATGGAAGAGAGCTGTGGAAAAAGGGAATGAATGTTTGCTCTGTAAGGTGACTCCAGGACATAAAGTCCTGCAGATTATAGAAAATTTATATTGTCCACATACTGCTTGTTAAATTAGTTTTTTTTTTTAAAAAATCAGGGTAGGATCTCGTATTTTCTCATCTCTGTTTTCCCTCTAGAAGTTCCTTTGGAAAAGAGGAGCTGCAGGAAAGCTGCACACTGAGCAAACACGTTGGGTTTCTCCTTCAGCTGGGTCAAGGCAGGAGCTCTGTGCTGTGCATCTTCCCAAAAAATCTCTCCTCCAGCAGCAAGAACAGTCTTGTTCTCCACTTCCTCTCCATCCACTCCCAATTACATGGGAGCCACAGGCACACAGGTATTTTAAATGAGCAACTAATGTTCATATAAACTGCAGCTTAGGTCATCAAAGGTTTTGAAGGAGCCCAAATTACTGCACTTCCTGAACTGTGCTCTTGTTCCCACATGTGTATGACAGAGAGGAGGAAACAGCTCTGGAGAAAACAGGAAAAGTTCAAACTTGCACACACACAGGGCCTGGCAAGGGCTTATTTTTAAAGCTTTCCCACATGAAAGAACCTGAGCAATCAAAGCAAGTAAAAACAGGAGTTCATGCTCTTAAAATATGGCCAATTATGTCGGTTTGAACAAATGTAAAAATAATTTCTAAAGCATGACAGTATTTGAGAGTGGCGTTAAATATAAAATGTCACTTCTAGAGGCTCTGAAAGAAGAGTCAAAGTCACAGCAATGGGGAGTGTTGAACAGCCCAGAAGTGCCCTGGCTTTCCCAGTCCTTGGGGTAGAATGGATCTCTCTCCTTTGCACATCCCCAAAAATATCACAGCTGGAAATGGAAGGAGGGGTTGGGTGGCAGAGATCTGTGGGTTCTCCAAAGAGCTAAAATCCCATCAGCAGGAATCAGCAATATCAGAGCAGTGGCAGCAGTGTGGGAGGGATCTGGACAGATAACAGATGGGATTTAAATCAGAAGAAACCCTCACTATTAAAGCATTTCTCATGGTCTATCACAGCACAAGACAATTTTCTTTTAAGGGATAAAGGTAGACCAAAGAGTGACTCTCAGGACCAAACACAATGGGAGGATGGTTTGAAATCAGTGGAATTCACTTTGATTCAAGCATTCAGCTCTATTTGATCTGCTTATTATACCAACACTGAAGCACCAAACCAGACTAAAGGCAGTTAATTGAGCATGGAAAAAAACCACTGAATTTGCTGAATCATAAAAATCTCACTGCAAAAGAGCATTCTGATATAAACTGGATTTCCTACTCCAGATATAAAATCTAATTATATTGTTTCATTATGCATGTTACAAGGATGGACTTACAACACATGAACAAAACCCACAATGGGTAGAAACATCCAATTTTGGGGACTGGGGCACAGACACCCCTAAAGAAGCAAGGTCCTTTCTCATATTATTACCTGGCTAATTCCTCTTGGAGAATCAGACCAAGAATTTCAAAAAGTAACTAAGATATTACATCCCTTACTGCTCCCTGAAAAAAGAAAAGTGACACTAGAATTGCAAACCTTTTAGATGCTCTTAGAAGCTCAAGTAATTAATGAGACCACTGGGAGAAAGGGTTGTGTTAAGACCTATATTTTGGAATCTGGCCAAAATCAACTGTTTTAAATAATCATCGTCAACTTAATTGAGGAAAAGATGCTCAGAAAGCAGAGTGAGAAGCCTTCAAACACAAGGGGATGTCTGTGATTCTCACAACAGCTACTGCACTGTGTCTCATCAGCAAAAATTGCAGGAAAGGGTGGGAATGCAATTGTAACACTACCTGGGTATAAAAAAAGTGTGAAGAGATTTTTACAGCACTAATGGTAAAGTCAGGATTTTAGCAAAAAGTCCGAAAGGCTGAGGATACCTTTTATCCTTTATCTTCATCTAGAAAAAAAATAAATAAATTGGGGGTTGGACCCGTCCCCCCCCCCCCTCCCCCCCCCCCCGGGGGGGGCGGGGGCCCCCCTCCCCCCTCTCCTCCCTCTCTCTCCCCCCCTTTCCCCCCCCCCCCCCCCCCCCTCCAACCCCCCGGGGGGCGCCATTCCCCCCCCCGGGCCTTGCGGTCCCCCCCCCCCCACTTTTGCCGGCCGCCTCGGCCTTCCCTCGCTCCCCGGGGGTTTGCGGCGCCCGGGTTTCCCCCCCCCCCCCCCCCCCTTCCTCCGCCCCCCTCACTTTTTCCCTCCCCTCCTCCTCCTCCACACAAGAGGAAGTTGTTTGTTTCAGTCCGCTCCCCCCCCAACCCCCTCCTTCGGCGGGGGAAAACCCGCCCCCCCCCCCTCCCCCCCCCCGGGCATTTCCCTAGTGTTAAAACGGTTTGCCAAACCCCCCCCCAAACAAGTAAATCACAGAACCCCCCTATCTCTACTTCCAAAATTTCTGTTGCCATCCCGTCAATCCAAATCGCGCGGGCCAAGAAGGAAAGTTTAATTACTAACAGAGTTGGAGGATAAATCCAAAAATAAACTTTCTACTTTTGTTCCCCCTCCTCTTCGACCTATAGTTTCACCCCCTTTCCTCCTTTACAGTCAACAAGCCGGTGGTGGGGGCAGGGTGTGGGGTCTCTTTTCAGTCCACAGAGCAGATTCTCAAATTTACTCATCACCACAATTCTTCTACTACAAATACTCTTTATCTCTACTTATTCTCTCTCTCTCCAGAATTTTCTTTCTTCTCACCCCACTCTTAAGAAGCATTCTCACTCACCCCCCCTTTTTTTCTTTCAAACAGAAAAGGGGGAGTTGGGGGTTTTGTCATCAATAGGAAAAGAGGTTTTATAAGGTTTAGAGAGAATTTTGAGAACTTCTTTGGGTGGTAATCTAGAAATGGAAATTCTGTGAAATGGTTTTTGTCCATAGGGTGTTGAATCTCTGAGGGAGTTATTAGAGCAAGTTTTCTCTTTGAAGTTGATTTTATTTAGATGAGACTCCACTTTACATTTTAGGATATGTCTTTGGATGGGCTGTGGGTGTTTTTGCTCTGTGGTCATGGGTGAGGGGGATTGCCTCCATGTTATGTTAGAGAGGGTTTTAGTAGATGGTCCTCTCCCCACCTTTTATGACCTTTTATGTGTTTCCTCTAATATTTTACTACTCCTCCTCCTCAACTAAAAAAGTGAAAGAATGTTTTTGTTTGAATTTTTTAAATATGTTTTAAGAGGTATATAATTAATTGAATATTTAGGATGAGTTTTGTGATGAAAATTAATAGGATTTATTAATTGGTATTTAATATTAAAAAGTGGATGATCTTTAACGTCCTTTCCAAACCATTTTATGAAGTTATTTAATGATAGTTATTACAGCTCTCACAGAAAAGCTTTTCTGTGCCCAGGAATTTCTGGGCTTCTTTCACAACTGATTAAGGAGTTTATGGAAACATCCCCCTGCCCTGCACATGAACCACAACACCAGGAATAGGAAAACCTTGATGCTTTTTCCTGCTTCCAAGGGGAAAGCAGCACAGTTATCACTCAGCATCCTCCATCTCAGGGGAAAAAAGGCCTCAGGGTATCAGAGAGGGTACCTGAAATAGCCCAAGAATTCCACCAGTTTGGCTTTTGTGCCCTAGGTCAGCTCAGTCAGGACCTTTTTAGGCTGTGTATTGATGTTTTTCTGGGAAATTATTATCTACTCAGGTTTTTCGCTGGTGAAATGGGAATATTCATATTTTTATGAACACGAAGACTGAATTAATTTCTCTCACAGCTCCTGCAGTCCATGTCATTTAGCTATGGCATAATGCAGCCAAAACACACCCAGGGGCACACAGAGGCCACAGCTCATGTTTTCACTCACCAGCATCCACTGGGTTTGTGGTCTGAGGTGGAGGAAAGGGAAGCACAAGACAGACTGGGCTCATGGAATGTAGTCTGCATGGGAAGAGAAAATAATTCTCTTTTCTCCTTAAAACCCACATTTAAGAGAGACAGCCTAGCTTGTCTTTGCTCAAACTTGACCACACATCAAAAACCGAGGGACATGAGTTTTCTCCCCACGTCTGGGGCAGTGATCCAGTTACTGAGGACATCCTCTCAGTGGGAGAATTCCTTTTTATTGCTGTTCCAGCAGCTGCCTGGGTTGAGCAAACAGACCCATCAGCTGTCAGTGCAAGGCCAAGATGTTGTGCTCTTGGGGAGGCAGAACTTTACAACCTCAACAGCAGCATTTAAAAGGAGAAATTGGGGAGTTTAAAAAAAACCACCTCTAGAGATGGCAACAAGAATCACCCAATGGTGTTACCAATATCTATTTCTAGTACCACTTGAATATTTGAGAGAAATTTTTGCCTTGAAACTCACAACGTGAGGAGGAGAATTTTAGCTAAGAACCCACATGGGCTTTATGCATTAAATGTGATACAAAATACACACCAAGGACCTGAAGTGCATGGGAAGTGGAGCTGACAGAGCCCATTCCCTGGAATTCCACAAGGAGCCCCTGCTCTTGGCTTTGGCTTTCCCAAGTTGTGGTTTTTGCCTCTGGAACTCCCAACCAGCCCCATTCTCCACACGCAATTAAATAATGGTGAGTGAGCTGTGGGACGTGACGTTTCATTTTCAATGGCTGGGGGAAAAAAGTAACACAGGAGCTGCAGGCAAGAGCATCAATCTCCTCCAGATCCTCTGGGCTGCCAAGGATAGCAACTCATTCCTCACGGTGCTAATGCTGCTCTTCCATCATTTCTGGGCACGCTGCACCAGGCAGAGCTGTGGCAGTAAATGTACACATTTATATGCATTCACCCACAGATTATTACATTGTTCACAGGGAGGCTGTGGATGAGCCAGGAATACAAAACAATATCCAGGATGATGGATAGGGTGGTGGGAAGACCACCTTATGAAATGGCATGGGGGAAAGTGCCCAGCAGAAGTCACAGCTGGGATTTATTCATAAATACACATCTATGAAATTCCAGTGTGTTAAAGTGTGGAGGAGTCCTGGGAAAGAGGCAGCTTCTTCCCAGCCCTCCTGCCCAGGGTCACAAGAGCAACACTTCCTGAACTACTGAGGGAATGTATGCAGGTGTCTTTAATTCACATGCAAAGAGGAAAAATTTTCATGCTTGGAGCAAAAGAAAAATGCCCACATGTAATTTTTATGCAGATGAAAGGATGTTTTAGCATATTCCCTCCCACACAATCCATCCCAGTGCTCCTTGGCAAAGTCAGGCTTCCCCTCTGTACAAACAAGCCTGTGCTCACTTTCAAAATCCTCTTTTGATGCCCACATAAAGGTATCCTTCAGACTTCCCCCCAGCTCCTGCTCCATCCCTGCTCCTCTCCCAGCAATCCCAAGCCTCTGCACCATTCCCACTCCCTCCTGGCAGCCTGGGCGAGCAAGCTGCCCTCTTCCACCCCTGTGCTGAACCATCCTGAAGCACTTCAGGAAGCTGTGGGAGAAGCAGCTCCCCAAGCCCAAGTGGAACAGCTCAAGTCCTTAGCAGACAACCCAAAAATAAGCATTCAATTCCATTAGATTTTTTTTTTTTTTACATTATTATGGAGAACTTTTCAACTGTTCCAAGCAGAATAGTCAGGGAAAAGGCTTATTCAGCTTCAAAGAGAACTGAGGAAATTCAGCATGTGCAAAACAGGCTAAATATGTAAATATGGCATGGAATAGGCTAAAGTGCAACAAATGTTTTGATGAGAAACTGTTCTTACCGTATGAAAACCAGCTTGACCTTTGATGGGGCAGTTTTAATGATTGCAGAAGCATTCTGGTGGCTTCTTCCATACAATATCTGATTGTTGATCTGTTAAAAGGAAACCATTTTCATGTAAGTGGAGGAGCACACCTTGTTTTAATTTATACCACCAAGACTTCCAAGTTTACTGTGGGATAAGGAGATAAGACTCAAAGAAAATGTGGTCAGCAAAAGCTAGATCTATATAAAACAGGAACCAATGCAGAGCTAATTTACTGTTATTAGCAAACCACAAATGAGAGAATTTTTTTTTCCCCACAGATCCCTTGAATGGATTTTAAGGATTATTCCCAGATTTTTGGAAAACGACTTGATCTGAGAAGAAGAAAACAGCACAGATGTTCAGACAGACACTCCTGCACTCTGCCTGCAGGCTCTGGCCATTTAGGAGAACTGTTCAGATTGTGCTGAGTGCTCAGTTCTGCTGAAGGAAACAGGACTGGGAGGCAGGAGAGGAAGGACAATTTAAGGACATGATGCCACCTCACTTGTGCTGTGATGGATCCACACCTGAGCACAGCCACAGACACCAAGAACATTTGGCCTTCACTTTGGGTGAATCCCCATCCCTGGAGGGATTTAAAACCCCTGTGCATGTGGCACTTGGGGACATGGGGCAGTGGTGACCATGGCAGTGCTGGGGAAACTTTTGGACTCAGTGACAGACGTTTTTTCCAACCTAAACAATTCTATGCCTCAATACTGCAGTTTTGTCCTCCCACTCTAAATTTACAACATAATATTTACATTCACATTTGATCTACCAATGCTGCTTAAAACAATAACGACAACGGAGCCCAGGAACAATTTATTCGTGATTATAGAAGGAATTTTTGTTACTGCAGATGTTTGTATTGGATTCTGGGTTTGTGATCTTAGAAGGACTTTTTTCATTCAAACAAGAAGTAACGGGCCAAGTCTCCCAGCCTGGTGTGATATGGGCTAGTCAGTCACACTGGGAATATTTACATTATTCCCATCTTATTTTCTGTGGGTCAAAACAAGATGCAAGTTCATCAGTTAAATAAGGACAATGCAAGGACAAGAATAAAGCCCTCAGCATGTGCTTACTGATTGGGATTGAAGTGCAAAGCTTTTACCTACAAAGAGGGACCCAAGAAAGGTCTACAAGGAAATAACATCAACATTGCCAAGGGGGAATAAAGGTTCTGTCTGCAATGGCAAAGGCAGGGAGAGGAGCAACATCCTGGGTCATGACTCACTAATCAAAGATCAATTTAAAAATCCAGTGGCAAAAAGGAATGAATGCTCAGCTGCATTCTGGCTTCAAGCTCAACTTGAGATTTTCAGTGAGTTTGTTGACTTAATTTCTCTAAGTTGAAGAATAAATCGTTCACAGGGAATACTGTATGCTGAACAAATTGTTTGGATTTAGTTAAATTACCATCAGTTTTCCTAAACAGCCGACTTCTTAGATGAAAATTTATAGTCTTTACTCTGACTAAATTAATCCTATTCACTACATGTATCAAATAGTCCAAAATTTAATTAGCTGTGAGCTGGGTCTCTAAGTTATAATTATTTAATTACTCCAGAATGAAAGCATAATCAAAGTAATATATCTCCACAAGGTTTTGGACTGTCCTACAGAATTATAACACCCAGCATTAATTTTTTTTTAAAGAAGTACATTTTCTTTTACAAAATAAATTAATGTTCTGTTAGCTGCAAATACCACAGGGATGAGCAAAGCACCGAAGCCTACTTAAATAAAACAAAAAAAAAGGAGAACATCTGGGATTTCAGAAGAAACACCATTTTAAATCTTTCAAATTAAATAAAGTAACACATCAGAATAACCAAATAATACTCTGGGAGTCAAAACCTATAAATCTGTGCTTTACTTTTTGCATCACAGATCAGAAAAGAAAAACAAAGCCTCGACTAAGCAAAAGAAACAAACTGATCTAAATCAACCACAACTCTTCTTTCAATGTCTCTTTCCATAACTCCTTGGAAAGTCAGCAGAGCTCAGAGAAAGATAAAAACTTGCTGCAGGTATGAGGTCAGGTCAGCACACAAGTTCAGCTTTTAATGTAATCACACATTGCTATATGGCAGATTTAATCACAGATCCCAAATGTCCTGTTGCCTTCACCTACAAAAGTTTGGGTTTACAGTTTCATGCACTGAAGTACCAGAAAGTACAAACTCACTGAAATCTGAGCTCTCTGGTTCAGAGGAAAAAATCTCCAGGATTGTTTGCTTCTCAAACTTTAATTTGCAGAAGAGAAACATTAGATATGGATATTAAAAAAAAACCCAACCCACACTGTTTTTACTACGTGGCAGTAATGGAAATCCATAAAATTAGTATCATCTGATTTTTATGAAAATCAAGTTAAATGATACCCCAAAGCTAGTAAAAATACTGGCTTAGCTTTCTGTAATAATTATTTCTTTGTACAATGCACTGGGTTCCTTCTTACCACAGGAATTGTAGCATTTCAAGATACAACCAGACCCTCTGAAACAATGGGAAAAGTTTCAAACCCTTTTTTATCAGTCAAATTTTATATCCTGAAACCCCATAAAGCACACCAAGCTCCCAAATAATAAAGCATGAGGAAAACATTGGAGTGGGAAAAAAAAAAACTAATTAGAATGTGAATTTCCCTTTCCTCACCGAATTTCTTGCTGGGCACATGTTCAAACATGTGCATCATCTAAAGTGATCAACAGACCATAAAATCTGTACGGACAGAAAATATCCTGCTCTGTGCTGGCAGCTGATCCCTGTGGTTCCCCACCTGGGGAGTGTGGAGAAAGGACACTGGAAAACCACAGATTGTTTGTGCTTCCCTCCTGCTCAGCAGCAGCTTTACCTGCTGGCAGCTTCCAAATCACCACCCAAACCTGCCCTGAACCGGTAACAAAAAACACAGGAAAAAAGGGTTTGTGTCCTCTTTTAAAAAGACCTAAAGGGCACTGGAGCAGTTTGTGGGGTGAAGCTGTGGCTGCCCCTGGATCCCTGAAGTGTCCCAGACCAGGTTGGAGCAGCCTGGGATGGTGGAAAGTGTCCCTGCCATGGAATGAGATGAACTTTAAGGTTCCCTCCCAACCCAAACCACTCCGGGATTCTGTTCTGTGATTCCACAACAAATAAACTGAGAATTAAATGCTAATCCCCCACATCTCAGAACAGAAATGGCATTGTGAATTTGGCTGGGTAGCTCATTTACTTGGGCAAAATACTGCTGTATCTATTATATTATTACAGCATCACTTCTATTTATCTAAGCATCTTAAAATAAAATAGCAATAAAAATGCATTTAGCACAAAAGCTCTCTGGCTTTGAGCTATGACAAAAATGGCATAAAGAAATAAAATGTAATAATTGCCTCTCAGGCAACAGTCCAGAATGGACAACAGGCAAACTTTTACAGCAATTTTTGACTCTAAAGAATGGCTTTTACTCTTTCAAGAGGTGCTGTGGCCTCACAGAACAAAGCACAGAAAGGTTGGGTAGGAAAGGACCTTAAAGCTCATCTCATTCCAGCCCCTGCCATGGGCAGGGAAAATTCCACATCCAAACAAGCAATTCCTTTCCTCCTCCTGCCCCACCTCCAGCAGGAGAAGGGGAGATGGCAGAACATCCCAACATCAGTCATTGGGCACCACAGGGCTCTGGGCTTTATTAACACAACTCAGCTGACTCTCCCATGGAGAGATGATGATAATAATAATAATAATGATGATAGCAGGGTGGATTATTCCCTGTGAATAAAAGCTCCCACGCTGGGCTGAGGAGCAGCAGGACTCGAGGCACAGGTACAGCTCCAGGTGGCCCTGCTGAGGGCCATGCTGGCCACCATCAGCCACAGGACTGAGCCCACACTGCTGAGACACCAAGCAGAGCAGACACCTGCAGCAAACCAGCAAGACAGAGAGGCAGGAGCACCACAGATGGTTCCTTTGCTTAGAAAATGAATGGAAAAGCAGAACTTGTGTCCTGTAAAAAATATATTCTTCTGCACAGGGACCAAATTCTGATCCAAGCAGTTTTCCCACGTGTATGAAAGTAGGATGAAAGGACCTTCTTTCCTCAAAAAGTTGTTTTCTCCAGCCACCTACCCATCCAAAATATATCACTGAACAGATATTAAAAAATAATGATCCCATGCAGGTTTTTTTATGTGACTTGCATTTCCCTCAGTGTTCAGGCTGTGAAAACAAACCCTAATCATGCCCCCAAAACACTACTGTTGTTTGCAGAAGCTAAAAGTGAGCTGTTATTCCACCAGCTCAGCAACAAAAAGATTTCATGAATAAGGAGCTGAGCAGTCTGGCAGCATCCCACATCCCTCAATTGAATCCAATCAAACTCCAGTTCAAAAGGAAAATGAACAGGTAATATCCATCTGTCTAAATGGCCATCCCATTAACCTTAACTCCATCCAAAGCCACAGGGAATCATCTGCACACCCTGCAGTGGCATCCACTGTTTTAATGGAGTAAAGCCATCCAGCAGGATCCACTGAGGCATCACAGGACTGCCCAGAAATGCCAGAGATGTGAAATTTACCCAAGATGTGAATCCCTTCCCTTGCTGATGCATTTCAGTACTGAAAACTGAGGGGTAATTAAAGATGCAGATGCAAATGAGCTTGAAACATGGAGTTAGGTGAGAACCAGATGAGTTCTGTCATCTCCTCACTGCCTAACCCACTCCTCTGTAATGCAGGATGTCTGAATTTATCCCTTCCTATTGTACTTTTGCCCACTGGTGGCACAACTTAAATTGGATTGCAAAGATGAACAAGCTAGTTATTAAAGTCTCCCTGAATTTTTTATTTGAAGCTTGGCATTTTTGAGATGGAGAATCTCACTTTCCTTCTACTGAGGGGAAAAAAAAAAAATCATTTTATCTCCAACTTGACAGGGAGAGGAACGAGGGCAGCACCACCAGTTTGGGAAATGCTCCTTATAACATGGCTCATCAATGCAAATCCCAAGCCTTGAGGTGCATGTGATTAATCCCAGATGGAGCATCTTTCATTTTAATATCAGATCCTCCGCTCTACCAGGAACTACCTATGATATGCAGAGGAAAACAGTACTGTGAGTTCTTTCAACACACCCAAAATTCAACAATCTTTCTTTTTTTACCACTGGAATTCAGTGTCAGGGATAGAAAAAACATAATTCTGAAGGAGAAAGAAATTTTCCCACCCTACTCCATTACGGGATAGAACTTCATACCTTTTCTCACACTTAGACTGAAATCAATTTCTGATGATGGTGTTTTTATAGCAAAAAAAAAAAAAAGTCTTTTTTGCACTGTGTGTACTGAAACCCCCTAATTACAGAACTGTTAGACAATGACAAATGCTTGGACAATTCTGACTATTCCCAGAGTATCCCCAGGCAGTCAAACCGCTCCTTCTTGAATCAAGAAATGTGAAAAAATTAGGTGGTTTTCTGATTGCACAGAGAGCTGCTGGGAGATCAAAGCATCACCACCCATGGAGAGCAGCAGGTCAGCAAATCCCTGCTCTTCACTGAGACTCTCTCCAAGGGGAAGATCCCCAGGGATGGATGATTCTTCTAAACCGCTGAAGCAATCACGGCGTGGGGAATCACCGCAGGTACAGCAGCGAAATGTCACTTTGCAACAGCCCAAAAAGCAGATGAAGTGAGGGAAAAGCTGAGTTTTCAGGCTGAAGGTGAAGCAAGGAGACTGGAGGAAAAGTGAAGACAAAATACTCCACTCGCTAACGAGCTCTCTTGCCTTGTGGGTGAACTCGTGCCAGACACAACTAAAGAAAAGAAGTATTTCAAGTCGCAACAGATCAAAACAGATTACAGCACGAAATTTATTTTCAGGATAGGGAATATCCCTGTCATCTGTAAAAACACATATGGCAACGTTGAGGGGGTTTGGGCTTTTTTTTCACGTAAGGTGTGAATTTCCCTGTAAAACCACATATGCACTCCAAGGATTGATTTACTGTCCCCTTCCTGCCTTTCAGCAGTCCCTCCCCACGCAGGGCTTGTGAACATGCTGAGAGCACAGACTTCGCTGACAAGACATTACTTTTCACAGGCCAATGATTCTTGTTTCACTGCAAACACATTTACCTGCCAAAGGCCACGTTCTCAGTTGGCATAAATCAGCACAGCTCCTCGCTCAGCCACCTCATTCCACTCGCAGGCTTTATTTAAGGCTGGAGGGATGAGTCTCCCTGCCTGCCTGCTCAGGAGCTGAGGGGAACAATTACCTCCAGGAGTTCATCCCCGATGTGCATCCGTCCATCCCGTCCTGCAGGGCCGTCTGGGTTGATCCCAACCACGAAGATGCTCATCCTGGAGCGATCCTTGTTGCCAGCCAGGCTGAGCCCCAGCCCATTCTTGTCTTTCTCCAGCTCAATAATGTGCAGCTCTCCCGGGAGATCTGCATATCTCTGCCTGATTTTTTCTGGGAAGGTCAAACATAAAGGGAGTTAGGATATAAAGTGAGTTGCATGCAGATGTTCAGCAACGCACATAAATACGCCAGAAATTTATGGCTTCTCAGCAAATAGTGTTTTTAACAGAGGTTTTTTCAGCACAGACTCTAAAACACCATTTGCTCTGTGTGTTTCAGTCACACAGCAAAACGCAGCATCAGCTGTAAATACTATTCACATTAAACCCACACTATTTTCATTATTTGTACAACAGCCTGGTTCCAAACCAAAACTTTTCTGAAAGGAGGGTAAACAAGGAAATTCCAGAGGCACCTTTACCTCACAAAAACCTATCAAATTCAGGAAACTCTCGTAAAGTTCGAGCTGGTTAATTAACCACTGCGGGAAACTGAAGCACTTAATGGCTCAAACATTACTGCAAGCTCACAGCTCAAGGTAAAACCTTCTGCTCCTTGCTGGTGACTCAGGAATCTTCTCAGCACGCTCTGCTTAGCACAACGGGCTGATTACGCAGAGCAGATGTCAGTGACAATGGAGATGAGTGATTGCATTTTTAAATGCAGCCTCACCTGATATTAAGGCACTTATTTGTCTTTCATCTGCACTTCAAGCATTCCTGTGACGGAGCTGGATGTATTTATGAAGTTATTTGGAGCACACAGCGTGGCTGTGGATGCTGACAGGTTAATCTGAGTGTCTTTTCACCACTGGCATAAAAATATTTATCACCATTGCTGGGGAGGGCAATTCTTTCCTGCCTGCTTTTCCTTTACGGATTTTTAAAGCCAGTTTAAACCATCACCTGCACTCAATGCTTCAGCTGGGCCACACATTTGAAAAAGCAAGTCCAAGTATATCCCTGTGGCTGGGTATGACCTTTAGCACCAAACCCAAGGTGAAAGAAACTGCTGCATTATGCATAAAAAGGAGAAATAAGGGATATTATATGTTCAAGCATATCCCTGAGTCAGCAGCAGGAGCTAGATCAATATTAGCTACTACCACTCTCCTGGGGAAGCATATTTTAATAGTATGATTTAACTGCTGTAGTGAATGTTCCCATGACAACCAGAAAGAGGGGAAAGAGCTGGGGAAGGTGAGAGGGAGGCAACGAAAAGTGAGTAAAAACTGCTGAGAAGAAAGAAGGTGAAGTAGAGATGTTCCTTCTGCAGCCCCTGTGCTGGCAGGGTGATTTAGCTGAGCAGGGGACATTCCCAGTGGCTATAGTGAGGGTAAGGTGTTATCCCTGGAAAGCTGCTAAAGCCCTGCAGAGGTCTGCACAAAATCAGAATACCACCCAAAAATAAAATTAGATAACTCATTTGTTACTTCCAATTATATGCTGAAAAAATACATGTGACTGCATTAAAT
Source organism: Entomyzon cyanotis (assembly GCA_024500445.1). Lineage (NCBI taxonomy): Eukaryota > Metazoa > Chordata > Aves > Passeriformes > Meliphagidae > Entomyzon > Entomyzon cyanotis. Next base: position 2,465,355 of record JAKEPQ010001020.1, read on the forward strand.
GGCAATCCATCTAGCTGCATGGTTCTTTAATATATTTCTTAACTAATGGGGTCAAAATGTAATCAGAGGTGTGGTTTGCTACATGGATTTGGAAACTGGTTTTTTTTCCAGTTAGTAACAAAACAGCAAGATGGGAAAGGCCTCAGAAATGGTGTTTCTGAAAGCACAGGTGACAAAGGCAGAAACACCATGGAGGTTCAATTTCTTTGGTTTATTCATCCCATTGAGGTTCAATTTCTTTGCCCAGGAAGCCAAGTCCAGACCCAAAGAGCACTAAGCCATTTGCTGCCCACCACAATTAGACAAATAACTCATTAAGGCACAGCACGGAGCTGCAGCACACCCCAGAACAGAAAAGGGTTTTCCTCCTGATTGCATTTTTGTGGCTAAAGCTGAGAAGCAGTGCTGGAGGGATGCTGTCCATCACTCTGTGCCACAGCTCCCTGCACTGCTTGTTGTACACAGGGAACAAAACTCACTCCTGTTTGCCAGGAGCAAGGAACATGTCCAGAGCATCATTTTAACAACTCACAGCCGGCTGCACTGACAGCAGCTGAAGGAGCAAGGAACACACACGTTCAAATGCAGTGCAGATGAAGCTGCACATCTTCAGAGATTGCCTCAAAACCCATTTCTGGCTTGTGAGCAAAGCCACTTGGAATTCCCCAGCATGAGCAGCCCTGTGACACTGCAAACACACACTGCTCCAGCCTCTGCCTGCAGACAAAGTGCCTCTGAGACCAGCAGCAAGTCTGTAATTCTGCAGTGCTTCCTCCCCAAAATGAGTTTGCTCACGTGGGAGAAATGCTGGCAGTTCAGGAGTACAGGTATATTCCTTTCTGAGCTGGGCTGAAACTGAAAGTGAGGTTTAGTCCTTCAAAAATCAGTAGTTTGGGCAATTGCCCCACTAAAGTTCCTGGTCTGTCTGTGTTGGGCCAGGACTGGAAACCTGGTGAGTCAAATCCCAGCTCTGTGCTCCAGCTGTGCCAAAATCCCCCTCTGTGGGAACATGTCTTTTGGGTAAAGAAAAACATTATCTGGGCAAAAAGCAGTGACCAACTCCAGGGTTGGTCACTTTATTTGTTAAGAGGTTGGGCTGTTTTCTTTTGGGTTTTTTTAAGCATCTTCCCTGTTGCATCATTTATTGGAAAAAATCTTTACTTACACCACAAGGAAGCCTCTGTGTGGACTAAGCCCTTGCTTCTAAATTATCACATTCACTTCTAAAGCAACTACTCTGTGGTTTGAAATGGCTGAGGTGACCGAGAGGTAAAATAGTGGGAGAGCAGGGAGGGAAAAAAATTTAAAATCAATCCTCCCTCAGCACAGGCTGCCTCCTCCCTGGCCAGCAGAAGGTTCTGCCTCTCCCCAGTCTCACCTCCTGCCATTCAGCCCTGGGAAGAGCTGTCCTGGCCAGGCAACAAATGACAACAAATTCCCAGCGGTGTTGCCTTGCTCATCCCATCTGCATGCAAATATCCTCTGGGCATCCAGCTGACTTCCTACAACGCCGTCATGGCAGGCTCAGTTTGCCTCTTAATAACAACCTCACAAGATTATTTCAAACAAGTATTTACTGCTTAAACAAACGTGCGTCTAAGGCATCTTCTTTTTAATGCCTTTTTCAGCTGTTTCTTTCTCCCCTCCAGCTGGTATCAGTTTTCAGCTCTCTGCCTAGGGTTGGGGAGCCAGTCAGCATCTGCTTTTGCAAAGAATTCCATTATCTGCCTTCATTACCAGATACTTTACACGAGGCAATTGTAATTCTGTTGTTGCTGCATTCCACATGGGACTTGGGGTTTTTTTTCTTGTTTTGGCACTGCACAGGGCTGTTTCCACACTCGGTGACAATATGCCTATCACAACTTCTGCAAACACATCTCACCAAGGATATTCAACCAGCTAATACTGCAGCCAGCTCCTCTTAAAAACACCACGCAGATGTAACACAAACCAAAGGCATGAGTAAATGCTTTAGTGATCGCTCCTGCAATAATATTTCCCAGTTATATTAGCAGACAATTACATTTCAAAGAAAAACCCTGGAAATGGAAGACAACTGCTCTCGAACAATATACTATTATGCTGCTGCATATGTTTCCCTGCCTCGGCCACTATTCCTACTATATTAAACAGAGAGATAAAAGAAATAAATGGGGACAATATGGTCAGGATATTGGAGTTTGCATGATCTAGTATTGCAACAAATACACTATTTATCTGCAGCAGCAAAAGCAGACACCACTTCTCAAGAAGGCAAAAGGCTCTTTAAATGACAGATATATAAAGCACTTGCACAGGGCTGAGGAGCCTGTTTCCCAAACCTGCTGAAATCTCCTGCTAAATGAGCTGAAAGGGAAGAAGTGCTGCTTTGGAAAATGGTGTCTCTGCGTGATGCAAATGAGGGTCCATCCAGAAAAGGTAAAAAGAAGGAAAGAAAAAGCTCTGGATGACTCAGCGAGGTGATTTGGTTTGGTACCAAATGCTCCATATTAAAAATATTTAGTACCAAATGCTCCATATTAAAAATGTCAAGGCAAAATATAAAGAAAAGGAAGGGGGAAAAGGACCACAAAGAGTAGACAGCAGCTGATATTTGTATACAGATGAGGTATTGTGTATCGAGATTTGTATACAGAGGTGATGCTGAGGATTTCACATCCCTCTTGTGTCACCTCAGATCTCTATTAGCAGCACAGGCTGGCTTTTGGAGACTTTGCAATGATCTCATTTGTCAGCCTGTGCCCGTTCTAATGCATTCAGCTCCCATTTTTTACCCCACAGCACAAACCCTGGTCCCACTCCTGGTCCTTCCCGAAATTCCCTGGCTCAGGCAGTAGTGCTGCAGCCACTGCTCCTCCCTGGTAATGACAGACATCAGGATGCAGGCAGCATCCCCTGCACACAGCCAACCTTGCATATCAAGCAACCCATCCCCTCCTTGATTTCACTACAAACATTAAAAAAAAATTAATGCAGGAAGTCCCCTGAAAGCTAACCCTAGAGCTGTGAGGGCAGCACGTCTAATTTACTGATTACAATTTACAAGAAACTAAATAAGCATATTCAAGGGACCATAATTGAACAAATGGGGTTTAGAATTCTCCCACTACTAATAATATAATACGCTTATTGTTTTAATCTTCCCACTAGCCCTCTATTCAGCTCCAAGGAGACAGACAGTTCTTCAAACCTTATCTCAAAAGCGATGCACTCCTCTGTTTTCATAAGCTTTAAACTGAAAAATTAAGATAATTTCTGTAATGCTTTCCTAAATTCCATTAAATCATTGTAAAGTCTTCTCTCGCTGATCAGCGAGCATGAGAAAAATAGGGCAATTGTATTCAAAAATTCAAAACTCTAAATGGAAGAGCCAGAGATGCTGTTGTGAGCATCTCAGGTGATGAGAGAGGACACATCCTTCTAAGTGCTGTTATCTCCAAACCTGGGGGCAGAGAGACCTCCCCACCCGATCCAGAGACTCAGCATCCCCAACAATCTCCCTCTGACATCCCTTTGAAATCCCTTTAGCCTCATGTGCACCATTTGGAAATCATTTATCAAACCTGAAGTGATGATTTGCAAAGAAAAACAAACCTCAGCCTTCCTATTTTCCTTTGGCAGATTTCCATTGATGCTCCCATTTGAAAAAAAAACCAAACAGCTCCATAGCTTCTTCCCCCCCAAAATACTGTCAGCCAAAAAAACTCCAAAATTACTTTTAATTCCATGAGGGAGAGAGTCACAAAAAGCTCAGGTGTGTACAAACCCTCAGAAATCCAGTCACCCCACCTTGAGTGAAAAACATTAAACTCTCCTGAGACAATATTCTTACCCTAACCTGAAAAGTCTCCATTTTCTTCTTGTTTTGTAGGATTCAAGCTGTTATTTGGGATCTCCAAGTTTCTTCTCACTGCTCCCTCCAGCTCGCAGATCCCACTCTGTTTTGCTCCTCATTCTCAGCTCACAAAAGAAAACTTTCCTTCTCTCCCAGTGCTCTCCTTCAATCCCACTTGTCCCTCACATCACAATTTCTGCTGGTGCTTGTTAACTCCTCCAGGAAGAAGGGGATGATGAGAGTCTCCACAATCCAACTCGAGTACCATCTCGGTTTGTTCCCGTGAGCAGGTGGCATTTAGAAACTGTTATCATTAATTACTTCTATAATCAAGGAACTATCACACCCCCAAAGGCAACAGCAGAGAGGAAAGTGGCTGAAAATCAGGGTAACTGTGGTCCATTCCAATGCTTGCACCATGTCACCAGTATTTTGCACAAATGGAGATTTTGCCAATGATTTTTTCCTTATTCAGGCCCAAAGCTTCACTCTGAGGCTGCACTTTCATTACACAAGATTTAAACCCTCTGAGGAAGAGCTATTGTATGTTTTTCTTTTTTAATTAGATGAGAAGGCCATGATGAGTCTGTGTTTATCTGGGATCTTTTAAAAGGAGATTTAGTGAAAGTGTGGCAAGCAGAGCATCCTGATGTTAATAACTGGTGATTTTATGAGGGAATCTGCCTTCCCCTGCATGCAATGCTTCCACTCATTTGCCTTTCAAATGATGCATTAACCCCCATGAAAGCACTTGAGTTTCCTCAGAAGTGACCTCCTCTGGGTGCTGTGATGTGGCAATCAGTGGCTCACTGGAGCTGAGCTGGGAGTGCCTCTGCTCCAGCTGATCCTCCTGCAGTCCTGGGAGGAAAACACTGGCAAAAAAAAAAAAACAAATTGGGGTGTTTCCTCCAGATAGGAGACACGCTGCTGGAGGATCACACTGCCACTACTTGATTAAACACAATCAAAGAGCAACACAGATTTTTTTTTTTCTTTTGATAAAATCCTCTAGGAGGATATAAATTGTAATGTGTAAAAATATATCACATCATGGCTATGTCTGGGACACAAAATGCCACAGTGAAGGCATTTTGGAGTAATTAAATCCTTAAAATGTGAGGTAGGCTCTGACAACTGCTGCTGTAGACACCGTTTTCAAGAGAAAAATCCCATGAAAACACTCTGCTGTCAATATCCCAGTGTATTTAGTGGCACCACACAGCTGAAGGCACCCAAGGCCAACACCCTGTGCTCTCCAGAGCTCCCCAGCCCGGGAGCATCCTGGAGATAAGGCTCAGCCATCTCTGCTGCAGCTCCCCGAGGAGAACAGAGAACAGCCGTGCTCTGCTCTGCTGCTGCCTCCCGCAGCTCTCCGGGAAGCCTGGGGTGTGAGCAGGGCAGGAACATCAGCAAACACTGCAAATCCCCAAGGGAATTCCAGCTGTCACCTGGCTTGGAGCATCAGGGATCCATAAGGATGCAGCAGCAGCAGCAGATTCCCAGGTGCCTCAACAGCTGATGCTTCAAACTGAGTTTCTGTTCCAACTGGGACAGAAATTCCTTTTCTGATCTATTCTCACAGAATCCCCATAGCTGGAAGGGGATCCACAAGGATCATCCAAGCCCAGCTCCTGGCAGGAGCAGATTTTCTCACTTTGCTCTGGTAGGATCTGTGATCCATTCCCTGTGGCTAGCACAGGTCTTTCCCATGAGAACATTCTCCTGTGTTTTATAAACAAAGATAAAGTTTGGATGTTTTTGAAACAGTGTCTCGAGATTTGGACAGTTCATGCCTGGCCAATCAGGCCTAGGGGGAGGTTTCTGACTGACCAATCTGGGTGACCTCTGAAAAATCTATATATATGTTGGATTCAAAATAATAAAGCGCTTTTTCTATGCCACACTGAGAATCCGGGATCTCTTCTCTGCTAGCGGCTCAACAGCGACAATTCCCTACATTTGGATTTGAAAGCTGCTCATTCATTCAGTATGCCTGAATATTGGGAATTCTAATCCACTGCTTTCCCACTTGGTCTCAAGGCAAACAAATGAATATTGTGAATATTGAAATTCTTCCTCCCCTCACAGGAACAGTGCAGTTGATCCTGATGGTGTTTCATCTTTAATAATGATGTTCCCACCAAGCTACTGGCACAGCCATTATCTCAGAATCTTTCTGCACAGTCTAATTAAAGAGAACTGTGTCAGACTCTTGTCAGAAACTGAGAGTTTGTTACCTAATGAAGACTTTTAGGGGCTCAGTGCTAAGTAACTGTAAGAGGAAACACAGCAACACCTCTCAGAAGTAATTTTTCTTGAGCCATTTTTCACTTAGTGATTCATTTAATTCGATTAATTTAAGAAGCTCCAATGAGAGCCTGAAACTCCTCCATTTAGAGTGGGACTAGAAAAAATGGGAAGACTTTTTGGATTGAACAATTGAGACTTTTTGAGCAGCAAACAGCCTGTATTGATGAGTCCAAAGATCTACAAACATTCTTCAAGGAAGGACTCCAGGGGAGCTGCTGCCCGTTGTGAAGTGTAGGAAAAAACTCAAACAATGGAAAACTTCACATCAAATCAGAACATTTGCACTAACAAGCCATAAAAATAAAAAAAGCTTAGGGACCTGGGGCAGGTGAAGGGGAGGAAATGCCACTGGGCACTGGGAAAAGAGATGCTGGAGAGTCCCAACCCTGTCTTTGCCTTGTGACACAACAAAGCCACATCACAGGGACTTGACAATGACTAAAACTTTTGGATTAAAAACCCCACAGAAGTCTTAGGTTCGCTTGCACAGCAGTTTTTAAATATGCTGTGACAGTGATTAAAAAGATTAAAGTTGGATGAATCCCTGGGACTGTAAAGCCCAGGAAAATGCCCACAGAGCTGAGCTGGGAATTACAGTGAGAGTCTTAACAGCAAGAAGATTGATCATGATCAGCTACTTCAGTTGTGAATTAATTCAGTGGCAATCTTAATGATAAATTTTAATCCTCTTTACTATTTTTAGGTTCTAGTTGTTTTGCTAAAGATCGATTGTAACTATCAAACTAGTTACTACAAAACCAGATTTATTTGCACCAAAATATTGTATTAGTACTGCATGTTCCTTTTTTAGGCCAACTGTGGGGATCAAAGTATTGTAAGTATATAAATAAGGTATATAAACATTTAAGGAAATATAAAATTTTCGATACATCTGTCAAAATGCTCAAGATTTATCACGTCAGATATTGTGAACAACTTTCCTTCTCTACTTCATATTTTTCCTAACAACATATACTGTTTGCATTTGGACAGAAATGAGAATGTAATTCAAATACAAACAACAGCTTTCTAATAAAAACTCTGCACTCAAACATGCCAATTATGATTAATAAAAGAAAAAAAAAATGTTCTCACTGCCATGTTTTCCTTTAAAACAGAGGATATTTAACAGAAGCATTGTTATTATTCTCAGGGAAGATAATGGAGGTTCTGTGGTGATCAAACCTGTTTTTAAACGGTCTAATTTCCACTTTTGTCTGTGTCTGGGTTTCACACACAGCTCATTAATGACCCCAGAGGAGGCTCTGCCATCACCCCATGGCCACAAACACTTCCACAATTCTCCACCTGACAACTCTCAGCTTCACACTCACAGCTTTTATTCGCAGGCCAGCAAAGAAAAATATCCTTTCTCAGCCCCTAACAAGTTGCTCAGGTTTGATAAGCTATTTTCAGTCCCTCTGAAGGGGTTGTGCAGAGAAAAGGGCTTTGTTTCAGGCTGCTGTGGAAAAAGGCAAAAGCTGGATTTTTACTACGGTCAGTGCTGGGTCCAGATTCCTCTCAATTCTCTGGGTGCACACATAGTTTAAATGAAAAAAGCTATTCAGGAAAATTATGCTAATGGGTTGGAGTATGCTCAGATCTCTATGCAGATTGCCTTTTAAAGCTTCCAATGCACGTTAAAAGCAGAAAATGTTTGATTTAAACGAACTGCAAAGCCAATTTAAATTAAAAAGCAGCTAAATATTTAAAAAGCTGCATATCTAGCTTTTAGAGGATATGAGGTGACAGGGAGTTCACTTATGGAAGAGATCTGACCAGCCCAACGATGCTGTTTAGATGGTTTATCTCCTCATATTTTAAAAAATTTAGGCAGCTATCAGTATTTTGTTAGCTTCATACCTGCTTTGTCTTCCATCCAATTCCTCAAACACTTACAAACTACCTGATGACTTTTGAGCTATCAAACTGTGCTTGAGTCATGAGGCTTTGTTTAGGGACAAACCTGAGCTCCCTAATGTCACAGGTTGCCTTTGATGGCTGAGCTAAAATGAGAAAACAGTGAAAAATGACTGCGACACCTGGCGCTGCTGCAGACTTCTGTGCCCTGGAACAAAACAAGCACATTCCTACAATTCCACCTGAAAGCCTCTTCTGCTCATAAACACACAATAATCATTCTTTTACTGTCTATTTCCATATATTCAGCTCTGATGTCCCATTTCTGGTGTCTAATGTGTTAATCACAGCTCAGAACTCTGATTTTCCATCATCTCAGCCCAGGAGAAGTGGAGATGAAGGAGAAAGTCCTTCCTCCCTCCTCTGTCCAAGGCAGCTCTCCTGCCAGACTCCTGCAAATCCATTCCTCCTCCCCGAGGAGGAGGTTTTCAGCAGAACATTAGAGAGGATGACAGAGTGAACACTTCTCACACAGCTAAACAACTGAAATACAAACTTCCAGGCTGAAAATGCACTGTTGGATTGAGGAAGAATTCTCAACTGTCCTACGTGATATAAATTGAAAATAAGTGGGCGCCCAGTGCTGCTAAGGAGAATATAGATATTTTTCTAGCACTGCAAGTGTCAGTCAGGCAGCAATTCCTGCATTTACAGCTGCCAAATTCCTCTCCCATCAGGTGAGGCAGGGGAAGATGGACAGAGGAATGGATAACAATTCCTCTCCACACCAATCCCCCGCTGGATGATCCTGTGAAATCAGGAAGCAGTTGCACACTCTCCCTAAATAAGCCATACATCTCATTTAATCAGCTGTCTCGAGAGTCTGTTGGAGAAGTTAATCAGGTTTTTGCTGCACTTATGACATCATAACACTTGACAGATTTGATTAAATAAAACAATGTTTTGTATTAGAAATTCTATTCTGATTATTTTTAAGTTCTCCAAAGGATTTTGGAGCTTGGCAGACCTGTTTTCTCTTCCACAAAGGAGTAAAATAAAAGTGCCAGGGTCAGACACATTTCCTTCAAATAAGAGGTGCCAAGCAAGGCATTCATTCTTCTGCAGAAGAAAAATTACATCACAAAGAAGTGAACAGAGTATTTGAAGAAATTATCTTTTTTTCTTTAGCACCAAAATATGTTATTAGACAACAAATAGCTTCTCTTCTAATGTATTTAATGAAATAAAGATATTAATGCATTAAGCTTTGGGCATTTTTGAAATGAACACAATTATAATCAGGAAATTGATGATGTATGTGAGCAGAGACTTGCAATATGTCAAGCACTCTCTCTTTTTCCTTCTGGCAAAAGAAATCCATCTCCAAGGATTAATCCAGGAGGAAGAGCTAAACAGATAAACTTTACTATATTAAATAGACTCACTTTTTCCACCCTGACTGGAGGAGGAAATCAACTAAGAGAAAGTTAAAAAATAAACGCCTGAGGGAAAAATAAGAGTGGGGTATGGTAATTTTTACTGTAATTCTTTTGGCTTGATACTCAATTGATTTTTTTTTCACCCTCTTACAGAATTTAGCCTTCAAATAAGATGATTCAGATGCATCCATGACTTACTCGACACTGTCTTTTGGGTAAGCTGAAACTCCACGGATCCTGCTTTTTATTTTTTTATTTTTTTTTTTTTTAAATTTTAAATTTACATGGCTACCTGATCCCTGGGAACTGTGGCATGGAGCTCCACAAGTCTCAGGATGTTTCGTGTCTCTGGTGACAGATGGCCAAGCAGGACACCCAACAGATGGCAACCACCCAAAGAGATGCCAGCTCCTCCCAACTGCAGTCCAGGGGTTATGCTCCACTGTTTATTAATTATATTTCGGTCTCTTAATAGAAATTAGGCTTAGTTCTAATAAGGTAGCTAATTTTATTCTGTTTTTCTATAGAAACACAGCATACACGACCATGCCCTGTGCAATCCAAACCTCTGGGCTGGCAGCAAATCTCAAGGCGGACCAGGGGTCTCCAAGGTGCTGTAAAAGAATGAAAATAGGCAGGAGAGAAACCTGATAAATACCCTGACTGGGGGAAAGGCTTGGTGTGAGATCACACTTTATTAAAGGCAGAGAATTCTCTGGAGGGAAAGCCTCAGGAAGGCTCCAGCCACAGGAAAAGCTTACAGCGGAGCTCACACCTTCCTCGACACCAAGGCAGGCGAGCTGGGGACACAAACCTGTAGGAATCCAAGTTCATTAGCTGCAGCACTCATTAAAACCCTCCCAGCTCTGCCCTGGAGCTCTGGCTGGAGGCTCCCAGCCGCTGCCTCTGCCCTGCCTCACAACGCCTTTCCCAAATTGTGGAATCAGCTGAGAAAGCACAGGGACAGCTCTGCCAACCCCAGGCTGCCCTGCCAGGCAGGAGGGGCTGGGGCAGCTGTACCAACCCCATCTAGGGATGCCAGAGGTGATCCTGAGGATGTTCCAATGCCAGGAGCCATCCTGCCGAGCTGCTGTCCCCATCCATCCCTGTGTCCCTGGGCAAGGCCTGACATCCCCAGCCCCATCCCCAGCCCCATCCCCAGCCCCATCCCCAGCCCCAGCCCCACACCAGCCACATCCTTCTGACCCCCAAAGGCTTCACTGAGCTCCCCATTCCTCACAAAATCTCTTCCCACCGCTTTCCTCATCCTTGCATAGAGCTCTCCTTATCCCTCATCCATCACATCCCTGTCTTATCCCATTTTTTCCCCTTCCATTCTTCTCCCAGCCCTTCAGAGATACCTCACTAGCAGGCTGGTCCCTCAGTGCCTCTCTGCCTTTGAAAACCAGTGTTTAAAAAACCATAACTTCTATATAAACAATATTTTAAAAATCACATCATCTATACTTCTAACAGCTCAATCCTGAAATGAACCCTTGCTGTAAAATGACAGTATTGTCTGTTTAAATCCATTAATGATGTACAACAAAGGGATTCTGTATTAATCCTTAAATCATCTGTTCTATCCCTAGAAGAATAACAGGTGACAAAATGAATGGAGGAAATTACAGGCAAACCTTATGGGTTTAAAACAGATTTTTTTGCCAAACACCTGGGAGAAAAAAAGTTTCTGGTTGAGAACCTTGCATTAGGGAAGGAAAATGTCAGGATCTGAAGGTCCAGGCTGCAGGTGAGGCTGGCACAGGGAGCAAGCAGGAGGTGCAGCACCAGGGAAATCTCATCCTTTCTCATTGCTGTGCTGCACCATGGCACAGTCACAGCTCTGCCACACAGATCTCACACCATTACACACTGTAGTAACACAGGATACACACTCTGGTGCTGTTTTAACACCCAGGGAGAGCTGCTGCTCACTGTTTGCTCCCAGAGCACCGGGAGGGATGGAGGCTCAGCAGCACAATGGCCCTAAAAGCCATTTGGGAGGTGCAATCCCTCCCTGCTCTCCCAGAGAACCAGAACATAGCTCCACATCCAAGTGCACACACAAGAAAATGCCTTGTGCCTTCACACCCTCTGGCTTTTCCATCCAAATTCCTCCCAGCTCAGGCGCATGGCTCATCTCTAAGTAACAGCACAGCACAAGTATGTGAACTTATCTCCAGGATCTTGTAATAATCCCAGGACCATCACAGCATGGAAATGATGATTTCCCAGCTCACCTTGAGGAGTGGGAAGTCTGTACTTCACTAGAGATAGAGATCAGGATATTATACAAGCATAACATTTACAGGTTAAAAAATCTACTCAGGCTTAGTTCTGAAACTGCAGAAAAAACACACCAGAATTCATAAATCTGTGATAACTAACATGCTTATTTTTCAATTAAAAGGATACAAACCCCTCTCAAACTACCCAATGCATTCAAACATAACAAAACCCCACTGTTAAATGCACTTAGTACCTACAAACAATCATCAGTGGGGTGACAAAGTCAAGGTTTACCACTCCTGACTCCAGACAACATTTGTGATTCACCTGCAGCTCTGTCCCCTGGCAGCAGAGCTCTCATCACCTGAGCAGGGTGGCTCAGCTGCTGGGATGGCTCCTGGCTCAGTGCTGGCCTGGCTGCACACAGACAGAGGAGCAGAGTCCTCCCCCACTCCTGTCCTTCCCCCAGACCAGCACCACAATCAGTCCCCTCACCTGTCCTGGGCTCCTGCTGTACCTCCTGACTCGCTAACCCCATTGCTCCACTCCTCCCTTCCACTCCCAAAACAACCCCAGGATATGATGGCAGCACCAACTCTGCCCTTGGATCTGGAATTCCAGCTGTGGATTCCAGCAGGGGGAGGGACAGGGCTGGGAGCTCACAGCAGCAGCAGCCACTGCTCAGTGGTACCTGAGGTGCCATCCAGATGCTGGAAATCCTTCCCCATTCCCTGAGGATTCAGGGGTGTCTCCATGGAGGTGCTCCCCCCATGCCTCTGGGGAGCAGAGCTCCATCCCTGCCCACGTTTTACAGCCACAGCAGCGGGAATTTGCTGTTTCCTTGATGACACAATTGTGGAATGGTTTGGGTTGGAAGACACCTTAAAGCTCATCTCATTCCTGCCATGGGTAGGGAGAACTTCCCCCATCCCAGGCTGCTCCAAGTCCTGTCCATGGACATCTCCAGGGATCCAGGGGCAGCCACAGCTTACCTGGGCAAGCTCAGATTGTAACATTTCCTCTAACAACTTTTTGGGGAAGCAGAGCCAGAGAAGCACAAGCCACGAGCCCCAAGCATGCTGAAGAAAACAGACATGCACATCATCCCACTGATTATAAAAGGCTCATTATTACCTCTGGGGTAGCAGAAAGAACCACCTGCCCTTTAGCCAGCTGCCACATCTCCTTCAATGTCAATATGGCAAAAGTGGTCTGAATTTGGGGATAAAATAGAGATGTTCCTCTCATGCAGACAGCACACACACACACAAATATATCTGCATATAGATTTCCTTCCTAATGTCATTAGCTTGCAATTAGCTCTCAATACACATGTGGCCACTGCAAGGCATAAAGCAAATTGTCACTGGTCTGTCACACTGTAGGCAGCACACCCAGAGATAAACACTCTGCATTGCTCTTTAAATGCCACCTACCCTGATAAAGAGCAATTACACACCTGCTCAAACTGAGCAGTAACCCCTAAGCCACGACAGTGAATATGGGAGAATCAACTCTTCAGACTGAGAAACAAAAAATAACTTCAACTTTCTCCTGACAGTTCAAGAAGTGATTCTGGACAGCTGCCTGAATTGCTGCAATACTGTGGAAAACTAGGTAATGTCTGTAAAGAACAAAATCATTGTCATTTAACATTTTTTATATTTCCCTTCTGTTAGAGCCTTACTTGCACTACATGTTGGGAGAGCTACTGCTTAAACCATGCAGACCATTTTGGAACAGAGCTATCATGCAAATAATCTGCTCTGTATTCTAACTAGAAGCAATGCTGTGCTAGTCTGGGCAAGACATGAGGCACTGTGGAGTTTTCTTTTTAATTTTCTTTTCCTGTGCATTGGAGCAACATCATTTACGGTGGTAATGACGAAAGATATCTTCCCATCTAAAAATCAGGTTATTAGTCAAGAACATAAACACATAACCACCTTTTATGAGCCAGTGTTTGCCTTTCATTTATCTATTGAAATATTTACATCCTTTTAACATATTTTTAGTTGCAAGTCATTGCAGTGATATTAGGAGTACTTTGGTGAGAGCAATATAAAGACCTACTGGTATCATCCTCTCTTAGCAAGTTTGTACCTGTGGTTTACAGATTTATAGCACAGACATTATCTTCTATCTGAAATTACTTATCTGCAGCAGCAGAGTGAGATCAAAGATCCCAAACAACATCAGCCACCTGCACCAAGCCTCAGACAATGTAATAACCTTATAACATCAAATCAGAGTATTTCATGCCGAGCATTTCAGAGCTATTCTCTGGATACCTGCCTTGTGTTGGAAGAAAAGATCTTACCTAAGAACAAATGCAATCTCAGGCAATATTTAAAGATTAGATTAGATTATCCTTCATTGCAAATAGCTCATTTGTTTACTATCACGTTGCTTTATTCTTGCTTTGCCTCCTTCTACCACAAAAATGCTGAATATTCAGTTTAGATTCCCAGCAGCTTTTTATTTTAGTCTAAAAACATTTACCTAACACATTCTTAACAAGCAAAGTGAAGAAAATTCAGCCATCTGTCTCTGCATTACAATAACAGTTATGGAAGAGTAGATTATTCTATACAGCAAGAAATTTAATGCTATGAATTCTTATACTTTAAGCACTGTGTGCTCCAGTCAGTTTTGTATATAAGAATGTTGAGCAGTGCCATACACAGAAGCAATGATTTATAAGCAAACACAAGACAAAAATATTTTGAAGATATTAAATGCATTCAATATTCCAATCATGCTATATGTCCATGCTTCAAACTGAAGGAAAAAAAAAAAAAAGATTTCTGCTATTATTTTCCTTCTCCAGCACTTCACTAGTTCTAAATTATCACTAAAAATGCTTTAAAATGACTTGCTGGAAACAAACACGACATAGAGATAGATGTGAATCCTTACCTGGGAAACCCCCTTGTACCATTGCTGTACCAGCATGTACTCAGGAAATCTGCATTCCTGACAAACATTCAGGGCTGTAAGCAGCTCAAATCCTCATCACACACAGGCTCAGGGCTTGTCTTTCTTCTGACGACCTTGGGCCTATTTTCCTGAGATTTTTCTCTCCTTAAGGGCAAACCGTCTGTCTGTTTCTATTGCGAGATGCCATCAATTACATTAATTTCGGGCTGCCCACGAGCTCCCAGTTACATCTGCCAGCAGAGCAGAGCTGCCTATGGAAGCAAGCAGGGAGCAGCAGCTCCCTGGATTCCCACATCTGACCCACGGATGCTCCCAGCTGCTGTTTGTGCTCTGCCAGCATCCGAGTGACATCTCTATCCCCAAACGTGTCACCCCCGGCGTGGCTGTGAGGCTGCCAGCTGCAGGTACCTTCCTGCCTAATGACCCACTGCATGGCAGAGGAGCAGTTAATAATCTTATTTATCTGAGCATCCTTCTTCCTGCGAGCTACGGGGGTTAAAAATTAATTTCTCTCGCACAAACGGCTTCATTAAATCCCTTGTTCCCCGACGCTGCAGATCTTGCAGTTTCCCAACACTGATATGTGCTCGTGGCACATAGGGTTTGCTTGGTTTGTTTTGGTTTTTTTTTTCATGTCAGAAAACAAAACCAATCTGTCATTATAAGCATAAAGAGGCTCAAACTTCATCATAACTTGTGTTTTGCTGAAACCCCAAACAAGCAATGTGAGTTTCGCTGCAATGAATGCTGAACTGAAACACTGAAAAGACTCAAAATCCTTCATTTAGTAATTAAAAAAAAAGCAAAGATAAAATCTCTCTCTGAATTTATAAACATACTTAGTTATTTTGGGAAGTCCTACTAATTCTCTCTTCCAAAAGCTACATTAAAAACAACTCAAAATACTCAGTTATTTCGTTAATATCATTAATTTGTTCATTTTTAAAGTTCATTGTCCTTCCTTTAGAATATGTCTCACAGCACACACACAGCCATCTGTTCAGTGCATTATGTCAAGCACACAGTAAAAACCACAAGAAGTCCCAGCTGCAATTTTACTATTACTTCATCAAAAATGTAATTTCCGCTCGCAATACTTCATCAGATGATAACTGAGTGTGTGATTCACACAGAGAGTAAAGAAAGCAGCCCAACAACAAAACCCCAAACGAACCCAAAACCTCAAACTGCAGTGACACCAAAGTCCCTCATCCATCCTGGTGTGGCACAGCAGCTTTGTGGCTCTGCCCAGCAGGTTCTGGATCTGATACCAGGGCTGCTTACAAACCCCACGAATTTGAGCTAATTATGGGTCAGAGCAAGAATGGGAAAAGAAGATTAGCAGTACAGAGTCACATTAAGTAGAGATTAGCACAGAGCTGAAAAATGAAAGTCTCTGCTCTATTTGTCTAATCCTGGCTCTCGCCTGATCTAAGGAAATCCACTGTATTAAATACACTTGGTACTGTATCTAACAACATTAAATCTTGCAATTACTGCTTTCACAATATTTTATTTTCATAAAGCTTGAAGCCTTTTCCAAGCTACATCTTCCCCTCTGAGCATCATCTCTGTTTGCTATTGATTGCAGTGACATCTATTGGAGAGGCAGTGCTTGGCCACACGAGCTGCCTTCACCAAAGATCAACATTTTCAGGTTGAAAATGATCCTCCCCGAAATGAAAAGTCAAAGTTAGGATTGCTTTTCCCTCGTTTTAGCACAGCTTTGCATAAACCAGACTCCAAACAGTGAGATTTGTGTTATGAGTGGGTTGGCTTTAGTTGAGTCATTTGTTAATAATCCTGGCATTTTCCCAAAATGCTGATCAGCACGTTCCCATCCTCACCCACAGCACTGCACAGACACTTCCAGAGATCCTGTTTCTGCCCACCCCAAGGACTTCACCACACCTTCCTCAAAGTCTGAACTGAACTTGATTCCTTTTTTTCCATATTTTATTTAGGAGAGCCACTGTGCTCTCGCTGATCACAGACATCACTGAATCTGCTAAAAACCTCAGGTGTGTTGAGAGCTTCCCAATCCCAACCCAACCCTCCTGCACCCACAGATTTATCACAATGGGGAATCACAGAATCATGCAATGGTTTGGGTTGGAAAAGCCCATCCAGCCCTGTCCAACCTGACCTTGGACACTTCCAGGGATGAGAAACCCCAAACTTCTCCATCCCAGAGCCTCCCCATGCTCTGAGTCAAGAATGCAAAGTCAAAATACCACAGAAGTTTTAAAATCTCTTGCTTTGGTGGAGAAACCACTGCTCCTCAAAAAGCATCTTAGGAAGATAAATCATTATGCTTTCTTACAGCTTCATTGATTTCTACATTATCTAGAGACAAAATAAAAGGAAGGGGGCATTATTATCCCCTTATTAGATACAGTTAAATATCCTTGCAGACAGGAAGTCTGAGCACAGCACTAACTTAGTCCATTATCTAAGCCACCTTCCACAAATTTTTTATTACTATCTATTTTTATTATTTTAGACTTATTTGAAACCAACCAGATCGATCTCAGTCAACCAACTGACAAAAAATGTCACTAAAAATATAACAGCAATTGAAATTAAGGATTTCAAGCTCTTTCAACAGTTGTCTTTTTAGTTTTCCTATACTGTTTTTTTAGCGCTCTCCTGCCTAATTTATGATTGCAGCAAATAGTGTGACCAAGTTGTATCCAAACTGTGCAGCTCTGAATTCCCCCAAGGAAAACCTCCCAAAACATTCCATTACAAACTGCTCTGCCCATCCATTTCCTCTGCTTCTTTTTTACTACCAACCCCTCATTATGGCAATAAGCCACAACGGGGTGCACATAAGTCCATTAGCAGGTTCTTAGAGCACACCTCTGCCGTCTGCAGCACAGCTGCTCACCAGCACAAACAGCTCCTTTGTGTGCTCTCCCCTCCTTTGACTTGTTTTGATTTAAAAAAAAAAGAGAAAAAAAAAATCCCATTCACAACCTGGTGTTTTTCAGATTTGGGAAGTCTAAAAAAAAAAAAAAACCTCTTTCTCCAAAACAGCCTCTGCCATGATCAAGTGTCAGAACTCCAAACCTGTGCTGTAAGGTTTCTGGGGGGATGAAGCTTTTTGAAAGCTGCTTTTGCAGCAGGATGGACACACTGGAAATTGTACAAAACTGTTTCCATGCATGAACTGAAAGCCCTAAAGCAGCAACCTCAAAGCACAGAGAAAACAAAACCCACACCCAGGGTTAGAGCTGGCTACTGATAAAGATTTGACAGTGTCACTAGAAGCAGAAATAAAACAAGACGAAATGCCAGTTGCCCTCAAAGTCTAGGAAAAGCTACCTAAGAACTTAGGAAATGACGTTGGAAGCACGGCTGGCAGCAAACAGAAAGGAGAAGCAGATCTGAAACTAAGAAGTCACATTTAAAAAAAAAAAAACAACCAAACAACAAAACACCTGGAACTTTAAACTTTAAACCACAGAACATGGAGGACACATCTGGAGTTTCTCTAAACCAAAAATGACCTCACAGTTCTATTCCCAACAAGGATTTGCCCTCTTTGGATCAAAAACAACCCTTGAAAAGAAAAGGGAGAACATCTACAAGAAATGACTGTTTGTTCCAGCAAGTCAGCAGTGAGAGCCACAGCTTCAGTAGTGGGAAAGCAGAAATAAAAGGGAGAATTGCCAAAAGAAAGTGGGTTTAGATCCCACAGGGGAAATTAAATCAGTACCAAAAGGTTATTCAGCCACTTTAAGGGGAAAACAGGCAAAACATGGAGACCCTGAGGCGATATGGATGGGACAGAAAGGAAAGAAAAATCTTCTAAGTATGGCAGGAAGACTAACAGTGCTCTGCTTTCCTTTTCAGTCTGGGGCATGATGGAGGATGTGGAGACAAAGGATGAGAGGAAGGGTTGAAAGAAGTGATAAGCAAGGAGAGCAAACGTCAAGTGGAGCAAGTAAAGTATTTCTGGAGTTTGAAAGAAATTGATGAGCAGGTTCCTGACACTGCAGCTGTGTTAATAAGAATGCTAAAAAATAAAATAAAATCCATCAGGAGCACATCAAGAGGACAGATTTAACAGCTGTCCCACCTCAAAATGCCCTCCAGGGCTTTCTATGCTATGACAGAGATTGAGAGCTGCAGGAAGCAAATGGAAGGAGAGGTTATGATGTGAATTTACCTGGGCTGACACATCTTCCTTCTAAGATTCCTTATCTTCTAAATAAGGAAGACAATAAATCCAGCTCACCTGTTCATTTATAATTAGTTAAGGTTTCAAACTCAGTAGAATGAGTTGGATAAGTGGGTAAGGAACAGATCAATATGGACTTAGAAATGGGGAGTTAAGAAAGACAAGCTCTTGCCTGGGTTGGGATTTCTGGGAAAGGTGCTCAAAAATCAGGGCAGATGTTATCAACACCAAGTAGTTCGGAGAAACAATCCTGTACTGAGATTTGCAGAGAAAACTTTGTTTTTTAAGTGATCACAGAGCAGGGACTCTGTAAAAAGCCCATTCCACAGCTGCCAAGATGCTTAATGTCATTAAGCACACTTGGATCATTTCTAACATGCTTTTTACTGCAAGGGCTGAGGCACAAACTCAGTTTATGCTCCTTAGCCTGTTCTAATTTTTAAAGGAACAGAATGAAGTGAGGAAGAATATATCTCTGTTTTCCAAGACTCATGGACAAGATGGCTACAGCAAAACACTCAACTTCAGACAGTAAAAGGGGAGAGAGAAGGAGATTCCCCTGGACAGATCTGTGTGCTGCTGCCAAGCCTGGTAGGATTGATGAATTTAATATCAGCAGGAGCTTTACCTTTTCAGCTTCCAGACTCAGCCAGCAATATCGTTAGGGATGGCAGCAGAGCTAAAAAATGACCAAGCCCATGAATAAGGAATTACTTCTGTGCAAAGTATTAACTTAGGCCTAGCAAGCACTTGGATTGAGGCACTACCTAATTAGATAACTCAGGTGTCAGCCTACTTATCACACATATCCTTTGACTGGGAATTAGAACTTTAATAACGAGCTGGAATGAGTTTGTTACAATTGGAGGTTTACAGAGTGGGTTTGAGAGCTCAGGATGATGAGAAAAACCACTGTAGCAAATAAAATACAAACTAAACCCCAACAAAAGCCCACATAGGATCACAGAAAGTTACCGGGGTGGATGGGACATTAAAGATCATCTCATTCCACCCCTGCCACGGGTGGAATTCCACACTTTCCACTAGACCAGGCTGGTCAAGGCCTCATTCCACCTTATGCTGATTTGGTACAAAAGAGCATAAAGACAAAAAAAAAAAAAAAAAAAAAGGTAACTGATTTTAGAAAGTAATTTAAGGCTCCTAATTGCGAGTTCTGTATTCCTAAATATTTTATTGCAAGATGAGCTTTGGACAATAATATTCCATTTAACCAAAGCTGTAATTAACCCAAGTTGTATTTCAAAAGCAGCTGAAATCTAAATTATGCTGTCAGAAGCTCTTCACTTGCACTGCACCCCACTCTTCTGGACTATCTAAGTTACAAACCAGGTTGAGGATTGATGCTGTGGCCACACTGAGCACCACATCCCACAGCACAAGCAATAAATGGCACAAAGGCTTATCACAGCCTGATGGTGTCCCACAAATGTGACCTGAGGCAACGACTGGAGCACTACTCACCCTCTGCACAAGCATCCTCATCCTCCTCTTCATCCAGGGCAGCTTCCTCTGCGTGGTGCCTTTCAAGTGCTCTGTAAGGAGGTGGCAGCTTCATGGGAGGTGGAGCCCCATATTTTCTCTGATGGATTCAAACACAAATTGTTAGGTGTTTTGTAACCTCTGAGCACACGAAAAGAAAATCCCATTGTCTGTTGCACTGAATGTGCACAGACACAGCACTTAATTACAATGCTAAATTCTGCAGCAAAGGCTTTTTGTGCAAGAAAGCAGAGCAAGAAGTGACACTGAACATCAAGAAAAAGAAACCAAAACACAATTGTGCATGCACATTTACTTGTTGATAAAATACTCGTGTATTGTCATAACCATGAAAGTGTGAACATTAATCAAGGGTTAAAAGCAAACATTAAATTATACTCTGCTTCTTATTACAGTCTCCACAACAAAACTGTCTGGTGCTGATAAACGTCAATTTTTTTAAAACATAAAATAACAACTCAATCCTCTCAGTCCATCCATGAATATTTAAACACCACAGCCCGTCCGTATTTTGGCGTAAATTTAATAAAGATTTTGACTCACATCTCCCAATAAAATTCTATTACCTCACATAAATACAGGCAGCTCCTATAATGATGCATGTAGCGGCGCATGGCAGGAATGCAGAGCAGCCTCTGGCTCTGATGGAGGCACTGGCTCAGCTGAGCAATTGGTTTTATAGCTCCAAGGAACTGAGTCCTGCCTTGGTTTGCACCACGACTCCACTAAATGATGCTCAGCTGCATCTCCTGCAAGCCCTCTGCTAATAGCTGGATGCACTTTAGAGAGGGAACACCAGGGAGGAGATGCCATTAGAACACCCAGAATGCCTGGAATTAATTCTTTCTGTGGCTGGGAAATATGACACAACACCCAAACATTGAGCCTGGGATAATGCTGGGTTGTTTTTTTGGTTTTTTTTACCATGCGCAATGAAAGCTGAACCTGCGTATTGATTTTTAAATTCTTGAAGTTGAATTTGTATAGAATGGTGGAAGTAGTGAGCTGCAAGATGTAGGAAATTTTGTGAGGTATCTGTCATCTCATCCATTTAAAAAACGTTAACAAGGAAGTGCTGCACTGATCACAGAACGACAGCAATACACGAAATTAATTAAATCCAACAGTAGCAAAAGCAAAAGTGTAGTGAGAGCACTTGGAAGCACAACAGCTGTTTTCCAAAACGATACAACACACAACATGTGCCTCCCACTTTTTTCTTGCAGCCAACACAGACAGAACTGTGCAAAACCCAGATGATCCAGGAAGCATGGGAGGACTCAGGTTCTACTTTACTGAGCAGGTAAAGATGGAAAACCTGCAGCCTCACTTTCAGCTGCCTGTGACAAATGAGTCACTTTATTATCGCTGTAATTTAGTAATAACTTACAGTCTAAATGTTGACCCTTTGGCTTTTTAAGACCTTAAACATTTGTTAGAGAGGCTGTGTGAAATTACGTGAGACACCCAGGCTTATCCAGCAGTTTTCCATGGCTCACAGGGACAAATATCTCTCATCCCTCCTGTCCCACTGGAAGCCCAGATGAGAAAATTGTGCCTGGCTGCTCCATTACACCATGTTTTTGTATTAACACAGAGGCAAAAGCACAGTTTACACAGCCAGTCAGCAAAATGATGTTGACATCTGGTTCGTCCACTATTGTTTTAAGTGGCTTTATAGAAATTAAAGTGATCATTTTGAAGCAAACAGATCAGCAGAGGAGGACAAACGCTCACAAATCAGAGGAAAACCTTCAGTATTTGAAAAGATACAGGAAAAAGCAGATTTTCCAGCTGGATGTGGCTGCTTTCAAACCAAACTCTTTTGTCAAGACTCTCTGAACACTGGACTAGAAATATCACTGATTCCCCATAGGGATGTGGACTAATAATCCACTAATAGCAACTCTTTCCAACTCCGAGACGACCCCACAGAAGTGCAGCACGACTGCTTTGTGAGCACATGTTCAAAGCCAAAAAGGAGCTACACATTTATGCACTGAAGCTCTTCTATATTCCACCCACCAGTTTATGGCACCAATAGATGAAAAAGGCCTGAAAAAGATTAGGCTCCCTCTTTAACCTCGGAACACTGCAGAACGCGACACGCCGGAGTGCTGGAGATTAAAGGCAGCACGTTGCCAGAGGATGAGAGCTTTTGAGATTAGAAATATAGATAAAAAAAAGGCAAGAAAAGGGGATTGTAAGTGCTTCATTGGAAGTATTATCCTCTGGCATGAAAGCACATCTTCAACACGTTTTCTGATAAGTGAGCCTCGCTGCTCCTGTCCCTGACAGGATCTGAAAGGAGGCTCACAAAATCTTTGGAGGCAAGAGGGTCCTCTCAGGTACCCAACAAACAGCAGAGTACTGAGTAGGATCAAAGGAAAACTTCGTCCTGTTTGTAGTTCAACTGCACCAGGCAAAGCTTATTGTCTGCATTAATTCTGTCTCTGCTCCTCCTGCTCTCACACCCTCAAAGTACCTGAACTACACTCCTCAATCAAAACAAATCCCACAGGAAAACACCAAGGCCACAAGAGTGAGACAGCTGAAAATGAAAAATTAATTTCTTCCCTTACTGCAGCCACTAAAACAAATTCCCCGTTTTCTACAAAACAGACTTTCCCTCTTTTAAAACTGCAGCGAAGTTATTTGGAAGTCACTGTGCAGCAACTGCTTCACCATCAGCTGAGCAGCCACAGATGCCTTGGTCATTTCCTTGTTTTACACAGCTCTGGGAAATGCAGGAGACTCTGTGGATTTAATTATCCCATAACGTGATTTTACTGTATTTCAGGCAGCCTCCCATTAAGGACATTATTTGTGTACATGTTGCCATTTCTCTGTTTCTGCTGAACAAAGGGAATCAATTTGCCTCCACACGGAGCAAAACAGGTACTTGAGACATGACAGTGAGGAGCTGTGCTAAGTACAGGGTTTCAGCACCCAGCAGACACCCACAGAATATGTGTCAGAATGTTTGGCAGAAATTTGGCAAAAAATCATAGAATCAAAGATATTTCAACAAAACACTTCAAATTTAATTTCAGACTTCAGAGGGAGCTTATCATAGAGTTAGAATACATGCTATTATACCATTTGATTTAGCAAAACCTGGGTAGAGCACTGAATGGAATAAATACCTTATTGCTCTTATTTTCTTTGTCTGCATCCTGATCTTTGCTGACTTTGATTCCCTTAGGCTGGGCAGGAGAAACTACCTGAAAAATAATGTACATTACACACATTAGACAGAGAATTGTAGCTGCAAAACAAACTTCCAGATCAGTTCCTGACAACGACAAAGCTCCCCAGTGCACTCTGCATTTTGTCCCATGTAGAAGGGCATTGCAGTGAAGTCTTTAAATTACATTATTTCATTGAATTTACTGAATGACGTTCTTACATCAAAAGCACACAGAATTCTGGGGTTTCTGGGTGTACTTTAGGCACGTAGAATTGAATGCCTGTTCTTACAAAGGCTTTAAAAAGTTTCTTGTTTTGGCCTTGAGGATGAGGAGATGCATCAAATCTCTTGGATTAATTTGCTCCCAGATAACTATTTCAGGTCCCTCTGGTGACACATTTTACAAGGAGCTGCTGGTGTGAATCTGACTGACTTTAGTTACACCTCTGTTCCCCTGGATAACAGAGGGGTTTTTCTTATTATTAAATATGGGCAAATTAAAATACACAGGGCCAGACTCTTATTGCACAGGTAAGAGAGTTGAATTAACTCCTAGTCAACAGATTTACATCTACTCCATGTAAATCAGAGAAATGAGATTTCCAATCAGGCCAGAGAAGTAATCAATTAATCAATTAGTCTGTAACTGACTGAAAGGATCCATCCTTGGACACAAAAATCAATGGAACTTGCTGGAAGGGATTTAACAAAAGTTTAAAATAAGATGCTTGTTACGCATTTATTAAATTTTGGAATAGAAATGGAAATAAAACTTACTTTTGGTACATTAGCCAAGCCCTGGACTACAAACACCACAGGATTTCCTGCATTCTTGATGGCTTCTACTGCTTCCTCATGGGTGGCATTTTGTAGGTCTACCCCAGAAACCTGACAAACAAAGTTTATTTTTATGAGGTACAGAGTCACTACAAGGCATCACAAACACTTGCAGAAGATTAGTGTATCTGAGGAAGGCATCAAAAATAGTCAAGAGTAATTATTTGTAAAGGATGTTTCGATGATGGTTTAAAGAAAAGTCTATTACTTAGTATTCATAATTAAAAGATGGCCACATGTTGCCCAGAACAATTCTTCTAGATAAAAACATAAGGAAGAAGATATCTAACATAATGTTAGATATAATCTAACTCTTCCAGATTTTACCTGTTCATAAACTAAACCTGTCAGCACTATCAGCTTGGCACCCCACATTCTGAACTATTAATTTGGAGAAAAATTAATAAAAAATCAAGCAGGGGTGAGAGGCAGGAATGACATTTTCCCCCGCAGCACCTGCCAGAATCAGGGATTTATCCCAAACAGTGGTTCTCAGTTAACTACTCTAAATCCACACACACAAAATAACAGCCCATAATTCAGTACAAACAGTCTGTGTTCTTGTATACATTAAATTTATGCTTATAGATATGCTACAACTTATTCCTCATTTATATGGGAGGACACTCCCATTTTTTTCACTTCCCCCTCAGACACCAGGAACCATTTTTTCTTAAATGTTAAGAAATGTTAAGAGGAGAATGTTAAAAGAGCTCCACAGTCAGACCTTCAAAAAAGAAATACCACCAGAGGTTTCTTTTGGTTTTCAAAATGCAGTGTTGTCAATACTTCATGAAATGGTGGCAGTATTTTGTTCCTCTCCACCCAACGCTGTTCAAGTCAATTTTTATTTCTTAGACTAAAAAAGGAAGGTTTATCTCCATTTACCTCGAGTATTTTATCTCCAGTTTTTAAAGCCCTCGTTCTTCCTGCTGGGCTGTCTTCCAAAACTTGTTTGATAAAGATCCCTTTAAGTTCTTCTCCATTCTTCAGGCGCTTTATGACAGTTTGGCCACCAACAATACTGATTCCTAGGGACACGTGAGGGTCTCTGAAGATCTCAACACTGAAAAAAATATGTGGTGGTTTTAACAGCTTCAAACAGGTCTTTTTTTTTTTAAACTATAAATGCAAAGCCTTAAATAAATGTAAGCTCCTGGTCTTTCAAGAAGATTTAACAGAGTAAAGAGATAAAGTCACAAGCCTGAGAATGCTCTCCAAAGAGTTGAGTTCTCACTCTGAGCAGATCTCACCCCACAAAAGGAACAAAATTCTGCTGCCAATCCATGCCCACTGGGCAGAGGCTTTGATTTCAGAGAAAGTCAGATCTTCATGTAAACACTCATCCTCTTTCAGCTTGAGCAAATTGTCTGGGAATGGGAAGCCCTGCAAGTGGCATGTTAGACAAATAATGAAGTATTTCATCCAACTTTCTGAATGCTGACTTCAGTGCATATTCATCAGCCCAAGCAGGAACTTTCTGATCATATTTTACTCGGGACCATAAAAACAATTCACCTAAAAATGTTAACAATACAACAAGGATGTGGCTAAAAGTTGGCTTGGCAGTTTGGAACCCTGCCATGGACTTGAGCAGGCAACCCATGGAAAGGGAGACAGCACAGCTCTGTGTGCATTGTTCACACCTAATAGTTATTAAATGAGCAAGAACTTGTAGGTCATCCACAACCCAAACCAGCCAAGCTTTCCCAAGTCAGCTGTATAAATAGAAGGTGTAATTCTGCTGAACATCTGTTAAAAATTCCCTCTCTTCAGGAAAACCCAAGGTACACAGGTACCCTAAAGTTATTGGCACAGGAGGAGAGAAAAAAAACACCCAACAAGAACTAATCTGGCTCACAGAAAAAAAAAAGACAGAAGCCAAATGGGAAGGAAAAATGTAATAATATGAACGTACGTCCGTGGTGGTCCCCAGTGGCTGAAGTTTGGAGTTTCTTCTCCTTCTCCTTCTTCTCTCTCGGGTAATTCACTAATTTGGGGCAGAGGGGAGGGGAGGAATAAAAAATAAAAGAGGCATCAGCCATGCCAGGTCACAATTCCTCACATATTTTGTATCTGGCAGCGAGACAGCAACACCTTCTCACACTGCCCAGTTTAAAGCAAATGTACAGAGTCAACAGACCAGACAGGAATTTTTGTATTTAGGTTTAAATGTACTTAAGGAATGCTCCAGAAATAAACATGATGGGCAGACCAAATTTATAAGCTGCTCTGTGATACACAAATCTGCACTGCATTTACTCATTCAGAATGACTATTTAAGCAATTAACATTTGCTTTCTGATAAATATGCTGCGATGCTTAGAGAGGGATATAAACATGCCAAAACCAGTAAGCAGATGATGATCCAAGTGGGAGAACAGACCCTGTGTGTTCCATTAAACGCTCCAGAATAATCCTCTCACCTTATTGTTGAGCTGCTTTCCTTCTGAGAGGAGATTGCACAGGAAATTGGGGAAGTCCTGAGGATTGGAATCAACAGGCTCCACTACCCACTGAGCCCAAACTGGTGGGGAAAGACTGGGACACTTGATAGAAAAGGCAAATATCCACAGCCAGTGCCAACCCAAGGTTTCTCAGCACCACTGGCAGGACTGGAGTTTCCTGCAGAGGCCTGAGAGCTGTGGCTGAACTGCTCTTCCCAAAAGGAAGAACAAAAGAATGGGAAAATCAAGAGGAGAGCTCCTTAAAGTTTTGAAGTTTTAAGGCAAACTCCATCTCCTGGGGTAAAAGTCACAGAACTGTCCCTCTGTGTCTGCCTCAGCATTTCACACAGCCTTTAATGACAACTGAGCTGAGTAAAGCAAGAGGACAGTGAAGATCATTAACTGAAAGTCTTTCAAAACCTGAAATCTCTCTCCATACCTGCACGGCGCTGTTCTAGGCTGAGCTAAGGTGGTTACTCTCCGAGATTCCTGGTTCTTGGAAAAAACATAATTCTCCTCTTTCTGCACTTCCTTTCCAACGTCTTCCAAATCAGCAGCAAGCCCAGGCCCTTTGGAGTCACCCTGAAGCTTTGTCCCTAAAGAAAAAAAGGAGTAGATGTGAGCTTTTGCTTTGAGCTCTCTCTTTGAACTCTCTGTCCAGGCACCCAACAATTATTTCACCCTTGGAATGAAACCCCTAATCCCACCAGGTTCCAGATGTGTTTAAAGCCAGGCTGAACAGGCTTGGAGCTGCTTCCTCCCAAACAGGGAGTGCTGCTTCAGGAAGGTGGATAAATTTATTTCCCTGATGGATCTACCAAATTCTAACCATTCATTTATTTCCCTGATGAATCTACCAAATTCTAACCATTCATCTCTGGCCATCTGACAAGGAGAAATTTTTCTCCTCAGCACAGATCACAAAACCAAGATATGGGGCAATTATCTACCACAGAGCTAACTTGCAAATTTTTGGTTGTGCTAAAGTCACTTGGAAAACTTGTCACTTTATTTTTAAGTGTAAAAATCTATAAAGTTAGCAACGAAAAGTGACAGAGCTGTGGCAGGGACACCTTCCACTATCCCAGGTTGCTTCCAGCCCTGTCCAACCTGGCCTTGGACACTTCCAGGGATCCAGGGGCAGCCACAGCTTCTCTGGACACCCTGTCCTCTGATTAAATTATTTCTTCCTACCTTCTAATCTAAACCTGACCAGACCTGGAGGAGGAAGCAAGATTATAAAGCTGAGACCTATTTAAAGCCAGAGTACCTTGAGCCTGCAGAAATCTTCATTTGAATATTTTATCATTCGGAAGTATTTGTGTTTTGCTAAAACATTTAGATTTTTAAATACGAAATGATGAGATAAAGAAAAACCTTCTCACAAACCTAAATCCATCTCGGTTTTCACTTCTGACTGGGTCGTTTCAGCATCAAATGTGTCTTTTTGGTAGCTGCTGTGTGCTGTGGTTCCAGGAAAGTGTGACCTTACAGTAGCATTCTCTTCACACTTCACAGAAGAGAAAAGAAGTAATTAAAGTTCGGAAGCAATGGTATTAACTTACACTGGGGTATTTGACAGGAACATTAATTTTTACAGCAAACATACACACTTCCTCAGCTACATTCATATTTATTCAGGTAACTATGAAATACTAACTGCTCATTTAAATACTAACTGCTCATTTACGCACTGCATTAAGAAGAGGCATGAAAAATGTGATATGCAATTGAAATATAAAGCAACTGTATCTTTCTCCTCACCTGCAATTTGGACAAAAAATTCTTTACTCTTGCTCATTTGTTTTGTATAAGGAACAAATGGATAAATTTAATATTGCGCACCCTGGGATAAAATTGTCAGTAGAAAGTGTATTTTAGTCTGTTTATACACATAGTGCTTAAGGGGACAAGCCAAGCAAAACTTGAAATTCTCTGTGGCTGTGACGTTAAATCCTTTTCCACTCCATTTTTTTTTCATATAAAAGCACATACCTTGGAAGGTGGTATATGGGAGGCTGACAAAGTCACTTTTTTGTTTGGGAAGGGGATGAACAAAGAATTAGAAGGAGAAAACAATTCTCAAAATACTTGAGAAAGATGTATAAATAAGAGTTTTGCAATTTCCCTGAAGCTGTCTCCTCCTACTCCTTTATCCACCAGTATCCTTGCCATAATTCCTTCTGCAACTGTACAAGGAGGAACTGGTTTGGGTTTAAAAAATGAGGAAAAGAGGGAGTTTCTCTCACTGAAGCCCCTGGAGTATTAAACCCATGCAATGACATTCTGCTGTTACTGACAGACCCCATATTAGCACAGCTTCCAAAAAAACCCCAACCCCACAGGTCAGAGATGGGAAAAAAGATAAATTCAAGATGCCTGTGAATACACCAACCACGTATCTCATTCCAGCAGGTAAATATACAGACAATAAATAACCAAAAGAACCTTCCAAGATGTACAGAAGGACAGACTGGTGTCTGTTAGAGGTACCCAAGTGAATAAGTGAGTTAAATTCCAGTAATTAAAACACCAGAAAGAGTCCTCAGGGTTTAGTTTTGGAGTTTGCCCTGAGGGATCCATGCTCAGCACAACTCAGCATTCCTCACCTTTTCATCTTCCCTGAGTGGATATTCCAGGGAGTCTGTGGGACTCAGGCTAGCACTGGATCTCAAATCCTGTATTTCAGTGCTCTCCAGCTGCCTTGCCCATAGTTCTGTGTCCAGGTTTCTGTCTGAAGTTGCCTTCTCTCCACCTGATGCATCACATTTCAAGAAATCTGATACTTCCTCCTCATACTCCTCATCCACCAGCATCTCCCTTTCCTCCTCCTCCTCCTCTGCTCCAGGTTTCAGAAATTCACACATCTCCCAGGACTCCTTCCCAAACTCATCATCCTTCTGGGAAAGCTGAAATGACCTTCCCAAGCCCAAATGGGGTTCATCAACGAGTTCTTCTTTATAAGGTGTCTCATCTCTGAAACCCTGCAAAAATCATTAAAGGAATATTTTAGATCATGTTGTCTCCCAGCTCTTTCAAAACTATGCTTTAGGTTTTGTCCATGTTTAAAGCATTCTGATTTTTAAAGTGAAAATCTTCTACCTTTTGCATTTTCTGAAATAGAACAGACTCTGTGACTTATGATTTTAACACCAGAAGCAGACAGCACAAATGTTTTTTTTAGTATAAAGAAATTTAAAAGCTGCACAGCTTAGATATTTCTGCAGCCATTTGGAAAAACCAATCTGGACTGAAGTTTGGGAATGAAATTATTAATTAACACTTTAAAAAAAAAAAAAACCCACAGGAAAAAGCACATATAAATCTAGTTAAAGTATCTCCGTGCTTCAGACATATCTGCTGTTGCTTTATGAATGCATGAACATTTCTCACAATACTATCAGCTAAATAAACAGCCTAAGACTTTGCTTATGCAACAATGTCAGCAACTTAAAACCCTTAAAAAAACCCCAGATAAAAGCCATACTTGCTTGTCCCTACCTTGGATATTCCACACAACATTTAACCTGAGGGAGAGGGGAAATGCATGACCCAAACACCAAAATAAAGGCTATAAATGACTGTTCATTACCTCCCTGTTTTAAAGAGAACACTGCTCACCTTTCTGCTGAACTCAAACCCAAAAAACAAACAACAAAACCGAGGGGAAAGGCATCAAAACCCACTCTGAAAGATCTCACTTAACAGTCCTTTTTCTGGGATTTGTCACATGTTTCCCCAGCTCCCAACACCTCCTGTTCCTCCCGAATGGAATGGATTCTGTTCCCTGCCTCACAGGGAGGCTGATCAGATTTTATGCCCTGCACTTATTCCAGAATTTTGCCACACACTGAGAGCTTTTCCCCTCTTTTCTTCAGGCCACCAAGTCTCTGCAGCCTGAAGAACCCCCAAACCCAACTTCAACACCCCAAACCCCCAAAACTCCGAAACCAATGGAGACATGCAGGGCTCCTTCCTCAAAATGTTTTTGTCTCTGCTTCCTGCCCCTTGCCAGACTCCCCACGGCACTGCACCATTGCTGACCTTCGGTGTCAGGATCCTGTTTTGCTACATTTGTACAAATACAGAAGGAAAACCCCCAGACACTGCCGAGATGTTTGTATAATTCAAGTGAGAGGCAGGAGAGAAAACAAGAGAGAGGCAGGAGCAGAAGGAAACAATGCAGTCAATAGTTGGCACGAGAGCAGAACACCAGCAACCTAGAAATCAGCACATTTTATTAATTTAACTAGCATTAAATGTTGCTTTAACCCATTTGATCCATGTACCTCGATCTCACATAACACCCAGTCTGAAGTGATCCTGATTCTCTCCATTTTCACTCCATTTCCCTTCGCTCCTGCAGCATCCTTCTCCCACCACCTCCCCAAATCCACGGCACACTGATCAGTTGGCTCTGCTCAGAACCACGCAGGGTTTTTGTGTCCTGATCCAGCACTTTGCTCTGCCTCATCCCTGACTGCTGCACTGCAGCACCAGGCGCCACCAAAGGCACAGGGAATGCTGCAAACATGACAGGGAAGTCCACTGTGGCAGCAAATAAAATCCTCAAAACCCAAAATCCGTCACTTTCGGGTTGAAATTTTGGTTGCCAGTGCAGCAGTGCCATCTCTCCTGGCTCCTGGGTGAGCAGGTAAGATAATAAATGAATGGGATTTTAGCTGCTACCAAAGCTGTGAGGTTAAACAAAATGCAAGTCAATTCCTCTGAGGGTGTTTTGTCCAAATTGATCGTTCCAGTTTCAGGACTTTTAAGATAAAATACTTTCTTTACAAATACTTAATGGCATTGGATTTATTTAGGAAGTAGAAAACCAATCTGAGCTGGCAGAGGACTAATTCTCTGCCAGGAACTCTTCCCATGCCCCCAGAAAACAACAAACGCCATTTTACATCGTGAAAATCAGTAAATATCATTTATCATCATCCAGGCTAATTTCTTCACAGTGTACCCACATCTGCCCCATAACACTGCTCCTTTTGCTGCTTCTAATCTACCATTTCAGCAAGAAATACAGGTTTGCATTCAGAGACAGGTACAAGAAAATCTGGAATTTATTTTTCTTCCTGTGTTACAGTTCTGGATGATCCTTTATGTATTGTCTTTTCTGGTCTAAAAAGAATACATTTACAAGCATGAATTTTGCAAAGCACTTGAGAAGAGATGAAAATTAAAAGATATTCAAATCTGTCTAGCTCTGCACTGGTGAGAACTGCAATATTATTGCCCATTACCCTGCTATCTGAGTTTCTCACTATCTTTAATGCCACATCCTCCCCCAATAAACAAAATTATTTCTCAGACAGTAAGAAAGAGAAGAATTGAGGAAAGAGCAAAGAACTCATTCCAGAGAACAT
This sequence comes from Entomyzon cyanotis, assembly GCA_024500445.1. Taxonomy (NCBI): domain Eukaryota; kingdom Metazoa; phylum Chordata; class Aves; order Passeriformes; family Meliphagidae; genus Entomyzon; species Entomyzon cyanotis. Next base: position 2,497,530 of record JAKEPQ010001020.1, read on the forward strand.
CAGAAGGCTATGAAGAAGAAAATATTTCAAGAGTGCCTTATACTCCACTTTTTTATTTTGCTTCATGCTAATTAAAAGCATTCTGCTTCCATACCTTACTTGCTCTGCAAAGCTGAGCCCACTAGTTCTGACTAATAATAACAACACAGCATTCCTATTTCATAGCCAAGGTAACCCAAGGTATTTTAATGACATAATAAATTTGATAAGGCAGTCTGGGAACTGCACTGGTAAGTGCTCCCAATGCACTTGGCGTGCAGTTTGCTGTTAGAGGCTTTTTCAGAGGGAATCCAATACTTCAGTCTTATCTGAAAAACATACCTTTTTTTTTACTTTAAAACGTCGTTTCCTGTCTGTATAAACTTGAGTTGAACCAAAAAAAAGTAACCAAATACCTGTGGTGCTTCAAGTATTACTGAGAAATTGGTGCTATCTATTGGTTCTGGAGAGCCAGGGCTGCTTTTAATGCTGCTGGGATCCACACCGTGCAAGTTCTCCTCCTCTCTGCTTTCTCCCTAAAAAAGGTAATCCAAACTGTGAGTCAGGAAAATGACAAAAAAAATCCCACATATTTCAATAAATTAAAAGGGAGAAGGAGAGCCAGCCATTTAGAAAAGAGGGAAAAGTTATGAAATTATAAAAATAGAAAGTCGTAACTGGAGAAGATGAAGTCAACAGCTTTTGTTCTTTGAAGATTTTGGTTCAGATGGACTAAAACTAAAGTGATGTGTAGAAAAGAAAGACAAATCCAAGGATATGAACCAGGGAATACCAATTTTTAGAAAAGGAAAGAATATATTTAACAGCTTTCTTACATTCCTATTTCACAACTCCTCTACCACTTTGAATTACAAGCACTTTCTATTAACCGGGGCTTTAATTAATTTTGCCTGGGTGCCCTTGATGAACAATAGTGCAGCATTCCCCAGTAAACTACTGCCTGTTCCACAGCCCTGATTCCAGAAAAGGAAAATTCTCCTTGAATTTACAGCCTTGACTTCAAACAGAGTAAGTTTCTTTCATGTCAGCGGAGCTCAAGGAAGCACTTAGCAGTGTCTCAGAGAGAAATGGGCTCCAGCACACATTTACCTGCTTTGCAGAATTGCTGGAACCACATCCCACCTGTGCACAGTGCACATGGCTCTGCCCAGGCACAGCTCCCAGCTCCACGTGGATGTGCTTTAAGGAGGAATTTGAGGACATTGACTTTCCAGGCAGACCTTCTGGACACTGAGCTGGCCACATGCCAGAATTTCTGGCCCTCTCAAGGCACAGCAAGCCAGCTGTTCCCCAAATCCACACCTGAATTCTCCCCACAACAACCCCACCTGCACACCTCACAGGATCAAATAGGAAAAAATAAAAGTTCAAATCAGTTCTTACCACCAAAGGCTTGCAGATTCCAAGGGAAACTGTACCCGGGGGCACAGATTTCAGCACTTCCACTGCCTCTGCCAGAGTGGCACCATCCAGGTATTTCTCATTGACGAACACCAAGCGATCTCCCGGCAGGATCTGCCCGCCGCGCTCAGCCACTCCACCTGGCACCAGGGAGCTGATCACAATGGCTGTTCCTGCTGGATCCAAGGGATCCTGGGGGGAAAATAATAAAAACACCCACAGGTGAAGGCCTGGAAAGATGGTGTTTGTTTGGAGTGTGTAAGGAGCGCTCAAGCACGTTCACCCTGTAACGCTACAGAACTGCAGCCTGCTGAGATGTTCAGGAAACACTGCTGGCTGAGAGTTCCAGTTTGCAAAAAGGAAGATATTCCAGCACTGGCCTAATCCATTAGGAAATGTGGAGATCTGAAGGGTGACTGATACCCTGCCTGCCCTCCCCTTACACACACAGGCACAGCCAGGCCAACCTGCAAACAGAACAACAACGCTGGCAGCTTTCCACCAGTCTCCATCCAGCCTGGGACGTGCTAGTGTCACAGAAAATAACCACTCTGCATGTCACCCCAGGGCTCCAGAGCAGCAAAAATGATGGGAAAAGGAATCGCTGCAAGGTTAGAAATTTAATTCAAAATATTAAGTTCAAATGGCACCCCCAAATATTTGAGAAATAGCAGTTTATGGCTGCTGGGTTAGTGCAGTGTTTCTGCTTTGTCAACTCCATGTGACAACTTATAAAAGACATTTTCTTCACCTTAACAGGGAACAGGAGAAAGCATGAGAAGAGTAACTAAGATTATAATTGAAAACAAGGAACACTGTAGTGGTGGATATAGAGAGTGTGAAACACAAAATATTACACACATTATAAACTGATGAAAAGATATCCACTTCTCCTAATCTTTTACCCTCAAAGCCTTTGCTTTGTGTCCTGTACAATTTCTATCATGCCTTCATTCATTTTAAAAAATTATCCTCAATCAAATGAAATTATAAATTATTATATAGTGGCAGAAAGATAGAAAAACCAAATATGTGGTTTTTAATTTTTTTTAAAAAAGCTTTGTTTCCTCATTTGCTTTTTAAGATTGCAATTAGCCTTTTTCCCCCTTGCTAAGGGCTCATAAAGTTCAGAAATTCCTGCATGCATTGGGTCTCCAAATGTACAATCATGGACTATTTTCCCCTCAGGACTTGCATCTTATTCAGGGCATGGGAGGGATAAAACAAGGGCAAAATTCAAATCACAAAGACCACCATGAATTCAGCACCTCAGTGTTAATTTGAAAACAGGAATGCTTTTTAAACCCTTTATTTTTATATGACTATACACTGCTTTCCAAGGGCACATGTTTTTTAAGGTATGTGCAAACATATGAGGCAATGCCTGTAATATCTGTAAAAAGCTGAAATTAGAGAAGTGAAATCAGAGTTCAGCAGGAAGAGCCACGCTGGATTCAAGTAAATAGAGATTAGCAACAATTCTCTCCTGTCCTACTGCTTGATCCTGCTCTTTTATAATTTTTAAATTTTATAATTTATCCACAGTGCACACAAGAGGTTTCCTTGTGAATGCCATGTCTTGGCAGCCAAACCCAGCAGGCTCCCTGGGCTGTGCCAAGGTGCTGCTGCTGCCCAAACCTGCTGCTCCTGGTGCCCAGGGGAGCATTCCCTGTGCTCCCAACATCCCAAATCCAGAGATTTTCAGGAACTAACCGAATAGCAGGAAGTTTGGAAGAAGAACCCAAAGGGATTCCAAAATGTGACCAAAAACCAGCTTTGCTTTAAGTGCTGAACATCAAAAATTGAAGTTACTGCTGCCCTTTGCTCTTGCCAGCTAACCTCTGTGCCCAACGACCCTGGAGCCAACACAGACTTCTGAGATGGTTTAAATTTGGGGTTTTGCTCCACTGCAAAATCAGAAATGCTCTTCTGGACATCTCTGCAGAGCCAGGATTCAGCCCAGAGAGCCACTTTGCTGCAAGCAAGGCGCTGTTCACACCAGGGAGGCTTTGCTGGAGAACTAAACCAGCAAGTTTTCCTATCGCGGGCTCATCTCGCCGCGGCAAGGGAGGTTTGTGCTGCTTCCCTGAATGGGCTAATGCTCTCTCAGCAAAACTACACCTTTGCTGACACAACAGCTTTTATAATGTGACTTTTGCTGGCTTAGCTATATTGATAAAAAATGAACAAAACAAACCCAGCGCTCACCCCCAACCCATGCAGATAGGCTGACAAAATTCGGAGAGGGAATGACTGGCGCAGTAATTATGGTGCTGGCTGAGGATGGGGGAGAAAATCCCCCATGCCTGGTTCAAATCCCTGCTCTGCCTGATCCAAAGCTGCTCTTTTTTGGGTTCTGGATCAGAACCACTTAAGCAGGACATGGGAATCTCACCATTAGATGATTCTGTGCAGGGTCAGTGACCCAACTACCACATTTCTGATGAGAAACAGTCCTGTTTCAACTTACTACTGAAATAAAAACAGTTTTGCTCAATAAATCATCATGTTTTGGTAAGAGGTAATTCAGCTGAAAGAAATGTTCCAAGCAGCTTTAATCCTCATGCTAAAAAAGAAGAGAATTCCTGCAAAGAAACAGCTCCTATGTAGTAAAGTTTTGAGGATAATGTGATTATTTTTCCTGCTTCACAACACACCCATGCTTCACAACACACACATAAGCCATGCACTAGAATTGCTTCATGAAGAGCAGCAGAAATGTTAAAAAAAAGGGGCCCATGTTAAAAACTGCTGTCCAGGAGAGTAGGAAACATTTCCACTGCTGATTTCAAGCAGAGGGAGCTATTGCACAGGGAGAGAGGAGCAGGATGAGCTGCTCAGCCAGCAGCACCAGCAGTGCTCAGAGCCCCAGAGCTCACCAGGGGCTGAACCACGATGAGATTGTCACGAGGAATGCAACAAAAGCTGCACAAGGAGACATAAAACAACTGAACTTCAAGGGGTAATCATGTATCCTTATTCCCTGTAATTTAATATTCTATCTCAACTCCGGACTGCACTGCACTTTCCTTATCTAAACTGAAGGAACACTGTGATTTTTTGAAACCTTAAGATTTACCCTCGACCCCAAGCACACCCTAAAGAACCACCTGCTAAAACAAGACAGCAAACACCAAATTCACATCCATATTTTCTAAAGGGTGAGTGCAACTGGACTGCGGGAGCTGTTGTCTTGTTTTTGAAAGAAAATAGTGCTTGCAGCAGGATGAAAAACAGATCCTTTCCTTCTTAACTAAGTGCAAAAGGTACAGTTTGTATATAGTTAGTGTAGTTAAAAGGCAGTTTTTGGGGCTGCCTCCACATTAACAGGCCAGCTAGAACCATTCCAGGTTACTAAAGAGCACCAGTGTGACTGCACGCCTATCCTGAGGCTCTAGACTCGTTTTACTTGGCTCATGTTAAGCCAGATAATAGTGATTTTGAGTCACCAGCAGGACCAGATTTCAGCCTCTAAAGCGAAGGCTCATTTACTGGGATGGAGTTTACAAGCTGGGGAGAAACTCCCTCCCCAAAGGCAGAGCTGAGTGCTGCTGGAATGGTGCTGGGCTGGGATACAGAAGTGACATAAATTCAGTATTTCAAGAAATTGTTACACAGCTTTGTATCAAAGCAGAGGGAGAGTGCACTGGACAATCCCAGGCAAACTGGCCATCTTAAAGTGAGCATGGATCATACAAATATTAAGACTCTTAAAGACCTCCAAGATGATGAACAGGCCTTGGCACATTTAAAAAGGAAATTTCACCGCTCCTGAAGGATTCTTTACACAAATGAATCATTTATGAACGAGGAAAGGAATCACCCTGCACAGTAAGGCAGTGAGGAGACAAACCCCCTCAGCTCACCAGCACTGACAGAAGCTCATTTTTAAGACAAGAATCACATGTGAGAATATTTTCCACTTGTGTAAATGCTGAGATCTGCCCCCTGCCATGCAGCAGCAGCAGCCCAGGACAGTGGTTACCTCCAGGTAACCCTTTGAGGAATTCTTGTGCTGGAGCTGGTGTCCTTCCCTTTGTGCCTGAGCCAGCCATGGAGTCTAGGAACTTGTTTAAAACAGCCACAATTTATTCATGCTTAGCACACCATATATTTAACTGTGTTGAACCATAGGTTTTTCCTTCCCCTGCCCCCCATCAAAATCCACAAATGTTTCCTGGAGTCCAGGTGTCAAATTTTTCTCCTTATTTTCAGAGCCTCATTTGTTCTGGCTTCATTTAGCAGTGGAGAGTCAGGCAGGGGCCACTGCAGTTGCTGCCTCTGGGATCCCTGGGTTTGGGGCAATATGAAATCGCCTAAAAACCCAAGCTCTGCTAAAATGTTGAGAGTCCCAGGAGTAAGGAGTTAAGAGAGTCCTACATGCAATGCTGGGGCTGCAGCTTTATTGTGGCTTCGATTGTCACCAAACATCCACACTCAGAGGGCCTTAGGAGGCAAAGCTGGGGACAGAAGCAGTGCAGATGACCTCTGCCCATCCTGCTGGGAAATTAAAAGTGCCCAAGCAGGCTGATTGTCCTTCCCACAAGATGAGGTGTGCAGCAGCCAAGAGAGGGCACTCCAGGCCAGCCCAGCTCCCAGCACTGCAGGCATTCCCTGCTCTGACAATCCATCCCCATCCCCATCCATCCAGCCCCAGCAGAGCCTCCCTGGGACGAGGATGAGGATGAGGAGCAGCCTGCAGCTACAGCTCCACTGGATGGGAGCAGCTCCCACGTTTGCTGGGCTTTTGTTTGTGTTTTGCTTTTTTAAAGGCTCATATGAAAATGGAAGACAAAGCTGCGGGTGACTGACATTCCCTGTGCAAAGTCACTCTCACTTAGTTACAGGCTATATTAGTTTTGGCATTGCTTGAGATCTAAATCCAGCTAGCCTGACTTCCTAGAATATTTCAGCTTTCTTCAAGCAACAAACTGCCTGCTGCCACAAAAACAGACACCCAAAATAGCATGGCAAAGGATCCCAAAGGAAACAGTTTGAAACTTTTTTCCCCCCGGTACCATTTTTGATTTATCTGAACATTTTTACAAGTGCCAATTTGTATACTGCAGGTTTCTGTGAGGGAGCCAAAACAAACGCGTTGGAGCTCAGAGGTCAGAGCAGCCCAGCTTCATTACATTTTGCATGGGATCACTTCCAGGTCTGACACACATATCCATATTTAAAACTCTTCAGTGAGTAAGATACCAGGCTGGAAAGCTCTTAGACACAACACTGTTGATGCTGTATGAGGGAAATACACCTAGCAACAGTGGAAAGAACCAGAGGCTTTTTATGTTTGCCTCACTATTATGTAGAACAAAGGTAGAAGTGCACATGAGTAATGTACGTGTATGCTCAGTGTTGTGAAATTACCCAAAATACTCATCCATGGTCTCATTTTGTGAAGTGCCTGTCGTTCCCTGTGCAGAACCACCCTCCACAGTGACACCAACAATGCCAATGGGATGCAAAAGTAAAGACTGACAAGCACCCTGCAGCCTTTCCAAAGCACAAAGTGCCTCCCAGCTTTCAGGGAAGAGAGGGAGAGCCAGCTGCGAGTGAGGTCTGATTCCCTCCTTGAGGTGGCCTCACTTAGGGCTGAGACTCGAGGTCCAAATCTTCTGTTCATTCACTCCAGCATGTTTACAGCAGTTGGCTGAAGGAACTGCCAAAGGCACTCTCAAGCCTGGAAAAACATCCCTGAGAAAGTGCTCAACTGGTTTTCGTTAGATCCACTGCACCGGAGTGAAATTCGAAGCATTTCAGACCTGTTTCTGCCTCTTCCACTCGGATTGCAGTCAGCAGGGCTGCTCAGGAAGGAGATTACACAACACACAGCCTCTGGCTGTACCAAAGAAATAAACTGCAGGCTGATGTGCTGAAGCAACACAAACTTAAATACAGAGTGGTATTCAAGGAGGAACGCTGAACTTTGCCGTGATGTAAGGCAAAGCGCTGGAAATAAAACATAACTATTTATTGATCTGCAGTGAGGGAATAAAGCAATGAATTTCAGAAGCTCTGGTGTGCAGCCGGCAGTAATCAAAACTTCTGTTGTGGGAAATGCCAGCAAAGAAACAGGAATTCGCAGGGCGGGGGGAAAAAAAACCCCCAGAAACAAACCACACAGAGCCCCACCCAAAGGAGGAGAGGAACAGCAAAATAAGAGGAGGAGGTGGCACAATGGGTTTCCCACACCAGGCTTTCATCATGTGGGATCTGAAATGGTATCAGCCTTCTCCAGCAAGAACCAACACGGTGGCCAGCGCTGACTCAGAGCCGCGTGGGGCTGGCAGGGCTGGAGAGCACAGCTCGCTCCCCACCCTCTGCTGCACACCAGGGACCCCAGGGAAAAGACCTCACACACCACTGCTCTTCCCAAACAAAAAGATCCAAGATAGGCACCGGCTCGGGGTGTTTCCAAAGTGTCACCGTGCAGTGGACTCAGGTGCCTGCTGCTATCTTTTAATTTATCAAACTTCTCAATCAATCTGAGGTTTTAGCCGCCTTTCATATTTGCTCCCGCCAGAGCTAAAGTCACAGGGATTACATTCATTAGGCTCTCTTAATATCTTAGACTTTCAGACTTTTCAGCTCCAGAAAAAACACACTGAGTGCTGACTACAGGGAAAAGCCATGGAGATAAGAAAAAAAAAAAAATCCCTGAACTCATAAGGAAGTGGAGGAAAGCCACTGTGTGATGAGATAAAGAAGGGATAGAGATGTGTGGGAAAGAAGAAAAAAACACCAGCAAGCCAAGGGAAAAAGTATAAATGGTATCACCTACACAGCCTGTGCTCAGTGGGCCTTAACACAGGTTGTGGGTTTGATTAGCTTTCAGATTCAAAGAAGTCCTGAACTAAAAATCCAACCAGAGAGCCCAGCAGCACTTCCACCAGCGAGGTGAGCTGGCCTCAACTCTGGCAAAAGCCTGTGGAAGTGCAGGATGTGTTTTCACACAAACCAGAGCTCTCCTCTGCAAGGAGACCTTGCTTCACAAACAGCAACAAATGAATTATGGGAGATTTGCTGCAGAAAAAGCTGCAAAATAAAAGTGGGGACATGGGGCAGGGTGGGTTTTATGCAACAGGGATCTGCAAACAGTGATTTGGCCCAAAGAATCACAGAAACCCAGACTGGGTTGGGTTGAAAGGGAACTTAAAGGTCATCTCATTCCACACCCTGCAGGGTCACCTTCCACTATCCCAGGGTGCTCCAAGCCCTGTCCAACCTGGCCTTGGACACTTCCAGGGGTGAGGAACAGTACGGACAGGGGAGCAGACAGAAGGGTTAGCAGAAAGGTTGCAGAGAATTTTAAGGTTGAATCACACTGAGAACAGACAGAGAATTCCAGGTGTGACAGAACTCCTTGGATTTGGGGAGCAGCAACTTCCAGCAGGGTGAGGTGCTAAGAAAACAGAACACTTCATAACTTCCATGAGTTTTCAGGATACTTCATGCTTATCCATCAACACCAACACACACCTCAAACCTCATAATTTCAGAACAGATTTGGAGCTGTCTGGGCTGAGCTTTTCCACACCCCCTGCTCGATCATCTCCACATGCCCACTGCCAGAGCAGCACAGCCTCCTCCAGCCTCATCTCCATCATCTCAGCCTTGCTGAGATTTACCAAGTGGTTAACAGAAAATCCAGCTACAGTTTTGTCCCTTTAAATTCTCGCCTTCTCTTGCAGGCAGAAGACATCTGTGGAATAATAATGAATTTCTTTGGTTTGGGGTTTTTTGTTTTTATTAAAAGCTATTCTTTCTAGCAGGAAATGAAAAAGAACAACCAGATTGGAGAATTTGGGGGAATAAGGGAAAACATTTCTAAAGGTTAATAGTAATAATACTGCTCAGCATTTATTTCAAGGATATGTGACAAAGCAAAGAAAAACAGATGTTCTCAGTAATGCTCCAATTTCTCTGCAAACTCAGGTATTGTCCAAAGCTGCTGCAGCTCACAGGGACAGGAGGGATGCTCCTTGAATTTGCTCTACAAGATAGCAAAGAGGGATAAGGAAAATCTCTATCCTTTACTGAATGCAGGGCAACCTGGGGATCAGCATGGCTTTGTGAAAGACCAAAATCTGCTGCCCTGGTTCTGGCTGGGATAACCCATGGCTGAGATAAGAACAGTTTAACTGAATAAAGTCAAAGATAATAACAGCACTAGTACTAATAAACACAATGAAAAGGGACATTGGAAAAAGACAGAGAGGAATAAAACCTCAAAAAAACAAGTGCTGATGCCAGCCTGTTCCTGAGCAGTGATTCACCCCTCCTGGCCAATTCCCCCCATTTATATATATACACTATATCATTTACACATGATAACCTATAGGATGGAACATCCCTCTGGCTAGCTCAGATCAACTCTCCTGCCTTCTGGTGCACCTCCTCACTGGCAGAGCATGGGAAACTGAGAAGTCCTTGACTCAGAGCAATTGCTACTTAGCAACAACTAAAACATCACTGTGTTATCAACATTGTTCTCATGCTAAATCCAAAACACAGCACTGCACCAGCTACTAGGAGGGAAATTAACTCTATCCCAGCCAAAACCACACCACCTGCTTAGTGGATGAGGGAAAGGCTGTGGATGTGTCTACCTGGACTTTTGGGAAGCCTTTGATGCTGTTTTTCACAGCATTCTCCTGGAAGAACTGTGCATGGTTGGGATGGCCAAGGAGGATAATGGCACCTGGATTGTGGCAGCAGGAGCAGGGCAGTGCCTGACCCCTGTGCTGGGCACTACTGAGGCACTGAAATCCTGGGGGCAGTTTTGGGCCCCTCAGGACAAGGAGGACATGGAGAGGCTGGAGGTGTCCAGGGAAGGGAATGGGGCTGGGAAGGGTCTGGAGCACCAGGAGAGGCTGAGGGAGCTGGGAAAGAAGCTCAGCCTGGAGCAAAGGAGGCTCAGGGGGACCTTGTGGCTCTGCACAGCTGCTGACAGGAGGGACAGCCGGGGGGTCAGGCTGTGCTCCAGGGAACAGGGACAGGACAAGAAGAAAGAGCCTCAACTCATACCAGGAGAGGGTCAGGTTGGATACAAAGAAAAATTTCTTCCCAGAAAGGGTTGTCCACCCTGGCACAGCTGCCCAGGGCAGTGCTGAGTCCCCATCCCTGCATGGATTTCAAAGCCCTGTGGATGTGGCACTTGAGGACACAGGGCAGTGGTGGCCCTGGCAGTGCTGAAGGGAACAGTTGGACTCAAAGCTCTCAGAGGACTTTCCCAACCTAAATAATTCTCTGATTCTATGAGATTCCTCCCTAACTTCTCATTTAGTCAGACTGATGACCCCAGCTGGGTGTCAGGGAACACCCAACCCCTAATGTGGCTTCCTGCCTCCAGGCTCTCCAGATCTCTCCCTCCCCAAGCTGTTCCTGTGGGTCTGTCTGTATCTTCATGTGAGATCCACACTCTCTTTGATTTCTTATTGAAGTGCTCTCTGCTCTCCCAGTGCATTAGTACTTCAGCACTGAGGTTTTGGAATCCACTAATCATGAACACCTCAGAAACTTCTCCAGGAATGTGTTCAATTGCATTCACTGGCTCTCCGGTCCTGAAAAGTAGTTTCTAAGCTGAACTCCAAGAGAATTTTTCAAAAAGCTACACTGAATTCAATTCATGACACACTATTAAGAATTATTTTACACATGAAGCAGCTTAATATGATTTAAAGGATGTAGAACTTTCCCATAGGGGGAGAGAAGCAAATCCTCCGTGAGATGAGTACCAACACAGTTGGTACTGAGGCTTACAGAACTTTGATGTTAATGAATGTGGATGGGTTGTAGAGATGGGAGAAAAGCTGCCTTTATCAGTTTTCCCAGTACCAAGCTGATAGCCATTGTCAAACTGCTTTTTAATACAGCTGTGCAGCTTTTGCCAGTAAGCCACAGGTTTCCATCACATGATCAGGTGAAAATGTGCTTAACAAAGACGTGAATATGCTTCTTTGTTCATAACAAACTTATCACAAGAACAGACAAAGCTCAAATTATCACAAGAGGGCAAACGTTTAGCCAGGAACTTGTCAAAGCATTCCAGCCTGCATCTCACTGCTGAACAGACCAAGAAAGTAAAAAAAAAAAAAATAGAAAAAATAATATAATCTACTTGAATACCACCTTCTACAAATAAGAAGTCAGTTTGCTTTTTTTGTAACTCTACATCTGGAGCCTGTTTGGGGCATAAAGAAAAGAGGAAAGATATTTGGAGACACTTAAATTGCTTCACTTCCTGCCGTGAATGACTATGCAGTGATTTTGTTAGAAAAGAGAAAACAATTGTTTCCCATGCTCCCTGGGAGAAGGACAAAACATAACCTGCTGAATGTGCAGCCAAAGAGACTTCAGCTCAACAGCACGAAAAACTGCTACTAATAATAAAGGGAAGCCAGAAATAAGGCAGCTGTGGGGTCCCTATTGCTAGAGCACAGGAAAATCCCTGGAACACTGACCCAGGCAGCCCAAGCAGGCACAATTCATGCTGCTCCTGCAGCTCAGGGTAACTTGAAGCTCCTGCAGTGCTGAAATGCCTCTTTCTGCCTCCATGGATCACTGGGAACAGGTGAGGCCAGGAGCTCCTGCAGCCTGACAGGTCTCCAGGGCAGCTGGAGTGTGGAAAAGGCAACCAGGCACTGGGGATTTATCTCTCAGCACAGACAGGGAGAAACAGCATCTCACAGTCCTTCCCAAGAGTGATGTAAAATGGTAAACCTCCCTGTTCCACCCCTCACCCTCTCCAGTTTCATGCACTCTGAAGCAGCTGCTTTAAAAAGACTCTGACTTCAAAGCACAGTAAATTAAGCTCCACATAAAGTCCATTCAGCTTTTTGTTTAATTTGATAAAAGCTCATCAGACCATTCAAGTTCCCTTCTGGTCAATACTGCCTCAAGAAATCTGCAATTCAGCTACCTGTGGTTTTTCCAATATTTCTGTAAAACATTACTGACAGAATCTGTTGGCCTGCAATGCCAACAGATTCTTATCCAAAAGGTCTTTGGTAAACACAGTTTCAGGGCTCAAAGCACCTTCTATCCTACTGTGATCTCTTCTTTTTCTCTAGAAGTCTTGTGGGATTTTTCTTTCCTCCTGCTCTAATGCCCCAGGATCACAGGGTTTTTTTTAGACAGCATTTCTCTTCTATTTTAACCTGATTAATATATATTTTAATTTCTTTCTAAGAAAAAGGGATTGGTCTGAAAAACAATGGCTTAGCTCTTGACTTGCTGGGCCTTGGAGCAGCCTGGTCTAGTGGAAGGTGCAGGGTTTGGAACTGGATGAGAGTTAAGATCCTTTCCAACCCAAACCATTCTTGGATTCCATTATTAGTTCCAGGCTAGACAAAGTTACTGTTAAGCTGGATACTTCCAGGTCTGTAGACAAAAGAACATTAAAATTCACTGACTGTGGCCTCTAGCATCCCAGGTGATCCCAAATCACCCCACAAGCAGTGTGCTGGGTGCCTCATCACCATCAGAACACACTTGGCACTCCCTGTGCCAGCAGCACCACATAAAGGTTACTGAAGAGGTGAAAGGGAGAGCAACTTCTCCAAGTGAAACTAGAAGGAAATGAAGGGAGGCAGAGTGTATGACTTCATGGAGGAGCTGGCCAGGAGACTGAGCAGCACACCTTTCTTGTGGCCAAGAGACCTCTGCAGCCTTCCCACCTGAGCACCAGCAAGGAACAGCAGTGCCTGGCCCAGGAGCTTTGACAAAGCCTCAGCACAGTGATGACAATAGAAAAACACACAGAAGATTTCATTTTAAGATCTCTTCAGTGTTTCTTATTTAAACCAAAAAAACCCCAAACCCCACTGAAATCCATAATTTCAAGAATACGCAGGAACAGCTTCTCATCCACCTCCCCTCTCACCAAGTACTGACCTTGCTGCCAGCAGACCAGCAAATATTTTAGATTTCCTACTACATAATTACAAATTACAGCATTCAAAGGGGAAAAAAGGGACTTTTTATGCATAGTGACCACAGGAAGATGAAGAATATCCTATATATGTACTGTCCTGTCATGACAAAGGGGATAACTGTACCCCAAAGTTTTAAGAACATGTGCACAAACCTTACTAAAAAAAAGAAGGTGGCTCTGTTTTAAGCTTTTAAATCCCTAAAGACAGTCAAAAGAAAACACAGGACAAAGTAGAAATACTATTGATTATGCATAATTGGTATAATTAATTTGTAATTAGTTCATTAAAATATATAGGCATTGGAATTATGCTTGTACATTTCTGGGAATATCCTGCAAGTCACTTGGGATATGCTTATCATTTATTTGATAGATGAAACATTATTAGAAAGACAGCCCATTAAAAATTAATATGCCAGAGTAATAATTTTCTCGATCTCAGCATTCAGTTTTCCACGTACTCAGACTCCTATTCTGCCTCACAAAGAGTTTTTACTAGTCCTGTTTTCCAGAGCATGACTTGGGAAGCACAGCATCTTGGACAACTGAGGCACAGCATCCTTTATGCTGAGCAGGCAGCTGGTTTTGAGAAACAAAATGCCAAATATTATAAATTATATACAACAGGAGCGTTCAGCACCACATCTAATTCAGTAACCAAAATTAATATGGACACCAGGCCCTCCCTAGGGCTGGGATCCACTGGTATTTCCAAGGTGTTGTCACACCTTGTGAGGAGGGATAATGGAGCATCACCACTTTTTAACTCTGACACCACTTCCCTGTTCCCACTGAGGTCCCTGAAGTCCTTCCAGTATTTCTGAAGGGTCATTTCAACCAACAGCTACAGAAATAATTGGATTGTAAAAACTCAGGATAGTCACAGCACCTCCTCCAAGCTGGGTATGTATCACCAAACTTTCCTTAAATTTCTGTAATGGGCAGAGTCAGTCCCTGTGTTAATAATCAGCATCACAAACAGACCTCCTGCTCAAAATCTCCCCTTCAAAAGCATTTTCCTCCCAATCCCACCTCCAGCCTAGGGTGATCTCTTAATGATGATGAAGATAGGCCAAGGGAAGACCCATCTGCACTAAAAAAATCTAAAGAAAAATTAAAAATCATATTCCTCAAAAGGAGCAAAACCAGCAGTGAATACACAGTGCAAGTAGTATCATTTACCATTAAAAGACTTGAATTTTCTCCTGCAAAACAGAGAGTATAAGCCTAAAAAAACACCTTTCATGTTTTAAAGAAGGGTCTCCAGGTCCTTTAAGGCACAATTAAACACTGCTGTAATTCTGTGCTTCCCGGCAAATCTGTGTTAAGAATTCCAAACACTCTCCCAGGAACCACACACTGATTTTTTTTCCTTGCCTCCACTGTAGCATGGACAATTATTTATTTTCTTTGCCTTGCACTCAAGGATGTGATGGATGTATTTACATAAACACACAGAGTCACAGATATCTCTCTATAAAAATTAATCTGCAGATGATGAAAAGTGTAAAAGATCTAAGAGGCAAATCCCAAACAAAAGAACATACTTTACACACTTTATACATAAATATCTTGAAATTATAAAGATCTGAGATTAAGTGGTTTACCACTCATTTAGAATTGATTAGAATGCATTTAAATTTAGCTGAAAGTACCACAACATTGCTCGTGTATTTGCATCTGCGAATAAGTAAATAAAAAGCCTGTTATTAAAGCCTTCATTAATTCTGATTATATGAGAACTTAAAAGCAAATCTGTGTATTACTGCTCTGTAAAGACTCCCAGCAACTCTACAGTAGAGCTGGCACTGCAACACAACATGTGTCAGCTAAAATGACTAACAGGATCTATTTTCAGTAATCTTAAATCGCACTGGTAAAATATAGAATTAATGGGTTTGCATAATACTTCAAATATTTTTTTTTCCTTCTAATTCATTCCCAATTCCTGCCTCATTGTATCAAAAAGTGAATTTTATATCACTTGACATTTATGTACAACAGTTGAACGCATTTCATTAAACTACAATGTTTAAGCAGCACTCAGATGTGATGTGTGTATTATTATAAAGAGTGATCCAGCTATTTTATTTCCTTATAAATATGATGACTGGAGGTTTAAAAAAATTTATCATGTTGACTAGAAACATGAAGAACATTTCATTCTGACTACAGATTTTGAGAGTTTCTACATATTTAATTGAAGCCGGTATTTTTGAAAGGAGGATTGATTAATTTTAGTAGGATTTTCCTCCAATTAAAGACTTGTCTGGTAATTTCTAAGGAGTTTAACAATTAAGACTAGAATTGACTCCAACTAAAACTCAACATTCACTTACCACTCTCACAGCTGAAAAGTCATTTCAAAGTTAGAACAAAATACAACAAAAAACAACCTTTCCCAACATTTAGTCATAAATCTCAAGCGTTATGGGGTGGAGTTTGATTAAAGGTTTTGCATTTTATCATGTCCAATAATCAGAGGTTTAGAACACTCCATACTTTACAGAGTTGACCTCAAAACACATGACTTTTCCCTATAGTTTCTAGGTCCAAGTGCCAAGTCCATCACCCAGTAATCAACATCACACAACATTTTAAGGCACCATGCAGGACAAAGGATCAAAGGGATTTTTAGCATTTAGTTATACAGAAAAGCATACCTGATAGTCTAAAATGCTGAATCCTAAACCATTTTTGTCTTTCTCCAGCTCAATAACCTTCACATCAGGAGACCACAACGCCAATTCCCCTTCCTCCTCCTCAGGATTAAAGTCTTCCTTGGGTTTCACCTGAAAAATAAAAGCTCTGGTTCAAATACTATTCTCTCACTTCTTTACAAACACGATTCCTTCAGTATTTTGATTATTAATGATGCATACATGCCCTAAAATGCGACCTTTTATGGAATTAAAACTTCACTGAGCATTATGAATACAGTTTTCTGCAGCTTGCTGCCTTGAGCACTCCCCTGAGCCCAGGCCTACATGTTTGGAGCACCAGAGCCCAGCCTGGCACACAAACACCCATGTATTAGCCTAATTAATTGTTAGAGTATTACTAACCTGTTACATGTTGATGAACTTCAGCTGTCCCATTAGATGCATAAAGGAAAAATAAATAGCATAAAAGATTTAACCACAGACAGCTAATAGAAAGGCCAGACAATCAGAAAAGATGAGAAGGCAAGCTGTAAATACTTTTGCAAATAGGAGCAACCACAAGTGTCAGGCTTTATTTTGAGACTTCAAAGCTCCTGCGACGGAAAGAAACATTTAAGTTTCATTTTTTTGAAATGAAACAAAAAAACCTACTCAGAACATGGAAGCAATCAGCTAATGGCGGCAAGGATGTGATTTAGTGTAATTCAGAGCTCTCACTCACCTATTAAGTGCAGGGATGATGAATGGGATGTGCAGTCAGCAAAGCAGCTCCGTGATTTACCTACCTTGTCCTCCCACTACAACGAAGCTTCTCAAGACCAACCCATATAAACCCAGCAAGAGATGCTTTTTTCAAGAAGTTCCTGTCCTTTTGCACAAGTGGATGACAGGAGGAGTCTACCTTTTGCTCTGGAGGAGGAATTGCCACGGGGGGCTCATCCACCAGGGACTCAGTGCCGTCATCGAAGAGCCGCCGGCAGCACACCAGGGTGAAGGGGGGTGGCACTTCCTTCAGGAAGGTGATGGCCTCACGCCTGGATTTCCCAAACAGCTGCACCCCGTTCACCTGCAGAATGGCAACACACAGCCACGTGAGGAGAATTAAATCAGCTGGTTGATACCTTTTAAGTTAATATTTTTTTTTTTTTTTGGCGGGTGTTTTTCACCGAGTGTGAGAGTCTAATTTTACCTGGGGATTCTGGCACAGCTTGCACAGTTTATTAACATATGCAAAACTTCATCTCCAAGATCTTGTGACTACTGACTGCCACATCATGTCTCTCCAGCTTCCTCTGACTTCTTCTCTGCTCACCACTTTTCCAAGCCAAAAACCTTTCCTAGAACTCTTATTTCTTTCTCGCCTGTCTCTTTGTTGGGGATTTTTTTTCAGCACTAGGCTCATGTGTTTGAATTAAAAATGATTAAAAATTAATTTTCTCATATTTTAATATTTTAATATTTTTTATTTATTTAATATTTTAGTATTTTAAGCAAACACTGGTTCAGAGCTCCAATCAAAAACCTGAAGTCAGAACTACCACAATTAGTTTAAGAGTTGGGCTCAGTGACCTTAGAGGAGTTTTCCAACCTTAATGATTCTGTGGTTCTAATTTTGCCAATTTAAAATGTTACAAAGTGGCTGAAACTAAAATAGATCCTACAGAAAACAGGCAAGAGCATTTGTACAGTAAGACAGAAACCAATTACAGTAAGCAATTAACCAGAATGCCCTGACAAGGGTCAAAGCTTACCACCATACCATAAACTCAAGACTGTAAGTGATAACAGAAGATCATTGTTAATGGATGGTCTAAACCACAGACTTTGCAACATAAAAAAAATTATATAGATAGGTAGATAGATAAATAGGTAGATAATGGTGCTTTAAAAATGGGATAGTGCAGTTGCACTTTTTTTGTAGCTGCCCCTGGATCCCTGGAAGTGTCCAAAGCCAGGCTGGACAGGGCTTGGAGCAGCCTGGGATAGTGGAAGGTGTCCCTGCCAATGTCCCTTCCAACCCAAACCATTCTGTCACTCTATGATTCTAGTCCAGCAAGAAAAGAAGTACTTCATCATCTTTTACCTACTTTATAACCTTCATATCCTGACAGTACCTCTGTCTGCACCACAGGGGTTTCCCTAAATGTGAGGGAAGCAGGATGTCAGCAGGTGCCACAGATCTGCACTGCAGCCCCAAAAGAGCAGAGCTTTAACCCAATTCGTGCTGTGGACTCAATCCCAACACCTCATGTGTTCCAGGGATTCCTTTCATTGCCTCAAGCCTCTCTCACAACTAAAAATCCACATTGCTGGAGTGCAGCAACGTTTAGGAATCCAGCACTCCATCCAAGTCACTCCACACCAGGAACCAAGGCACAGCAAGTGGGGATAACTGAAGATTTCAATACTTCCCTCCATCCCCACATTTCATCCTAGAAAACAGCATGGAAACATTCCCCAGACACGGACGCTCCTTTGTAGGTGAGCACTTGGGGCAGAGTCTCTCCATACACCTCCCAGATCTTTCTAATTAGAGGGATTCAATCTTATGCAAGGCTACACAGCAATCCCCCTTTAGCCAACATTTGCTTCCTGATCACTTCTATTTTTCCCCCTCTTTTTCCTTTGTGCTTTTTGCAGTGTATATATAGTTTGTACTGCTGGGAAGCAGAGTTCCCCTCACACTCTACATCCCAGCCAAGCAGAAGAATTGAGAGTGGTGGAACTGGCCTCCACCACAGTAAGACAAACTGCTCTGGGCTTTTTCTGCAAGAATTACAGCAAGTGCTGAGCTATCAGGCTCATCCATTAGTTAATTATTTAAGCAGAAGGATCTACGCGTAAGGATTTTTTAATGCTTGGAGAGTGGCAGTGTGGTGGAAAGCTACCAGCACTTCTCAGCATCCTGTGATGGATGGGGAAGAGCTTCTGTGCACCCCCAGCAGACCTGGGGACTCCCATTTCTCCTTCTGCAGCTGCCAGAAATCAGACTCAGAGCAGGCAAGGTGCCCTACACCCACTCATTCACCACATCAGCCCCCAAAGAGCAGGGAAACTGGACAACAAAAGGGCACAGAGAAGCAATTTACTCCTAAAAAAGAACACAATGGGATTAGCTAAAAGGAAGGACAGGGAGGGATATCGTGCTTTCTGTCATAATTCAAGCACATCATTAAAAATAATCAACATTTAGCCTTGTTGTATATTGAAAAAAAGAATCCTTGCTGATGGTATTTCAATCCCAAATGTATCAGGCCCAGGTAAGGCTGCTTGTTTGGGGAATGGGGCTGTCACTTTTTCCACTGCTAACCCCTACTTAAGGGGATTTATAACTTGGCTGCAAAAACATAGTCTGGGCTAAACCTGGCACACACAGTTTTAGCCCCAGAGCACATTTTTATTTTGTTGGGGTTTTTTTCCCAACTACAGATTAGCAAAAAATTTATACTCACTAGGTCTGGACATACCTGTGAATTTAATTCCAAGTACACAGTAATACATAAAACTGTTAAATATATACAATTAAAGTTTCCTAAGTTACTCTACAGAACTGCATTATTGCTTTTTGTATAAATTTTTTTTGTTTAGTGGCCAAGCAATTTAAACGACACTTCCAGCATTCCATTAATCCCTTCCTTCAGGAATCAAGATTTCCTCCATTATGTAATAAGAAAATGTTTTAGGTCTTAGTGATACCAGTATGAATTTTTGATGTTAGAGGGTGAAGAAGTAAAAGCAAAATAGCGGCACACCTAACAAATCAATCCTTCTGAAGGCCTAATTCTGTGTCCATTAAATGTTCTTTGCATCCACTAAAAAAGGTTCAGATATCAAAATATTCCACAAGGAGCAGGTATTCAATAGGAATTAATCCTTTTACTTCAGTCTGAGATACTGATAGATACACGTAAACACACAAAAATCCAGGTACTATTTCAACATTATCACATAATTATTTTTCTTTAGCAAATAGGTCTGGTGTGACTCTGGTAACTTCAAAGCTGCCCCAATACCTCTTTATACTAATTTAAACAAACTGATGTATTTGCTCATACACACAAATATCTTTCAACACTCAACAAAGAAATTTTATTATGTAACTGGAACCACTATTCCTAAGACTGTTGTAAATTTTTTAGGAGTGACAAATATTCAGAAAGATTATCCACCACAAAAGCTAATGCCAAATTGTGCAAAAGACTGAGCCACAGGACTACAAATAACTCAACACAAATATTATCTTTGCCCTTGTAACTCTTGATACTCAAGTTAAAACATTTCAGAAAAAAAACCTCATGAAGTCACTGAGAGGTCACAAGAATTTGACATTTTGTCCATAAATGTGGAATGGAACAGTGAAGAAAATGAATGTGAATTCCAAAGCACAATTCTGCTTCCACAACTAATCTGGAATATTACTATTGCATACACAGCAGCCAAAGGAGAACTTAAGAGAAGCATTTTAAGAAGGCCAAACAAACAGGAAAGACATAATTTTTATTTTTGTGGGGGTTCTGTTTTATTTTTTTACCTCCAGAAGTTCATCTTCCACTTGCAGAAGACCAAGTGCTGCAGCTGGGCCATCTGAAGCAATTGATGATATATAATGATGTCCATCAAACGTGTCCAGCTCAACTCCTAATCTCAGAGTGTGGATGGGTAATAGCTGCCAAAAGATAAATGTAAGTATATATTTCAGTATAAATCTTTATCTACTACAATATAAACACATTTAGGATTCAGGAGCTCATGAAATTGAACCATACAGGAAGATGATTAATGTTCACAGTAACCTCACCTGTGTTATAGCAAAACTGTCCATAACTTCTCTTTACAAACTGTTTGCACAAATAAAAACAACCAGTCTGCTCTTTGGGGGAAAAGACAATTTGAATTGTATTCTGAACTAATTAAACTTATTGGGAAAAATGCAGAGAGAAGTACCTGAAGTCCATCCCACCCAAAAGGTGAGTTGTCAACTAATCACAGAATGGTTTGGGTTGGAAGGGATCTTAAAGATCATCCAGTACCAACCTCTCTTTCAAAGGGTTGAAGCAAAACAAAAATAGAAGAAATAAAAATAAATAAAAGAATAAAAGAAATTCCATAATTAATGTAAAATCTCACAGGATCAGCTGTCTTACTCCTTTGGGAGCTACACTGCTTTGAGGTAGAAAAAATACCCATGAAGTGTTCTCTGTAAGTAGCTACTAAGACTGACATCCTTCTTCTGCAAGGGGAAATCACTCATTTTGTGTTAGCCTTTTCCCAGTGGGAAGGCTCCTTAATTTGGAATTTTTCCCTAGAGAGCCTCCAACCCTCAGTGCCTTAAATCTGCTAATATTAGGACAACTAGAATAAAAATTATACACAATCCAGACAAGGCAGCAGAAATCATGGCAACCTGGGGAGAAGAGACAATCTGCAGGAGCTGCTGCTTCAGTTTGGATATTTTCTGGCTATTTTTCTGGATATTCAAGTGAAAGGAGCATTCTTCACACCCATGTCTGATAATGACTTTATGGCCCTTCCCCATTGAGATGTCCCCACAAATACAAACCTCTTTTCCACAGTATTAACATAGGTAACTTGAAAACCTCTTGGAGCTGAAATTAATTTAAGCTCTGATAATTTAAATTAAATACACCTCCCTTTCCCTGAGCCAGGATTACTGTGGCAAACTCCTCTGTGGGGCAACGTCATTGTTTAGCAGAGTTTCAACCTCTGCCCCATTCTATGCAATTAAATACCCCAAAATTTAGGGCTTATTTGCATGGTTTGAGGGTGGTTTTTTGTTCTTTGGGGGTTTGGTAATGAACTATTAAAAGGTTCATTTGCCTGTGCTATGAAAAGGTATTGGATCAGCCCAGGAGATAAGTGGAGTACTGGCAGCCCTTTTTTTTGGAAGGTGCAAGAAACCCACAAAATTCCTGAAGCCCATCTGGAATTGTGTCATGCCCTCCCAGGATTACTCTGCCAACATACACCACGAAGGAAACCACCACGTAAGTCTTACCTTTGAGTACTTCTGGAGCTCTGAATCATCTGTAATGGGCATATCCACATTCACAACCTAAAAATTGGACAGCAGAACACTTTTCAATAGCAGCACAATGAAGACTTCACCAGAATGACAAAATTCTGGCAAAAAAAAAAGCTCATGAGCAAAATAAACCCTACTTAAACAAAGTCACATTGACGCAAAATAATTTTAAACAAATGTTAGCAAAATCTTTCAGGCACAGAACATTTACAAGTAGGAATGTGGTGATTATGCACTATTAGCAGACTCCAATATTATCCTATTCCTGGAGCCCAAATGCCAATTTTAGTCAAGTTCAGTAATCCTGTGTAAGCACAAAATGCCATTATGTTTGACACAAATACCCACACGGACTTGCCAATCAGAATTTGAAAGTATGACAGCTTAAGTTGTTACCTCAGGCTATAGAGCAGCCATCTCACATCCACACTAACCCACCAACTTCTGCAGCACTTTTCTAACATGGCTTGAAATACATAACTTTAATTACCAAATGGGAATGGAGAGTGGGTTGTTTAAAACAGTTTAAATTCTTTCAGTACCTTTTTTTAAGACTAATAAAAAAATTGTGTTTGCTACCAGTTTTCTTGTATTGTCCCTCCTTAACGTTAACAGATTCATCTGTAACCTTAGAAGGTTATTTACTCCAATTTTAAATGTAGTAAGACGAAGTAGAAGCATAGAATGGTTTGGGTTGGAAGAGACCTTTAAGATCATTTAGTTCCAGTCCGTGGCCCAGGTTGGAGTTTGGAACACTGAAGCTGAGGATGTTTGAAGGAAAGCCACACTTGGTAGATCTGAAACAGAGCCTTCCAAAAAATCAGGTAACTTTTAGTAAACTGGAAGTTTTCAAAGAAAGATTAGACTTTTCTTTTGGATTAATTTTAAATAGGGCTTCCAGCATGTTGTTTTCCAGAGTTTAGGGTGTTTCTCCTGACAGACAGAGCCCATTTCATGCCCATACATGGATCTGGCACTGGTGCCTCCCCAGCCTGACTGACACCACACAGTCCCTCTTTGGGATCTCAGCTCCTTCCACTGGCACCACTAAGGACCAGCAGCACAGAAGCCACCAGGGCCACCAAACCCTCTCTTCAATAAGCTGTTTCCTCTGAAGAGAAATCCTCCTGAGAGAATCCTGCAGGCACCTTTGGGGTGACCTTCTGGGAGCTGAGTGAGGATGGGGTGGCACAGGGACTGGGGTGGCACAGGCTGGACTGCAACAGAACACTCCCACTGAACACAGGAGGGAGGCACAGGCAACCAGAACTAAAAAATTACTTTCAAGACTGGATGCCACACGAGTTTCCTTCTATTATTCAAAAACCCCCATCATTAACATTTCCACTGCTGACATTTCACTGGCGGCAGCCGAAGGAGGATTGGGAAGGGCTGGATTCACCAACTAAGCAGGTTTTCATCCTCTGTGGGAAGTGTGAAGTGCTCAGGGAGGTAATATCAGCCCTTGGAAATGTAAGGATGGGAATACCAAGCAACTGAAGTGGGCAGCCGAGCAGATTTATTGCATCATGTACATAATCTTACACGAACTTCAGATCTTAAAGGAGTGCTAATGGAAAGGAGGGAAGAGAGTTTCTCAAGGCAATTCTTAAAGCTACTTTAAATCTTCCAGCGAGTGACTGGAACGATGGCTACTCCAAGTAGTAAAAATAAGTGTCTCTAAATCAACTGGACAAGCATTGCAAAGACAAACAGGGCATTTTCTTGGTGGTGGTGAGAATTTTTTAAGGCTTCGGGAAGCGCACTGTCTGGAGTCTTTTATCTGTACTCACTGGCTCACCCAGCACTGAGAAGTAAAGTGAATTACAATTTCTATCAACTCCTCGTGACAATTCATCAAAACAATCTTTTGCTAGGCAATTATTTAATATGAAGTGAAGAAATATCTACTAGGCACTGGCACCACAAAGTTATACTACTGAGAATTGCTTCGTATTTTCCCAGCACGTTTGAAAACCATTCTCATTCTTCAGATAAAATTGTGAAAACAGAAGCTCTATCCTGAGCCTTTTTTTTTTCAGTGCCCAATAAAACAAATAGATCATGAATGAAATAATAAAAATGCCATATATTTTAAGTGGCTGCTGTGATGCAGGTTTAACAGGACAGTTGATTTCCTTAAATCACTGCTCCTGTCTCATATTTATATAACAACAGTATCTAGATAAACAGAATAAAATAAAAGGGCAACAAATCCCCCAACTCATTATAACATATATTTCAGCCCTGATGTTACAGGAAAGAAAATCTGATGTTACTGATCTGTTCCAAACACTGAACTGTTCTATAAACAGCCTGTAATGCTAAGCTCACGGATCTGTAATTTAAAGAAATAACATTCATGAATGGAGTTTATTGAAATAAAACATACCATAACTTCGTATTCTGGTCCCAGCAGGTTTTCCCACTTGGATTTCAGCGCATGTGCTGGAGGGAGTGGGGCTCTTCCTAAATGTGAAAGTGAATATTAAATTTACAAACATATTGTACATTCAGAAGTACATTTACTTCAACATACTCCAATAAAAATTCAGTGTAAATAAAAGATTAGAGGGAATAATCCCCAAAAGGGAAGTGCATTAAGCTGAGTCTATCAAACAGTGCAAATCAAAAATGTCTTTCTTAAGGAAACAATGCAAAATGTCAGCTCCTGTAGAAGTGTGATTTATTCAGCTGAGAGGCAGAAGAGGTGATGCTTGATGATGAGATGTGAGTTCTGCACCATGCAGCACCGTAAATAAATCATTCTTTCAGGCTGCAAAACAAATTTCACACGACTTCATAATTTGTTGCCATAAAAACGCTTCCCACTCCGGGGAAACATCATCTCCCACCCAAATGAGCCCCCTGAAGAAGGAAAACACCTGACAAGATATTGCTGTTATCGAGGGGCTGTGTCAGCACAATGCAGGCACAGACTTTATTTATACATTTGGCAGGTATAAAGGCTTGTCTACGTTAATTAGGCCACTAAGTAACATGAGCTTTAATATAAGCGCCAGTTCTAAACCAGTCTTCCGTGGGAACTTGGCTATCTTGACATTTATATCTTTTCAGCTTTCTTACTTATGCAACCAAGGCAGTATTACAGTCCTGTAAGACAATTTGACAGAGCTAGACAGCAGAAAATGACTGGCTGCCCTGCATTTGACCTCAGCCAGAAGCTCAGCTCACATATAAAGTTCCAAGCTGGAGCAATGTGTAACTGGGAAGAATCAAGCTCTACAGCAAATTCCATCGAGCAGCTACAGCAGCAGCATCTGGGGGCTGAATTACCAAAAACTGGGGGTTTTTTTTCCCCCTGAACGACTGCAATAGTTTGTCAGATGTCTAGACAAGGCACAGACCACTCGGTGTTGCTGCT
Organism: Entomyzon cyanotis; assembly: GCA_024500445.1. Taxonomy (NCBI): domain Eukaryota; kingdom Metazoa; phylum Chordata; class Aves; order Passeriformes; family Meliphagidae; genus Entomyzon; species Entomyzon cyanotis. The sequence continues at coordinate 2,522,963 of JAKEPQ010001020.1, forward strand.
GTGTCGCCCTGAAATTCAGAAAGCACAAGCTCACGTTTTGCACACAAACTGTGAGTAAAATACCTCAGGGGGAACTGTGAAGACACCACGAGGAGCTCAGAGCCCACCTAGGAGCAAAAGCCTGCACAAATGGCATGTCAGACCTCTGCTTTCAGCACCTTTGCAGACTGCTAAGATAAAGCTCTGCAATACAATCCTCATTACACACTTTTATAACTTCAAAGTTTTCCGCTCGATAAAAACAGAGATTGAAGTTTTCTTCTACAACAACACAACCCCTGTATCTCTCCACATCACTCTCAGCCATGCCAGACAGGCAAATTCTGGCTGATCTCCACTGAGAAACCACACTCCTCAGAGCCTAAAAACTGAGATGTCACTTGGAAATATCCAGAGGGTCTTCACCCTACAGGCTGCTCAAGCACACACAGATATCTGAGAATTCCAGCTATCCTGATAGCTATTTTCTGTGACCAAAAACACACCCCACCAAGATTAAAAACTTGGGTTTGTAAACACAGCCCACAGATCTCTCTGAAATAAATTATCTCCTTTAAAAAAATAAAAAAAAAAGAAGACAAATTGTCCTAAAATTCTCAACTGCCAGTAAGGTTTTTTTAACTTCATTGGAAAATAAAGTTTCTAATGTGAGACTTATTATCAAGCACAGACTGACCACTGTCTTTACTTCCCAACTGTAGCAAAACCAGAACAGCAGTGCATTCTTCTGCTCCTTCCATTTGCAGAAAAACACAGGGACAGAAATTCCTGAGTCCCTTTTGCTGCTATTACAGAGTTACAACAGTGTGAGCACACAGGACCTAAGCACCTGCAATCCCCCGTGCAGCCAAATATAGATTTTAAGGTTCACCAGGAGTAATGAATCTCAGGGTCAAGCTCAAAGTTCAGTTCAGCAACTGTAAGCTGTGTTCAGCTGGCTGAATACAAATTTTTTTGTCACTTCCAAAACACATTACCAAAATCTACGAGTTGTTCAGAGCAGGTGCTGATGCACGTCTCCATTTGAAGTTTTCCCCTTTCTTTCTTTCAAATACACTTTGAAGTCTCTGCTTGTAACTTCCTCAGAACTGTGGAAATGTTGGCTGAAGGGATTTGGATCGAATATAGTCAATTCCAGTGGCATCACTCAATTCACTTACAATGTTCCTTTTTCCCCAAACAGCTTTTTCCACATGGCAGCTAATAGGAAATTTCTTTCTAGTCTCTCATCCAGCTGAATTCCTCACGACCTGACATATGTACCATGTCTCCTATAATGTGCAAGGCCTCAGAAATGAAAACACTTCCCAGGGACAGCTTTCATCAGCAACAACTTCTCAGCATATTTAGTCTGTCCTCCTGCCTGCGCTTCCAGGCAGTTTTTCATTTCTAATTAGCAAGCATAAAGAAGAAACCACAGATGTGAAAATCATAGTCAAAATTGTCAGTTTTTTCAAAAGTGGGATCTTTTCTTCTTGCAGCTTCCTCCTGGTCTCACAAACACTACCCAAGGGTGTGCACTGTGCTCTGGTGTCCTTTATTAAATGTAAAGGTCCTTTACCTGCCCCACTGCTGGACCTTTTCCCCAGACATCTCTTAAGCTCCTGACTCTCACCATTGCCCCTCTGGGCTCTGAGCACTCCTGCCAGGCAGGATGGAGCAGTTCTGCCCACTCTGCAGCTGTTAAGTTCATTGCCTCCACTCTGCTAGCACAGAGTTTCAGGCCTCGTGCTCATTGCAGCCCAAACCCTGCTGCCTTTTTACCCAAACTGCTTAAGCACAGCTTTGCCTGGCCAGAATTAGTATTTAATATCTCCCCAGGAAACACAATTTAATAAGAATTTCACACAACTGGGCTTAAAGGGAAATAATACGTGTTTTATAAAACATACCTTTTACATTAAACTTCTAAAAGCACTTCCAGAGTTTAGTCAGAGCCTTAAATTAGCAGTGTTTACTTTAGCACCATTATAACGAAGTGCCCATCACCACATCCAAAATAAGCACCTATCTTTGGAATTTAAACTCAGCCATTTAATTCTCTTCCAAGGTGAAATCTCATACATCGTATTTCTGCAGGAGTAAAATATGCACAGAAGTCCCACAGTAAAAAGAAACTGGGTAAGTGACACAGGACAGACAAAGTATTGCTCTTTTCTAGCTCCTGTCATAGCAAAACAATGCTTTGAGAACCTCAACTCTCAGCTACTCAACCACCTCTGTTCTGCCTTCCTATTTCTGGGAACATGCAAAAGTCACAACAAATTATGTCTGGTTACAAGGCTTGGACAGAAAAGTAAAACAGAATGGAATATAGGAACTGCTACATCTCTCTCGTTTCCAGGTTGTCTTTAATACTGACAGATCTTCAACAATCACAGCAAAATTGCTATTCATTGACAGCCGTAATTTAGAATCCTCTATTACATCTACATATCTTAGAAACTACAAGGCATAAGGATAATTTATGCTGACTTTAACACAAGCTGTATAAATTCACCCAGAAGTTCCTGTAGAGGAGCCCAGAAATCTGTAGGGGAATTGAAGTCTGCCTTCTGGAAAGGCCTCAGGCCTTGGTTCCAAAGTCAGCTCAATCTCAGAGCAGCCCATGCCTTTGTGAGCTGCCCTGTGTCTGAATGGCTTTTGTTAAAAATGTGCATTTTCTGAACTCCTGCTCTCAGGTCTTCATGCCCAAAATGTGAGCTCTGATGAAGCCACTGCAGTGCCAAAAGAGGAAACTGCAGCAAATGGGGATCAGAGATACAGGAAACCAGAACAATGTTGTCAAAATACACTGCAGGAGTCTAAGATGTGTGAGGGCAAGAAGATCACAGAATCATTAAGGCAGGAAAAGACCTCTGAGGTCATTGAGTCCAACCATTAAGATGGGTATGACTGAGGTAACACTGGATCAGGAAATAAATATGGATTGCCAGGAGTTCCATCTCCTGATCCCAGCGCAGGTAAGGTGGCTACACAGGAGTTTTACACTGAATTTTCCTGAATCTCTCATTTTTGTTTCCTTCCATTCCTCCTTCAAGTATCTTAATATTCTACACTGTGGCCTTAGAAAAATCTAGGACCATGTGGTATCCAGGCCTAACTGTTAAATGAGGTAACTGTAAACTGAGTGAAAAATAAAATCATTTGCTAGGAAAAAAAAAATTACCTCTATCTGAAGGTGTTTCTGAAGGAACAGCAAAGGAAGGTTTCCTTCTAAGCAAGGTGAGACGTACAATCTGTCCTGTGTTTCGCAGTGCCTCTACCACTTCTTGGTTGGTAAAACCCTGGATGTTGACTCCATCCACCTAAAACAAGAAAATTGTATCAAATATTAGAAATTGGGCTGCTTTCTTAGGCTGTGTTGTGAATTGCCATGGGCTGTAAGCAACAGCCACATTATTTAGTGCAGGAATTACAGGGTTACCCTCCCAAGACAGCAGTATTTGCAGAACAATCTCATTAAATCAGATACATTTCACCAGTGAGAATTTATTTTCAAAATGCATTTTAAAAGGAAACACAGCAGTAAATTCTTCTTTCTGTTTTCAGGGGATAACCACAAAATAGAATTTACTAATCTGATACAAGTATGCAGAATTTTTTTTTTTTTTGCTTACAAAAACAAGCTTGACAAGGACTAGAACCTAGAACTCTGTTCAGTTCATTTTCACTGTTGGTTTTCTCAAGGATTTCTACCATGTCCCACACAACTGTTTGTATAATCCACCCTGAACTGCCCAATTCTTACATTTTCAGATATTTTAATTTACACTCAAAATACTCTGTTCACCTCAGTGTCAGACCATGCATCAATAGGGACTTTCCTGCAGATAAAAGGTTATATTAATTTTTGCTCTCACAGAGGAGAAGCTGACTTTGGAAGGTCTGGCATGGCACACACTTTAGAAGTAATTTAAAATCATATCTCTATAAATATTATCTCTTAAAACAAAAAGACTGTGGAATTCATTCCTGCTTGTGCTGCGAATGCAAAATTGGCGATTATTCAATTCACTGTTATTCAATGGTTTTTCCATTTTTCTACACATAAAGCTAGGGCTTTTAAACCTAAATTGTGACCATTAACATTTTGATTGTATCCACACTACACAGCCATTAAGGAACACAAACAATGTGCCACATCTTGCAGAATCTTAACAATCCTCAAATCACATTCAAGTAGAAGTTAATGTTGCTCATCTTTACTGCAGGCCAAAAGCCAAGATTCTCCACTCTGAAACACTTTAATCCAAATGCTTGCCTCTTTCACAGTTAACTACTATTTACTACTTCTTTGAATATAAAATAATATTTAACCACAGCAAGCCAAAGCTCATTTCTGTCACAAGCCTACCTAAACAAACCACCAAATTATTTCTTCTGCAAAGCAGAGGAGGTTTAATTAATTTTAGAAAGTCTTTACTGTGTTGCTCCTTTATTCCACAGAGATGTGGAATGCATTAGTTCTACAGCAATATATAAGCACAGTATTTTACTTACAGCAACAATTCTGTCATGAACATGAATTTGGCCGTTGTGGTCAGCAGCACTACCAGGTATTATATTTTTCACAAAAATCCCTGAAGGTTCTGTTGGGGGGGGGAAGAGAAACAAATCACTGCATTAACCTCATTTGTTTAATTTCTTATTAAGATTTTTAATTCCAGCGTTTTTCACACACTTCCTTCTGTCCACAAAGTGATGATTGTGTAAACCACCACCATCTGCACGTTACCACTGCCACAGCCTGACACAAAACTGAGGATCTCTGGTGGAAAAAGCAGCACTGGCACAACCACCTGTACACTGACCTCACTTTTTTTTCCTTAAAATGTCTCACAAAAGGCCACCTCCTCCACGGATTCATCCTTGTGCTTACCCAGGCTTTAAACCACAATCACTTAAATCCATGCTGCGTTTGATTTCAATAGGACTAACTAAGCTAAAAGTAAAGTATGTGCTTAAGGACTTTGATCAGGACTTCAATCATCTTACAGCTAAAGAATTTAGTACTTTAAATCTTAATGAAAAAGGATTTTTCTTAAAAAAAAAAAAAGGGAAACATGGAAATCAGAAAAGCTGTCCTTTGTCATGTTTGGCGTTTGATTATTAATTCTAACTCCCAATTAGAACAAGGAAATAAAAACAAAGGAAAAAAAACCAAAACTAAAAACCCCTGAAACACTAACACTTCCCTTTCACAAACTCCCACTAAATATGAGATGCTGATCTGTAATTCTAAAGAATCTTGATATTTCATCCATCCTTTTTTGGACACTGCGCTTCCTCAGATATTATAATTTGTGTCACCAATAACAGTTCTAATTTAAAGAGAATTGAGGGAATAAACCCACCCTGATTCCATGTCCCCACATCCCAGGACAAGTAGGAGCTACTCATTTTCCCCACAGTCAATAAAGGGTATTTGAAAAGCCTCTGTCCAACACTTTCCTAAATCCTGTAGAACTCACCTATATCACACGTTCCAGCATATCCAACAATTGTTATTCCCAGGCTTTGCCCATTCTTTTTTATAAGTTCAACATCATAGGTATCAAAAACATTGTCATTAACCTATAAATAAAGCACAAGACAATAAAAACTCTCATAATTTCCCAGAGCCATTACAATATTGCAGGTTAATTAAAGCCTTCAGAAGTGAGCAGTGATTTTGTTTTTCCTTTTTAAATGCAATGTAATTCATTTATAAAGTCCCTACAAAGCTGGCCCTGGGATGTCTGTGCAAGTCTCCTCTGACCAGTAAAAATCAGAACTGCAAGGCAAGAGTTCAAACAGGGAACAGTAAAGACACTGGTGAGACCAAAGAGAAAAACAATCAAGCACATAAATCTGGGATTGCAAGGGATAAATTAAAATACATAGAGTTGTTTGCTTTCTGTAATCAGATACAGCCCAATGAGATCAAAAGGAAGATGATGAGAGTAAGGTCTGTTAAAGTGATGAAATCAAGAGGGATACTGTCACTGCCAACAGCAAAAAATGCACTGGGAAAATGGAAAACATTTCTTAAGGGAGTGAAAAAAGAGAAGTTCAATCAAATGCTTGCCAAGTATCAGCTTTGGAAGGACCCATATTAAAAGCAGCCCAGAGCTGCAGCCATACCTATTTCACTTCTCAATGGAAGAGAAATCGATGGGCAGCTATCTCGTTATCACACACACCTCCCTCCACCAGCAAAGTCATTAAGCTCATTAAATGCCTTCCAACTCCCTTGCTCCATGAGAAGCTGATGGAGATGAAGATAAGTTGGGATGCTGTCACTTATCTGCAGTAAACAAGCCCACAGCAACACCTGAAATGGAGCTGTGGCCTTGAGAGCCAGGCTGTTTTGACAATCAAAAGCTCCTCAGAGTCAGTGCTCTGCCTACAAACATTTTTTTCTAAGTAAAGCTGCTGGTGGAAAGCAAAATAATTGAAATGGAGTCCAGAAAAATCAAAGTGCAAAGTCCTAAATACAGTGAGCACAAGTAGGCTGCTCACACTGTCTTGGACAGGACAGATAAGAAAATTGTTTTCTTGTGCCCACACACAGACTGAAGTAGTTTCAGTTATTCTCTACTACAGGAAATTCAAAGAAAATCAAATATTAATATAAAACTGAAAATAACTAACCGCCTATTAAAAATGCCTTTCTGATGGTTTGCAAAAAAAAAGAGAAAAGGAAAATATTTTCTATTCCAAAGCTCACAGATAGTGAAAGTACTTAGAAACCAGAGAAAAACTAGATTATAGGGATAAATTCCATTATAAATCTGACAGAAACAGAATGGTGGAGCATTGAAATCATCACTAAATTAATAAATACATTCAGATTAACCACTAATCTTGTCTTCAGCAAATCTCCCCTAACACCAGGCAGAGGAGTTTCTTCAAATCTACACATGAAGGCACTATTTAGTTCAGAAAATTATTTTTCCCCCCTCTAAACTGCATAGCAGGAACACGGAGGACACTGAAAAGACATCCAGGAGGAATCACATTTTAGAAAGTCTGCAGCCTTTACAGTGCTTAGGGTTGATTAGTGACAACAGGAAGGGAGAAAAACAGTACTTTGTGGAAGAAACAAAACTAAGACCACATTATTTTTCCTCTAATATAAGCCTTGGAAAATATGATCCAGTGGGAAAGAAGGGCCTCATAAGGATGCTGATTCCCTTGGAAAGCCTTCTGTCAGAGTATTGGCCAAGCCCAATTTTCAGACTCCAGCCTTAGGGATGTAGATCACCCCCTCCCATCTCCCTGACACTGCATTTCCTGCTACACTGATCCTCCTGGGGAGAAGAGGAGCTGGAGAAGGACCCAAAATACTCGACTGACACAGCCACAGCATTTTTCCAGAGATATAAAACACAAAACTACGAGCTGCTTTTGCAGTGACTCTGCCCAGTGAGCAAAGAGGTGAGTTTGTAACAAAGTGACTTTACTCTGACCTTTAAAAACAGTGCTTCAAAAAAACCCAGCTCTCTTCGCTCACATTCAACAAACTAAACAAGAAAGAAAAGGCTACTCAGATTCTACACCTAAATCTAAGCAGCACAGTAGTAGCAGATGGTACACAAGCACAGCTTTGTTTATGTTTCGAGACCTACTGTACACTTAGTGTAGCATTTGTTGATTTTAATTACTCAAAACTGAAAAGAATGACTTCAAAAACAAGAGACTTTGATATGACCATGATAAGATTTGCTAAAACAAGTTTCAAAATTTTTAGATATATTTCCTATCACAGGCAGTAGCGTAGACTATGAAAACATTACACTTATGTTTCATAAAAAGATGATTGTGCTGAATAATTCTGGTGTGGCCATGGCTCTCTGGATTTCAGACTAGGGAAATTCACAGTCCAGTTTTAAATCCACTTACAAATGATTGATTAGAAAAAATGTAATGAGCTAAGAAGAAGAACTAGAAGTACCACTTATCGATAATGTTTATGGTCTTGGTAATTAAATTAGCCACTCTGAAATAAATTCTGTAAAGCTGGTCATTCCAATCCCAAGATTATAGGTATTAATAAGATACAGGGGAAAGGGAAAAATTATGGAAGGCAGGGCTATAATAATGACCACTTAAACACAAGGGTATGATAGCTGCAAACTCAAGAGAGGAGAAGCACTTTAGTGCGCAAGAACACTCTGTTCTCTCCTTCCTTTCTGATCACAAGCCACAAACACACTTAAAAACGTCCTAAGCAAGCAGCAGATACTCACATTTCCATCGTGGAGGGAAGGTAAGGTGCTGACTGGCCAGCTCAGGGGGGCTGGTGGAGCCTCCATGACTTCCCACTTGGGGTCTCTCGCAACGATCATCCTGACGGAATTCCCACAGTTCCTCAGCACTTGGGCAACTTGCTCACTGCTCATGCCCTGCACGTTGGTCCCTCCAATCTGCAGGATGTGATCTCCTGTCTGCAGCCTCCCATCCTTCAAACACAAGGCAAATGGCAAAAAAAAATGTTTCCAGTCCGTGCATAAAGTATCTGTTCCATCACAAAACTGAAATTTTGTAGGGGAACCTTCACGGCCGTGAGAAGCAACGTGAGAAAAGGCCAGAAAAATGACCACAATGGCAACATTTTAAATAATTCAAGGATTTGTCTGCACAGTCATGCACTGTTTTTTTCCACTGTTTTGCTCATTTGGGAGAAAACAGGCAGCAACAATGTGTTATAATCTCCCTGATTATGTTGTGTGTTGTTTCATAGAACACTCCTCATCAGATAGGGGTTGGAATAAAAGCACAGCATTTTGATTTAGGACATTTTAGAGTTTTTCCCTCATACTTCTGTATTAGCCTGGCAATTTTTTTCTCATATGACGAGCTCCAGCTCGAGTGAGTAAATCCACTGAAGGTAACAAGACTCCACACAACCCATTTTTACCTGATGATTATGATTCATGACCATACATCATCATTTCCATTATAAGCAAGAATTTCTACCACCAAATCCTCAGCTGGTATTGATCAGCACAGCTCCACCACCTTTGGTGCCTTGATTTATACACCAATCATGGAGTTATTCCCAGAACCAACTCAAACTCATTTACAAACTCATCCAATTTTAACATGCACATGCCTCATTATTTCACATGTTCTTAATGATGTCTCATTCAGCTGAGAATGATGTGGTGAGTTCTTAGCTTACATGCTTCACTGGTAGCCAAAACACTTTATTCCTTACAGCAAAACAGGTGTTAGACAAAAATTAAAAAATACTCATTTATACAGAACAGGTTCAGAGGGAGACAGTCAGGAAAAAGCCAACATTTTCCAGTAAAGTTCTCCAAATTTCCAGCTTTTCTTTCCATCCTGTACTAGAGCAAGTACTTTTGCCTCTCTCTTTTGTCTGCATGGGTTCCAGTCCTCAAATATTGTAACTCATCATGACCAAATTCACTTGAAAAATCCGAACCTGTTTTGTTATTTCAAGTGTTCTACTCCTTAAATGTAGCAACACTTAGCATCAAGTCTTTATAGATGAGCAATCAAAGGTTGCAAACCGTGCCTGAGCAACTTCAAAAGGTTCTGCATCAAACCCAAGTGCCTCCTTGAACTGGTCAGGCTGCAAGGCAGGGATCAAACCCCTCTTCAGTGAAATCCACTGAAAATAGGACATTTTCAGTCTCTAAACTGGATCTTGCAATGCAGTGGCTTTGGTAGGGCAGATTCTCTTTCCTGACAATTCACTTGGAGAGTTTGTCCCCAGAGATGCTGCCAAATGTCCCAAATTCTACAGAGCATTTGTCCTGCCCCAGACTCACCAAAGGCTGAAAATAATCAAAAGTGTTAAAAATATCAGGCAACTTCTCAGAATTTCTGCATGTTCAACGATGTTACAAAAGCCAAAGCGTGTCTGAGAAACAACTTAATTTATATCAGGTGCTGACTTTTTCCTCAATCATACCTTCAACATATTTATTTATAGAGCGTGTGTTGGCATTCAGACTTTGATGCTATCAGCTTCCTTTTGTTTAAGTATATTAGTTTATTTTAGGACTGTCAAAAGCGGTTAATTATACTTTGCAATCAAACAAGGAGTGACATAATATAACAAATTACCCGATCTGCTAATCCCCCAGGAACAATTGTTCTTACAACTACTCCACTCGACTTTCCTCCTACAATTCCAAAGCCTAATCCTGAACCATCGTTAATCAGCTCAACGTCTTCAATGTGGCCCCAGTGAATCTGCAATTAATAAAAACAGGAGATTTTAATTTCGGACGATCATTAGCGTTTCTCACTTTCACGTGTCGCAGGAATGAGGAGAATTAATCAGAGCAATTTGCTGTCTCCACCCCAACAGACTGGAGATCTGTGGGATTTTGTTCACTCAGCTCCATTTCCTTGTAAATATGCAGTGGGATTTCTCATCTGTTTTTAAACACACATTTTTGTCCTTCACTTGCAGGATAACAGGATACTAGGAAAAAGCTTGACTAAGAAAAAGCAATTTTAAGATTTTCCTGCCAAAATGAAAAGTATCCTTTCAGTTTTTCATAAATCCAGAGTACTGCAAACAAGAGGGAAAAACAGAGGCAAGGAGCTTGCACTGGCCCAGTTTTCACTCAGCGTTTGCCCAAATTCTCATTTCTGTTATTTCACTTCCACACTCTGAACACCACCATTCAGCACTGAATTAATAGCACAGCACAATATTCTGCCATACTGGATTGGAAGCAAATTTCTGAGCTACACTGTACCATGACCTTATGTTCTACAAGACAATCTGAAAATAACAAAGCTGTTAAGCAACCCAAACCCAGCCAATGTTTCTGTCAGATTAATATCTCATACAGACCCAAATGGAGCAAAGTGGGCAGATTTAAGTCTTCTGTGAATAAAGGATTTATTAGCACACTGAAAATCTTTGCCAAAGCCAGTTAAATATCATAAAAGAAGTTTAAAGACCCCCTGCAGAGATATATATTTGTATTTTATTTTGTTAGTCTGTTCAGCGCAGATCTTTCAATGAAAAAGCAGTTAAAATTTAATTCTTTAAAATTTTCAGTGCAATAAACAATATTGATTATCCACTAAAACCTTCAGATTTCACTACCTCTGTAATAATCACGAGGAAAATAATTACTAAGGATAAGGAAAAGCACTGCTTTTACCCAGATTTTCATCAAAATGGGTAAGCATAATAAATTCAGATTCCAATATTGTAATCCCTGGATTTAGGTGTGCAGTTTGACCGAATTCAGGGAAGCCACCTGGACCATATGGGTGGAACACAGATGGAAGTTCAGCCCTGCTTTATTGTATGTCCCAGTGACAAGCTCTCCTTTTGTAACAAAAACAAAAGGCTTCCCAATCACTGAAATTTGCAGATGGAAAAAAAAACCCAACCGAAAACAAGCTGATAAATAAACAGGGATTGAGAGGTTCTTTAACAGATAAATTGTGTTTGTTTTTTCAAACAAAGACAAGGATTTTTGGTGTGAGCAGTGCCAGTTTAAATTGGTTGGGCTATTTCAAGCAGTGCTCATGGCAAGTTATGTTTACTCTCTTTTAACAGGTAATCAGAGCATCTTTAATTGCTGAGCACAAGTAGGTTTCAGCTGGGTATACTCATAAAATGCTTCATCCAACCTGTGCTGAACAGACCCTGCTGATAAGAATATGGTGATCTACTGAAGCTTCTGCTATCCCATAAAAACCCAGGATCTGTTTTATAACAACTCCATGCAGCTTTGCAATGGAAGCTCTGTACTTACTGCATGGTGAGTCTAAATGAAATGTCACCGCATAGAAAATCTGATTAAAGAAAAAAATCCCTCTACGTAAAACTTGCTAACAAAAACACTTAGAGCCACGGAAAAAAAAAAAAAATACCCAGCTCAAAATCTGATTTTGACAGTATTACAACAACTCACAGTCTCAGGTGGATTTACATCACTTAATAAGGCAGTTCTGCTGTTCCCTTGAAGTGGCTCCCGAGCCACCACCAGATGCAGGGATCCTGTGGATTGCTGGAGGAGGGCAATGGCGTGCTGATGGGAAATGTTCTGATCCAATGGCGTGCAATTAATGGCCAGTATGTGGTCATTTTCCCTCAGTCTTTGATCCCTTAACAAAACAGTGAAAGCAATTTTTTAATGCAGCACAGTGACTTCGCATCAGGCTTGTGTAATTGGAATATGGACACGGAAAATATGCAGTTGTGCAAGGTTAAATGTTTATGTATTTTAAAAATCTGATTATTAGGGTGCCTTCACCAGCTTACAAACTACATTCAGACCACACTGTTCTGAGCTGCTCAGCCACACTTTGTTCCAGCTTTATCACGGTACAGAAATTTGCTCAGTTCTTTACTTTGCTTCTATTCAAACCTTAATTGCAATTCCCTCATCCTTTCCTGATGATATTGAACTGCAAAGCCGAAAAAGTATTTTTGTAGCTACACAAAAAACTAGGAACTATTCTTCATTATGTTTAGCACTACATGATACACTCTGTAAGTACCCACAACTCAGGCTTTGAGGCTGTTTTGTATCATTATTTAATCTAAGGATTGATGTGCTGCATATTTATATTTTACTTAGAATTTATAGTATCACGCTTCAGACACGAAACTTTCTTGGAGCAACACACAGTTCAGTTGCTACCTTGAGATAATATAAATTTCACAGTTAATTCACCCCAGTGATGAATTTAGATTTCTGACAAGAGAGAAACCATCACTCATCTCCTTTGTTAAATATTCATTCCGAGCACGAGACCAAACTGTTACATAGACAGACACTGCCTTCAAAGCTCTGTAGGAATCCAAAAAAGTCTCCAGGAGATCTTGTCTCAGAAGCAAAATGGGAAGCATGCTGGGGAAATTTATAAACTCCGAAACAATATAACTGCACATCTTAACTAAGGCATTTTAAACTTCCTTTTTATCATGCCATGTTTAAGATGTCTCCCAGAAATCACTTTCTTCGAGCACTAACCATATTTCAGATTCTCCCATCAAAGAAAGTGAGCAGCAGGTCATCAAATCCTAAAGTGAGATATTCACCCTCCTTTGACATCCGGATCAGTCCATCTGTCTCCACTTTGAAAGAGCCTTAATATGCTTTTCTTTAAGTGTTCTCTGGTGTGTTCTCTGTGGGCCCATAGCCATTATCATTCCAACCTCTCCCCACTCTTTTTGTCATCCTGTGTTGGCACTTCCTGACATGTGTTATTTAAAAAGTGACACCAATGACTTGAAATCTAGACACATTTTCTTGAAACATAATTCCGAGCACTGCGTTTGTCTCATGCCAACTCTTGTGGTTTTACAATCACATTTTATTTTTAAAGGATTGCTCTGTCTTTTGTTGTTGGGTGAAAACCCACAGACAATACAGGAAGAAACTGCCTGAAGCCTCGATTCTATGATGACATCTGTGCAGGGATCTGTCGGGAGGAGTGGATCTAAATTTACACAGGAAACAAACAGTAAAACCAACTATAAATAGGGCATTGTTAGAGCCACATAAATAAAGGAACAAGGGGGAAAAAAAAAATCTTTCAGGGACACAATGCATAAAAATTAAAATGGAATCTAATTTTTATTTGCTTTGTATTCTTTTCTGAGTTTTCCTTTGTTTTTTTAATCAGGACTCAAGATTCTCTAAAGTGAGTCATGATTTCTGGAAACTCCATTTACGAATGGCTCGGATATTTAAAACTCATCTGAAAATCTGATCCTCAAAACATGAGTCCCTTCAGTTGAAAAGCCAGAATCCAAGATAGCACCATGAAAATATCCCACCAGATAACCCAGACAAACATGCTATTCTGATAGAGTTTTCAACGTGAAGGTCATGACTTTTCCCTTCACGGAAAATACAATTTTCCAACACAATTATGAAGATCTCACCTGTCAGCTATGCTTCCTGGCTGGACTTCCTTGACAAAGATACCAACTTCTCCCAGGCTGGGATTTTTAAGGGCAACAACACTAAATCCGAGACCTCCAACAGAAGGTTTATCAATCGTTATTGATTCTATTTGTCTTCCCTAAAAAACAGAAGATAAAATGATTTACTAATTTGCAATGCAATACAATGAGCTAGTTTAAAATTTATGAACACTGGGAGAATTATTCTCCTCTTAAGACTAAAAAAAGGCAAAATACTGAATATGCTATTTCTATAAAAGCTCCTCCATTTATTATTTTTAATATAGCAATGTATTGGATATGCAAGCACTCTAAGGTTCTGAAACCTCAGGGAATTTAAGAGCTGCTTTCACACTTCATTCACATTATGAGATGAATTCCAAACTGGATGAAAACTATGAACGAAGTGCTGTCTAGAGCAATATATTTGGGATTTCTGGAAATGCTGTATAGCTGAACTAAATTACTTGTCTTTTGGCTCCCCTTGCTTTCAATGCTGATTTTTAGGTGTGCCTTCAAAAGACTGCAGCTTTTAAATAAAGAAATTAATTTCCTTCCCCTCCCGGCTGCTTCACACTTAATGTTAAAAAAAAAAAGTTTGCTTTTGCAACTGCCTGTTTTTCAGTTCTAATACAAGATTGCTGGGGTTGTTTACTGGGAAATATTACTGGGAGAATGCACTGCTATCACAGCTCTTTTATTCCAAATAAGGTGCAGTCTTTACTGCTAAATCTTATCTCTGATGAGTTAATGACACACTAATGAGAAGAGTAATGCTCACAATATTACAGCTACATTAAGGTAGTCAATTAGCAACAGTTACTTAATACAGAAAGGCATGACTAACCAATTAAATTAATGGTTCAAAATAACACAGAACAATACATTTGTGGTATAAATGCCAATCCCACGTGGGTGGATGTCTGCACCTGTACAAATTCGTAGGGAATTTGGTAAATGCTACACCACAAGTTTTGAAAAATCTGCATCTGTCTGGCAAAGTTAAGACACACTAAATTAAGAGTTAAATATTACATGCTAGTTTTTTTAATCCTTTCCACTGTTCATAACGTTGGTGCATTTCCAATTTAAAATGTACTTGATAAACAAGTGCATCCATCAAAACAAGTTTCTGCTGAAAATGTCCATTTTCCGTTAAATGTCACCAAATACCAAAAATGTTTTCTGGCAACTGCAATTTCCTTACTACGTTGGTGTGTTTGGTAGAAAGTAAAACAGAAAACTGGCAAAGAAAGTTAAAAAAACAAAACAAGCCACCAAACCACTTCCTATTGCTGACATGATCTTCCACAGGGAAAAGTCCTCAACACTTCTGCTCTCTCCTGGTTAGGAGGCTCCCAGATATACAACAAAAAAAGCAGTGTGGAATGCTCCAAAATGAAAATAAGTTTTGTTCACTAACCCTGAGAGCCTTACCTTTGCCATTTGCTGGATGATCATGTTAAATTCATTAACTCCCAGGTTTGGAGGGAAGGCTGATTTGGGTCCAGGTGAAGTACAAGGTGTCCCAGCAGTGACTGATTTGTCAGCAAATACCAACAACCCCCTCTTAGTAAAATCAAAATCCACTGAGCAGTCAGGAGGAATGTAATTGAGCTGTTGGAAATGAACAAAGGTGTGGAAAAACACTTAAAAACAAAAGCAGGGTTTTCCACAAACACCATTTTGTGTGCAGACTGCTCAAGGAGCAAGAATACATCTGTTCATTTATGCCCATTCACACAAATATACTCACCTGTATAAATGAGGCAATGTTAATATATAATCTATAACCAAACTACCATATCAAATTGGAATTGTTTTTCAGGATGCAAGTTCCCTGAATGTTTCAGCTGTGTTTCTACTCCACTCCTTTTTCTCTGTTTCCTTCACGTTTCTCCCCTGCCTGTGCCCATTATCCTCTTTTCACCCTGGAATTCTAGAAACAACACATGCAAAAGCACCAACCACTAAAGAGGCTCTCAAGCACTGTTGCAACTGTCAGGCAAACCTGTATAAAATTTTGGCACAAAAATCCAAATATTTTCAGTCACTCAGGACCCCTGGTCTGTATTATTCCATCCCCAGAAAGAGCCTAGGGTACAAACCAACCACCACTGAACATGTTATCACTGCTGGAACTTGCACTTGTAGTCCTCACTGATAATGAAAAAATGCAAAAATATTCCTACTGTGACATAGTCAACTGTAAAATCCCATCCCAAATGAAGCTGCCCATGACTAAATAGGACTTCAAGAAAACCTAAATTTTTTAGATACGAGAGTTCTGTCCAGTTTGAATAGAAACCCCACTATGTCACACTCACTTCTTAGATATATTTGCATTTGCATACATTTTTTAATAGCCTGCAGCCATGCATCCAAGCTTTGGAAGGAAGGGATGCAGCACCTATGGGAACATGGGGAGGAAGGATAATGCATGGCATGACCACCACCAGGCCACCCAGGCAGCAACACCTGCAGCACATCTGGCAATGACAGCAAGGTGGCCTTGTCCCTCTGCCACCCACCCTGCTGGAATTCCCCTCTGGATTTTAACTGCGAGGTGAGACCTGCTCCTGCAGTTGTGCCATGGATGCCCATGTCCACAAAATCAAGTGTCAGCTGGCTTCATAAACCAATCCATACGAGTTCCAACCTCTGCTGAAGCCAAATCATTTCAAAACTCGCCTGGGTACAGCTGCTTCAGAGCTTGGCAAATCTTTAGGCAGGGTTTTCTACACTTTACTTCCCAAAGCAGGTTAACCATTCTTGTACAGATTTGCAGGAACTAAGTGATGCTGCCTTTTAAGGAGAAATGATGCTGCCAGCGAGCTGATAAACAGCACTTAGCTTATGTGAAAAACACAGGATCCCAGTTCCAACACTGCTCAGAACTCAAAATACTGGAGCTAATGTCTTTTGCAGATGTTTTTTTCCAACCCAACCCTGCCTCTCCTGCATCCCTTTCAGTTGCCCCATGACCTGTTTGTTGCAAAACCACTTCTCATTTCAGCAGTGCCTCTGCAGACACCAGGCTCACAGGAGAAAAAAAAGCCCAACGCTCACTCACACCACGTTACAGCTTATTAATGAGAGCTCCCTCGTTAACACACGCCTACACATCCTGATTTAAGTTCCACTTGCCCAGAGTTATCATCACACCAGCAACAGGAATTTTGCACTCACTTGTTCCTTCAGCTGCTTGATGGATTGCTGGAGAGTCAGTATCTGGTTGAACAAGGGGCTCCTGAGGGTGTTCCTGAGAACAGTCAGGTTTTCCTGGTGCTGGGAATCCCTTTTCTCCTGCAGTTTTGCCTGCAGCCGATCCAGGATCTGCAGCACCTGCTGCTTATCTGCACCACAAAGGAGCCCAGGTTAGCAATGGAGCTTCTCTGCTCAGTGCTCAGCAAAAGGAATTGTTTTCAGACCACATACCTGCTGCAGGATTTTCAGGCATGGTGAGGGGTATTTTTGGAATTACTCAGAATAGCCTAGCTGGGGTTTAAAAAGAAATAAACCAAATTAATAAATGATATATTCAAACAGAGTATTAACATTTGATAAATGCAATAATTAAATACTAAGATAACTGCAAAAAATTTAATAAAAAAATACTACTACCCCCTGTTGTTTACTCCACATATTCAAAGCTCTCAACACAGCCTCAGCACATCCAAAACTTTTTCCTTGTTCCACATGCTTTGCCTTTCACACACAGGAAGGAATATGAACGACACTTTCAAATATGAATAAAAATGCAGGCTATAAAAACAAAGTGAAAAGGAAAATAAAGAAAACTGACACACAGACACGTTCAACCAAATTATTTTGAATATTGACATCAAAGTTGTGATCTTCAGAATTATACACAGAGCTAAAATCTACCTGTTATTTAGAAGATACTTTCCACCCAGTAATTTGTAGACAGTATTTTTATCGTGACAGTTCAGCCCTGCTGGATGGCAATATAGGTGAAACTTTGTGTTTCCCTATAAAACAATCAAGTTCCCTCCACTCATGGGACAGCACAGAATGAAAGCCCAAAATTGGGCATATTAATCCCTGTTCCAACAGGTTCATAAGGAAGGTCAGTTCTAATCACAGCCTAATTCACAACAGGTGAAAGCAGCCTATTCTCTTCTCCTGCAGGTGTTTGCCCTTTTCTTTTCTACACACACGAACGGCAGAATATCTTTTCTCAAGCTTTTAAGGAGTGGAATATCTTTCATCATGCTCCTCCCCAGTGCCAAACAGAGCAGGTCTCCAACTGGGGCCGAGGCCTAGATGGCAGTATAAAAACAACAGACTTGCAATTAGCAGTGATGATAAATTTGTACCCTTGCTTGCATGTTATTACGTTGATGTGGAGCCTGTCATTCTGAAATCTATCAAGGCAGCTCTACCAAACAAGATTCCTTCACTCAGTACAAGCTTCTCCGAAAGAAGTCAGCCACTTAACAGCACAATTTACATAATTTCAATTCTATTCAGCGTGTAACTGTGCAATTTCAGAATAATATATTTGGAATTATTTTGGAGCAAAAATACTCATACAATATATATATATATTTATGTACACATATATGTATATATTGAAAGCTCTTTAGTTACTTTTTTAATCTTGCAATTCAAGCGTAGCAAGGGTCATATGGTGAATGTGACTCCAGGGTAAAGCACATTCCAGGGGCTCTCTCCCAGCAGGACCTCTGATCCTTTCAGCTCTGCCTCTGAGGCTGTCTGTGCTCACACTGAAAACATCTGGAGTTCTGGGAGGACACTGTTATATTTACCAAAATATTAATTATGCACGTGAGTAGCTTCCCTTCTCCTGCAGAGTCAGGTTAAGTTGATTTAGAAGAAAAAGAAGTGGATAGAGGCATGTCACAAACCACAACTGGAGATTTATGCACCCTTTGCTGTGCATATCCCAGCAGCTTTGGCTCCTGAAGGAATTCCTGCAGAACTCAGTGGGTTTGGGTGGTTTCCATCCAGGGCCAGGCAAAATGAGTTGCTGTCATGGTTTTTTCGACAGGACATTGCCAGGAGGCGCACGAAAAGAGCAACCAGCTCCAAGCTTAAAGTTGCAAAAAGTGTTTAATTACCTAACAGAGTTGGAGGATAAATGCAGGCAAAAATAAACTTTTCATACAGTTTTGGTTCACTCCCCCTCCCTCTTACGAACCTATAGTATTCACCCCCTTTCCTCCTTTACAGTCAACAAGCCGGGTGGTGGGGGCAGGGTGTGGGGTCTCTTTTCAGTCCACAGAGCAGATTCTCAAATTTACTCATCACCACAATTCTTCTACTACAAATACTCTTTATCTCTACTTATTTCTCTCTCTCTCCAGACAGTTTTCCTTTCTGCTCTCACCCCCACCCTCTTAAGAAGCAGTCTCTGCACTCACCCCCCCCTTTTTCCTCTTTCCAAACCAGCAACACACAAGGGGGCAGGTTGAGGGGTTCTTTGGTCAGTCCAATCAGGAAAAGAGGTTCTCTACTTAGCCAGGGGTCCTTCCCACGAGAGACAGTCCTTTGAGAACTTCTTTGGCGTGGGTCCAATCTCACACAACATCCCGCCCGAAATTCTGCTGCAACATGAGTCTTTTGTCCATAGGGTGCTGTGCAGACTCTCTCAAGCCGAGGCCAGGCTGCTTCCATTCCAGGAGCAAGGCCTTTCTCTCCTTTGCAAGGCCTTTGCAGTTTTAACTCTTAGATGAGACTCCCACTGGTTCACAGTCTTTTCCAGCATCCACCTGCTCTTCTGGCATGGGCTGTGGGTGATTTTCTGCACTCCTGTGGACTCCATGGGCTGCAGGGGGACCTCCTGCCCCTCCATGGCCTTCACTGTGGCTAGCAGAGGGTTTTCAGCTCCAGCACTGGGTGCCCCTCCTCCCCCACCTTCTTCACTGACCTTGGCGTCTCCATGCTGTTCTCCCTCTACATATTTTCACCTCCACCTCCTCCTCCTCCAACTACAAAGAAGTGAAAGAAGTGCGTGCCTGCTTTGTTTTGAATTTTCTTAAATATGTTTTCACAGAGGCGTAACTAGCACCTCCAATTGGCCCAAACTTGGCCGGCAGCATGTCCATCACCTTCAGAGCCATCAGAGATTGGCTCTGCTGGACTGATGTAAAAACTTCCAGAACTTGCACTCAGGACACACAGGAGCCATCTTTGTGCCACACCCCACCCCTCAGACACCTCCCCAGACCTACTACAACAGCTTCTGAGGGGTCCAAATTTCTCCTAGATGTTAAAAACACTTCACTGATGTTTTGGGCCAATCAAAACCACCACATTTGCTTTGCAAGACTATTAACAGATTTAGGAGGTCATTTAAAATCAAACTTATAGCAAGAGAAGCAGCAAAGCCATACAACCCTTGAAAGATTTTCAGGAATGCATCTGAACTTTGGGAAGTGCTGCAGCTTTATTTTCTTTTCCATTTGAAATAAAACACTTCTAAGAGCACAGCAGCCTTTGATTCTGTGCTGAGAGCTGATTCTGAAGAACAGATGAAAACACTGTTTCCTTACACACTCCTGAGTATTCATTAAACCAAAAAGACAAAACTTTAACTCCTCGACTAAAAATACTGCATGAACCTTAACAAATCAGGACAAAGAATATGGAAATTTGTTCTTTCTTCCCGGTTTAACTTCCCTCCATTTGCTTCCCTCCTCTGTTTTTCTACCTCACATAAGCAGTTAAAAGAGGGAAAAAAACTCTAAAGCGAGCGAACCAAAATCAGAAAGGAATGGAAGATAACTCCTGTGAGGAAAAGTGGCTTGAAACACCTTTAAATCAACAGTGGGGTGAGGAAAATATTAAAGCCAGAAAAGAAATCCAGCATTGCAAGAAATAACAACTTGACAGCACCATGCCTACCTAAGAGCCAAAGCCAAGAGGCTGGTCCAGCTCCCCAACTCTCTTTTATACATTTATTCTTCCCTTTCCATTTCCCATTCAGCTGATCCCATAGTGAGCTGGAACAGGGAGCTAAACATGCAGAAAGAATCCTTCACGTTTTGGTGGGGTGAGCTTTGTGCCCAGTCAGCTCTGAGCTGCCAGCACTGGCAGGAGGGGGATGAGAGGGGACAGGGTGACATGCCCACACCTCACAGCAGGACCAAACTAATCATCCCCAAAATTAATTGTTTTTCCATTAAAGAGGGTGTAACAACAGCAATTATGATAATGGGGACAGACTTGAGAAAATTGGAGATTTAAATTTAAGAAGAATTTTAGGTAAGAGATCTTGACTCCATCAAGGCTGAAGTTCCCTGGAAAAGGGAGGTGCAAAACAGGAGGAAAAAAAAAGATCAAAGAAAGTTTCAGCTTCTTGCTCAAGCAGCTCCAAGTGTCCCTAAGAGCCACTGCAGGCCACTCATGCTGGTGGATGCTCAAGTGGATCTCAGGTGGTTGAATAACAGTTCAAGTTTACACAGCACTTTGGGGTTCCTCGTGATCAGAGCTGCCCTCCAGACAGCTTGTAATGCTTTTTAAACGATTTTTCTTCTTTTTTTTTGGTACAATATGTTAAAACCATGCTGAGTATTTCTTTATTCTCCTTTCTTCCATAAGAGAGCGGGGGGGAAAAATTAAAGCAAACAGATCCTTCTGGTGTGAAGAGATCCCTGAAAATATAAACTAATTTAGAGTTTTTAAGACATAGATAATTGAGGACAGGTCTCTAAGACTGGCTTTTGAGCACCAGAGAAACTCACAACTCTATCATTGATCTCTATGTTTAAGAGCCCAAACAGTTTATCATGAAACATTTTCCAAACACACTCTAAGTCTGGGCAGGGTGTTAGCAAACAGTTGATAAATTAGAAAGTCCATTCCTAGGTGTTAATTTCGAAGAAGGATCCAAAACACTTTGGTTTGTCTCATTAAAATCAGTTCACACACTCCACATTCCGCCTCCTTAGCTCCAGTCTCCAACTTCTACAGACACTTATTTGTCTTATTGGTAGACAAAAGTGGAAACCTCAGTTCAACGTTTATGTCACAACTCCCAATATAACCATAAAATCATTGAGAAAATTATGAATTTCAGAAGGTTGAGTGTTTTCTAACCCCAGGACAGCATCCATCTGGGGTTCCACTGTCTTCACTTCTGAGAGCTGAACTCAACACATCCAAAGGAGTGGGAAAACTTCAGAAGGTTTTGTATGAAATCCCAAGACTTGGACCTTCTTCAAAAGCAGCATAAGGAAAAAGGAATTCCCCCATGCTGGTGCCAGCAGAGGTCATCAGAAGAGCTGAAAGGTTTAAGTCTTCCATTGCCATCACCCCCCTGCCAGACGCCTGCCACTCGCATGGTGACAGGGAGTGCTCAACCCCAGCACATCCCAGAGCCAGAGGGGAACACAGCATCCCAGCATCCCAGCATCCCAGCAGCCTTGACAACCTCCTGCCCTCCACAAAGGGCTGCCGGAGGGTGGAAACTAAGGGATTTGCTGCTGAGGTCTGGAAGAGGACACAGCCCAGCCAGAAGAGATCTTTCTGCCCATTTTTCCCCACCCACCTACAACTGCTTCTGCCCCGCATGCTTCAATGGGGCCTCCAACAACCTGTATCCTCCTAGGAAGTCTGGGATGTTCTCCCACTCAGCCTGGCTGAAATCTTTTGAGATACTAAAACTCACAAGTGCTAACTAACTGCTGCTGTTTCTCCAAGGCTTCTACCAGGGCCAGCCTCAGCAGCTGCACTGAACAGCCAAAGGGCTCATCCCAATCCAAAGTCACCTTTCTGCACTAATGCAGTTGGAATTTTTCCTATGCCTGTTATCAGGAGTGACTAATCGTCCTCCTCATCACAGAGACCTCTGACTTGGAAAAAAGGTGATAAAAGCAAGGGAAAACAGCATTTGTTAGTGTGATCTTAATCCTAAATTGTCCTACCATGACATCAGCTGTAACTTCAGATATTCAGAATTTTGTAGTTTACCTGCTATCAAGCAGCTCCATACTGTGAAAAAACATTATTCTAACACATCTTTTGCTGTCCTCAGTTTTACTTACACTGTACAGAAAAATTCAATCAGACCAAGCATAGCACATACACACCTTTCCTGTGAAACCACCTCTGCTCTGTGCAATGCTGCAGGATTTATAAAAATGCTGTTGAGCACACACCGACTGCTCCAGGCACTTGAAAGAAGGAAAAAAACCGAATACTTCTGTGAGTACCTGAGCACAGACACACCACACATGTCCAGGGCACAGTGAGTCAAGGCTAAATATTGTTAAAAATAAAAAAACACTCCATGGGCAACCTGAGTTCTACACACCATTAGTGGCCACAAGATGAGGAAAGTGAAGAAAACCCAGCACTCTGCACCTGTGATTTCCAGTCTCGGTGCAGATCAAGAGGAGCTTTACTCACTCTCCAGGCATGGTAACCTTTAGCAAGCAGAACCTGAATTCCTGCAGACTTCAGCCTCTAGGGAAGTGCCAGTGCAGTTCTCTGCTGTCTAATAGAAGGGAGAGCTCATACCAAAGCTGCTCTCCATGAAGCAAAAACACAGTCTCAGAAACTTGTTCTCATGGAAAACTCGCTTCCAATATCTACATATTGTCACTGCCAATAAATCCTAGTTACTTTGATGACAGTATACACAACTAACAGATGACTTCACAGGGCACAGAGCTGTTAGACCTGGAACCACGCTGAACTTCCAAGGGTCAAAAATTAACAAGGAATGCGGAAGAATTGTTCTCCTATTAACCACCTGTAAACAAAGTAAAAACCTGCTCTGCTAAGAATCTCTAGACTGACAGGCACTAGATGGGAAGTGTTGCAACAGGTGTGTTACTTCCCCCCTCTCCTCATCCTGAAATCCAGCCTCTCCCAGCAGTGGAAACTGTTTGCACAACAACACAACACCAGGATGACTCCAGTGCCCTGGAAAGCTTTTGGCTGCCATCAGGAGCCACACAGCCCTGCCTTGTCTTTTCTGGGGTGTCAGGGAGTTGTCAAGGTCCCTGGTGCCTGCAGGTCTTTCAGGTGGGGGTCTCTGGGTGAGTGCAGGCTGGTGTCCTGGCCATGGCTATACTGGTCAAGCTGCTGTTCACAGCAAGACACAGGTCTGGCACTGGGAAAGCAGGAGATGGCTGGAAATGCTTGCAGAGTCCCAGGATGGGTCAGGGTGGAAGGGACTACAGTGGGATCATCTGGTTCAACCTCCCTGCTCATCCATGGCCATCCCAGAGCACAAGGCAAAGGAGTGTGTCCAGATGGTTCTGGAATGCCCCCAGTGAGAGAGACTCCACACCATCTCTGGACAATCTGTTCCAGTGCTCTGTCACCCGCACAGGAGAGAAGTTCATCTTCATATCCAGGTGGAACTTCCTGGGCATCAGTTTCTACCCGTTGCCTCTTGTCCTATTGCTTGGCACCACCAGGCAGAGCCCAGCTCCACCCTCTTGGCAGGCTGGAATATTTGTTACAGATAAACACAGATTTTTGTTCCATTCAGATATTTACACACATTTCACCCCAGAATCCACACCGCCGTGTCCGTAAGGGAACTCACTCGTGCAGCAGAGCCCTCGCACCACGCCGCCTGTCCGTGCCCCCCATCCCACCCCATCCCACCCACCCGTGCCACCGCCGGGGCTGGCGCGGTACCTGCGGGCGGGCGGCGGTGCCGGGGGCGGGATGCCGGGCTGCCGGGAGCCGCGGGATGCCGGGAGCGGCGGGATGGCCGCCGGCGCTCACCTGGGCGGAAGCGGGAAGCGAGGGGCGATCCCGGCTCACCTGCGGCGCAGGAAGCCGGGGCGGCGCGGCGGGAGAGCCGCCTCCCGAGGGACGGCCGGCGATCGGCCCCTCCCGGCTCCGCCGCGCCCGCCGGACACCGGCATGGCCACCGCGGGAAGGGCAGGCTCGGATAGCGGAGCCGAAATTAACTTTTTAATCCGTTTTCAGGTGAGCCTAACCCGCCAGCCTGTTTGTAGGTCGTAGTTTGAACCTGTCATACGGTCTCCAGCCTTCCCGGCGAAGGCAAAGTGCGTGTGCAAATATTGTAGAAAAGCTTGTTTTTCTTTTATTTGCAGCACATCGGTGTCTAGACTCTCTGATTCTATGTTTTGAACTTCCCACGGAGGGGCACATAGAGCCGGCTTGGTGCGAGGGCTCTGCTGGAGGAGTTAACTCCCCTTTGGACGCAGGGGTGTAGATCCTCGGGTGAAGTGTGTATAATATGGGTATAATTAATAATATTCTCTGTTCAGCCTCAGCAGTGCAACCCCCACTGATTCACAGAAGGGAATGGCAAAAAAACATAGGAAAACTCGGATAGAGTAAAAGGATTGCAAGACATCCCCCACAACACCCCAAAACACACCACATCACCGCAGCTTCCCAGACACAACGCTGCCCGGGATGGCAATAAAAGCAAAATTTTCCTTCTGCTAATCACGAAATACTGAACAAGCACCATTTTAGTTGAAATTAATTGTGGGAACTGTGGGTGCTTTCTGCCTTTGAAACCTATACGTTAGTCTCCTTTTTGATTTTTAAAAATTATATATGTACACGCGTAGGATCATCGAGTTAAAGTCAGTAAACACGATTTTAATTTTGCTACACAGTTTCGCAAGCCCATCTTCTGACCTTACACGGCCCTGTTGGTTGCACAGGGTAGGGGGGTAGAGGTTTGGAAATCAATTTCTCACGAGTTCAGATTGATTTCCCCTCATTCATTTCACTGAGCAGCAGCAGTTGCACCAGAGCACGCGACACGCTAAGAACACACCACTCCATCCCCCTTTCAAAGGATTCCAACTCCAAACGCTCAACTTCCCACTCCTTACTCTCAGTTTTAATTAATGTGGCGCTCGTGAGAAGTGACAATTTTCTTGACAGTGATGAACAGCGAGTGGTGTATTTATCCATCCGAGGGACGCGGCACAGACACAAGAGCCGGGCACTTTTCCCATCAGTGCACCTCTGTCTCCATCTCCGAGGGCTGAGTTCATCCCAGAGCGCGCTCCTGCCCTGCCCTTTCGCTTCCAGTTGCTGAAAGGAGTATCAATTTTCATTTGCATACTTTGCCTGCTGAACTCCGGGCTGCCAATTCAGTTTACACGAATCTCCCAAAAAGCTGTTAGATGGCAATATTTCATATCGCTGGCTGAGCTCGTTGTCAGCCATCCACATGTTTTAAATCCGTGTTTCCACAGATTCTTGGAATATCTGGGACTGGGACAAACCTTTCTTTGGTACTGACAGGCTCCAGACAAGTCACCATGCACCAAAACAATGCCAAGACAACCCAAAAGACTTGTAGAAGGGATGGGTAATGATGATGTTCGCCTCAGTACTATTTCAGAGTTGCTTTTCCAGCTTTTTAGGTTCGGTTTTCCAGTTTTCAGGTCCATACTTGTATTCCAGGAAGCACATCTTGAACAGATGTAAACTTAGGATAGTGGTGCTGCCTTTCCCAGGTGTCTTTACTCCAAATGACTTCTCCATCTCCAATAAACACTCCACGATCCCTAGCAGATCGTAAGTGGAAAACTGATGCCTGAAAACACTAGAAAAAACTGAAATAACCACAATAGAAAAACAATAGTGTCAAGATAGTGAGAATAGGAAAAGGTTTGTAATCACCATGAAATACCTTGCAAAGAACGAATGCTGATGAAGAGAAAAGCTTGCCTGCTCCAGGAGTTAAGTATTCATTTAAAAATCGAAATAAAAAGCATTTTTAACAACGGAGCCACAGTTTTAAGTGAAAATAGAGTAAGAATTTAAATTATTTCTTTAATCCGACTGCTGTGGGTGTGCTGGACAGTGTCAGCACACCAGGCCCACCTGGGGGACAGGGGATGTGCCAGTCCAGGTTAACCAGCAGATCGCCCTTTTCACCTCTCCTGGGCTTTTCCAACTTGTTTTTCAAGTACCCAGCAAACTCCAGGCACCAGCAGGGGCACCCAGAGGTGCGATTTCAACGGGTGGGCCAAGGCTGTAGCGTCGATGTTTGGAAGGGCGGGGAGAGTTCACCTCACGATCCTCCCTCCCCCGGCCCCCCTGCTCGCTTCAGGGCGCGTCCTGCCAGCACCGGAGCAGCCCCAGCCCCGCTCCGAGAGCCTCCTCACGGCTGCCCGTGGCTCGCCCGCCATCCCCACACGGCCCCTCACGCCCGCCATCTCCAGTGCGGGCAGCGCGGCCATCTTTACTCGGGGCGCCGCCCCGCCCGTCCCTACGCCGGGCACTGCCGGCGCCATATTGAGTGCGGGCGCGCTCTGCCCTCAGCGCGGCCTCGGCAGCCATCTTTAATGAGGTCACCGCCTCACCACCGAGGAAAAACCCCTTAAGCCCCTCAAAAAACCCCAGCCCACCCGCTCAGCACCCTACGAACATCTCGGTGATTCCCTGCGTTTCTCTCCGTAGTCGGCGCGGGCTTCCCCCGCGGCGGGGCCGCTCCGCTCCTCCCCGGGTCAGCTGACGGCCGCGGCGGTCCCGGCATGGCCGCCCGGCGCGGCGCGGCTGAGGCGCTGGCCCTGCTTCTCCTCTGGTTCGCAGCCCTGGAGGGAGCAGCGGGCTCGGAGCCGCCGCTCAAGTGCGAGGATCTGCGGCTGGGGCAATATCCTGAGCGGGGCCGGGATCGGATCGGGGGCGGTTGTTGCGGCGATGGGCCCGGTGTGAGGGGGGGGCACCGCTTGGGGAGGGGAAGGGGCGGTGGGGCCGTGAGGTGCCGCTCAGGGCCGGGCGGTCAGGGGAAGCCTCAGGTTGGGAGCCCCGAGGGGGTCTGGGCTGGAGGGAGCGGGACAGAGCTGCTCAGGGTGCGGGAATTGAGGACATGGCCTCACGCTGCACCAGGGGAGGGTCAGGATGTACATCAGGAGGGATTTCTTCAGAAAAAGGGTGATGAGACATTGGAAGGGGGTGCTCAGGGATGGGACGCAGTCCCCATCCCTGGAGGTGTCCGAGGAGTGACTGGATGTGGCACTCGGTGCTCTGGGCTGAGTGACAAGGTGGGCATCGGGCACAGCCTGGACCTGATGGCCTCAGAGGGCTTTTCCAACCTAATTAATTCTGTGATTTCTAATGGTACTGTGTGTGCCCCAGTGCATCCTGGGGATGTCTTTCAAAGAGAAATTCCTGTGGGATGAGAGCCCATTCCACCACCCTTCTACCTTCAGATTTTTTGCAGGACTCTGGAGTGAGATGTGGAGACTTTGACCTTTTATTAGGAAGAAGTTCCTCCCCCAGAGAGTGGGGTGCTGACCAGGCTCCCCAGGGAATGGTCACAACCCTAAAGCTGCCAGAGCTCCAGGAACGTTTGGACAAAGCTCTCAGGGTTGTATAGGGTGGGATTGTTGGGATGTCTGTGCAGGGCCAGCAGTTGGATCAGTGATCCTTGGGGATCCTTCCAACCCAAGATATTCTGCGTTTCTATGCCCTGCACAGCTCTGAGGAGCAGGAGGTGTGAGGCTCCTGGCTCTCCAAGGCACCTCTTGCCCTCCCCAGAACGTGTTGGTTGATGGCAGCTGACAGTTTTTGATGATCAAAAGTGTCAGGAAAGCAAATCTTGGAAAAGCTCGCTTCATCGCCTGCTTTACTTGGCTGTAGGAGTTGAGACCTCTGAAGTCAATTCCTGTTCAGTTTGTTCCTGCACCAAATTCCTGGCGTTTCAGATGCTCGTTTTTACGCGTTCATAGAATTTTATATGTTCCTGTAGATGAAATTTTCTCAACCAAATGCGTCAATTTCAAGGCACTGTGGTATTTAAATAAGGGAAGAAGAGTAGATGAGGCGTGTGCTGCCTTGTTGCCTTCAAATACAGAGGCTGTGACTGATAAATATTGTAGTTCCTTTAGGTAGTGCTGACTGCAGCACTAATTAAACGTGGGGCTTATGCGATATATTGGTGTATTAAATTGGATTAGCAGCTTTGCTGCATGGTAATGTGCTGCTCCTCTTTTGGGGGATGGGTAGGAACCAACATCAAGGTGCATCTTAAATCCTCGGGGTTTAAAGAGGGTGGAATAAATTACTGTTAAACCTGTTGTAGTGTTTGATATGAAAACTGTTTTCCTCAATTACCTGAACATATATGTGTGATGAGCCTAAAATAGACAATAGCACACAAGAACCAATGAATTGCACAAATCACACAGCATATGGTAAGGATTTCTTACTTATATATTGATTAACTACGTTTTTTCAAGGAAGTGTTCAATTTATGAATTTGTGTATCTACTAGATGAGCTTTATAAAAGATAGGATTAGTAATATCATTAGTCTGAAAGCCCAAAACATGCATGTGGATTGGGTGCTTTACTACAAATTAATAAATACACTGTCTCTGATTGGTACTTTTGTAACTGAGGTTTTTGCTAAATCTCTTCAATGTATGTTGCACCCTTTAGGCTCTGTCCTGCACTCCTGTGATTAAAACAAACCATTCCTGTCGTACTGATTTTGTATGTAATTATTAAAAGAATTGACATGTGACAGAACAGCCTTCAAAATCTTCTAATTTTTAAGGTTGTTTTTTTTACTTAAGGCAACACAGTGCCTTCCATCATCACCAGGTTCTGGTGCATGAGGCTCTGTTTTGAAAGCACATTTATTTGATGTTCAGTTCTGACATACTTTGGAGCACAACAGAAAAATTCTTAAATTGATTACTTGGTTTCCTACCTGTGCTTAACTTCTTTGATGTTCTCAGGCATTGAAATAAATCATCTGTGATAGTACAGCAGTTTTGCTTTTTGTGCACTCTTGTTTTAATCATGGAATTACAGAGTAGTTGGGGTTGGAAGGGACCTTAAAGCTCATCCAGTTCCACCCATGGCAGGGACACCTTCCACAATCCCAGGTTGCTCCAAGCCCCATCCAGCCTGGCCTTGGACACTTCCAAGGACAGGGTAAAAAATACATGTAGGATTTTATAACAGTTAAGTCCAGACATAACTCAAATATTATTTTATTTTTTTGTCCCTATGCAATATGGATAGGCATTAAAAAAAATCCATCTCTTGCCTGTGTGCATTACTGGAAAATTTGGAAAGAATTGTTAAACCTGGCTTGCAGTTTTGTTGGAATTAACCAACAGGACTCACAAGTACTGAAAGCTGATAGAAAGTGGGTAAAGGACTGAGATTTTTTTCCCCTCTTTAAAACAACAGACTACAGCATTGGAGAATGAGTAATATTCTGGTAATATTTTGCAAACTTTTAGCAGGGATCACCTTCTGCTGTGATTTCCACTTTGGTTCCCCTAAGAGTCAAGAATAATGGAATAACTTGGGTAGGAAGAACCCTCAGGAAGTTGCATAGTCCAACCTCCTGCTCAAAGCAGTGTTGGCACTGAATTCCAACCAGGTTGCTCAGGGCTTTGTGCAGTCAGACCTTGAAAACCTCCAGGGATGAATGGCATGACTCCTCTGGGCAGCTTGTTCCAGTATTTGACTGTTCTCAGGATGAAAATGTTTTCTGTGTGTTGGGTTCACATTTCTCATTGACTCATATTGAAGCCAGAGTGGAAATTACAACAGATTTTGGGCAGCAATTAGGTTTGTATATTTTGCTTAAGATGTAGCAAGGAAAAACTGCAAGTTTTTGGTAGGAATGGCTTAAAACAATATTTTAAAATAAGTAATTGTGTGTGAACTGTGCTTTGTATCAAGACTGTTGCACAGTAGAACTTAATTTGTTTCACTTGTGTGTTGTCAGAAAACTGCTATGAGTGTCAGTTACTGCTTAATTTCAAACCATGTTTTGTCCTCAGTTCAGTGTCTGCCAGCACCAAATATTACTTGCAGAGATCATCTTGGCATAGAGAAAGTCTTTACGGGACAGGAAGTTGGATTTTACAAGCCTATAGAGTGTCGCAATGTGTGAGTACTCTTTGGTTTTGAAAAACTGATGTTTGTCCAAAATTGTGTGATGTGTTGGCAGAAGGAAAAGAGAAATAAAATAGAACCATGCACATTGCTCAGTAGTTAATCCTCTAATAAACACTGTAAGGATGCAACACAGGGTCATGGAATGGTTTGGGTTGGGAGGGACCTTAAAGCCCATCTCATTCTGTCCCCCTGCCATGGCCAGGGACACCTCCCACTAGAGCAGGTTGCTCTAAACTTGCATTTTCATAGGGAAATCTGTCTCTGCCTTCACTTTTTTTTTTTGTTGTTATGTTTGTGTCTTTGTTTTACCTTATCATTTTACCTTTGCTTTACTTCATACTTTAGCTTGGCAAAATTTTTCCCCAAATGCTGAGGCCACATTGCATGTGTACTTAAAATGAGCACAGTTGCTGGAAGGAGCTGCTGGGGACACCCTCCATCCCCTTCCCTGACAGACCCCAGGACATCAGGGAACTGGTTGGGTTTGAGCTGACTTGGATCAGTTCCCCAGTTTGAGTCACAGTACAGTGGCTTCAAGTGCTTGTGCCAGCGCAGGGCTGAGGGTGACTCAAGGATAAAAAGGAGAGGACAAAGGAGGGCTGGACACGGCTGTGCTGCTCAGTGGCTCATGCCAGTTTAAAGTGTGCCTGTAGCTGCAGCTGAAGTTGTATTATGCATGAATATTGGGGGAGCTTCAATACCTCTCCAGTTCCCCCCAAAATCTCTATGAGACAAACTTCTCTATTTTGAAACAACTTTTGTATTTGATACAAACCTCTGTGTCTTTTAAGAGCCTGTTTCTGGTACATGAATGATGGACCTCGTTTTTCTAAAGCACCTAGTCAGTGCTGGGGAGCTCTGGATACCAATAAATGTTCCAACTGGCCAGTGCTAATGATCAGCCAGCACCTGTCACTACCATTTGTTTCCTTTTTTTCTGGGATTCGCACTGGAACTTTTTTTCTTTTGTCTTGCTGGACTCTTTGGAAGTTAAAACTCCAGTAATACTCACTGGGTATTCCCTGTCACTCTAGTGGGCAAACAACTCTGATGTGCTACTTGCTGTTCAGTAATTTGCCTTACTCAGAAGTACAGCTCTGCCTCTTAGTTTTACAAATATTTTCTCTGTATTTAGTTTTCTCAGCAGTCAAAGCTCAGCAAACTGAAGAAAACATATTATTACATCTAATCAAATTTAAATGCCAGCAAAGTAGACGTCAGTCACATTTTTGTCCAGAAACAATTGTGTTTCAGTCCCATCTGTGATGGGGACTGAGAAGAAGATGAGCTATACTAGTTTAATGAAATTGCTTTCTCTTTAGATTAGATGGTAATTTTTATGTTTGGAGGTTTTTTGTATACATGTATTTTTGGTTTAGTGTATTTTCTAGAAACATTTCTAAAGGTAGCTTTTCTTTACATTTATTAATTAAAAAACAGGTCTGTAGGCAGAGAAATGTCATCCTTCTTACAGTGTGTATTACTTGATCATGACTATTATTTATGATGAATAATCAATGGTTACACTTTCAAAAGAACTTGCTGTGGCTTTCCTACTCCCACGACTGTTGGTATGGCAGAAAGAGAAGAGAACCCTTTTGGACTGAAAATTCCAGTAAAATAAAACTGTGAATGTAGATAGAGTTACACAAGCATGTCCTTCATAATGTCCTGAAACCAGTAAAAAATGGCAGCAAGATTAATATCACCATCCTTCATCTGTGCACTTATTTAAAAAGTGGCCCAGTCACTGATAGACCTTTTATGAGGCACTTTGAATGTTACCTAAGTGTTAGAAACATTATTTTAAGCAGGAATCTCCAGCTTAATATTACAACAATAGCCCTGCCTTTTCTACTGCTTTTTGGAGATTTTCTAGCATCCTACCTGAGTTTTGGTAGAAACGGTAACTGTAGAAATAACTGCACATAATTTGACCAGAAAATTAGTTTGAGAAGGCATCTTCCCATAGCAGGATTGTCCCAGCATGGGGACAGCAGGTGGATCTCTATACCCAGCTTTTGGAAAGGACAAACCAGCAAGTTGTCCTTAGCCAAAACTGCAATTTAGTTTTGGCTAAATTCTGGGATCCAGTTATTTTAGAGCAAGACCAGGAGATGTTACATTTTTGTGTAAGTGTATGTATTCAAATTCAGTTACTCCTAGTAATAATTCAAGGAAAAGTTTGTAAGGTTATTCCAATAAAGAAGTACTGGGAGTCAAGATTGCTTGGGTTTGGCTTTAATCTGATGGTTTGGAGGTAGATCTTTTTTTTTGGCCAAAATCTAGAATCCCCCAGATTGGCATCTCTCCTGTATTGTACTTAATATGTGTAGGCCCTGATGCTGCAGCCTTGAAATGTCCATTATTCAGGTGTTGCTGTTCCAGAGAAGGAGGCCATGAAATTGTTCTCTGTGAAATTCATGGGGTTCAGTGTGAACAGGTCTTTGGGCAAAGCCAAGAGACTCTGAAAGAGCAATCTGCAGCAGCACCTGCTCTTGTCAACTGCTGTGGAAGAGCTGGGAGGAAGAGATTTTAACATGGCAGCTGGAAGAAATCTATGCAGAAAAAATAAAGGTTGGATGAGGCTGAGAAGCAAGAGAAAATCAAAGAGAAACTGACAAGAAATTGCATCTTTTACCCAATTGTAGAAATTCCTTCAGACGCCTTGGATGTGTCATTTTCCTTCTCACTGGTTTACTCTTTGTGCATGTTTTTATCTAAAGGAGTAAGGCAAAGGAAACACAAGAGTGGATGCAGCTTTGTTTGTTACAATTTTCTCATGCCTCCCCTTCATACTGGATTTCTTCTGCCCATCAGTTTGATGTTGACAAGCTTGCAGAAAATGTTCTGCTTTCAAAAGCATCTCAGTGCATAGGCAAGTGCTCAGCTATTACTAGTTGTGATCAGGAGCAAAATTAATCCATGTTCCCATTTTTTATGTAACAGCTCTTTTTATGCTTTAGTGTCCTTGGAGAGCTGTTGACACTTTGTAGTTGATAAACAATTTCTAACAGTTTACCTCAAGTTTTAAATAAACCCATTAGTGTTCTTTCCAGTGGAAACAAGACAGTTCTAAAGATGATAATTTACGTTACATTAGGTTCCAGGAATGCC
The DNA here is from genome assembly GCA_024500445.1 of Entomyzon cyanotis. NCBI lineage: Eukaryota > Metazoa > Chordata > Aves > Passeriformes > Meliphagidae > Entomyzon > Entomyzon cyanotis. Next base: position 2,556,857 of record JAKEPQ010001020.1, read on the forward strand.
CTGTGTGTTCTGTGTTGCTAATAAACACCAAGTAACAAATACTGAGGTAAGAGTCATGATTTAATCACCTAATGTTGCCATTACGTTTTAAAGTCAGTAAATTTAGATAATAAGCAAAAAAGGTAGGTCTCTACTTGGCATTGAAAATGCTTAATAAAAGTGCTTGGACTTTTGTCAGCTACTGTCTTTTTGAAACTGTTCTATTCAACTGTCAACCAAGAGTTTAATTTGGGCCTATTAAATAATTGCTGGCACGTAGTAGTGCACGTATCAAAACAGTGAATTATTGAATATTTTTCAGTTCTAATTACATTTGGGTTTGCTGTTCAGAAGCTCTCTGCTTGCCGAGGCAGCAATTCCAGCATTGAGAGAGATATGTTTTTAGCTCCCTTATTAGTGCAAAGTTTTCCAGCAGGGACTGCAGTAACAGGTGGTTTGGTGGCTGCATCGCTCCAGCTGTTGGCAAGAATGGTTCCAATTAGGATAAATCTGAAAAAGGCTGTTCTATCTGTTTATTTTGTATGACTAACCATGGGAAGCTTAACTTGAGAGTGCCTCTCTACCCCTGTGCATCTTTGAACTGTCAACAGTTCTTTTCATTGGGAGTTTGTGCCATTTACGGTGTAATGAGTGAATACATGACTTACTCTTTTTGTTGAATCCTTCCTGCAGCTTCTTCAGCCGGTGGCCATGGTTCATTTCTCCTTCAGCTCTCGTGGCAATTACTGTCTCTGCTGACATCTCACCTGTCTGTCCTGTTCCTCTCGATTTGGCTGCGTGTGAGACTAATGCCTGCAGACAGTATTCACACACCTCCTGGCTTCCTGGGCTTGTCTCAGTAGGGCTGAACTGTTAGGAAGTGCTCTGTGAAGCTGGGGATGGATCAGCAACTGAATTATGTCTTGACAAGAAATCATCATTTAGTTTCAGAATAATCTGTATTCTGCAAGAGTACACTTGAGTTGCAGCAGCTGAGGTTCCTTTATGGAGGATGCCTTCCCAGTTTGAAAGCTTAACATTATCAATTCCGTGGCCGTTAATTGAAGATAAATAACAAGTCTGTTGGTTTGTTTTTTTTTTTTTTTTTAAACTGGAGCAGCAGGAAAATGAGTCACTACTTTAACAGTCAAAAGTATGAGTGGATATATTTTGCAGTCATTATCTACATTGCTTGTTTCTTTTGGCAGAAATGGATACTCCTACAAAGTGGCAGTGGCTCTGTCCTTGTTTCTTGGATGGCTGGGAGCAGATAGATTTTATCTAGGCTATCCTGCATTAGGTAAGTTTATTCCTTACTTTTTCTTTGAGGTAAAGCTTAGTGTTATGACTGAGTTGTATATGTACCCTCATATTTTGAGTAATGAAGGCTGACAGTCGCAGTTTTAATATTTACAACTAGAATCCTTACTTTATTGTCAAGTGAAATAAAATACTGCATTATCCTCAGCCTGCCCTTCTGCTGGAGTGGTGACAAATGGAGATATAGTTGTCCAGCAGATAAAATCTTAATAAGCAAATGTGGTTATTGCTGCTCAAAGTTTTGTTTTGCATTGATGTTTACCCCAGCATTCTTTGGGAAGCACTGGAGCAGAAGTGGCTTTGACTCACGTGCCTGCCTTAAATGAGGCTTGACTTTACCAGGAAAAAAAGTGGACAAACTTTACAGCAAACCTGTTGTTTTGGGAGATGGAATTTATTCTGGCAAATGCGTACCTCCAACATAACCCATGGTGTTAATAACAATTCTGCAGAAACTGGGACTTTCAAAAAGACACCTCTCTCTGGTTTTTAGGACCTGATTCATAGGATGATGGTGCCACTAGCTTTTGAATAATGGAAATACCTGAATATGTTAGAACTGCCTTCACTGGCCTTGTTTCTGAGCTGGACAAAGGGAGTAAATTTAAGTGTAGGTAGGAGGGAGCAATGACCTGGAAAAGGCTTGGATGTGTTGCTGTCACTTCAGCCTGAAATTTTGCGTTTCATGAAATGCAAACTCTTTTTAATGACATTAAATGACATTATCTGTCCTTCTCTATAATCTTGATTAACATCCACGTCTTTTATCCCTGAGGTTCTATAATTAGCATTTACTTTGTCCATCTGTTTCACAACAAGATACATTTTTGAAAGCAATCAATAAGGTGCATTATTTTATTGTACCACTGGATTTGGAATAATAATTTGCAGTAATTATTTTTTAATATATATGGTAATATAGGTTCATAAATCCTTAATTCTTTTATAGAAGTTCTTTATGGCTGATGCTTTAACCCTACTGGATTATAACTGTAGCCAGTAGGCAAAGTTAATATTTAAAATTAAACTCTTCCAAAGCCAAGTTTTCAAGCTTTTGAAAGGTAAAGAAGGCAAAAGCAAATAGGTAAGAATAGAAAAGAATAAAAATCAACACGTTGGATTCCTTGACAATGGATGATTAGGGATTTTTTAGGTCACCTTTGCCTTGGCTAAAGATCTTTAAGAAGGTAAATAGCATTGAAATCTTTTTTGCGAGTGTAATGAAGACTGTAAATGCTCTGTAGTTTATTTCTTCTCCTTCTCTTTTGTTTAAAGAGCACACAAATACAAACAAGCTATTGAGAGTGAAGAAATCAGGAAGGCAACCTCTTCCTCTCCCACACACTGTGAACTAAAGCATGAGTTATTACTGCAGAACAACACTATTTTTTCCCTCCATGCTTTAGAGCAGTTTATTTTCTCAGTATGATCTGCTTGTGGGGAGGGAAGTGAGGAGGAAGAAAAAACCCAACTTTACCCTGCACTCCAGAAATAAATGCCAGGTTCAGAAACAGTTCTTCTCCATCCAATTCCTTAAGTGAAGTGGAGCTGCTGCAGTGGTAAGAGATCTGCTGGGTTCCTAAAATTCCAGCTGGCATGTTCCATGAGCAGGGACAACTTCACTAGATCAGGAGGTGGTTTGTGGGACACATCGCTGCCTTGGAGAGAGGAAATTAACCAAGATGTTTGCCTGAAGAAATACAATACATATAGTTCTCACTGGATTACCTTCATTGTACAAGAAACTATTGATATTTAAAAAAAAAAAAATATATAAGGCAACCTCTTTTTTCTGAAAGCATTTTCCAAATGAAGTTTGCCTTGCAGGACAACTTCCAATAAAACATTCATCTGTCAGTTGCTATTCCCATATATTTTCTATTAATGTTTCATTTATTTGTATTTTAAAAAATTTGAATACCATTTAAAAAGAAGTGTTTATGTATTTTTATATATATTCAAACCAAATTCATATTTCAGCAAAACCATGAAAATTTTACAAAGGATTGTTTTCCAAAGTTGCATGTTCTGAAAATCAAATCAGTACGTGCTGCAACTCAAGAGGTGGTAGAAAGTCTCTATTCATAAGTAAATTTTGCAGCTCAAGTTGGGATTTTTTTTGTCTGTGCCTCAGTCAAAGGAATATTTTAGTAACCTGATTATCAACTTTTGTTTAAGAATATTTATATGTTAAAAAATTAATTGTTAACATTTAAAATCTCTAAAGTGCATTCAGGATGTAGAAATGTGAATATGGGATTTGGTTTTTCCCTAATTATTAAAGAAGTTTAGGTTTACTTCTAGATAGATGTATATATATAAACACACATACATTTTGTGAGATGAAGAGAGAGTTTGGATGTAATTGCCACCAGTGATTAAATCCCAGTGATTGCTTAAAGCTACATTAAATTTTATTTTTCTTTTTTAGGTTTGTTAAAGTTCTGCACTGTAGGGTTTTGTGGAATTGGGAGCTTAATTGATTTCATACTTATTTCAATGCAGGTAAGTCCAGGCTTTCACAACAAATACCAATCTGTGTTTTTTAAAGTTTTTTTTATTTTTTATTACTAATACTTTGTTAGCATTTTGGCCTTAAGAACCATTGGGTATTGAAAAATCAAGGCATTTATTTTTGCTGTGTTCGTAGATTGATGTTGTAGAATATAGAAACAAAAAATCCATCTATTTGCTGTTGGAATTAAAAGTTAGATTAGCTGTCTATAAAGACTTACAGTGAATAGCTTGGAAGCTATAGCACCATAAATTCACATGGTCAGAACCTCTTTATGGGAGGCAGTGTTGGACTCAGCATGAGATGTCCTGCTGTTCCCAGAATCCTGAAGTTCTGGGTTTGCTTGTGCTTCATGCTGATGAAAGAAGACTTTGCCACTTCCCTTCTCCACCTCTCCTGCAAATTCAAGTCCCACATCACCTGAGAGCTGTGACTGAGGGATTCACGAGGGTTAAATCCCCAGCTGGAGTGACATCCTGTCACATCATGAAGTTGCCAAATTGTTTTATTCAACAGCGCAGCCATTTAGCGTGAATTGCAAATTGGCTATGATGAACTCAAAACCCATTGTGGATATGGGAGTTGTTTCTATGGGTTTTTAGGGAAATACTTTAAAAGGGTGCACTTTGTATATGTCTTTTGTATGCATTCTCAAATTCCTTTCTGTGCAGTCGCAGTGATCTTGCCTCAGAGCACTTACAGATCCAGTTGAGAGTATCTTTCATCTCTCCTTGTTGATCTCCCTGGTGACTCCACATCAATTTAGCACTTCCACAACAAAAGCTCCACGATCTTTCCTCCTTCTCTTCGTTCCTTACCTGTTCAGTATTTCAAAGACACTTGTCATCAGCCTAATTCTCTGCTGCCGACCCTCCTTTGTTGAGGAAAAGTGGTTTGGAGCCCACTCATTTGTTAGGCTGGTTTTGAGACTCAAATCCTCATCGGATTAACCGAGTCCCAGTGCCTGGCTGTGTAATTTGGTTGATTAGAAGCCCAGGGGAAATGTTCCTTCTGAGACAGCGCTCGCTAAAACAGTTAAACTGCAGCATAACTTCAAAATAAATCTAGTTTCTGTTTGACTAATTAAGCATGACTAATTTTATGATGGGAAAATTAGCAGTAATTGAGACATTAGCACAAAGTATATATTTCACTTCATATTGAAAAGTCTTGGTTCTTTTTTCTGTTGCAGATTGTTGGTCCTTCCGATGGCTCCAGTTACATCATAGATTATTATGGGGCCAGGCTGACCCGGCTCACCATCACCAATGCAACCTTCAGGAAAATGCAGACCTATCCCTGACTCTAGCTGAGAGTGTCACAAATCCATAGGTGCAGCTTATTTTTACAGCTGGATCTAGTCATCCTCTGGAATTGCTGAGGACTTACTGATTACACCTCGTCAGAATGGAATATTAAATGCATGGTGAACAAAGATGATAACAATGTGAAAGTTCCTCAAGTGAACAAGTTTACCTCAAAGGTGGAACTTTGGGACTGCTCTGTTTCTGGGAGCACATGGTTTGTTGCTGAATTACATCATCTTGCAATTTGCACTGATGTTGTGTCTGTGTCATTTAGAGTGTTACAGAGAGCTACAGAAAGAGTTGTTCCTAATAAATATGCTGATATTTATTCCATTAAAACTGAAAAGAGTTTTAGCATGGATGGGCTAGGATTACACTTGGGGTCTGTCCATGTGGCAGTCTGGAAATTAACTTAAATATCCCAAACTGCACAAACTGCCTTTTTTCCTATCCTGTTAAAATCCAAAGAGCCCTAAATCTTAGGCTGTGAAATTCTGTTAATTGAACTACTTACTTCTGTAAATTTTGGTCAAGTTGCAAAATTTGGTCGGTGCTGATCAACGGTAGAAATGCGGATGCATCAAAAATAGAACTGTAGATGACACATCACAAAAAAGGAAGGGTGGATGTTGGGGTGCCCTGAGGTTAGAAAAGGAAATAATTGTCCTGCTTACTTTGATTTTTTTCTCTCCTCTCTTGCAACCATCCATAGTGATATAAATACTATTTTTTCCTGAAAATAAATTGGTTTGTGTTTTACAGCTACCGAGTGTCAAAAGAGTGAATTCTTTGTATGACTAAAGCCCTTAAAAGGCTCTTATTTTGGATCAGTTGTGTTGCAGTGAAATAAATTCAGTGTATTTCAAAGCTGTTTGACCAAAGTCTTTCGGACAACCAGGATTTCACTGGATGTTTCTTTCAGGAAAAGTATGTACTCACAGAGACAGAAAACATGTCAACAAAATCTTCATGCTCTTTGACCAATTTTAAGCATTCTCTTCACCTTCTAATGAAAACTGGCACTAACTGAGGGAGAAACCCACGCCATAGAAACTTCAGTGTAATCTGGTTTTTTACAAAAATTTGGGCTAGTCTTTAGTTTTTCAGGTGAAACATTCAACCTGACATTAATATACCCACAAAGTGTATTTTTAAGGGAATCACAAAAAATACGATTCCTAGATTGATTTATGAAAGCACAGTTTGTGGGGTTTAGGCTCTTTTTAACTCACATTAAGCCCAGTGCACAGAAAGCTTTGTAAAGAAATCCTGTTTTTTCCCCAAATCAGCATAACCTGACATGTCACGTAATGAGAATAAACCACAAGGAATACTTTGTGCTTAACGTTAATTCTTTCCTTCACGCAAGAAAGATGTGGTTTTGGAATACTTCCTACCATGCATTTTCCTTGTGGGTTCAAAGAGACAAGAACACTCTGTCAGCTCCATTCCCTTGCCTGATATTTGTTCTGTCTCCCTTTGGTCTCTCTCTCACTGAATGCTCTTTGTGCACATCAGTTTTGTTCCCTGAAATACTTTGAAAAACAGACAGGAAGTGGATGGAAAATAGATGTTTGAATCAAATAAAATCTCCTGCCTAAGATCATCCTGTGACTTGTCTGCTTTTTGTTTTTCCACCCTGAAGCTGATAATGAAGCTGTGAAAATAGGAAGATGTCATGGATGTTATAATAAAAAAATACCCTTGGGGCAACTTATCACACAGGATTTCATTCTAAAATGTGTCTCCAGGTGTACAAGTAGCAGAGGGCTTGACGTGCTGATTTCAGCAATCCATGTTGGGCTTCATTATCTGTAAAAAAATTCCAGGAGCTGTTTTGTGTGAATCATGAACACATGCTTAGTTGTGAGGTCCATGGGATTGTTAGTCCCTGAAGCCAAGCAGCCAGCAGAGAGACAAGGTGCAGTGTTTCTGTAGAAAGAGAAGATGTGTGTCAGCCAATCCAGGAATCAGAGCTGCTCTGGGATTCCTCCCTGCTGGAGCCCAGATTGTGCTCCAGGGCTGCCCTGCTCTGTCACCGCAGTCAGGACACAGCCAGGGGTGACTTCCCTTCAGAGGCATTCCCCTGATCCTCTGTCCTGTCCTGACACCTTCCCACCTCAGCTACAACCCTCTCCCATGCCTGGGAAGCCTTTTAGGGATGAAAGCCACAGGTGGCTTAACCTTTGGGAATTCCCTGGGCTGCTGCTGGAGTTGTGTTCCCTATATGAACACACAGTGCTGTTCCTATATGCTCGTTGAGCTGCAGAGCTGAAGTGCAGAGAGGGTTAACTGAGCAAGCAGATAATGCTGCAGGGCCAGGAGACAGTTAGTGAGGTCTTTGTTTTCATCTTGTAATTGTCAGATATGGCATGTTTACCATAAGGGCTGCGAAAAATGTGATGCAAGATGTAAAGCTGTCCCACTGTGTTAATAATAAATTGGCTGCGGTAATATTTATCAAAATGTCTGTCCAATGATGATTTTCTGTGTTGCTGCCTGCTTTAGCTTTCTCCTGTCAAACAAGTTGTCCATCCCAGTCTTTCTGTAGTTCTGATTGCGTTGGGATAATCTTCTCTCGGGGTTGTTTTCCCCAAAACAGTTGCAAAGCAATGAAAATAATTAGACAATGTACTATGTCGTCCTCCTGCCTCGTTCCCAGATAAAATGATATGTGCTGGCCTTGCAGATAGTCAGGAATCCTTTCAGCATTCCAACAAGGCAGAGAAGTATTATTCTGTATCAGTAAAAGAACGTGTAAAGTAAAGACCAGAGTTTAAAAGAGTATGAGGTGCTCAGCCTTTAAAAGCTCAGATAAAACTGTTCACTGAAGATGCTGCAGATCCAGGCCAGGCATTAAATCCAGATCTTCCCAAACTACCAGTGCAATTCAGTAGTTTCAAAAATGGCTCTAAAAACTGTCCTATTCCCCCCACCTTTTGTTTTTTTTAATGGCCAATTTAAGATTTTCTGCAGCGTGCTTAACCATGATCTGAAGGAGCTGGGAGAAACATCCAGCTTTGGGCACTCCAAAGTGAAAAGTGCTGGCATTTCAGTGCTGACTGCACTAATCAGAGACTCTGGGTTGCATTCCTTCAGCTGGGTTAACCTGTGCACCTCCCACTTGTGTTTACAGCTCATTTTCATAGAGGTTTTTTACAACAAACTGGTTATTCCTCCCGGGATTGAAATCACAATTCTGCTACAGCAACTTCCTGTGACAGTATTTTGTTATCCTCTTCATTTCCCTCTCCACCACCACCCACCACTTATTACATGAAGATATCACTGCTGCTTTCAGGACCTGATAACACCTTAAATGTTAGCTTTTATTCTGTTTCCAAAGATGTATTCCTGTACGTCTGCCAGTAAAACTTCTCAGCTCCACAGGAAGGTCTTTGTGTTTGAAATGCTCTCTTAGAATTTTTTTTTGAGAACATCTGTTGTCACCCCATCAAGGATTGTTTCCTTTGTTCCTCAGGAGTATATTCAGTTATATTTGCTTGCACAGCTCTGTCTATTCAGTCTGCTCCCATCTCCTCTCAGTGTTTTTGAGGTTTTTTTTTTATTTTTAGATTCATTAGGTGTTTAGGCCATCTCTGCATTGCTGCTTGCTCTGCACTTTTCAAACCTGCTTCCTCCTGAAAGTGATGTTACAAACAATAAAGTTGGGTGCTCAAGCACCCAGCTGGGGAAATTCCAAAGGCAACCATGCATTTCCATTGCCTCACAGGACTGTTGCTAATTGTGTGACTGCTGATTATTTCACCAATGCATCATACAGACTTTCAAACTCAGTGTCATCCCTAACTACTGTGCCATTTTCATTATTATAAGTGGTCACTATGTGGCTTCTTTAAAAAATGCACCATTTAAATTCATTTAAATCATGCTCTCTAACCAGCTACCTTGTTCTGGGTTCAGCAGCAGAGTCTGCCAAAAAGTGAAATATAAGAGATTGTTCTGTTTGCATCTTCTGCCTGAATCCGAGGAGAAAAAATAGCTTAACTTTAGGCATATGCTTAAGTGTTTTGCTAGACTGAAATATGATCAAGACTCTTCCCACTTTCTTCCTCTCAATCCATCTGTGATACCCAGAGAACCTTTCTAATCTCTGGGAATTGTAAGAGAAAATCACATTTCTGCAGGGGAACCTCAGCACTGACAGTGCGAATGGCTAAAGGTGTTTGATACACCTCTGTGGCATCCCACATATCCCAACCTTTTGTCACCTCAAAGCTGCTTTTTGTTGCTTTTTTTTTTCTTTTTGTGCATGTCCCAGCTCCCTTTGGACATCCTTTCCCAATTCTTCAAGCTCTTCTGGGAGGAGATGGACTTCCAAAGCTGCATCAACCATGCAGAAATGTCAGTGCATCAATCAGGGAATCTGTAGGACCTTCTGTGGGGCAGGAATGCTGTAGGGAAGAAGCTCCACTTTCTGCGGGAAGCGTCTGAAACTCAACCCCGCGTTGTCTCTCTGCCTTCTGCTTCCTGAAGGTGGAGCCAAACCCCCTATCAGATCCCCAAAGCTTCCCAAGTTGTTCTTTATCTCAGCCCACACTCACTATTTTCCCTTGCACGGCAGAGGAAACTGGAAAGTGGCTGCGAGGATTCTGTCTGGCCAAGATGAGTTTTGCACTGTGGATCTGAGACTGCAGCAAAGGGGAAGAAATCCAAGGATAAAAAGGACACTCTCAGTGCTGCTTGCACAGTGTGTGATGGAGATCTAGTTCCACACATTCCCAACAAAATTAAGTATTCCAAAAAATTCTGCTCATCTCAGATACAAGGTCCTCACTTTTCCCAGGATTTCTGATTGTAACTCTTTGTGCTTCATAAAAATTCGGCCATCCACGTGCTCCAATAACTCTCCATGATCCATCTGAATGGCTGCTTTCAGGACTGCAGTGCTCTCCGAGCAGCACATTCCTCGGGCTCTGCAGATGCATATGACACAGCAGAATTTTAGGCAGTATAAGAATTATAAAGCTCAGTTTCCATTACTGTAATTGCTATATAAATCCTACCTTAGAACAGGCCTATTTAACCTTGGTTTGAGCTGAGACTTGGTCCAAGTCTGATTAAGTTGAGCACCAATTTTTTTTTTTCTTTTTTTCTTCTTCTTTTTTTTTTTCCTTTCTTTTCTCTGCAGTATCATAACTTAGTGGGCAGTGGGGCGGGGAGGGAGATGGGATCCAGCCTGTCCTCTGTGCCCTCCCTGCCAGGGGGGTGGCTGCAATCAGGCAATACCTGTCCCCAGCCGACTGCAGGATGAAATGAGCTGTGCACACATTTTGTTCCCTGGGAGAAGCACCGTTTCTCCCCTTGGAACCTGTGTGTGCTGCTGGGCTCAGAGCAGGTGGCTCCGAGTGGTAAACTTCAGATCCTGCCCTCTCTGGGGGGATGGAGCAGCAATTCCCATCCTTGATGTCATTTTGCCACCACGTCGATGACAACTGGGTGTTTCTCCCTTGGGGCACTGAGGTGCCTGGAGCTGCTTTTGGGTCAAAACATTCAAAACTTGAGACAGGACAAGAAGCAGTGGGTTCAAAGTGAAAGAAGGGAAATTCAGGTTAGATTACTTAATAAATTCTTCCCTGTGAGGGTGGAAAGGACCTGGCACAGAGCGTCCAGAGAAGCTGTGGCTGCCCCTGGATCCCTGGCAGTGTCCAAGGCCAGGCTGGAGCACCCTGGGACAGTGGAAGGTGTCCCTGCCCATGGCAGGGTTGGCACTGGATGAGCTTTGAGGTCCTTCCAACACAACCCAGTCTAGGATTCTATTATTCCAAAACTGAGGAAGAAGTCATCAGCACCATAGGCAGAGGCTGGTGATGTCCTGATTCACTGCAGGCTCCCTTGTAGACCAGGGAACTGCTTTGATAAGGATAGCCATGACTTGCTCCAAAGAAACTCTGGCCCAGCTTTTCCCATGCCATAACCCTGTTCTGCAGTGGGTGCTTTGCCCCTGAGTCAGTAAAGCCATAGGAAAGTATTTATTAATGCATTCTGTTTCCTTTACAGAGTCTTCTTCAAAGTTCCTTGGATTTACTGTGGGGAAAATATGGCAGGAACATGCAAGAGAAGGCTCAGAACTGAAAAACTGAATGTTCATCTTGAGCCGAATGAGACTGCCCACCATATGGATTGTGTTGGCAAAGGCAGAAACCTGGGGAATGTAGAGGTGGGGGGTAATTTTTTGGGCTTTCATGCCAGGGTCCCATTGATTATAACCCTATTAGGAGGCTGATGCATGCGACTTTTAAGTTATTTTGTTAACTAAGTGTAGGCAATGGATGTGTCATGCTAACAACCATAATTGCTGGTGTGTCTAACACAGTATGTAAGTACAGTAGAGTGAATTTAAAAGGTTGTGGTAATCTAAGAATGTTAAAAGGGAAGTGTGTGCCTGAGGGGCGTGGGGGCTGGGGAGAAAAACGACTTACTTGACATTCACTGTCTTCCTCCCAGCTCCTTTGCTAAAGTAGGAACAGAATCGGAACAAAAAAATGTTTGTTTTACAGCTGTACCAAGTTACGGCGTGGACTCGTGCTCCCCCCTCCTCTCCCACTTGCATCAAGTACATCCTGTACTTTTGGCAACATGTTGACTGGATATTTAAAAGCTGTGAACTGTTCTGAAAGTTTCACATACTGGGTTATGGGCCATGTGTGTTTGATCAAAATTCAATTACTGCACTGTACCATGCTTGGAAACCTATCATCCCAAGTTATGAAGTATGACGAAATAGGCTAATCTAATTGGTTCAGTATGGGAGCAGTATCAACCAAGCTTGTTATGATAAATAGCTTCCTGTGTTAAAGGTTCTCTAGAGCTTAAGTATCTTGGCTCACCTCCCTCTACAAAATAAGAATAGTGTTCCCTGGGAACAGTTACATCACTGTCCCTCTCCTACATTCACAATTAAAGGTTTGTGGATTTTTTTCATCTCGCTGTTCCTTGAGCAGATAAGCTGTGGCCATCTACTGCATTCCCCACTTCCATCTCCTCCCCCTTTCCTCAGGTTGGGCTGTGTGGTGCTAACCCTGAGTCTGCTGTTCCTCAGGGTTGGAACACACTGGAAATGTTCAAAGCCAGGTTGGAAGGGGCTTGGAGCAACCTGGTCTGGTGGAAGGTGTCCCTGCTTGTGGCAGAGGGTGGAAAGGGATGAGCTTTGAGGTCCCTTCCAACCCAAACCACTCTAGGATTCTAAAGCAAGCTTGACCAGGACGCCAAAATCCACCCTGGGGCTTGAGTGCTGCTGTGTCAGTACACGTGAAGTGTCTGTTTGTACAAAGACCTGGAGTTTTTGATGTAAAGTTAAAAGTGGAAGCACTTTTATCTTTCTGAACATCCAATAAAAGAACTTCTGTGTGGTGAGTTCCATAGCCTTGGATGTGCAATGATCTTCTTAAACTTAAAAGTTCAGGTCATCAGTAGTTAAACACAAATCCAGTGTGCAAGTGCTGGATTATGGCTAGGGAAGGACTATGTTCTAAGCCTGGATTTGCAGTCACTAAATTTGGCACTAAGACAGTGAGCTGTCTCCCATGAGATGATAGTGGCTTCGTGATTTTATCTGGTCCATCTTTGGCAAGAAGTGCTTAGCTCGGATTTTGATGTCACAGTAATAGACAGTGTCAAGGGGGGAAAAAAACACATGGAAAAGTGGCTCCTTGTGCTCCAGTGATTCAAGTTTTTCCTTTCTTGAACCCCCTCTCCACATGCCTCCTAACTCAGAAATCCCCTTCAGGCAAAATAATCGTGTGATGATCATTTTACAAATATATAACTCAGGCCTGATACTGCATGGGCTTTCAGCACTGGTAAGTTTTCTCCTAAGAATAAAGTTATTCACTTACTTAAGGGTTGGTAGAACGAGTTCTTATGTAAGTGAGTCTTCGAATTAGCCCCAAGACTGCCTAATACCTGGATTAAGCCTGTATGGTGATTAATGCCTATTTACTATATCTGTTATCCCACTGCATTTTGCTCTTCAGCCTTGATTAAGCCCTTTGCTTTACCATTTAAAATGTCCTGCTTAACCTTCTGCTTACAAACGTACACAGTGCTGAGGTCTGCACTTTTAACCAGCACAAGTTCTACCATAAATAATAGCATTTAATTTTAAAGTGCAACAGCTACAGTCACCGCTTGATTAAATGACAAAGAACAGCAACAGCAAACTGGGGAACACAGAGTTTTTCACCACAAATGTCTACGTCCACGAAAGAGGAAAAATTACACCTTCCTGCTGCTGATTAGCACTTTCTGTGCAGGTCTTTATTTTACATGTTTATAGAAAATTATCGCCAAAAGACCTAAACAGTTACTCTCTGCGATTTCCCCAAATATGTTTTGAAGGAGATAAACTAGATTAATCTCTCTTTATAAAGTTCCCACAAGAAAGCTCACAGACACAGTAGCTTTACCTTCAAAAATAGAATGTGACTGTAGGCACTTATGCTAATCTCTTTTTTGGCAAATCAGCTTTTTTGTATTGAATCTTGCTTGATTGAATAGCACTGGAGCTGCCAGAGTAAATGCTATTATCAATGTACAGTAATTAAGGAAATAGTCCTTGTCACTCCAGCAGTGTCCAGGCAGTAGTGCCTTCTGTAATAAAGTTAAATGATAAAGAAACCTCTTCAAGGTGCAGATACTGGACCAGGGGAGCTCTTGAGATGCAGGGGAAGTAATGCAGTGTGGAATTACAGGTGGTGGGGAAAATATAAATGCCCGTGGAATCCATGCTAAAAGTATGTTTGATGCTAAATGTTTAAATAGATGCTCGGCACTAAAACACATAATTGTTTAATTTGTCATGTAATTTCCTGACTCAGGGCAGTTGAGCATCTCCCAGTCACCACTCTTAAAATATGTGTGTGAGGGAGAGGAGGGGGGAGACCCTTCCATCATTCACCAACTTCAAAGATCTTTTCCCCCTTCAGGCAGCAGCCTGCACGAATGATAAACCTTGCTTTAAGATCAGCAGAGCCCGGCTCTGCCAAATCCATTTGGGGAGAGAATTTCACTCAAAAGGACTTGTCATTCCTTCCCCCGCCCTCCTGCTTCACTTGAAACTTTACAGCCTGGGAGTCCTTCGGTGGGTCGGGATTGTTCCTGCAGCACCCCAACGGGGAGATTCCCCAAGGAGAGAGAGAAAAACCCCTTTGGACATCTTCTGCATTAAAACTCAATCACAGACACCGAGAAATGTAAACTGTAGGGAAGCAGGGTAACTCTGAGGGTCCAGAAATGGTGTTTCATAAGCAGGGAATGCCGATGGGTGCTGCCGGAGCTCTGCAGCGCTCTGGCCTCCGACATGCTGAGCTCTGCACTTGAGAGCAAAGAGCTTTTGTCCAAGCAAGGTACGTGCGGGAGAGATGTTGTTTAATGTGCAATAAATAACCAGGGGAGGTATTTAATCAAGTGTGCCGGGAAATACTGCTCACGTCCAGACACACACATTTCCAAAGGGGCAGCCTGGGAGCGAAGGCTCCAAGGGATGGAAGGGGCCGGCTGAGGAGGCTGCAAATTTCATACCACTACTCACACAACGCAGAATTCCAGCCCCTGTGCTGCTTTGCCTGTGCCTTATCTAAACTCTGTGCAATAATTTTCATATTTCACAAATCTGGCGGTTTTGCTGCCGAGGGTTTTAGCATTCCCTGCGACGCTCCCGCCGCGGCGCATTGACATTCCGAAGGCTGGGCATCGTAACCTCGCCATTAAATCTTTGACACAATGAAGTGTCTTCTAAATAAATTCAGTGGGATCGATCCAGTGAACTTCAGAGTGCACCTTTTCAATTATTTTTTAAAGATGGAAGCGTTGTGTGCATATCGAGCTCTGGATTTGTGGAGCTGGGAGCGGGGGGGACCTGAGCTCTGCTCCAGCAGGAGATTACGGAAATGCTCGGAGGGGAGCGAGCACGTGAGCCTTTCCTGTGCTTCCAGCACGGCCCTGGGCTTCTGGATCCGAGCCTCTTCTCTGGTTTATGTAAAACATTAATTATGATTCCAAAATATTTGGGGTTTTTGCATTCCCGTAGTTCGACCTTCAGAACCGCCCGCTTGAATCTGAGCAGAAGCACTTTGGTCAGAATTAAAGAAAAAGTGATAGCCCAGGCAGCAGGTTTTTAATTGAGGCCTGCCAAATACCAAAGGCAGATGCTTTTTCATTCTGTAGCTCCTGGATACGCCATCTACTTTTCGGTTTCAAGGACAAAGGAAACACTTACCCAATTAGATGAGGCATGAGATTGTGACATACGGGCTCTTTCCTTAAATAAAAAAAAAATGCTGGAAAAAGATATTTGACCCTAAGTCAATGAGTGCTATTAAAATAATGAATACTCCATAAATCCAGCCATATCCATGGCCCACATTTGGAGCTGTGCTGTTCCTGTCACGGAGGAGGCTGCGGGATAAAGCCCCACAGGGCTCCCTTGGCCAGATCCCATTTTGGAGGCCTTACTTTTAAACCAGGACAGACAGAGATGTGAGCTGTGAGCTCTGCCATCTCTGTCTGATAGCTCTGTGATGTCAAACATGCTCTGAGTGTCATAACAGCTCTTGATTTCCCACACACACTCAGCAAAGCCCAGGGAATCTCTTGCTCCTCTCACGAGGCTCGTAGGAGCTGATAGTTTAATGATAAAGCAGATTTTGCCTGCTGAAGGTAGGAAATGGTTAATTCTACACCTCACACCTGAGTCTGAAGCATCCTAGAAGCCACTTGAACTGCTGCATGAGGAGCATCACACGCCTTCTGCAGAAGTGGGATACATTGGGATTTTCCTCGTTTCTGTGTCTGGAGAGGGGGCAGTAGTTAAACTTTGAAATAATTACAGCTCGGCTGCCTCCCACCTCAGAGCTGGGATGTGTTTGCTTTAGCCTTTGCCAGACAGCTGGAAGTGTTGACTGATAATTGTGGTGAGTTTCTGATCCTCCAGAAAAACCAGGAGCCTCCTCTGTCCTCCGCCTGTCGCTCCTACTGCTGGCTTTGCTGAAATGATTGAAATCAGTGTTATCATCCCTGCACGCAGGACTGGAGTCTCAGGTGCTGGGAATTAACGTTGCCTGTTTAATTACATCAGTGTGCATTTGGAGCTGCTATAGCTGTCCTTTCTCACAGAGCATTGCTTAAAGCAGAATTACAGCCTCACATCAAACTGGGAGGGGGACTGACTGATACTGGAACAAATGGAAGTTACTGGAACAAATGGAAGTGACTGGAAAAATTGCTCTTGTCCTCCCAGCCAGGCCCAGCTGCCATTTTGATTTCTCTCCACCTTGGTGGCTGTCCCTGGACCTCGGCAGGGTTTGTCCTGCTGTACTCTGTGCAGAGCCATTAATCATGTGTGACATCTAATGAGGCCCCAAATCACAGTGTTCACTATGACAGTTTGGGATGCCTGGACCCCTGGTGGTTCTGGACTTTGAGTCCTTCCCAGCCTCAGCTGCAGAGCAGATCAGGCTGGAAGCTGCATCTGTGCCTGGTGATGAGGCTCCAGCCAGGGGCAGTCACAGCCCTGCTGCACCCAGAGCATCCGTGCCAATCCTCTGCAGAGGGACGCCAGAGACACAGGGGACAGGGACAGCAGCAGGGAGCACTCATGGATCCCTGGGAGACCACAGAATCACAGAATCCCAGAATGGTTTGGGCTGAAAGGGACCATAAGGTCCATCCAGTGCCACCCTTGCCATGGGCAGGGACACCTTCCACCATCCCAGGCTGCTCCATACCCCATCCAACCTGGCCTTGGACATTCCAGGGATCCAGGGGCAGCCACAGCTTCTCTGGGCACCCTGTGCCAGGGCCTCCCCACCCTCACAGGGAACAATTCCTTCCCAAAATCCGATCTAAATCTACCCTCTCCCAGCTTAGAGCTGTTGCTGCAGAGGAAGAGATGATGCTCCTCATCTCCTCTGCAGCAGCAGCAGCGCCTGTCACTGCTCTCCTCATCCCAGTATCCCAAACAACACACACAGGAATAGCCTGTTCCTCCCCCAGCCTGCAGAGCCCAAACCACAGCAGAGCCCTCCTGGACCCCTCTCCCCTGAGCAGGAGCTGAGATCAATGGCATGGCTTAACTTTAGGCTCTGCTGCCTTGGGCCAGCTCAGCACTCTCACCACTGAGCCAAAACCTCGTGTAATCACATTACTGTCGCTGCCATTGCTTTTAAGGGAGCCTGTACAGAACTCTTTTATTTCTGCCGTTTACACATCCATAAAAACCACACAGAGTATGGTGAGGTGAGGAAGAAACAACATGAATTTTCATCATATTGATATTTCTGGCCCAATTTACATCGTGACTATGTTCTTGAGGATGAGGAGCAATAAATACCCTCTTCCAGGCTCATATTGCCATGGATGGGAGAGGAAACAGTGACCCAAAGGGTGTCACATTCTGGAAACCTGACCTGGAGAGAAGGATCCACAATTAACAAGATGGGTAAGGGAGTCTTGATTATCATTAGAAAACAAGCCTGTGCCAAAGGGTTTTAAAATATCTCAGATATTATCGATGAATTTTCTGTTGATAGGAAGAATTCAAAGGGGTGCCATTAGCATTCTGGACAGAGAGGGAGCAGATCTATAGCACAGCTCTCAATAAATACGTTGCTGCAGTAAACTTCTTTAGCACTTTGCAATTCACATCTGATCTCTGCTGACCTTCTTTTTTTTCTCCTAATTAAACCTTTAGCTTGCAAATGAGCCATTTCCTACATCAAACTGGTAGATGGCGAAGGAGGAAATTCTACCCGCGATTTATAGGAGCTGCCGGTGACCTAACTGTCTATCACAACCTGTTCTAATTGATCTCTCTTTGAATTAAATTTGACCAATTACTTACTCCTAGGTGAACAAAGACGAGGCTCTCCTTAAAAGCTGTTGTGCCGACGGCAGCAAGCAAAGCTGGGTGAGTGCAGTGGAGGGGAGATAACCATCATTTTAAAAAGGGATAAAGTCCAAGTGCCTCCAGCACCCAAAACTGCTGGTTTCCTCACCCAAGTGCTTTCCCAGAGTGGCGTTTTTGAAGGAGAGTGCACAGGGGTGAGTTAGACTGCTGCTCCCATGATCTCTGTTCACATCCTCATTGCCCTCACTCCTGCCTTGGTTTTGGAGCTGGATGATCTTCCAGGTTGTTCCACAGTCCTCTTCCAGTGTAGTGCTGTGGCTGCCTGTAAAGCCCTTTCTCACACAAGGAAAGGTCCCCCAAATCAATCAGTGCCTGGTCTGTCTCCTGATGAGCATTTAGGAAGGGAATGGAATATTGGAGGTGGGTGTAACAGCATGATGTTGAATGGCTGACCTCAGGAGTTCAAATGTGTTCTTCGCTGAGCTATGTAGGGTTCTGCCTGCCCAGATGAATTCTGCACCCTTCCCTGTGTCTGAAACATGGGAGTCTGGCTGGGAGAGCACCCTGTGGCAGCAGGGAAAGATCCTTGGCTTGGCTGGACAGCAAGAGGCTGGAGCTGCACCAGTCAGTAGCAACACAACGGGAGTTAAATCAGTCCAGTCCATTAAAAAGTCATGAGTCTCACCTCAAAATCCTGTTCAGAAGTACATTTTATCTGATTTTCCTTGTCTCCTGGCTCCAGAGCGTGCATTTTCAAGCCTTGCTTCTGTAGCTGAAATGATGAGAAATGTCCTTTCCCACGGGAACTCCCACTTGCTACAACTTCCCAAATAGCATCAGGCTGCAGGATTTGGCACCCCTGTCCCTCCTCTGACTGCCCTGCCTGAGCATTTCCAAAGGCAGAAGGTGCAAATATCCCCCCAGCTCTCACCCCACAGGACAGGCTCTGCTGCTGGAGCATCCCAGTGCTGCATCCTGGGATAATTCCAGCCTTTTCCTCTCCTCCCTGTGCCACAGGGAATGGGAGACCTCACCAGCTTTCCTGCCCCACATCCAGGGTGACTCTTCCAACCCTTACTGGGAAAATGCTTGTCCTCTCCAGGAACATTGATTGTCATGTTGGAAATTGTTCCCTGTGAGGGTGGGGAGGCCCTGGCACAGGGTGCCCAGAGAAGCTGTGGCTGCCCCTGGATCCCTGGAGTGTCCAAGGCCAGGCTGGACAGGGCTTGGAGCAACCTGGGATGGTGGAAGGTGTCCCTGCGCATGGCAGGAGTGGAACGAGATGAAATTTAAGGTCCCTTTCAACCCAAACCATTCCACAGTTCTGTGATTCCCAGCTGTGGAAATTCCCTTGGGCTGTGACTGTGAGCCACACCTCTGCTTCTACAGCAAACCTCAGAAAAAAGGTGATTTTTTTACCCAGCTCATCCCTCATCCCGGGTGAAGCAGATCCCTACCAATTACTGTGCCAGAGGAACGATGCTGGTAACTCATCCTGCTGGAGGGTGGGAGGATCCCAAGGCTCCCTGAGGCACCAACCAGAGCTGCCAGACCCCCCCGGAGCCCTTCGGGGTGGCATTATAATGTGGCTGACATTTTCCACGCTCCCTCCTTAGTCCTCTGGCTGCGATATAAATTTTCTGGGAGTTCTGCTCTGTTATTTGCATGCATCCACACACTGTTTGTTTTCACACGGTGACCTACATAACTCATTTTAATACTTACCGAGGCGGCAGGGCTGGGCTGCAGGGGTGTCGGGGGGATGCACAGCTCAGCTGCAATTAATCCATCATCCCTGGATTTTGGGAGAGGATGGTGGGGGCAATGGCATTCCCACCCCTGGCTGTCCTGCCAGAGCCCTCTGTGCTGGTAGAAATGGTGTTGGGCCATTTCCAGTGATTGCCAAATGGATGAACTCTTCTAAGCCATCAATTTTAATGAAATATTCATATTTTATTTAATTTGTCCCCTCAGTTCTCTTCTCTTTTTGTAAGATAATGGCTCCTGTTAGCAGAAACACAGCAGAGCCCCCAGCTATGGGAAAGGTGGGAGTGTTCCCTCAGGCTGCACACTTCCATGTATTTGGGAATATGGATTTTGTTCTGCAATTTGTCCTCATGTACGAGCCATCAGGACTTGCTGCTGTTGCCCCTGTGGCGAGCCAAGCCTGACCCCAGGTCACCAGTTCTGCCTCTTCTTCACTTAATATTAAATATTGTTAAATATTTAAGTAAAATGGAGATGGCTCTGATTTAGGAAAATCACAGAGCAGACCCTTTGCAGGTACAGGGCTTCAGAGCAGCCCAGGGGCTATGCTATCCCTGACCCTCCCAGAAAATCACCACAACAAGCCCCATCCCACTCTGTTCTGGCTCTGTCAGCTGTGCTCCCTGAGCCTGGCTGGGGAGAGGAGCTGACCCCTCTCCTGGTCCCACTGCAGACACTTCCAGTGCTGCATGTCCTTCATCTGGCCCATTTCAGCTGGAATTGCAACAGCCTGAACCCCCACACGGGTTTCTGTGCTGATATTTCATGACATTTTATGTACATAATCTGCATATGTTATTTTTAGCAAACTTTCTCCCTGGGACAGCCTCATGTGCTCCACATCTTGTTCCCATGAATGTGTTCTGCAGTTGGCAGAGGTTTGATTTTTTTTTTCTTCTGGTTTTTTGTACTTTTTCCTCAGTTAAGATCAGGTTTTCAATTGCAGGAGCAAACACCTCCCCGGCCCATATTTTTCTTTCTTTTCACAAGGCTGCTTTAAAGGGGGATAAAAAAACCCAAAAAGAAAATGTGAGTGAGGTGGCCCAGCTCCCGTTTCCAGGAATTTCCTTGCTTGGGATGCTCTGGGGTGAATTACCATCACCTCCCAAAAGAAATAGCATCCTTCTTGGATGGAAATAGCATTGTTCTTGGTGGAAATAGCATTGTTCTTGGTGGAAATAGCATCATTCCTGTGGAAATAGCATCGTTCTTGGTGGAGACAGTATCATTCTTGGTGGTAACAACATCATTCTTGGTAGTAACAGCATAATTCTTGGTGGAAATAGCATCATTTTGGGTATTTTGGGAGCAGGACAATTCCTTGGTCTTTGCTGGAAATGCTTCGCTGCAGGGCTGCAGTGAGTCTTGTCCTGTTGGGTGTTTTCAAGGAATTGTGGCTCCAAGCTTCATGGGAAATGCAGCTCCTGCCTGGAGACTCTTTGACAAACTTCCAAACTTAGGTTTGTCTTCACTGCTTGGTGGAGAGGATGTTCCCTGAGGAAATGGGGTTTATTTGTGGGAATTTGCTGGTTGGAAAGGGAATGCTGTCCTTGGGAGGACACTTTCCATGGTGGTCTGTGCATGAAGGGGGTGGTCCATGCAGGGAGGATGGAGCCCATGGAGGGAGGATTCCTGAAGGCACCAGGGGTGTCCCATGGGCTCCTCCTTGGAGAAGCGGCTGCAGGTGACTCCGAGTGCCCTGAGCAGAGCTGGGCCAAGGCCACTGCTCTTCGAAAGGGAACAGCTACATCATCAAATTTGCTTTCATTTCTGAGGCTTTTTGTGAGCTGCAGCTGACCGGAATCTCGGGATTCCCATCTCTGCTGGCCATCAGCAGCTCGTGGCTTCACCAGCACATGCCAAGGCTCCAGTGCACACCCAGGAATTCTCTTCTGCTGAGCCACAACCTCTGGCCCCAGTGTTCCCTGTCACATCAGACAGGGAGAGCTTGCAGAACGAGTTTGAGAGATGGAAGAATTGAAGAGTGGTTTTGGGTCTCACTTGGCCACCCTCCCAACAGAGCCGTGCCCCGGGGCAGGAAGAACAACGTGACTCACGAATCCATCCTGGCTTCTCTGCTCCAGGGACAGGACCCCTGGATCCAGGGGTGCAACAAGGACACCATGGTGACACATGGCAAAGCAGCGTTGGGCAGCACCACGAGTTCCATGAGGCACAGCTGGGGCCTGGTTAAAAGCTCTTCCCAAGTGCTTGGAGCAACGAAACCTCTTTTTTCCAAGCCCTCGTTGTGTACTAATGAAGGAATAAAATAAACATTTGGTAACAAATCCAGCATATGGTTATTGTTTGCTGCAAGGACAGGGGAAAACATGACTCCATCGCTGGGCGAAAAGGCTGCAGCTGCGCTATCGCGTTTCCCTGCCGCGCTTTATTTAATAAACCTCGGCCTGCAGCATTAACAAAATTTTTTCCTTCCCCCCCAGCCCCCAGAGCTGGTTTTGGTGCCTTGTGCCACGATGGCCACAGCGGGGTCGCATGTGCCCTTCGTTAGCCGAGGAATCTGCTTTCAATTCCGGCCCTTCGGGTTGTATTTTCACAGCGACTCATTAGTCAGCGGCCGCTGACAGCCCGCTGTACGTGTGCCATCTCCCGCATTGTTTGGATGCAAGTGCAGCGCCCACAATGATTTATTTAGGTTTTAATTAAAATTTGTGGATAGGCCAGTGATTTTTAGCAGTGCCGGTTCTAATTTGTGGTTGTGGGGCGGGGGGGAAATAAAATGAAAAAATCAATAAGCTTGCGGAGTTTGTGTTTTTAGAGTTACCTGCTGGTCAGTGGGCCTGGCAGCTCCCACCCCACACAGCTGGGAGAGGTGGAACACCTTTGGTTCCCACATCAAGGCACAGACCTGGAATTACTCCAGCAGGTAAAGTGATGTCCTGTGGGTGATGTCCTGATGACCCCAATATGAGACCAAGCTCTGAGCGGCTGCAGAATCCCAGACTGGTTTGGGTTGGAAGGGAGGTTAAAGCTCATCCAGTGCCACCCCTGCCATGAGCAGGGACACCTTCCACTGTCCCAGGGTGTTCCAACCTGGCCTTGGGCACTGCCAGGGACCCAGGGGCAGCCACAGCTCCTCTGGGCACCCTGTGCCAGGGCCTGCCCACCCTCACAGGGAGCAATTCCTTCTCAATATCCCATCCATCCTGCCCTCTGGCAGTGGGAAGCCATTCCCTGTGTCCTGTCCCTCCATCCCTTGTCCCCAGTCCCTCTTCAGCTCTCCTGGAGCTCCTTTAGGCCCTGGCAGGAGCTCTGAGCTCTCCCTGGACCCTTCTCCTCTCCAGGTGAGCACCCCCAGCTCTCCCAGCCTGGCTCCACAGCAGATGAACTCCAGCCCTGGGACCATCTCCGTGGCCTCCTTTGGATTCGCTCCAGCAGGTCCACGTCCTCCTTATATTTAATTATCCTATATTTAATTATACTCTAATTTAATTAATATCCTTCATATATTTAATTGCATGTTCAGGATCGCAGCAGCACCCAGGAGGAAGGTGGGTAACACAGGGAGGTGGCTGAGCCCTGAGGTCCCCCGAGCAGGACAGGTGACTTGTGGCTTGAAAACAGAAGCAACGATTTAAAAACGCTTTGGAGGGTGTGGCTCACCCTCTCCAAAATCATCTGGAGTGCCTGGATGCCTTCCCCACTGGCAGCATCCCTCATTTCCCTGGGGCAACAGCAGTTTATCTTGCTGGTAAATTTTCATGACTCCAAAAGAACAACCAGGAGTGGAAGGATAAAGGGTTTTTTGGTGAAACCTCAGGGGACACCTTGCCCTGTGGGACCCTCTGGCCACTGCCCAGTGAGAGGGCATGTGTTGCTCTCACTGGATGAATATTTTCTTGCTGCTCATGACATCAAGATGTGTTTTTATAAGGTGCAATAAAGCACTAAAAGACTAAACTCATGCCCCTCCCCAGTTATGAAAGTTTGAAGTCTTTCTTGGCCTAATACCACAGCTCAGAGAAGTCCCTGCTGTACCTGATGTAAACATGTATTAATTAAAGCACTTTGGAAATGCAGAGTATTGACCTAACGGGCCATAATGGCTCTTCTTGAGCAATTACAATCCATCACACAGCTCCAGACTTCGGGAGGGATTTTTTTTATTGACCTGACGGCCCCGGGCGGTTTCCTCCCTCACACAGACCCTTCCTGCCCCAGGGCTCGCATCCTTCCCAGGGAAATAGTTAGAGGGGGAGGCCTTAAATCCCTTAAAATTAATAAATAGGACATATTCCATCCTGCCCCCTCCCCACCACGTGTCTCCTCTCCCTCTCCCCCTCACCAAGGGCACTTTAAAGCCTTTCCACCCACCTGCAGACCCCGGGAAACACCCGGAGCAAAATATTTATATCTAAAAGAAAAACTTTGTTCTTTCCAGTGGTGGAAACCCTTCTCAAATAAAGCATTTGTCCCCCGAGACTTACACCTTCTAATTTAATTTTCCCCTAAATCAAACAGGGTATTAATCCACAATAGAAAACACGTTCCACTTGCACAAACAATATTTAAATGGTATAATAGGGACATCTTTTACAAATACTTCTAACAAATCCTGAAAAAAACCCGAATGTGTGGGCTATAATTAATAGAAATGCCAAGTGCCAGCTAACCAGGAAAACTCCAGCATCATAAATCTGCCCCAAGCCTTCTCACACACGCTGATGGATGGGGACTTGCAGCTTAAATATTTAACAATCAATAATTCAAATACCTATCCTACCCTATTAAATTTGTCACATTTATTTATACATGCAACATCCAGCTGAAGTTTCTCTAAAAGTTGGGCCTCTTCCACCCAATAACAACATAAAGAATTTTGGAACAGCATTGGAAGGGAAAAAAAGGCATCGGGATATGAAATTTCTGTGGGGAAATAAGGAACAATGGGGGGGGGGGGAATTAAACCCCATATCCCAAAATAGTTGGCTTTGTCTCCCTCACCCTAATGGGTTTGGATAATGCAGTGTGCAGGCAGGTGCTGTGTCCTATGAATCACATTTATAGGAATATTTTCCAATTTCTTCACCGCCCAAGGCAGGGAGCTGCTGTTCATCCTCCGCAGATGAGTATTTCTGTGGCACAGGGTGGGCTGCAGCCCCTGCCCACACATTGTGTCCCTCCTGGAGCAAATGATGCAAAAAAATTTTTAAAAAAACTGGAAAAAGAGGTGGTTTTGGGGCTGCCCTGAACTACAGTGACGCTTTGCTTTGCCTCTTGGGAGGGAAGAGTGGGACAAAAAATAAATAAATAAATAAATAAGCACATGCTGAGTGCAGCAGTGGCAAGCAAGAGGAGGATGATGATAACAATAAATGATAATATCAATGCTGATAAATAATATTAATATTAATAATCAAATAACATCTTTCCAGCTTACAGCACCAGCAGCCTGACTGTATCTCAGAGGTTTTTGGGAAAGTGGGAGGACTGCATGGTTTATCAGGTGGCTCCTCTCCTTGCCAATGGCCTCCATAAAAATAACACCAATGGGGAAAGGAGCTTGGCTCTGTTTCCATGGGTCCAGAGGAAGAGGAGGTGGCTCAGAGCATCCCACATGCTGCTGGAGACTTGGCCATGACTCTGGCATGAGGGTCCCTCGACCCCCTGGGCTTCATTTACTTTAAAGGAGCACCAAAACTGACCTGAGAGGTTACAAAACTCCTGCACCCAAATTGCTGGGAGGATTTGAAAATCCCCATGGAGCTGTCTATGGGAAAGGGATGAAGGGTGTTGACCGTGGTCCCTCTCCCTCTCACTGAAATGTGCCTGTGGGGCCGAATTACAGTGGCATAAATCTCCGTGGCAAATTTATTGCCATAATTTATCAGCTCCTGTTGCAGAATGGCTAAGCAGTTAATTTTGAGATGAAGTGGTGCCATTTTCATCAATACCTGTGTGCTAACTGCCCATCAAAACATCAGCTGCAATTAATACAGTGTTGCTGAAGCACAGAACCAATAAATATTTCCAGTCTTGGCTGCTCTTCAGCACATGTCGGATGGACCCATCGCCCCGGTGAGTCCTGTTCCAGTTGCATCAACAGGAACCTCTGCATTTAAGGAAGGGATTAAGTAGCCAGATCTCCCTCTGAGAGGGTGAAACACCTGCATTTCCCTGCCTAAATTCCACCCTGTGCTTTTTCCACCCAAAGTTTTTGATTTCTGTGAGGGGCTATTGTGTATTCCTCCCGCGTCCCGAGCCAGGCTGACACATTTTGATAGTGATAAATAATAAATGGGATTTATTTCCTTAGATGCTGATGGAGACCTTTTCTTGCACAGGAAGAAAGAGAAAGTCAGAAAGCTGGAGGGAAAGGAAATGTGCAGGGAAAAGGAGGGGGAAAGCAGAAGGTGGTGCCGGAGCTCTGGATGGTGCTCACTGCTCTGCTGGGACAGGGTCACCTCTTGCACCCCTTCTGCTTCCTCCACCAGACCCAGGGCAGCCTCAGCCAACACCCTCAATAATGAAGGGTGTAAATAAATAAATAAATAACAGTGAATGGTTTTTTAAGGGGGATGGTGGACGAGAGAATGGGCAGCAGTGAGGAGCAGGCAGAGATGTGGTGATGGGTGGCACCTCCCTTTTCCCTTTTCTCCAGCAGATTTTAATTTTTCTGTGTGTATTGGTGCAGTGCTGTGCACAGGTGGGTCCCTGTCCCTCCCTCCCATCCCAGTACCCCTGTGCTCACAGCCAGTGCTGGGAGGAAGCATCCAACTCTGGCAGCCCCGTGGGACAGGCTGGCCCACACCTGGGCTCTCTTCCAAGCCATCAGGGCACCACCACCACCATTTGGGCTGGTTTTTGCCCAAATTTGCTGGCTTTTTGGGCTGGGACAGCGAGCACAGCCTCAGCACCCTCACCCTCCCCTTCCTCCCTCCCTCCTCCCAGAGCCTGTGGGGGTGAAAGGGGCCAACGCTGTTGGCAAGCCCCAGCCTGGGGTACTGTGTTTTCTTTGAGGACAGATTTGGCTTTTCCTTACTGTCTGGTCTCCTTTATGAGAAAAAAAAGCCAAATTGAACAGGCTCCAACCTGTCCTCAGCTGCCACGCTGTGCATTGCTGCCAGCATTGCCCACGTTGGAGGCAGCGACCAGGACACAGCGAGGGGCACAGACAGGGTCCCCCCTGGGATGGTGGCATTAGAGCTGTGCCCAGCCTGACCCTCCTGCCCTGGCCTTGTAGCCAAAAACAAAACTCCGTGGAGGTGTGAGGAAGGAAATACCAGCGGTTTATGAGTGTCAGGCAGCTTTTTGGTTAGAAAATACTCATTTTCCCCCAAATAAAATGGAAGAGCTGGTGTTGCAGCTGGTGTTGCCGGGGGTCACGGTGGTCCCGTCCCCTGTCCCCAAGGGCAGTGGCAGAGCTGCACCAGCCCTCACCCTTCTTCACCCTTAGGGTCTGCTTTTACGTAGAAAACAACCAGAATTGCTTAAATGCAAAAAACCCTTCCTGCAAATACTAAATACTGCAGGTATCTTTTAAGCAAAAGATGTTGCAGAGTGAAAAACTTTGAAGGGAACTTTAACATTTGTGAAAAAGCCTAATTTTTGCCTTTTCCTGCCTACAGAGCCTTGCAGAGAGGGGCAGCTCTGCCGGCAGCTGCAAGGTCAATCCCAACAGCCAGGGCTGTACTGGGGATCCCCAGAAATGTAATATTTTTGCAGTTAGTCTCAATTTAAAGATGCATTGTTGCATTTGCAGCATTTATTATCTCCTGGATCTTTCCTAGGTGTGCTTCATGTCTTTAATTTGGATGATCAACCCGCAGAGATTCGCTGAGAATTAATCCAATATTGTGAGAGGAACGATTTTGTGTGACTGGACACCAAAAACACGGGGAAGAGCGGCCGATGTGACAAGAGTGACTCGTTTTACCCAAATATCCCCGTGATTTGGGATGAAGCTGCTGCCTGGGAGGCTGCCCAGGCTGCAGGGCTGGGGCCAGGAGAGCTTGATGCCCGCGATGCTCGCAGTCCTACAGCCGCAACCCCACCCCGTGCCCGGCTGGGAGTAAATAACAACACGGCCTGGTAGCATTAGCAATTTTTTATTTTCCTTTTTTGTTGCATAGGAAATGCAGTACTTGCTTCCAGTAATTGTATTGTAATGTGAGAAGGTGGTAGCACTAATGGTTGAATACAAGAGTTAAACTAATCCACACCAGCTCAAAAAACCTGCGGAGACTTAGTTGAATAAGAATGGATGCCCACAGTGATTCTCAACCAATTACAATTTTTTTCACAGAACACAGTAAAACTAAAATGGTAACTATGAGAGTCAATACAAGTATACTAGAGGCACGAGGGGCCTGACTCATAAAAAAAAAAATGAACACGACATGGTATTAACACGGGTGTCAAGTGAATTTGCAGCAGATCTTTCACACGGCCGGTGGAAATTTTAGTGCCTCGAATCTCAACCCGCCGCTGAGGGACTGGGCTGGGCTAGGGCAGAGTTCGAGAGAACCCGCACAGCTGGCCAAAATGGAGATTTCTCCTTGATTGTATTTCCCAAGAATTTCATGGCCCTGTCCCCAAGGCAGCGGTGGCAGCAGGACGAGCGGCAGCGGTGGCGGATGCCGAGCCGGGCGCTCTCGCCCTACCATGCTCCGTCTAGAAACTCATCTTCTTTTTGTTTTTTCCCCTCATATTAATTTGTGGATGCAGATAAAAGGTGGGGGGGATTTCACCCGACACAATTGTTTTTGTTCATGCTCGAGCATAGAAGATTAACTAAGTGGAAAATAGTCTTCCCTAAAAAAAAAAAAGCATCCAAAGTACAAAAGTTCACATTGCGGGCGAGCGCTCGGCCCGACTGAGGTTTCTCTAGAGCTCAGAGGTAGCGATCGAGCGCATTTTGTTCTGCTGTGGACAAGATCTATTTGTGATCGAGTCGCCGTGTCCCGAGCCCCCGGGCTGTCCTCCCCCCTTTTCCTCCTGCCAAGCTGCACCTCTGGGGTTCGGAGCATGGTCCTGCCTCGCCTCCTCCTTCCCACCCATTCCTGGTCTGCGTGGGGCTGGGGAGGCGGAGAGGGGAAGGGGAG
The DNA here is from genome assembly GCA_024500445.1 of Entomyzon cyanotis. Taxonomy (NCBI): domain Eukaryota; kingdom Metazoa; phylum Chordata; class Aves; order Passeriformes; family Meliphagidae; genus Entomyzon; species Entomyzon cyanotis. The sequence goes on from JAKEPQ010001020.1 coordinate 2,585,678, forward strand.
GGAGAGCAGGGCCAGCGGGGCGAAGCCCACCCTCAATTTGGAGGAGAAATGCCCACCAGCCTCCCGTGTTAATAGCAAAGGAGCTTTTATGAATCGGGCCCAAAGTTTGTACAGAGTTTGTTTGAAGAAAAATATTGCAACTGTGCATGAAACTAAACAACCACATGAGGTTTTTTTTTCTTTTTTTCTTTTTTTTTTTTTTTAAAGGGTTTTTTCTTTCTATATGAGGAAGTCTGGTGTGAAGAAGGGTCAAGCATGGGTACCTGGTTCACCGCTGCCCATTAAGAAATCTCTCGCAACGTGAGCTCGGTCTCGTTTTGTGGGTTTAAAGGACTGTCCCTTCAATTTGAACATTTCTTCAGAGCAAGTTCTCTGAATTCTTAGGGTAGCTTTTCGAGACGAAAATCTTACCAGGCACGGATTTCTGGTCTCAAACACCATGTCCTGCCCTCTAGGAAATTTAAAATTTAAAATTTAAAAAAAAAAAAAAAAAAAAAAAAGAGAAAAGGAAAGGAAAAAAAAAGAAAAAAAAGAAAAAAAACCCAAAACACAAGTAATACTGAATTTAAGTAAATGTATACCTCCAAAATACTGAAAACACCCCAAATCAATAAAGACAGAATTTGCGTTCTCAGTGAAATATCTTTAAACCTATCTGACAAGAACCAAGTCAGAAAAAAAGACTAACATAACTTTGAGTAATATTCATACAGCTACTAAGCATTATGGAATAGCATGCATTAATATTGTACGGTTATTTTACATCACCTATATCAGAAGGTTCTGACAGACAGCGAAGGCTACCGGTGTAGAAAAATCTTACTTCAGAAGAGCAATATAATACAGATTTCACAGGCACTACATTTTAATATATCAGGTATTATGCTGGTTTTCTTATAATTCTTTCTGTCCTAAAGCTGGCATTATAACAATGACCGAAAAGGCAAGGATCGAAGTAAACGGAAAGTAGATACCAAAGTTGATATATTCTTTTCTTTTTTTTTTTCAGATAGATTAGTGCATAGTTTTCATGCAGATAAACACTGCTATGCATTTACATTGTTGGAAAGCAGAGTGAATTGAGCCCAAGTTGTCACATTTTTGTAAATCATTTTGCCAGCCTGTAATAGCACCATGTAATGGATTTGCATTAAACATTAAATTGATTTCAGAATTGGTGACACAGTATTCACTACAGTTAAGTGCTATGGAATAGCTTCAATGTTACCTGCTATATATCAAAGCAATTTTCATCCCACTGCTTTTTTATTGGAAAAAATAAAAGGAAAATGTACTCGATACTAATTAGACTATTGCGCAGCCTTGGACTTGATGATGGCATAGCTGGGTTTACTGTCAAACAGTAATACATGCATTGACTTCAAGACAAAATTGGCATTGTAAGCTTGATTTAATGAAAATCCTGCCTAGCAGGCAGTGTTAACTTCACAAGACCTGCCTCCGACAGACCTCATGAGGTTGATTTTGTTATTTATTTATTGTTTAGGTGCCATTGAAGCTCTCCTTACATTGTCATGCCGGTTATGGTTTTAATTTTGTTCGATGGAGGCCTTCTACCAATAAAAAAAAAGAAAAAAAAAGATATTTCCAGAGACACAATGCAAAGTACAATATTAACTGACATTCTTAAAAAAAAAAAATTCACCACAAGGAAAAAAAAACTGTTTTAGGCTATGTATCTGGGTTTTTTTGTATTTTTGTACAGTAAATATTTTATAACACTGTTACTACAAAGCTGCAAATATACGGAACAAAGAGAACTAGAGAAAGAAAAAAAAAATGTTAGAGGGATTTTGCATATTCCTGTGGGCTGACTGAATACTGTGGAGTTGAGAAATCTTGTTGTTTCTTTTCCCCTTCGACCTTAAGGGGAGGGGGAACAAGCAACAGAGACAAAGTGTACCATGGCTGCCTAAACTCGAGGCCCGAAAGTTTTCTTTTATTATAAAGGAAGAAGAATAAATAATAATGGCATTGCTGGGGTGTGCGGCATGAAAAAAGCAAGTGCCCTTGCTCAAAAAAAAAAAAAAATTGAAAAAAAAACCCGAAAAAAGAGGGGGAAAAAGAATTAACTTGGGAAAAAGTCAATTTGCGCTAAGCCATCCCTAGGGCTTTAAATTTGGATGGGCGGGGTGGGTACAGGTCAGAGAATTTGTGCGTCTGACGGTTCTGGAGAGAAGGAGACGGGGAGGAAAAATCATCGCTCGGTGGCTCCAGAGGAGCTCCCGGAGCTGGGCTGGGGCACACCGGGACCATCCAGGGATGGATGGATGGCTGAGCAGTGCATGGATGGATGGATGGATGGATGGATGTTCCATCCCTCCTGCCCATCCCTGCTCGCCTCCCCGCTCCTCGAGGACTAAAACACTGTTTGTTCTCTACACCTGCACACAACGGAACTGCCGCGTTTCCTGCGTGAGAGGAAGGTGAACGCAAACTGAATTTAGTGTGTAATACTTTACAACCCCTGTTGGTTAACACCCTTGACCTCCTACCTAATGTTTTAAAGCCTTTAAAACATTTTTTTTTCTCGCAATTCTGCTCAGAGTTCCCTAACTTTAGCGTCATCAAACTTAATATGACAAAAATACCTTCAAAAATACAGCATACCTGTAATGTCCATTTACAATGGTTCTTCAGTAGCCTATACTTCTCAAGCATAGGAATATGCTATACCATTGAGAGAAGAAAAATAACTGTATTTAAATACATACAAAAAAAGGAAACGGGAAAGTTTTTAACTTAAATCCAGTTCCCAAAGGAAAAAAAAAAAGCAATTCTATGAACGCTGCCTTTATAACGAACAATCAGAAATTCCACTAAGCTAATTTGACAGAAATTTTTCCTCATTTAAACAACATTACAAAAGTCCTGCATTATAAAATAGGGTAGAATAAATCAGTGTAATCAATAAAACTATACAACATACAAATTACATATCTTCTGAGTGGGCAGTTTAATTCTCTCTCTTTGCAGCCATGACTACAACATGCTCACTAAAAACAACTAACTGCCCAAACTATTGCTTAGTTTGTTTTGTTTAAAAAAGGGTGCAATTTTATTGTATATACAACCAATTTACTGGTAATACCTTGTCTCATAGCAAGGTTCTGACAAAATGTTTGTCTAGGCTTTTTTCCCTTCACTGTGAAGCACTGAAAGCTGCTATTTTTTTTTTTTTTTAGTGCACATATGTCTTAATAAAGTAATGCCCAGCTAAGTGCTATAGGGAAGGCAAAGGATGCTGGCTAGAGGATGTGATACCATATACTAACAATCACACAATACAATAGAGCAAAATGACTACTCAACCACTTATCAGACACATATGAAAATCCAAAACATTTTATTTTTTCCTTAAATAGAGAATAACCAGTAAACAATTTTCAGAACTTGGAAGTTTAAAAACGTGCATATAAAAATGGGCATTATATACTTTTATTGAATGTGGATTGATTGCAGTCTGCTAATAAAAATGGGTGTGGGATCTGAAGAAAAAGGAAGTTTTTTTTTTTTTAAGGCTTGCTTGTGAAAGGAACAGTTGTAAAACAAAAATTGCTTGAAGCAGGGTTCAGCTTAGTGCTTCACAGTTTGACTGCTTCTCTAAGAAGAGCCCTTCCTGCATGTGCATTCAAAAATCACAAAAGTACAAAGACAAACACCTAAAACACACTGCGTCAAGTGCAGCACCAACTTTGGTCAAATAAAAAAAAATTAAAAGAAAAATTAATAATTGCTAAGCTTTTCTACATGATATAAGCAGGTATTGCATATTTTCATATATCTGGGAGAAAACAAAACAAAAAAAGGAAGACTCCAAATAAAAGGTAAAATGCAGCAACATCCAAAAATACTGATAATCTAGCATCTACAGATCTCAGAATAGCACTGCCACTGACCATACAGGACAATAAACACTACTCCTATCTGCGGAACAACTAACATCCTATTTAATTCTAGATGTTGGAACTGACAATGGCTGACATAAAAGTCACATTTACAAAAAGTGTCTCCAAATGCTTGACTAGGGAAAAACCCCTTTCAATATAGGAACATGTGCAACAATTCCACAAATAATCGCTATCCAGGGCAAGGCACATTGATATGGAATTTTTTTTTTTTTTTGTTTCGTGCAAATTAAGAAAACAAAACAAAACATCGTTTCAGGGAAAAGATGAGGAGCAAAGTGTCTTCCCAAGAATTTCAGTTACTTGATTGTATAGGACAGTAGTAGAAACCCTTCTGAAGGGTCGAACAAACATAGTTTAAAGGCAAGTGCCTGGAATAGGGATTACAATATTGTGTCTTAATGCACTCTACTTTACCCTACATTAACTATATAAAAATTAGTTACTAACACTAGAACATGCAGAGACTTTCTCTGATTAGCTGGACTTGCCAACCAGAACGTATATATATGTATAGTATAGGAAACCTTCTTAAAGTTGCATGTGAAGCAAAGGGGTGCTCCGCTGTCTGATAGAAAAAATCACTTGCACTCTTTTTTTTTCTTTTTTTTCCTTTTTTTTGTACATAAGATACAGGACGTTTGGGGTCCAAACTTCTTTTTTTTTTTTTTTTTCCATTTTCTACTTATTTGTCTGTTTTTTTTTCTTTTTTTTCTTCTTCAGCAAGTGCCCTTGCTTTGAACTGGCATAAGTTGTAAGATCAGCATCATTCGTTTCTGTAATGATTTCTTTGCAGTCCAGAAAATGTACCAGTTCAGGGACACGAAGGTGTTTTACTTTCTGGACCATTCTCTCTTATTCCCAAGGTGTTTGAGAACTGATAAACCCTATATTGCCGGAAACACGTAAAATTTGTCAGAATTGGCATAATCCATTATAGTGACTTTTAGCTTATAAAATTAACAGATATTATGATTTCATTTTAGTTATGTGCTTTGATAACAGAAAATGATTAATTAGCATTTAATGTAGTTAACATATTGTGGTAAAAGCACCATTAGATTTGTTTTTTTTTTTTTTTAATTTTCCTTCAGTTTTAAAGGGATACAAGTTCAACAATAAAAAACATAAAAAGCAAAAATAGCTCCCCTTTTTCTTGCAAGGCTGTTTTTTACCCCAATAATTTAGAGTCCTGGGGTGGAAGGACTTGGAAAACAAAAATAGAATTTTCAACAATCTCTATCTTACAAAGATATTTAGCTATCCAATGAAATTGCACTTTACTCAATTCAAAATTCGATTGTTTTGATTGATTCCTGTCAGTTTCTGTCAAAACAGACCAACTTCCCCATTTCTGCGTGAATTTTTGTGTAATTGTTGAAAATTGTTGAAAAATGTTTTTTTTTAAAATGTAAGTGCAGCATTTCAAACTTTTTTCTTTTTTTCTTTTTTTTTTTAGTGAATAGTAGTAGTTTGATGTTTTAAATCGCTCTGCAATCGAGTGGAAAAAAATTGTTGACAATGCTCTTATGGTTCATGTTACGTCTCTAAGTGCCGACTGTAAAAAAAAAAAAAAAGAAAAAAAAACCCCAACAACAACAACAACAACAAAAAAAAGAAACCTGCATTTTTTTTCCCCCGATATGTTACAGAAAAAAAACATGCTCTATGTCTGTCCGGTAAGTTATATATTGCAGAATTCAGCTACTACAAAAGTTATAGTTTAAGTGTGTTTCATGATTTCTCAAGAAGTCTCACACCTGTATGGGAAAATCCGATGAGGATACTGTAAAACAGTTAGGCTCCATATGGAAAGTGTGTTACAACAGCGAGTTGGTAAGCAGCAGCAGAGGCTAGTTCTACTCAGTGTCACCTAACGCTTACACTACCAACGAAACACTTCAAAAGTTATGAAGCCCAACCATTTCCAGCACCATATGAGAAATTACAACAGTCCTAAAGTTGTCTAAAAAAAAAAAAAAAAAAAAAAAATTAAAAAAAAATTAAAATCAAATCTTGAGAGAAAGTTACGGCCTTTGCCATTCAACCATAACGTTTGCCATTTCCATGTACGAGTTTGCTGTCGGTGTCTGCTCGCCTCCCCTTCCGCCGATGTGAAGTCGCTGCGCTGCGTTGCTGCTGCTTCCGTGTTACAGAGGTGGGAAGGGGTCTGGTGGTCTGTCCGGTGCGTGGTGGGAAGCGGAGACTTTTATCCCAGGTACCAGGACTGCAAAAAAGAGAAAGGACAAGCGTCAGCCCCGGCTGCCCGCTCTCGCTGCTTCCCCAAGGGCTCCGGGCACCGCCCGCCAGCCTCCTCCGCCAAGAGGGGGCTAATTGAGACCGTGACGAATTGACCTAATTACAAAGCTTAATTAAAAATACTGTACAAATCAATATATTTTTTTTCCCTCGCCGACAGTCACTGGACATAGCTACAGATGAACGCGGGGGTCATGTCACGTTACAAGTTATCAATCTTTTTAATAGATGATGGCTTGAAGATCCCTCCAGTTCACTTTTGTCTAATCCCCTGAAAAGGCGATACACATTCGCCTCTCTGTGCCATTTATCACCCTGCAGTCGGGGTTTTCTTGGGTATTTAGGCATGTGCCAGCATAAGCATCTGTTGCTTTATACTGCCCTGCTTCAACTGTCTCGCTGGAACAGATGCACAGAAATTCAACAACAGGGCTGTTTTCTTAGGAGAAATGTGGATCACTAGAGAAAAGCCAGGATAAAGCAAATCTGGGGGAAAGTGGATCAGCGAAAATGTCCTGTACCTCTGCCCATACTTGTGTTTCAAAACAAAATGTGGGCCTCAACTAATAGCTTTTCTTTGGGAAAATATATTTTTTCCCCCCTTCTTTTTCCCAAAGGGAGGGAATTCCCTGGGAATTCAGCCCCATAACAATACCGTCCTTAACCCAACGGCGCAGATGCCCGGAGCACAGAAAGCAATTTCGCTCCTCCATAGGAAAATGAACACAGTTGGGAAGCTGGAGTGGGCTCTGCTGGAGTCGGGGCAGTGCCACCGCACCGGGGAGAGCCCGGCAGGGTCAGCCCAACCTGAACCCGGCATGAATGAGAGCAGTGTTAGGCCCTGGGACCGTGAGTGCGGGGGGATGCTCCTTGGCAATGACATATTGCTGTGGGAATACACCAACAAGCGGCAACTATTTAGCCTGGAGTAAAGTAATACAACAAGAAAGACTCAGGTATTAAAGAGCCGTTGCTGATACCCCACGTTTTTTGCTGGGGCTCCTGTAATATATGAGGTGCGTCGGTGCGCGCGCACAGACCGATGACAAGTTTTACCAAGTTTTTCCTCCTCTCCTTTTCGGCGTCTGACGTGATTGATAGCACAATCAGCTCGGGGAGGATTTATGAACATTTACAGAAGACTCTGAGGCAAGTTTCATGTGGGACTTGGAGATTATGTGGTCTTGCCATGGAGGTAGGAACCGGTAAAATAAATAGCAGGGTTGGAGAAGTTGTCCTGCTTCCAATACACCTCATTAACTAACTCTTCCTCTGCTCGCCCTTCTGAATACAAACACACCGGTCCCATATCGGCTCCATCTATTGCCTACAGATTTTATATTTAGACGTACTCAGGCTGCAATTAAACGAAATAGTTCTCATATGTAAAGTTTATAAACAGAGGAAAGTTCTGGCAGGGTTCGTGAAGCGGAGCCAAGTCCCGTTCCCCTCCCTGACTGCGGGGCCCTACTGATTTTTAGGTGGGTGCAGGGACGTGGAGTGTGGGCTGTGCTGTGCTGGAGGCATCTCCAACCACCGCCAGCACCTCCGGCCACTGCCAGCTGCCAACTTCTCCAAACTTTTCAAGGTCGTCCCTAACACTTGTTGTTTGAGTGTGACAGTTTTTGGCTGGACTTGGAACAGTGGTAGTGCCCAGCAGGGACGAGAGGGGGTAAAGTCTGAGAGGGGATGGAGTAGAGGGGTTAGAACTGCAAGGGGATGGAGTAGAGGGGTTACAGACTGAGGTGATGGAGTTGAGGGGTTAAAGTTTGAGAGGTGATGGAGTTAGAGGGGTTAAGATTGTGAGGTGATGGAGTAGAGGGATTGAACACTGCAAAGAGACCGAGTAGAAGGACTGAACACTGTGAGGCGATGGAGCAGAGAGGTTGAAACTGCGAGGTGATGGAGTGGAGAGGTTAAAGACTGAGATGCGATGGAGTGGAGGGGTTAAAACTGCGAGGCGATGGAGTGGAAGGGTTAAAGGCTGCGAGGCCGTGGAGTGGAGGGGTTGAGCAGTTCCAGGCGATGATTCCCATCTCCAGTGCCCGATGTCCGGCTGCTCCGTGGCCGCTGGCCCGGCACATGGCCCGCCGGTGGCGGGAGCCGCTGCCCTCGCCACTCCTCCTCCCTCGTTTCAAAAACCGATTTAAGGAGAAAAAAAAAAAAAAAAAAAAAAGAGGCAGGAAATAAAAAAAAAAAAGAAGAAAAAAAGCAGCGCAGGGGTTGCGGAGGTGGGGCCGGGGCTGGCAGCGCTGGGGTCCCCCGGCCCGCCCGGGCTCCGCCGCCCCCCGCCCCTCGGTCCGTGTGTCCGGCCGCCCCGGCCGCTCCGTCCGTCCGTCCCCCGCCGCCCCGCGCTCCTTCACGCATCTCGCTATTCACCCCGCGCCTCGCAGACAAGGTTACCCCAGAGCGGCTCTGTAATCCTTCACTGAAATAGGCTTTATTGATTGCTCTGGTCTATTGTTCCCTTTTCAAGTCCCCCAAGTTCAAGTTCATCCCGGTGTTACATCATGTCTCGTTGCTAAGGGCAACCAGACAGCCCCAGACGTGACCGCCATCCGCAAGCGCGGCGCTGCGCCCTCCCACCGCCGCCAGCCGCGCTGACGTCGAGCCCCGCTCCCAACACACTGAACTATTTATTCTGCCTAATTTATGACCTCGACAGCAAGAGAGACCCCCACTCCAAAAACCAACACTGTTGTATATTTAATTAATCTGTCTTTCTCTGGCACTTGGGAAAGTTAGACAAAGGTCTAATTATTGTGTGTCGCTCCCCACACTTTTCTTTTTGGGGTGACTATTTGCATGGGAAAAGAAACGGCGAGGCTGGGCGCGAGTCCCCTCCCTCCAAAACACCTTTTTTTTCCCCCTGCCCTATTGACATTTCATGAAATACTTTAGCTGCTTAAGGGAATTAGAAAAAAAAAAAATCTGATGTGAATGTAACTCCTTCGGAGTTGGTATTCAGTAACACAAATCAACTCATGACATGTTTAAATTTAAATGCTAACCACACACTCTGCGAGTTACTTTAAAGGTTAGTTTTTAATCAATAGAAGTTGCTGACTCGGGAGTTTTGAGCGGCGCAGTGCAGCTCTGGGGCCTTTGTCTCGCGTTGGGCTTTCAAACTTTTTTTTTCTTGAGATGATTTTAGCAATGATTTGCAGACACAGAGCGCTATTGTGCTCCTGACTAGCAACATGTCAATAAAGGAGTAGAGTTACCATGCACTAGGGTGTCAATATGACTCCTGCAGACACTGCTCGGCCTTAATACCAATGAAAAACTTAATTAACCCTTACAGGAGCGACCCAAACCAAACCTCATGCTCGTTTCAAAACTTCCTAGCCGGGGCTCCGCACGGCCTTGACTGAAAAGCTGCTTTTACGGGACCCAAACTCCGAGCGCTTCGCCAACAGCTGCGTCCTGCTCCGCCTGCTCCTGCAGCCCCACTTGGATGAGATGTTTTATGGGCTGAGGCAGCAGAACTGTGAGACAGAGAGCGCATTTACCCAGCAGATCCCACCAGCACTGCTCTCGGGACACCGGTTTAATTTAGAGCATCTTACAGCTGAAGCGCACACACAGAATGATCCTCCTTTTTCTGCTAATCATTTTAATATTAAGATCTCATATCCCTCTCAAGCCTCCTATACACGTCTAAGTCTTCCAGGATTAGGGCTGAAGAGCACCATTGTTCCTCTGAAGCACCTGTGAAACTTCTCTGTGAGGGAGAGGAGACCTCCAGCCTCAAATGAAAATGTCTAGGAAGCGTATTAGGCACTTGGAGACCTGATAGCTGGGACCTGGCAAGGGTTTTTTTTCATGATTAGGGAGCTTAGAATGGAAAAAAGAAGCCTGCTTCCTTACATTTAGATGGCTGAAGTATTTTATGCCTTGCTTTAGCGTGCTGCTCAATGTCTAAGCACCTCACCCATTTCATCCCTTCAGTTCTGTAACCTATCCGACTGCACCCACTCAGAGAAGGTGGTGTTGCCTTTCTTAATTTAAAATCTCCATTTAAATCATGGGCCCTATCACAGTACAGTCAAGATGATATTATCTCTGTGCGTTTTCATAAAAGAGCCGGTGTTTTGTTTCCCTTCTATTTACTTTGCAGTACTGTTCTCCCAGCGAGTTTAGTGCTAAATGAATCCACTGGAGCTAAAGATCCTGCTCAGTAAAATTGCTGCCACACAGTTGTCGGTGCCACTACGAATCTGTATTGTCCTGCTGAGCATCTCGCTGTCCTTCTCCAGAGCTCAAGGTGAAACATCAGAAAGAATTCTGCAGTCCGGTACAAGATCTTTGCTTCCCTTTCTCCAGTCAAATGAAGAAGTAATCTCATCAGGTTGAAAAGTGCTGACTAAGGATTTAATAAAGTGCCTGCAGATGTGTGTCATCTCTAAGGTATTCAACTCATGTAATGCAAAACAGTTCCACACTGAATGTGCTTATAAAATTCCATTTAACCATTGCAGAGCTCTATTTTACTGTTCTCTGAGGAGTATTATCACACTTTTTTTCCCCCCTAATTTACAACACCATGAAAGTTGAAACTCGTATTTGAGAATCCTCACAGTAGTAAGGTTTTATGATCCATAAACAATATCTACTTGACTGAATCCTAAACAGGAAGTCTGAGATGGCAATTATGGTTCTCTGATAGTGCAAGTCTATTTGTTTCTTATGCAGTTCTGGAGATAGCAGAGACACACAAAAATCCTCCAGCCACTCCTGACAATCGGCTCTTTTGTACGGGAAGAACAGCAAGGAAACATTCCGTGATTCTGGATATTTAACAGGCAAAAAGCTCAGAGTGCCTCATGGATTCCTGTAGCAGTTTCTACCCAAGCCAGGAGCCCAGGAACAGGCCTATTGTTTATGAAAACCTTCTTAAACCAACCCGCCTTCCTGCACGCCGTTCCTCACCCCTGGCCTCCCCGCGAGCACCACGCACGTGTTTCCAACCAGAATGACAATCAAACCCAAACTTGTTCCATTTGCTTCTACCTGCACATCTCCTGCCCCAACAATGGGACCTTTCAGCACGCGCAGAAAGCCGGGGCTGTGCACCCTCCCTATCTGTTTTTTGAATTAAGAAGTTAAACAAAAGTCCTCAAGGGCAAAGTTTAACGCTGCGGAAGGAGGTTGTTAATGTGGAATCCAGAACTGGGTGTGACAGTTGGCTTATTTCTCCAGGCGATGTGGGTTATTTAAGGACATTCACACGTTTGAAACTCTGACAAGCTCCACGCACAGGAGCTTTGCTTCCCCATACCCACTCAGGGCTCAGACCTGCTCAGTGATAGCCATTTTCTTTAGGTTCCAGCCCAGTTTGCGTGCCTGCCGGCGGGACAGGTCGGTGCCATCGGGACTTCAAACGCGGCCACCAAGGCTCTGCGGCCGTTGCTGCCCTGGGCGCATGCAGGAAGCGATTGCTGCACGGGCCTGGGAGGGAAAACCCACCTGTGATAAGAGCCTAAATAAAAAAAAATCCCCAAACCGTACAGCTTTAGAGCTCGCCGGCAAAGCGGCTGTTTGGGCAGCTCAGCCCTACCTGAGCCACAACTGCTGGCACCTGCGAGGGCTCATGGTGGAGCATTGTTTGTTTGGGGATGACATTTCAGTCACCTCAAGAGCTTCGAGGCTCTCGCAAACATTAACCCCAGGGAGGTGAACTGGGGTAACGAGTCCTTCTGGTTGCAAAGATAAAGTGAGACTGTGAACAGTTAGGAAGCAAACTGGGCCTTTTGGCATCACCTTGTGAGAGGTGCCGGGAAGGCTCTTCCCCACGGTGCATCGTGTGAAAGCGAGGGGACAAAACTGTGGCTTTGATGCCATTTCAAAAGGGTTGCCAGGGTGAGGGGAGGCAGTGGCAGCTCAGCTTCTGGTGCGACTGGCTGGAGGGCTCCTGCAGATACAGCAGGAGCTGCCTTTGGTTTAGCCCACAGCTGAATTCATCCCACTCTTCTAGTGCTTCCTTCAGAGTTTCTCCAGGCCCCAAATCTGATCCTACTGCATAGGACCGAAAGGTGAATATAAAAGACAAGGTCACCTTTGTGCCTATGGAAGTTATTTTCTTAGAGCTGGGATTAATTATTTAGTAATTATATTTTCCAGACTGAAATACCAACGGGGACGTAAGTAGCATGTTGGTCATCCCCAAAGGGACATAAAACAGTGAGAGAATCTTCTGGTTGTCCAACATCTCCACCCGGGGGAGTCACATGCCCCACTCTGAGCACATTTATATTGTCTGGAGGCAGATAAAACCTATCCTGGGAGGGACACTGGTCTCCAGGCGATGCATACAGTAGCTCTGCATCCAATAGTTTTTGCGGGAATGCAAGTTGTGGCAAACTGCATTAAATTACGTGCAATAATTTTGTAATATGCACTTTTGCCTGCTGACTATTAAAAATGTATAGTAGTCCAAACCACTTCTCTCCTGGGACCAACAAACTCACTTCAGGCAAGATTTCTGCTTGGGTTCAAACCTCAAGTTGGGAACAGCTAGTGTTTTTAAATAAGTCACCCCAAACCCTCCCAAACCTATGAAAACACACTCATACAGTAACTCCTGCTGTTGTTCCAGACATCTGAATGTTCCAGTAAAGTGTCCCAGCTGGCCCCAGATGTTTCTTAAGTATAAAGCAATGCTCTGAGTGCTGGACCCCCTGCTGCCCCGACCTGGAGCTCAGCGGATTAAAGATTGACTGCGCTATGACATATTCGCATTTAGCCCGAATATAATACAGCAAAGACTTATCAATGGCAAATGTTTGAAATGTAACCCAGCCAGCAGAGTAGGCTGGCACTCTGAATATGATGTATAAATAATGTATGGGAACTTAAGATCTAAATTAGATCTACAGGAAGAAAACTTTCCCTTTTCTCTGCCTCTAAAAGAAAAGTTCTCTCACAATGAGGTCATTTTCCTGCCCGTCTTTTGGTTTACAAAATTGCTTTTAGGCAGAGGGTCTTCCTTTTACTTGGGGAACATTTTGCCAGTTACAGTTTTCCTCCAGTTTTCTAAACAGCCAAGCAACAAAGTTCATTTATTTGTTAGTAAATTGACTTTGAAATCTGCAAAATAACTTCTAAACTTTTGCGTGGTCGGCTGAAAGCTGACTGCAGCCATGCTAAACTGCAACCCTTGCTGTTTAAAAAAAGAAAAAAAAAAGATAGTGGAGTGAAAGAGAGAGAGGAAAAAGAAAGGGAGAAAGAGAGAGAAACAATCCCATTTTGGTTTTTGTTAGAGGACGGCATACTACATAGATCAGAGACTTTTCAAAAAATAAAAACCCCCACTGTACACAAAGCACAGGAAAATGTGAGGAAAAAAGGAAAAACCTAAAAGCAGCTTAGAATGTGTTAACTCTGCCATTCTGTCAGCTTAAAGAGTATTTTATGCTTGATCAACAGCTCTCTTTTATTATGCTTTTCTTTCATTCATTCAAGACATCAAAGACCAGAACCACCAGTGTACCTGATCTACCAGAAGAACTTGTAAGGGTGTTCTAAAGAAACGGGGGTATTGGGAGCCAGACACCCCTGCGGACAAGGCAGTTCAAAGAGAATATTTCAACAATGATTACATTTTGTAAATCTTTGTACGAAAGACAGCTTATTTCCTGCTTTTTTCATGAAAAATAGATTCTATCCATTAAAGTGAGCCCACAGTATGAAAGTTACTTGAGATCTGAGGTACAGCAAGCGGATTAAGTGGAGGGTGAGATGAAATCTTTGAGAGAGACGATGGCTTTCTCTGATATTTGTCGCTGCCATAAGGTTTTCTGAGTGGGCTAGAAACTTTTTTTTTTTTTTATTATTTATTTGTAGAATTGCTGGTGGCAGCGAAGCTGTTTGTAAAAGCAAAATAAACCGGAATGAATCAGAAGGGAAAATTGCAACAAATAAAAAAGGAACTGAGAAAACAAATGGGTGCAAAAAAACCCTTTGACATGTTTGAAAGGAAAACTATATATATTTGCCCCACTCCAAAAATCGCAGGCGAGCCATTTAAATCCTGCAGACAACTCCGAAGTGCGGTGCACAGACCCAAGCCAGCTGTTTACTTTTCCAAGCCCGTGGTGGTTTCTGCATTGATAAACTATATAACCTCACACACACAGAAGGGATTTTAGCTATGCCAGACCTCATTGCTCTGTCCTGCTCTCTTTATGTCCTGTCACAGAATAAAAATGATCCTAACACAAACCCTGAAATAAGATCTCGTTTCAGAAAGAACATCTTTGTAGATATTTCCTGAGTTACTGCCAAGCGGGATTTTTTTTTGCCCATTCATCCTTTCAAAGTTTTGCTATAAACATAGCCAAAATTGTTCGGGAGTAATCAGAAATGACCAAAATATGACCCCCCAGCCAAGGCCAGCTGTGGGGAGAGAGGGAGGAAGCTGCCCTTCTCCTGCGGCTGGGACAGCAGCCACCTCTGCCACCACACCTGGTGACACCCGCCGGCATCAGCACCTCGCTTCCCCCCTCTGTACACACTTCTGCAAGAGAAGAAGGAAACAGCGGGATGCACGGAATCAAAGAGGCAAAACCAACTTTAAAACCCGCCTCACGGTTTACATCTACTATTGCGAGGTAAAAGCAAATGTGATGTGAGGGGGGGTTGAGTTCTGCACTTTATGCCTCGTTTTTAGACAGCCCCGTATTTTCCTCTGCTGGAAGCACAGTCAAATTTGCTTGAGAGTGCAACAATCCCATATTTCTTACAGCAGATCTCACTCATTTCTTTCCTTTTTTGAAATAACACGTGCACCGGCGACTTGGAGCCGCTGGTAACCTCATGCCGGGAAGTCCCGTGGAAACTGGGACGGCAGACACACCGCTGCGACGGGACTTTCCAGCATTTTGCTGGGATGAAAGCAAAACCCTTTGGCTCCCCAAAGCACAGTTCCCCCCTGGACAAGGCACAAAGGCGGTGGGTGCCTGGAGACCCCCCGGCCATGAGGGTGGCTGCCCGGGGCCTGCGGCAGCCCAGCTCCCAGCCCCTCACCGCCCGTCCCAGGCCCCGGCTGCGCCTCCCCAAGTTCAAGTTCAGGTTTAAGGGAAATAAACCACTCCTCGGGAGCCTGCAGCCAGCCCTCATTTCCATGTGATCCCTCTGAACTTCGCCTGCGCCAGTGCGCCCTGTTTCCAGGGCCCGCCGAAGGAATGTTTTACAGTTAGAGCCCGCAGTGCTTTCTCAGGCATTTCAGACCCAGAGGCCCAAGTTTCAAGCTGCAGCATTAAAAGTTTCCACAGAGCTACTGCAGAGAGAGGGAGGGAGGGAGGGGGGGAGGGAAATGAGGAGAACAATATCGTCTTAATTGTCTCTATATAGCTCCACAGTTAAAGTATTACTTTTTAAAGGGACATAATTTATTCTGGAGGCACGGTGTTATAACAACCAGTACATACTTTCACCGCGGCGTAACCCGCTCTATTCTTCATTGTGCTTTCCGGTGGTGTTGCTTTTGCAGAACTCCTTGTTACGCCGTCCCCGATACTGTACTTACAGTTTTATTCAATTTAAGCCAGTTCCTGCAGTCCTCAGGCGAGCAAAACCCCCCCCTGAAGCCTCAGGAGTTCTGCCTGCACCGGGACTGCAAAAATAATCTCCCCTCAACTACCATTTCTCTCCCCCCAAAGCTTCTTTACTTTTATTGCTTTAGACAATCGGGGAAAGTCATCCAAAGAAAATCAACCCCCAGCCTGGGCCTCCCAGGCTGGGCTCACAGTGAGACAGCGCGAGCACACAGCACAGACACACACGTACACACACCCAGGGGTTTGCCCGGCACTCTCCTGCCCTGTCCCGTCCTGTCCCAGAGCCACAGGAGCTCTGAGGGGCCCAGGGGTCCCAGTGGGATGGCTGGCTCTGCCAGCAAGCTGCTGCAGAGGCTTTGGCTCTTTGCTGTGCAGTTTGGGGGACAAAAGGTGGTTTTTGTCCCCTTTTCCCCCCCCATTTCTTCACTGGAGAGCAGAGAGGAGGGAAAGGTCACTACAGCCTTCAGAGGTTGAAGGCTGAGGTGGCCTTTCCCTGCCCTGGTCATCCAGCTCCTGTGTCATCCTGACTCCGACAGCCCCAGTGTTGGGGACCCTTGTGCTACCACATCCCTGTCCAGGGGTGCCTCGTGGTGTAATGGGAGAAGACCCATCATGAATCAAAAGGTACTTGATCTACAACTACCAAAGGTACTTCAACTGCATTTTTTGACTGCCCTGAGAGTACTTCAAAGCCATGGAGGGGAGAGAATAACTCAGACTGGCAAGGAGAGCAAGGGTTCCCTCCAAAATCCCCCTCAAAAGTTAGGTCCCTGCCTGTGCTCTGTCTGTGGGTGAAGTGGACAAATGTGCAGCCCCGTGGGGAGAGCAAAGTGTGCTCAGTCTGAACAAAGCAGGGCAAAAACCAGGGAGGATGGGCTGGTGGGGGACTGGGAGGTGCAGGTGGGGAATTGGGATGTGGGCAGGGGGAACAGTGGGGCTGGCAGGGCACACTCCAGGCAGAGGGACAGATTGGGACCCCAGGATGAGGCATCCAAGACAACAGCATGTTTTGAGAGGTGGGCAGAGCAAGTTTGGGTTTGGAGACCACAAAGAAGGAAGAGGAACTGGGGTTTTGGCAAGGCCTAGGTGTTACTGGGCAAGGAGATCAAAACCAGTCTCCAAATTAACACAGACAGAAATAGGAGCAAGGAGGCAACTCTGGCACTTTTGACCTTAAAATTGAGAAGACAGTGAGCTGCAGGAAAAATTACTCGATTCATCAGGAAACACCCCTTCCCAAAACTCTTAAAAAAATAAAGCCAAGAGGGCATTGAGCTGAACAAAAAAACCTCTCCTGAACGTGGGAACTTTTGACATCTGCATTTTCCCTGGTCCTTGTACCTTGCTAAACTGCTCTAAGAAAATTGACAGGTTGTGCATTATGCTTGTGCTCAGGGACCCAGCTGTGGGGATCCATGACGGGACTTCTGCCACACTCCGGGGAAACCCATCCAGGGGTGAGTCCTACAAAGATCCAGTGGGGTCAGGATGCTACAGGGAAAGACCACCCCAGGCTCCAGAGGTTGCCAGCTCTTCGTTGGAGAAATGGGAAAAGGCTTTGCTGCACATGATCTGCCTTTGGATGAGGAGGGATGTATTAGACATGGTTGGCTAAAGGGAGTTGGGTCTTGGCCTAGCTTGGAGCAATTTTCACACATACTGTGAGATGCCAATGAAAGTCCTGGTGGAGTGTAAAGTCATTAAACGAGATGAAATTAAACAATTTAGTTATTTCTGCTTCATCATATTTGTGCAGTATGGCAGGCAGAATGAATTACTACTAATGATCAAATTTAGTAATACTAATTAAACTATCTCAATTTAATTAATACTAACAGAGAAAACAGAGAAAATTACTAATGTAAACCTTGAACTTAAAATCAAAAGGTGCCTCTTCGCTTTTGTGAGTCACTGAATGTGAGGCTTTTCCCTGAAAATAGCCTGTGTAGAAGTGGCTCTTTGTACTCCCTAAGTAAGCTGCTTCATTGTATGGAGAACTACAGCTCTCCTCCAGCTCTCTTTCCCCCTTTTTTTCCCTAAATGTTACTACTTTTACTCCTCGTGTTCCCAGAGAGCTTCCAGGAGAAGAATTTGAGCTCTGTTCAGACTCACTCAACATCAACAGCACTGATAAAGCAGTTACCACTACTGGGACAAATTCTGCCCTGTGTGCTTGTAGGAAGAGAATTTATAAAGTGCCTGTGGAACCTCCCTTGCTGGGAAATCATGGAATCACAGAATGGTCTGGGTTGGAAAGGACCTTAAAGATCAGATGATTTTCCATACCCCTTGCCATGGGCAGGGACACCTTCCACCATCCCAGGTTTCTCCAAGCCCCATCCAACCTGGCCTCAGCTTTCAGATCTAACCTTCAAGACCAGTAATTTGAGAAAACCCCAAACCCAAACCCATATCTACATCAAGGAAGATGGCTTTAGAGTCACTGAGAGTTAATACCTGTAGCCACAAAATCAAAACCACAGATATGTGAAGACTGCACTGCAAGACCCTTCCCACAAAGAAAATGGGAATTTTAACCTTCATCTTATCTGAGAAAGACTAGATTTACTCTACTGTGCATAGTTATAAGCAAAAGGCTAGCGTAATTAAACAAAAGTGTTATTGCATTTCTAAAACAAACTCCTGCAAATAACAAATCTTCCATCTCCTCCTCTCATTGACTTCAATGAATGTATAGCTGGGTCCCATACCACAGATTCTCAGACATGATCTTTAATCCAAAGGACTACAAGAAAGTCCTTAAAAAGACCCCAACAAACCAGAGAACAGCCAAACAAGGAATATAATGTGTCAAAGTGTTTTTCCAAAATCTCGAATCTCATTGTTTAGCACATGCAGAGATGAAAAAACCCAACCCCACATGCAAATATCATATCTCAGTTTATCCCTTTCTTCCCTTTAAAAATAGATACTTTTTCTGTTGTCATATTTAAAAAAGATGTAGTTATAGCAAAAGCACGAAAGAGATACCTAAAGTTGGGTGGAAGAAACCTTAAGGCTTATTTTTTCTCATATCCTAAAGGGCAGGGACACCTTCTACTATCCCAGGCTGCTCCAAGCCCCATCCAGCCTGGCCTTGGACACTTCCAGGGATCCAGGGGCAGCCAGAGTTTCTCTGGGCAGCCTGTGCCAGGGCCTCACCAGCCTCACAGGGAACAATTTCTTCCTAAATTATTGTGTTCAGCCTCAGAGGTGGCTGCATTGTGTTGGTTGTGACTTTGGCTACTCATATCTCATAATTAAAATTACATTTCATTGCTTTCTGCAGTGTATTCAGCTGCATCTCTTCATATGTAATAACCAGTGTTTGCATAGATGATGTAACAGTTGGGTCACACAAGTGAATATGCCTGAGAATATTATGATTATAGTGTCAGTACTGTTTTCAAAATGGAATATTAATAACTAAAGCAACTAAAGGGAAACCTAGAAGATATTTTTAAGTTTAGCCTCTTGGTTTTTATTAGATCTTTTTTTTTTTAAACCCTGGTTTTAAATTCAACTTTTCCAGTTCTACCTCTGTTCAAGCAGAAAATGCTATCAAAACAAATGCCTAAAACAAGACAATGTGTTTTGCTGTTCTAAACTAAAACCAGGTAAAATTTGAAAGCTGCAACTTCTCATGCTGTTAGTAATCCTTACTGAGAACAGACGATTTTGTCAAATTTAAAATATAAACAGGTTTTACCAAAATTGAGGTAATTTTGCTGTATTCCTTTTGAAACCCCACTCCTCCCCCTCTATGTTATTTACATTTCTCTAGGACAGTCCAGCACTGGGGAGGTGATGCTCAGTCTCTTGGGAACATAGAATCTGCTGCAAACTGGAGTGTCCTTCTCTGTTAGGAAAAGGCTTCTTTTGGTCCCTTTTTGTGGAATTCAGTATTAATTTCAGAGCAGGACAGTCTGTATTCATTCCTTGACCTCTGTGTTAATGCCATTAAGTGAAGGTGATTCTTAGAACTGAGGTAGCTTAATGCCTATCCATTGGGAAGGATGTAGGGACTGTGGCCTTTAATTTTTGACCTTCATTGTAGATTGTGGTCCTAATCCTTTGATTGCAGAATTGTTAAAAAGTATATATGGCAGTTGGCAAAAAATCTTAATGTTCCAGTAAATGCAAAAGCCATAAATCCAGCTGCTGACCTTTTCCATCCAGGTCACATGTGACACCTACTGGAGTTTGTCAGGCTGGGTGGAATTTATGGAGCTCATATAGGTATCAGCTGCGAAGGCTGAACTTTCATGAAATGTCTTTCAAAGGCACTTCCAAAACCCTTGTAAAAAGTCAGTGTGGCTTTTTTTTTTTCTTACGGGTATACATTCTGCACACATTTTAAAAGGTCTCATCGTGCCACCTCTGCAAATCTTCAGCACTTGGGAAACTTCAGCTCTTAAATTATTACTCTTTACAAAATATAGAAATCAGGCCAGGCATGTAATTATGGTGATTACTGACTTCCAACAGCCCCTTCCCAAGCCTGGCTCTCTGCACACTCCATTCTTTCTGGTGTGCAGCCTCCTGCCCCTCTCTGGGATCGATGGCATCGATGGCCTATTGTCAGTCAGAGAAATGGGATTTGATAGTGCCCTCAAGCAGTTGCAGAAGAAGGGAAGGAATACAAAACCTACCCAGGTCCACACCGTCAGCGTGAGATCAATGCTCTCAATAGTACGTTTGCCGCCACGTAGCGCCCTAACTGTCGCAATTAATAATGTAGAAGGAGCTGATTAACTTAAGTAAAGTGCTCTCCACTGTGTAAACACATAAAGATCTATAGGGCCGAAGAGGAAAGAACGAACAAAACGTCATTTTTGTATTTTATGTGGACACATTCTTGCTTTCTATTCTGCTCTTGTAACAATTACTGTACTAGCCACTCTGACAGAGTCAATAAATTGATCGTGGACCTGATGCAGCAGCGAGCAGACTAATCCAATACAGCATTATCTGCCATGGAGGCTGGGGTGGGCAGTGGCCAGGAAATCGGCAGAGCCAGCCAACAGCAGCAAGAGGCACAGAACTATAACCTTGCCCTGGACTGGTCTGATTTGTGTGTGTGAATGTAGGGATGGGAGCTGTGCTCTGCCCGTGCTGCACCCTAAAAGTCCTTCCAAGACTCCAGTTGACTACAGGACCCTGTGGTTCAGCAGGGATCAACCCCTAAACTGACCCTGTGGCTCAAGGAGGATCAGCTCCACTCTCCTGGCCATGAATTTATGAACACCTGATGGTTTTCTCCCCCACCACACCAAAGTCATTCTCCCCTCAACTGCACCCAGCACAACACAGCAAGAACTGCTGCCTGTCTGCTGAAAAACAAATCTGGGAGTCCCCTCCCATGTCCCCTGACCTGTGAACACAGGGAATGTCATATTTTGTCAGCTTAAATGGCCACTTGGGTCTGGCATTATGTCTCTGACAGTGGTTGCAGTCCTCCTGGGAGGAAGCTGCAAGAATCTCTACAAAAGGAGATGGACCAAAATGATTTGGCCTGAGGGGAAGCTTCTTCCCAGCCCCATGCAGTAAGTGGTAGGCCTTGTAAATCCATGTTAGCGGGCAATATGAGATTGAAAAAATAAAAATAAAAGAAAGTTTCCTGCTGAATGGAAAAAAGAAAACTGTTTTTTGGCAGAAGTTCTTCAAGAAGGAGAACATAGGCCATTGTTATTATGAAGACTTTTCAATGAAAACACAGAAAATCATTGCCTTTTAGAGTAATTGTTTAGCTAAAGAAAGGTTACACAGCTTGTAGAGAATTTAGTAAGAAATTAAATCTCTCCAGCTCATTCATCATATTTCTGCATTTGCCAACTCTTCCCACCAGGCCCACACTTACTTCTTCCCTCTCTTCTCCCCCACTGTGGAGTTAGTAATGGCCATAAAACCCACAGAAAGCATAGGCTTCCTGGTTATTGTGAGGAGGGGGAAGACTCAGTAAGTTTAATTGCTTAGTTTGGGAAATTCGTCTATGTCCATTGTAAATAATTCTACGCTAAATCTACTGGAAACAGGATGCTGAGTGCTACTTTTCAAAAAAGAGTCTGAACTGTTCATCAGAGCCTACGAGGAGGAGGAGGAGGAAGAAAAAACCCAGGAACAAGGATCTGCCCTGCTGAGGACTAACCCAGGCATTTTGGGACTGATTTGGCTCCAGCCCACTTTGAAGATGCAGCCATATGATGATATTGGGAATTTTTCTGTGGATCTTTACCTTTTCAGTGCAATATGTGCTTTCTTTCTGAGGTGTGCTGCTCTCAGCTCTCTTTAAGAACTGACCTGAGAGTGGAATTCCATAGTCCTGCTCTGTGCAAGAGCTCAGTTAAATGGCTCTGTGCCCCGAGATGAACAGGGGGGAAGGGAAGGGGAGTGACCCTCACTTCTTGTCACTTTTGTGACCTTTGCTTGACAGAGTCTGGCACTGCATTTCCTATCTACAGTCTCTCTAGACTCCACATTTTCCAGGCCATCTCCAGGCCACCCCGAAGTTCAGGACAGTATTGCTATGTCCTGGGTGGAAGAGGAAACACAGCACCAACATTCAGGTCATGTGGCAGTAGCCTGATGCCTTTGGTTCAACAGCAAAACACTTTTTGGACAGAGATCAAAACTTCTGAGTGATCATAAGAGGGGTCAGGCCTCCAGGTATTGGAGGAGAGCAGCCCTGGCTTCCCTTTGCCAATATGGGAAAATCCACAGATCCCTGCTGAGTTTGGGAGCAGAGTGATCCCTCTAACTTTAGCAGCTCTAGAAAGGAGCAGTCCCACACCCCAAAACTGTGGTTTTATATCTGCTCTATGCAAATTTCTCTTCTTTACACACTGGAGATGTTGCTCCTTCATGGAAATGGTGTTCTGAACCTCCCACTGCATTTGCTGGACAGACCAAGAGAAAGAAAAGCAGCAGTCAAGTCTCTGCTTAAAAGTGCTTTGCAGCTGAAATTGGATTCATGTACTGGCTTAGGGAGGTCACTGTATGGAATATGGAATTCTTAGGGGGCTGATTCAAACAAATGCTTCCAAATTAGTGTTCTTCATCTCCATTCACACTCAGACACAAGCAGTGCGTCCAGCCTCGAGGACGAGTATTCTGATCCTGAGGAGGGACAGTCCTCCGAGCAACAAGTGGCTCTGACCTGGCTTATAAATAGCTCAGAACCCCTAAAATAAAAGGCCTGGTGTCCTTCCTGCAGCCTCTCATGTTTTCTGCCATGTCCCCCACACACCCCTCGGAGGTTTCCCTGCCCTGCCCCGAGTGTGGAGCGAGGCGGTGGCTCAGCTGTCAGCACAGTGCCACAAAACCCTGCCCTTCCCCTGCCTCCCCAGGGCCAGCAGGTCCTGCCTGTCTGACCCGCGCAATTCCTGGGCTCTGGGAAACAGCAGGAAGGCAGCAGGGTGTGGAGGCAGAAAGGCCAGGCAGCCCGTGGTGCTCATTAATGAAGGACACGGCCACGAGCTCAGCGTCCCCTTCGGAGGGGGCAGAGGGCACGGCACGGTGGCAGTGAGAGGCAAGGCTGGAAAATCCCCGTGAAGCCAGGCACATGTTTGATTTGTCCAAAGGAAAATGTGTGCACTGGTTTCTTTCCTCCATAGGGTGGCAATGGAACCTGGGCACAGAGCAGCTCGGCGGTTTCAGCTGCGGGAGTGACGCGCTGGAGGAGCTGCATCAGCTTCCCAGGCAAGGTGCTGACTTTGATCTATGGATCCCATACACTTTTGGGGTCTGCCACCCTGCTTCCCTGCCTCCAGCCTGGAGAGGGCCATCACCTGCACCACGGTCCTCAGATTCCAGGCTCTGGGCAGCAGCGCCTGGCTGTTCTCACAGAAGGACACTCTACTCTGGAATTTGCCTCCCCCCCTGGTCTGACAGAGCTCCCATCTGCTATCCTACAGGACACAGCATCCAGCTCATTTTTTTTCTCGTGCCCTTTGTTTTAAAGTGCTGCCAGGGAAAAACGGCAGGTTGCAGTTTGCTCTCTGAAAGCCTTGTGGGGAAGCAAAACAGGCTTTGCCTTGTCTCTGGGAAAGAAAGTAATTGTACAATTAGGTTTGTGTATGCACCTGAGGCATACGGTGGTTTTTTTAGAGATAAATAAAAGCCCAAAGGAGAAAGCTACAAAGATACCACTGTCTAATTTGGGAAAGGCAGAGAGCAGGAGCAGATCTAAAGGAGTTAGCAATTTCCTTGTACTATAAACATTCTGCTAAACTTCAGTTATTTCCCCCCTAAGTTACTATTGCTCTTTTAAAGATGTATTTCACAGGGTGCATTTTTGTACCTGGTCTTTATAAAGCTGTACTGCTGAGCTTGCTGGTTTTCATACCTGTCATTTTGCTGCCTAGATAAGCTTGTTTGACTTTTGGGGTTTTCCTTAAACTTTACTTTAGTGTTCTAGGCAGGTTAGAGGCCTTTTGTTTCATTTGTTTTGTGTTATAAAGGATGAGCTCTCTTGTAGCTGGGTGGCTCTAGGGCCCCACGAGGGAAAGTGTGAAAACACAAGACCTTTCCTTATTACCCATGATCTCACAGTGATTTGAGATCATAGAAAGGCAGAACCAGGAAGAGTTTCTACTTCTGCTCTTCTGACAATAAGCTTTTATCTTTTTCTACAGAAAAGCAAGGGAATAAATATTTAGGTTTGTGCTTAACTAAGTTTTAAAAACTACCTGGGATGGATCTGATATAGGGCATGTTTACATTAGAGAGAGATTTTTCCTGAAACAGCTGGTCAGGGGTACAGAATTCACTTTCTTACAGGCTAAAGTGGTTGATCCTCTGCCTGGGTGCCTGCAGTGGGAGGCAGTTCCTGTTCCCTGCATCCTCATAACCTCCCTGTGCAGGGCACATGGGCCACTGGCAGGTAGGAGTGATTAGATGGAGCAGGCATGTGTTTCTCAGGAGCTGTTTTTAGCACCCCAAGTACAATTTCCAGGAAGATGCAGGCTAAGTAGGTGGCAAACAGGACTCAGCTAGTAAACAATGTTTAGTGTGAAGTGGAGCTGCAGCACGCTGGGTACAGCACGCTGATCCCTAAAGGAATTTCATACCCTAGACCAAAGCCAGGGCATTGGAGAGCAGCAAACAGCTTTGGGGTGGTGAGTGGCAAACCCTGGTCACGGGCTGCTGGTTTAGCATTCCCAGCTAATGCACTCCCAGCCCACAGCCTGTGTTTCACTATTAATTTCAGGAATAAAACACCCCCAAATTCAGACCCCTGTATTCACCTTGTTGCTACCGAGAGGTTAATTAATGCTATGGTGCTTTCCCGTGCCTCCACCACTCTGCCTATTACAAGTCCTTGGCAATAGGAGAGACGTATCTATTACTTAGTCATGAGGTATCCAGACCAACTTGCTTTTGAAACCAGAGCCCCTGTACCCCAGGCATCCTGTATTTCTGATTTGCATATGGAAAAGGCAGTTAAAAAGCTGATGCCCCCATATTGCTTGCGAGTCAAGTAGCAAAAGTAAATGATTTATCAAGCAAAGGTTACAACACCTGTGCCTTTTTGTCAACATATACAGGGGATGCCAAGTCAAGTGTTGCTTCTAATAGCTCAAACAGAAATTTAGATTAGAATAACCCCCCAGACAGGACAATTGTCCAGTGAGTGGAGTGGCAGAGTGATGGATGGTGTAAGCAGCGGATGGAAAACCAAACCAACAGAAAAGTTTGGGAACTGCTAAAACCAGACAAAGACAACAGCACTTTGGGGGCTTTTGTTACCCAATCAGAACTACCGACTTAAAGCAGTGTATTTCCTGATCTCTTCTGTCATGGGGTGGCTGTCCTGTTACAACCTTTGTTGACACAGGAAGATGGCTTTTTTATAAATACTATATAAATGCTATAAAAGTCCTTCAAGAGATTATAGTTGACACAACGTGACATGAATCAGAATGCACTGCTAATGGAAATGTCTGCTGATAATTTTTCTAATACTGATTAAGAAAGGCATGCACTAGGTTTGGTTATTTAGAAACAGCTCAGGACAGAATGATCCTTGCTCCATCCCAGCCATGCTGTTGTACATTTGCCTGATATTTTATTCCAGTGTTCTGTGAATGACCATCTATGGGAACTGTGACTTCTGCTGTGGAACTGCCACATCTCTGTGCACAGACTCACTTCTGCAGCATTTAAAGACTAAGGATGATGATGATGTGTAACTAGTGCCTGTAGTCCACTGTTCCACCAGTTGCAAGACAACATCAGAGCCACCAAAAAGCTGACCAAAATATTTTCCTACGGGTTGTAGCTGGACCATAATTTTTAAAAAGCAGATGTTCAGGTACAGCCTTCATTTTTATTTTATTATTCCAGCAGTAAAGAGTTGCTTAACCTTATATTTAAGCTTGACTTCCAGAAGCTCAGAGTGTTCCCTGCTTCCTCTTGTCTCTTGTGTTCCTGGCAGTTAGTGGTCCTCAGGACCTGTATCTTATCTCTGAATGTATTATAAAGATCCTGATGGAAAGGAGCCACCCCAGCTGCTTTTAATAACACAGTCCTATGTGTTCTTACATTTTCGTTTTGAAAATGTCCTAAGTGGTCGTTCTATACACTAATGCCCTGCAAAACGAGAACAAAAGCCTGTCTTTGTTTAGAGGAATGCTATGTAAATCCCAAATCATTGCAGTTAGCACTTTTACCTCACTTCTCTGACTCCAAGCACAGTCAACTTCAGAGTTCTTTCATGAATAAGTAGTGAGTTTGCTGATAAATTATATATTTAGTATCAAGTGGGCTGTGGTGGTGTAATGATGTATAGAAGCAGGGAGATGCAGCTGGAGTCAGAGACTGGAAGTCAGTCTCCTTGCCCACTGCAGCATGTTAGACTTTAATTGAAAGCTGTGCTTGAGTATTGTTTTTCACTGTACAGCATTGTTATTCACTACACTGCATTACAGAGGAGCACTTAAAGTAACGCTAGAGCACTTTAAAATGATTTAAGTCATAAATAAGGAGGATAAAAGTTTACAGTCAACAAACTTATCTGGGAAACTTAGGCTGCAGGATGCAAGTAAGTTTTAAATATTTCTGGAGACTTAATACTGTTGTGTCTTACTACATAATCAATTTACCAACTAGGAGTTTTTCAAGTCTTCTGGAAAAGGTAAGTAGCATTCTCCAAAGGGTTTCAGGTTTCCTGAGCTATGAAGGAAAAGACTAAATGCTTAAGGACTTTAGCAGTACACCTTAACATTCCCGTTTGCCAATTTCAACGCATTTCTGTGTATTCTAGTTGTTTCCAAAACAACTGGAGAAAGATGATTTAAATGTGAAGGTTCATGAAAACTTGTCACAAACATGAGCCCAAGAAAGCACAAGGCTGGAAAAGTGGGGTGCAGGCTGAGTTTTGTTAAGGCATGAAAAAAACCCCCAGAATCTAATGGGTTAAAGCCCTCTCTGCATTGCTGCTGTACTTTCTGTGACCCTATTTAATGCAGAGAAGGTTTGAGATTCGATATAGTTTAACCTGTGCTGTGCACAGAGCTATAAACTAAAGCCCCTAACAAATTGTACAAAAAGAGCAGACAGCAAAAAACCACGCTGTGCTCACAGGCAGCTGGCTGCAGCCCTGTAAACTGAAAATCTTTGGGAATGAGTGACCTGTGTTTCAGTGACAGTGGAGGTGCTGAAGCCATCACAACGAGGAGTCTGTCTTCATGCATCTACTGTGGCATGTGACAGCCATTAATCGTTACACTAATTATTCAGAAGCCTATAAACCATTTGAAAGAACTAACAAGAGCCAAGGGTAGGATTGCCCAGTTTGCTAGTTATTTGAATTACTACTTTTTAGTCACTGCAACCAGCTCAAAACAAAATCACAAATATTTTGTGCAGCTGACCTTTAAAAGAATTGCAACGTAGTCAAGCAATCACTTCAAACCATAAACTACAGTTGTCCTAAAGCACTAACTCCACTCACTTTTTTATACCTTCCCCCCCATGATAACGTGATATTAAGCCCAGACTTAATTTTTTCAACATCTGGCTCAAATTAGCTGCTAACAAAACTGCCAACAACTATTTTCTTAATCGACCCTGGGAATTCGATACAGCTTGGAAAAAGCACATTTAAATCTCGTCCTTCTCCTAAAGAAACACAAATGTTTACTTGAGCTTCTGATTTGACCATAGCAGGACCATGAATTCAGCTAACCCAGCTTTACAGTCCTGCCTCAACTGGACTTTTTTCTCTTTGTGTAAGGAAACAGATGTGCTCGCAATTACAAAATCTCCTGCTCGCTCAAAGCCCACCATGCAAATGGCCAACCAGGAATTTGAGCATTTTTTAACGTGGAAGTCACTGGAGCAGTCAGTCTCCCATTGTGTCTGGTGGGGAACTATGGGGTGCTGTTACCTGATGGGTCTATCTGGGCTCCTTTTGCATATCACAGACTGGTTTGAGTTGGAAGGGACCTTAAATATCATCTTGTTTCATGGGCAGGGATACCTTGCACTACCCCAGGTTGCTCCAAGCCCCATCCAGCCTGGCCTTGGACACTCCCAGGGATCCAGGGGCAGCCACAGCTTCTCTGGGCACTCTGTGCCAGGGCCTCACCAGCCTCACAGGGAAGGATTTCTCCCTACCATCTAAACTACACACAATTAAATGCAGTGCCTGGGGAGCAGGTTGGAGCCAAAGCCTTTGAAACCCCAATCCTAGAGCAAACAAATGCACGCCGAGAGCCAACACCTCAGAAAGCGAGAGAGATCCTTCCAGTCACGAAAGCAGCGTTATTACCACACAAGCCCAATAAAAAAAGAAAAAAGAAAAAAAAAAAGAAAAAAGAAAAAAACACAACAGACAAACAAACTGCAAGTGACATTTCACTGTAGTTACTGAGACCATGTGGGTGAAGTGACAGCAGCAGTGCAGCTGCTCCGCGGGGAACACGTTAGAGGACACTGGAGGAGGAGAAGAAGAGGCTGTGCAGGCAAACAGAGAAGTCGAAAGCGGCCCACCTGAGTCTGTTGAGGGATATTTACAAAGCTTGGATCCCGTGGTCCAACACTGACGAATCGGTTTGCGGGGGAGGTGCTGGGTGTCGAGTAGGCTGTGAAGGGAAGGGACACATGCGTTGAGGAAGCGGCACTAGATTGCACACGAACAACACCAAAACACACTGTCTCAGAGCCACCTAAGCAGATGTTTAACATAGAAATGCGCGAACGTTTTAGAGAGCGAGAGTTTGGTTTGAGACGCTGGAAAGGTTTGGGCTTCTTGGTGGGGGTGTCAACACATAGGGGACTGTGCTGCTGGAGAAGGGACAGCCACAACGTGGGCTCAGCTCTCCAGCCTCAAGGAGAACCTTTTCCATGATGGGCTGGCGCAGGAGATTTCTGCACGTCCTGACTGTTTTCATTTGAATGTCTGGTATCTCTATTTTTAACAGTTTTTGTACAGCAATGAAATAACCAAAGTGCTCATTAACAGAATCAGACCCTTTATTTCATGCTAATCCAGCATTCTCTCTGGCTATAAAGTTTTGGTTTTCATACTGCTGTGGTCTGCACTCTCTAAAATGTTCACTTGATGTGTTTGACAAACTAGGAAGATCCTTTCGGTAAAAAATTAATGGGTTGCAGTTTCACTGGGGTGGTAAGTGCAATCAGTCTGAAGGCTGAAGCTGCCTTTAAAAACTGGAGTGGCTCCCATAAATGTAAAGCTATTAAATGCAATGCAAGCCAAGAACCCAGATTACTTCCAAACTTGAAGTACTTTAATGATTTTATTGTTGCATTATATTCTCCACTGCAACTGTCCACAATGCCACGTACTTCCACATCCAAAAGCTTTCAATGCATTTTTAGTCTTCCTCTCATTTGAAAACCCTCATACAATCTTCTCCCTTCCTCACTTTTTTGCATGTTTACATCTAAATTCAAACAACTAAATAGAGGCCTTAATACAAAGAGGGCTCCTGTCTATTTTGAATATATTTATGGGAATGCATTCTGCTGAATAAAATCCCCAGACAACCTAACTATCCAATGAAGAGACTAAAAACAATGGTAAAAGGAAAGTTAGTTGCCAAATTCCAGTCAGGCTAAATATAACGTTGAGGCCTCAACGTTACAGAAAAGTAAAGCAAGTTACGAGTCGGAGAAGACACTGAGTTGGCTGCAAGGAGGGAAACCTGTGATGTCTTTCTGAAGGCAGATGTTTGGTGAAGAACACAGAGGAGCCTTTGGTTTAAAACCATGCTGAATCAGACCAATGCTCCATCTTAGCCATCATCACCTCTTTTAGAAGCCAGAAGCAGATGCAAACAAAACAGGTCACACATTTACCTTCTCCCATTCCTTCCCACCTTTGGTTATTTCCAGCTCAGGGACTTCCTGTATTTAAGGAGGGATTTCTCACTGATGAATGCCCAATCTGCACTTGGACTCATGTGGATGTTCTGCATCCCATGAAGCCTTTGGATGAGGGGTTCCCAAGTCTAGGAGTATGCAGAACCACATCCCTCCCTTCCCTCTCTGCCCAAGTCTCACAAATGTCTTGTGATGCCTCTTAGTTCTTCCAGTTTCATCAGAAAAACTTCCCTTTCTCAAGATTCCCTGAAATCACCCAGGAACTGCATATCTTCATTTCCTACTATATGAGGAAAGTGTAAAATATATAAGGCACTCCTTGATTCTAAGAAGGAATTTTTCCCTCTTGTTTCTGGTGAGGTGAGATTTTCTCTCCAAGAAGCTAACACTTGCAAAAATCATGCAAGGAACACTTCTCCTTCACAAAGTCTTAAAGGAATTTTTACATTCACTAATTCATCTTCCTGAGATAGTTTTGCAAATTGTGGTGCAGCTTGAATATTATGAACAGGTACACTGGGTGTTCTTCCTTCCTGCAAATCAGGGAAGAAACTAACTGAGTAGATCTGGTGAGATGTTTTCCTCTCCTTTTTACCATGTTAATTTGGTTAATAATTCAAAGAAGCCACACATTTGCAAAGGGTATTTCCCTGTTGCTAGTGCCATGTATTAATTTTCTTCTGTGCTGTTCTTTGTGGAGGTATTTTTTTTTAAACTAACTAATGAACTAATGTTGTGCAAGACTAAGAATTCCTTCTGCAGTGGGGAAAATTAACTTAGAGCTCAAAAATCAAACATCTGTTGTTTGGTTCTCCTGGTCTACTTTTAAGGAAGCAGATTGAGTGGAGAGGCCATTTAATCCCTTGGAGCAGGTAAGTTCCACCCAGAAGGGAAGGAACTCAAGATCTTGTTTACAGTTCCCTGTTGGCAGATACTTTTGCTGTGATATTTGGTAGAAAATCAAAGGGGAGCCAGCAGAATGCTGACTTAAATGGCTTCTCTGTTCAAACAAAAATCCAAAAGCATTTGAAAAGTGTGCAATATGCACAAAAGCCCCCTCAAAGCTCGCTGGGTGAGTTGCTATGTACACCTTCCTTCCGTTCCAAACGATGTTTAACTTGCTTTCTCAAAATACTTGGATGTCAGCTCGGTATTTCCTTCAAGTCATATAACTGCACTGCTGGAGCCAAGTGGGGAAGAGCACCAAAACGACAAATATGCAGAGGATTTACACTGGACTCTCCCAAGGTGCTGTTCCCTCTTTGCTGTAAAATGTCCCAGGATGTTTGTGGATTGTAAGGGGCCATTTGGGCTCGGAATATTAAGCTGACATGGAATACACATTCCCCTGTTAGGGGGAAATTTGTTTCAGGAAAGGGAGGAGTACTGAGTGTTGCTTAGACTTTGCTCCAAAATTAGGATGGGGCAAACTGTCTCACTGGTTGAAGTTGGGTCACATTATATTATAGCACAAATATAAACTAAGCCCATTCTGGAGTCTTCAAACTCCAGTTTGGGAAAATACAAAGCATAGAAAGGGACAAGCAACACGAGCCAGGTCTCTTAGGCAGATCTTCTCCAGATCTTATCAGCTTTGCTCCATGGGAATTGCACAGACCTACACTAGTTTACATCAGATGATAGTTGTCCCATTGGGCATGAATAGAAACAGCTTCCTGCCCAGCCTGCTCTTTCTGCTACTGGAATTCACTAAAGATTGTCTGCAACATCATAGCCCACAGCCAAGGAAATGAATGTGATGCCACAAATTTGCTATGATGCTTCACTTCAGGAACAAGCAAAACAGGAGCTGGCAGAGAAAGAACATTTGCTCACACAGACAGCTTTGATATTTAGCCAAAATGGCAAGAAATTGTATGAAAGACAAGACAAACAAACAGTTTTGGGGATGTTGTGTGTTTTTAAAGTTGCCTGCAGTAGGGAAATGTTACTTTTAAATATACTTTCCCAAAATAATTGCTATTAAGAGCAGGAGAGTGTAATTTATCATGGCTCTGAATTAAAAGGATAAACTTCTGATTGGTAAAGATGATTTGGGTGAGTGATGACCTAATGTACCACTAGGTCTCACTTTTACAGACCAACATGACAGGTACATGTGTTTGATATGAAGAGTTGTCCTGTTTCTCAAGCTGTAGCAAGAGGATTAACTGCAGGAATGTTGGTGCAGCAGAACAATTCCTACTGCAGAGCATTCTGCAGCTGAGTATCTGAGAGGGAACTGCAAATTTCTGCAAATTATTGATACAGTCAACCCTCTTTTTTATGGATGGGGAAAGGAGCAAACAGAAAGCTCAAACTCGCCCAGAAGGTGCTCAGTCAATGCATAGCAGAGGAAGGGAGGGAAAGCCAATCTGATTGCAGGATTATGGAATTATTTTAGGTTGGAAAAGACCTTTAAGATCGTTGAGTCCAACCCCTACCCCAGCACTGCCAAGGCCACCACTGACCCACATCTCCAAGCACCACATCCACATGGCTTTGAAATCCCTCCAGAGATGGGGACTCCAGCACTGCACCTGTCTCAATGCTTGACCACTCTTTCTGTGAAGAAATTTTTCCCAATATCCAACCTAAACTTCCCCTGTGCAATTTGAGGCTGTTCCCTCTCCTCCTGTCCCTGTTCCCTGGAGCACAGCCTGACCCCCTGGCTGTCCCCTCCTGTCAGCAGTTGTGCAGAGCCACAAGGTCCCCCTGAGCTTCCTCTACTCCAGGCTGAGCTCCTTTCCCAGCTCCCTCAGCCCCTCCTGGTGCTCCAGACCCTTCCCAGCTCAATTCCCTTCCCTGGACACACTCCAGCACTTCAGTGTCTTTCCACTGGATTTGAGGTGACAGGGGACAGTCACTGCCTTGGTCCTTTGGCCACCCCAGTGCTGATCCAAGCCAGGTGCCATTGTGCCTTCTTGGCCACCTGGGCACACCATGTCCAGCTGCTGCTGACCAGCACCCTCAAGTCCTTTTCCAGCTTTCCAGCCACTCTGTGCCAAGTCTGGAGCACTGCAGGGAGTTGTTGTGACCCAAGGGCAGGACTGGGCACTTGGCTTTATGAATCCTTACTACAGCCACAAGATCATTCTCATCCTGACACAAATGCCATTAAACAAGAAAACTCCTTTGTTCAAAGGGACATTAACCAGTAACGAGTTCATTAAAGTTAAGACTTGTGAATCTCATAAAATAACATTTTACTTAAAAAAGATGTTTAAAAGTCAGCGTGGACAGAATGGCAGTATCTTAGACTCTCCTTTGGAATGATTCAATTATGACAGTGATAAAGCCCAACTGGAATGTAGTAGAGGTGGTGTTTGCTTTGGGCAGTGGGATATTAAACCCCAAAAGTGCCAAGTTCAAGAAAATATTGTGATGTGCTTGTTATTGGTTACCAACCAAAGAAAATCGAGAAGAGATCTGAGATAAGATAAAGTTGGGACTGCTTCTGATATCAAAGATGAGTTCTACTGAAAAAGCTTTTTGTGGAGGAAAAATGAACCTCCCCAAACCTCGTGAATCCCATCTCCATTGTGTCATCTGACTGAGGAAAATGCTGGTTTTCCAAAGGGATAGGATTCACAGCTGAAATTGTCAGCTCCCAGAGCATGCCTGGCCACCCAGTAGCAGCAAATCCCCAGTGTGCATCTCCAGGGGCTCTTCCTTCCTTGGACAGCACTAATGTTCATGTTTTGGTTAATGTCACAGCTGGAGAGTTTCACTATTGCTCTGAGAATCATTAACCACCTTGTTGTGATTTTTAGCTCTGGTTCCCAGGAGGCCATGCTGTATTGAACAGCTGCTCCTGGCTCCTGCACCCCTCAGGAGGGCCATATTCCAATTTTTGGTTGGGCCGTGACTGCATTTTGTTTCTGCTGAGGGCTTTCTGCTAGACCAAAAAAGGGAAGGAGAATGGAGCAAATGCCAATCCCTTTCACTCCATTTCCTTGGGAGAGGGGGGGTTCATTCTCTTCCACACGGCTAAGGAGAGAGTCTGGCCAAAATTTCACATCTCTCCTGCCTTTGTTGCAGAAGTGACTTTCCAATATCCTCAAGCTCTGCAGGGCAGTCAGCCATAGCCCGGTGACACTCCCAGAACCGGTGCGCTCCAGCAGCTCGTAACCATGGAAAACACCTTTTTGTGAGGCTTTTATGGAACTCTGGTGAATCTGCGCTTGCTGTTTGAAGGCTAATATTTAGTTAAGGAAAAAAATAAACACGGAGGGAAATGGAGGGTTGGTCCTGATTGACACACTGAATGGAGCCCAGTGGGTCCTCCTGGCAAACCCTCGCTGCGACGCCTGAAACTTCAGTTTGCTTTGCTCTTTATGTGGCCAATGCTTCCACTGGCTTTGGTTTGTATGTCATATTTATTCTTAGAAAATATTTCCTATAATCTACTTTTCTGTAAAATTTGTCCTTAAATTAAATTATATGCTTCTTTACAACTCGAGTCACTGCTATTCAAACCCCTCACCACAAGGAAGATGCGTGCCTGAATATGTACAGAACTATATGTTTAGACATCAGCGTGGCTAATTAACAAACAGTAATTATTTTCCTAATCTTTTGTTTAAATACCATTAACTGGCTGCTCTTGAGAAAACCTCCATTCCCAACTAGTGTGGCAGCTGTCTGCTAAGCACAGAGCCCAGTGACCAAGCCAACACCGATGGGTGTCCTGCTCCCTTCCGAAGAGAAATGCCCATTTTTCTGCCAGCTGAGCATCCAGCTGAACACACTCTGAGCTTGTTCACACAACCACAATATCATAAAAATTAAGTATTAAGATTACTGCTCGAATGTTGTTGGGATTTTTTTTCAACACCAGACACTGCCAGTAAACTGAGTCACAACTGTAATGACAAGAACACGCTGACCTAGTTTTGTTTTTCCCGGTTCTGAAGACAAGGAAATAGTAAGGCATTGCTGACTGTGTTCAGTGATAATTATGACTAAACATTAACCTTTTAGATCCCACCACTGAATCTTATTGATAGGACTCAAAAGTTGGTATCTCCCCTCAGAAAGTGTCAGAACTTCCTGATAGCACCAAGTGTTGGTCTAAGGTCAGGAAGAGGAGCAGAGGGGAGGGAATGAATCAACTTCTTCACTCAACAAAAATCTGCTGATCAATTCGAGAAGTCCTGATTCTAGAAGATCGTGTTCACAATCTTACCAGACTGTCTCATACTAAAACCCATTTCAATTTCCAAGCGAGCCAGAGCATCTTGCTGAGTTTGCAGTTGATGCACTGTCGTGTAGCAGAAGGCAATGAAAACCTCTGAGAACTACCAGATTTTAAAAATGCCCCCTGGAACCTGTGCAAGTCTCCTGAACAGTATATAAAGCTTTAAAAACGTAGGCTTCACTTGGTCTGAAGAGTGAGTACCTCTTTGCACATCAAGCAGTGGCTGCATATAGCATTTAAATAATAAGCTTGAAAAGCACACAAAGGGATTTGCTCTTTCGATTAGATTGATTTTTGTTTGTGGATGTTATTTGGACTCCCTTCACTGTGGAACAAGTCCCCTACAGTTGCCATTAAAGCACTGAAAGCTTCCCTTTTGTTTTTAAATGTCAGTTTGAGCATAGCTTCATTAAATCATTTCACAATTAACTCCCTGAACATCCAGACTTTTTTTTTTTTAAAGCATCAGACACAGCTGAATTGCATTTGTTTCCCAGAAGAGTGACTCCAAAGTGGTATCCCCAAGTGTGTATCCAGGAATTCGTATATTTGACTTGTGGCTACACAAAATGCGTATGGGAGCTGTGAGGGTGGTGGGAGAGGATTAGAGCTTTCTCCCTGGCCCCAAGAAATACCAAAACTTCTTGCCTAAAATGCAAGGCATATGGGAAAGATGTCTGGGTTAATCTAGGAAGATTTATTCCCAGAAGAACGATAACTGAAGGAAACTGGAAAAGGGTTGTTAGTGTGCGTAAGCAGTGATGTTTTCAAGGAGATTGCCTGACTTCCATGTGGGATCCATCCTCTAAACCCTGACTGGAGATACCAACTCATCCCAGAACCATGGAATGGCTGGGGTTGGAAGGGACCTTAAAGATCACCCAGTTCCAATCCCCCTGTCATGGGCAGGGACACCTTCCACTGGATCAGGTTGCTCAGAGCCCCATCCAGCCTGGCCCTGAGCACTTCCAGGGATGGGATTTCAACTTCAGTCCTCATGGCAGCAAACAAGATCCCCAAAGTTCCGAGCTCTGTGTCACAGCTGAGCCACCAGCCTCGGCTTCCCTCACACGTGGTTCTGTGAAATGCCAACCGAGTCAAAAATAAAACTGCAACCTTAAGCTAAGGCTTTCCCTGCTAACACAGAAGCAGCTCAGAGTTTTGTCCACCACGGAGAGCAGAGAGCTCTCCCTCTTCCCAGGATGAGTCCAATCCTCATCCCTGCACAGCCCTTGGCTCCCGCTGCGTCTATACTTACTTGGAGAAGTGGGAGAGGTGGCCCCTCCTTCTGTTGATGTGGTTGGAGGTTTTGTGTCTGGCACTGGCAGAGGCACAGGCCTAGCCATTGGTGGCGGAGGTGGTGGTGGCAACATTGGGGTAGGAAGGAATGGATTGTGCACCTTGCCTTGGCTGCTACCATTGGGCTGCCGAAAAACAAGCAAACAGACAAAAATTATACTAAAAATCAGCTATTAGGAACCTCCAGTAATAACAATCTAGTTGAAAACTATGTGCAATACATTTACAATTATTTGAGAGGTGGCTAGGAAAGTGCTGGCTCAGATTCTCCATGGACTTCAAGGAGCTTTGTCTCAAACTCTGTGAACCTTGTGAAACTATGGAAATACTGGCTTTTAAACACTTGTCCTATTAGCAGCTTGTCTGAACTGTCCTGGATTAAATTCTACCCCTCTTTACATTTCCTGCAGCACTAACCCATGCTCAGTGAGAGGTGCAGCAGTATTTTTGACCCCTAAAAGCCTCCAGTTCTGTGCCTCTGCTACACCCTCAGGATATCAGTGCCTAGGACTTGAGTGTAAATTTCTTAAAGATACTGCTCATTAAGAGAAAAAACAAGCGTTTCTGGTGGTCTTAAAAATCATGCTGATATCTTATTACAGGAAAATGAATGAGGGTGTATTAAAATAACTGCTCTCCCACATCCCTTTCGAGTTAGCAATGGTGTAGCTCTTGGTTTAGCTGCCATTAGGATCGTATGGAGAAAGGACTGAAGTTAGAACAGCTTCATTTTACACACTGGGAGAAAAAAACATCCTCCTTTCAGTCTGGGATGTGGTCAGTCCCAGGCTGAAGGGGATCAGCTATACGAGTGTGGTCTTTCAATTAATCACCAGAAAAATGTGTCCACGAGTAAAAGTGTTTTCGAGTATCACAAAAAACCAGGAATCAGGCTTAGAAAAACATGCCAAGCCTCCCCCCAGCTTATTAAGTTTACATTTTAAATGTAACCCAGCCTGGACACTTGAAAACCGTACAGATAGATGCCAAATACCATTATAAAGAGAAAGTAGGACAGGCTGTGAATCAGGTGTTCCATTTTAGTGACAAAAATGATGAGATCATTTTCGACAGCACTCTACAAATTGATCTCAATGCAGTTCTCCTGGCACTGAACATTGGCTTTTCCATTGATGATAAAAGCTCAGCTTTAAACACAGATCCATATTCTAAGTACTGCTAAAGAAAATAATATTTTAATTCCTGTTAGGGTTTCCATTAGCCTGAATTGCTGGGGACAAAATCCTCA
Source organism: Entomyzon cyanotis (assembly GCA_024500445.1). Classification (NCBI taxonomy): domain Eukaryota; kingdom Metazoa; phylum Chordata; class Aves; order Passeriformes; family Meliphagidae; genus Entomyzon; species Entomyzon cyanotis. Next base: position 2,623,520 of record JAKEPQ010001020.1, read on the forward strand.
TCCTGGCAAAATACTTGGGACTTTATTTTCATTTCACCTGCTCTGGCACTGACAAAAGGCCTTAAAGTCGTGGAGGTGCAAATCACACTTGTGCCAGAGCAAAAACGATTCAGGGCATAAATAAGACTCAAGTTCATCTGCATTTAACTTAACAGCACTCCCACAGACTTCAAAGACTGCAGTTACCAGTGTTTGCAGCAAGAAGCAATCCTTCAGGGATATTTATTTTTCCAACATCCAGCACCTTTAATAAACTAATATATTAGTGACATCTCTCAAACACTATCTTGTCTCCCAATTAGGTCCCTTTCCTGCCAAGCAGACCCCCGCTGCCTGTTCATTGTGAGTGTGCTAACAGTTCATAATGCTGAATGGTTTGGGATAAATTAAGCAAATGAATACTCAAGGAAAAAGAAAAGCACTGTATTGATTTGTTGTCTAGACATAAATGTATCTGCTAACATATTGCAGACATTATTCAAAGCCAGGACTGGCTGGAATAAGTAGAGTCAGTTTTTCTGCTGGGGAAAGGAAAACACTGAGAACAATACAGCTTATTAAATAAGTGTAATAAATTAGATGCTAATAATTAAACTAATTCTCATTAACACTTTCAGCCGTGTGTATGTCAGGAGAGTAGCAGTAATTTTGCCAGTTATTACTTCATTGGCTGGAAAAAGTTACATGCATTACATTTCATGAAATATTCAGAGCATTATTTTAGATTTGATTTACATAAAATTTATAAATTCTCTCTTCAACCAAAATGCTATTTCAATAATAGCAAGATGATTCACTTTATTTGATTAAAAAAAATGAAAATGGTTATTTGAAGCTTTGGAACTCTGCTTAATTTTTCATAGAGATAAGGGGAAAAGATAACTGCTTACAGAAATAACAAACCATAATAAACTGTACTTTTAACATCTTGAGTTCAAGTACTGGTCAACTTGATCTAAAGTGCTATAAGGCAGTATTTTTTTTTTTTTTAATGAACTCAGCTGATTTGAAACATCTGTTTCTCACCCTCCCTTTTCCTGCTCCTTCCCCCCCATTATCCCCTGAACTTCAAAAATAATTAATAAAAATTATTCTGCCTTCGTATTTTGTTAACCTTGGTTCCACAAGGGTTACAACACATGCAGCAAAGTCGTTTGTGGAGAAACCCAGCAGGTCACTGCAGCACCAACTCCTCTGACAGTTTAAGCTCCTTTCACCACAATGTGGTCGAGCGGTTTTTTGGGGGAGGTCTCGTTGTTTTTTAAAATACTTTCTCAGCACAGCATTATTATATATATATATATTTCTTTTTCCCTCTCCCTTCCAGCAACTATTCAAGGTGTTCTCCTGCAGGCGACATGCTGTTAAAACAACCCCATCCATAACCCCGTGGTTAATTTTTACATAGGACAAAAACACTTCTGAAGAAAGAAAAACGGCTTCCTTACATTTAGGAACCCCACCTGTCCAGCCTGCTGACCAGCGTCGGGGCAGACAAGTTGGACAAACTCTTTCAGAGTCTCCTGAGGATGATAGCGGATTGCTGGGTGTGAGAAGTATGGCCCAGGCTGTTGAATAATGGGTGATGTTGGAAAATGAAGAGTCGATGGTGTTGCATGTGGACTTGCTATAGGAAAGAAAACAAAGACGTTATATAGAGTTTTGCCTCTGGAAAATAAAACAGTTTAAATCTGTTGTTGTTTTAAGTATTTTTTGTTGTTGTTGTTTGTTCGTTTTTAAATGCATAGTATTGTTTATACACCAATTAATATATTAGACCACATTGTATCCTACACTCGCTTCATCTAGATCCTGGAAGCAAACAGAGCCAGACATTTTGAAGGATTTTCTGTGTTTTTAGTGGACACGTATAAAGGAATCAGCAGTCCTTTGTGAGAGTGAAAACTATTCATCACCTTAAAAGCAGCCCTCATCAATCAGGCAATAAAAAAATGTATTTGGGAGATTAGGGTTGATTTAACTGACATTTCATGTAACTTGGATTTGCACATACGAATCCATTTTATATTGTAGTATAAACGGTCGATAATTTAAAAATGGTCTAACACTTCTTGTTGTCGGGGATTTTTTTCCATCTCGCTTTAGGAACATTTATTTTAAGTAACGTGTTTTCGTTTAATGAACATGCACAAAGTGGCGAGATCGTTTGGAAAATTACATTTACATTTCTCCTGAATAACACTGGGCTCCAATCTTCAGCAAGCCCCCAGCTTGGGCTCAGGGATGAAGTTTAATTTGGGGAATTTATGGGCCAACAAGCCAGCTGGAAAATGTCCTCCAGAGGAGGTGCAGAGGTGTGATGTACACAAGCCCATTGGCAATGACCGATTTTACCCTCAGCTGATTTCAGCAGAACTACAACTGCTGCTCCAGAGCCTTTTGCTCTCCTACATTATGTGACACCTTTGCCCAATTCCTTGGCCTTCAAAATATTTTGGGTTGGACCCTTGTTACCCAACAGTTCTTTGTGTTGTGAGTTGTCACCACGAGGTAGCAACTGCTGCCACTTACAGTGCCATGAATTCTCCCCTCAAAAACGAGGATTCACTCTTCCTTCAGAATGACCAATTAATCTGGTTGCACACAAGCTCATCTGTAAATCTTTGTTTATTCCTCACCAAACATGGTTGCTCCCTTGGAATGTTATCCTAGGAATCTTTCAGGGGTGTCCATGTGCATAGATTGTGCTTGTGCACTGCATATGACCAGGGAGATAAAGGCTTTACAAGGAGGGAATATCCAACAGAAACTCAGGTGTTGGCTTTGAAATAACTTAAATATACAAGAAGGAAAAAAGAAAGCCTTTGGCACTTTTGGAAAAATTGGAGAGATGCAGGGAAGTTGACTAAAATCAAACACAAATGAGCAAACATTCATTTTGTGATGAATGTTATGAAAAACCTTCAGTTAAATAAAAGCTAAAACCGGCCTCTTACTCTTGTTCATTGCCAGTTTAATAATGACACCTTATTAATAATTTTTTTTCTTAAGCATTATTAAACCATTAGCAAACTCAAGAGCCTGAAGATGTGGATAAAACGTGAGCTCAGAGACAGCAGCAAGGAAACTACTGTATTTTATTGTAAACATTCATTAAGGGTTGGCTGGGCAGCTCTTCTATCCTCATCCTTTTTCACCACAAGATAGGAATTACTGCTCTGACACCACCAAAAAGAGCTGCAGTCGTGCCTGGGGTGCTGGTATGGGATGGATGTGAAATCCCTGTCCTTGCCATGAAAAGCTCCCCTCTATGCATGTTAACCCCATTCTGCTCCCCTTAATACTGTTGAAAATATTCCCAGTAGAAACACAAATGTGTGGTACTAAAGGGGAAAACACCACGGGAAGAAAGCATGGAGTTGAGGAGGTTTCACAAACCTTGTAAATTATTTCTTATTCACTTTTAAGACGAATAGTTTTGTTGTGAGCTTGCATCTTAAATCGCAGTGCATCTGAAAACTCCTCAGATAAAGAACCCAAATCTTCAAAGGAAGAAATGAAGGCTGTTTTCCTGTCCCCACACCCCTGGGAGAGGCTCTGACTTTGAAGTGGGGTATCAAAGGTGGAGATAATGGGGGATTCCCTTCCTTAAATGCAGGTGATCATCATGGAGCCAGTTATTAGAATGGACACAGAACTAAGCAGTGTCCAAGGAGCCACTCACCCCATCCCAAAATAATCCCCTGCCTTTGACTGGTGCTGCTCTGAGGTCAACCCCTCCATTCTACAGACACACCTTCAGTCAGGTGAATCCCACCCAGCCAGCAGTTTGATGACTACAAAGTATTTTTTATTAGCAGACAATATTTCTGTCTTCCTCCCTTTCTTCAGATCTCCTTTTGTGGTTCCCCCTTTCCTTGTGAGCCAGATGGAATATGAAGGATGAAGATAAAAGTGAGACATGGACATTTAGGTGGCAAACATCTAATTAAGTAAGAAATAAATTGGAGTTTCCAAAATACTAAAAAAATCCTTTTAGTATCAGCTCTTCTAATACTATTTTAAATTGTTATGGAACTGCTCTGTCCTTTGTACACATCTGGGAACAAACTCATTTCTATTCTTCTGCTGGGTGAAAAGGAGATTGAAATGCATTTCAAACAAGAAGGAATAGAGAATTGTATCCAGGGAACATGTGGGAATTCAAAGCTAGGCCTGAGACAACATTGTATTTAGCTTTTCCAAAGTATGGCTCTTCATTTAATAATTTGATTTGCTCTATGAAAGATGAAAGAAACATTCATTGGCACGTAAGGAGTGAGCCTTTCTCTGCTGCCTTGACCTCCTCAGCATGTCAGGGTAGAAAACAAAGTGGAAAGCATGTGTCAGTGATCTTCCCAAAGAGAGGGAGAAGGAAAATGAATGCAGAAATGATCAACAATAATTCAGCAAGGCAAAGTGCTGCAAGGAGAAAGTGGTTCCTCTTCGGAGTCCTGGCCAACTGCTCAGCTCATCTCCAAGGGTTTCCTGCTGATCTGGGGAGGACTGGGGGAGGCAAACAGGACCAAATTGGCATCAATCCTCGGTCTGGGCCATACACTGATGTGGAGAGGTCATTTTCTTCTGAGCATAAGAAGTAATGAGTGCAATAAGGATCTCCAAGGGTTTGTTTTTGCAGTCCCTGACTAGGAAATAGCAAATTTCTCAAGTGCCAAAAGAAAGAGCTCTTTGATAAGAGGAAAAAAACCCTACTATTAAACTGATCAACGTTACAAATGTGCCTGCCTGATACTAGAGAGAGGGAATTAAATGTTAAAGTCTAAAATCTGCTGGCCCAGACACAGACCATTACTCTGATAGCTGTGTTGTGGTCAGCAACTCTGGTGAGTGCAAAACTGGCCACTCCAACAAGTTCTGAGAGCAGAACACAACCGTGTTTCCAAATATAGGGACCCTCACAAGCATTTTTAATCAGTTGAAGCACGAGAGGTAATGAAGCAGGTCGTTATTTTCCCTGTTTGCTTCTAAAAAGGCCAAGAGCCCTTTCAGTCATGATTTTCAGACTTAATAAAAATGATGAAGTCTTTAACTCCCAAACCCACACCTACAGTGATGGAAATTACCCCATGTAAGGGAACAGGCTCTTATTACTTCTGATGGGATATTACAAGTCTCAATCAGCGATTGTAAATTCTTTGAGATCTTCAAATGGGAGATAAAATAGGTCTTTGTCTATTATTTATTTACTTATTGACTTATTATTTATGTATCCCTAAGCAGCTCCATCCTGCCAAACCATATTTCTCCTGGCGTCTTTCAGCCTGTGACATTTATATTTTATTATTGACCTCAGTAAATGACATAAAATATGACTTCTCCAACCTATGAAAAGATGTGTACTCAAGATCAGAACTTCATTTCTACCTGCTGTAGGTATGGAGGAGTTGGACTCCCTGGTGTTATGAGATCTGCTATTTTGCGTGGGGGTTGGAGGCAGGAGTTATCCTTCCATCTCAAGGCAAGCATAAATATTTCAAAGCACACATGATTCTAATTCCATTGAAGCTCGTCTGAAACATCCCAGACTTTTTATTGAAAATGAGATGATAATGTATGGTGGCCTGCAACAGATATACCAGTATTTTAAAACTACTGCTGTTGGGCCAAGTAATTATGCAGTACAGCTGTTGTGTGCTGCACTGGATTCCTCTGTGTTTTATGAGCTCGTGGTGCTGTGCAGCACAGAAGTCAGAGGATTTTTCAGAATGCTGAATTCAAACCTCTGGTTATGCAGGTCTGTCTTGCCTTTTCCCCTCTTGATTTGTGGTAGCCAGTAACAAAGTAAGTAAGCAATAAACTCAGCTGAGCCCATTGATTAGGTGAGCACTGCACATGGCCGAGGCTCTGAAGAAGAGCCAAAATTGAGAATTCTGTCCAAGCAAGAACAGATAATAAAGAATCAGTTAATTTGAAGCAGGTTATGGTTTTCTTCAGATATTCAGGATCCTGGAACAAAGGAGCAGTTCCCAATAAAGAGGCCTGGGATCCTTGCTCTCGGGGAGAACTCACTGATGTGGTGAAGGGACACCTACAGTGCTCAGACAGGATTTCCACCAGCACAGCCCAACATATGGGGGCACATATTGATCCATCCACCTTCCATCTCCTCTGCCAAAAAAAAGCCCTGCCAACCCCTTCAAGTCCACATGACTGGATGAGATTCCTTTCTTCCTGAAGTCGTTTGAAGTCTTGGAACGCGTCATTTGGTGTTGCTCAGGAAAAGGTGTTGTTGCGCTGGACTCCCTGCCTGTTCCAGGGGTAGTGTTGGGAATCAAAATCACTGTTCCTGCCCAGGCACAAGGGCTGTGGTCCATCAGCTGGATCAGGGCACAGTGCTCAGATACCTCCTCCACAGAGTGATAATTAAGTTTACTAATACTTCATTAAACATTGATCAGCCTTCCTAGAAATAGCAACATTAGAATCGTAATGAAAACGGGATCGTTTTTTTATCCGCTTGTTTTTGAGGCCATTATAATTGGCTTCATTACAATTAAGAAAGTATTTTTTGAAAAGTCATTTCCCTGGAAATGTTAGAGAACAGTTTGTTCTGCTAGAGACTTCCACGTCAGGCTTCTAAGTTGCTTTAACTCCCTGCGTGCTGCAAGCTTTCTCCTGCCATTCCAGCGATGCCAGTTCAAATTATGCGAGATGGATCCCACCCTTTGTACCCCAAAGGTACTTATTCTGAAAATTGACCATATTAGAGGACTAATTGGCTAAGCCACCATGCTGGCTGATGTGAAATGCTTTCAAACACCATGAAACAGCTGTGTTTATCGGAAATATGAAGAGTGACTTTTTAATAAGGAGATCTGGCGATAATCCAAATTTGTTGAAAGGAACTTACACTTCTGTGTATAATACAATACAAGAGGTAAAGAATGGAAGCCTAAAACAATAGCTTTAAGCCCACAGATTTTGGTGATGAAAGCAGTTACCCAAACAAGAAAAAAAAAATAATTAAGAAACTTGGGCTGGGATTTGCAGAGGTCCTGAGAGAATTCATTAACTGCTTTTGAATTTCAATGGGAGCTGCTTCCCTGTAACACTTTCAAAGGTTTCTGAAAGTCCCCATTTTCCTTACTGCCCATTAGGAACAGACTTCAGGGTGATAAATGTAGAGGAATTGCTTACTCAGGTTAGTGAGAGCCTGCCTCAAATACTGAGCTGCTGAGGGTAGGACTGACCAGTCCTAGGATGAGCCCTTGGAAGGGAATTCCCATCCCTGGAAAACTCAGGTACTTGTTAAATCCCATAATGGTGCAAAGGGGTTGTTTAGGAACATGTTTGTCAGGTCCAAGGATGAGCTGAATTCAAACTGATCCCATCTCCCATTCCCATTTGCAGCGGCAAGGCTGGGATATCATGGAGCTGGAGAAGAACAAATAGGCTTTACCCTCTCAGCATGGGTAAAATTTAGGTATCACTGATCCTCCCCCCCCACATTATGTACACAAACACTGATGAAAGATCCAAAATATAATATAAACAGCTGAGCAGTGCAAGAGATAGTGAAACACCCCAGCTAGGATGGATGGATGGAGGATCTGCTCCTGCCCATGAACATCAAAAAGCTGAGCTGAACTGCAGACTATCCATCTCTCAGCTCCACAAGTCAAGCACAGGTGGTCAGCTGAGCACTGCTGAAAAGAACAGAGCCACAGGATCTGCAGACCAGGGCTGCCTCTCAGCCCTTTGCTGCTGCCCTGAGTGCTAAAAGGCACCTGGACCCTTTGTTCAGGAACACTCTTTCTGTAAGGAATTCTGCAGTAGCAAGTGGGAGGCAGGAGGACATTTTGCCAAGGCCCACGGAGTTCCTAGCAAAGGGAAAATATGCTTAAGGCTGTGTTTGAGCTCAGGGTTTATTGGTGTACTCTGGGCTGCTGAGTAGTACAGGCTGCTTTGGAAAACCTGTGGAGTTGAACTGAGCACTGGTTCCAGATTCTGGCATGGGCAGGGGGCCAGTTAAGTTAGCTATTTCGAGCAGAATGTTTTAAAACATGTCAGAATTCTGCTGCCTTCGGGAGATCAGAATACTATAGAACTGATTACACCGGGACAGAAATAAAAATCATACCTACAGAAAGCATTCCTGCCTTCCAAGACTACAGCTAGAGGTCAAAAAGACCCTAATTTAACATATTTGAAGAATTCCTGCATCACATCAAATACTGTAAACTTCTGCATATCATTATTACTTTTAATACACATGATGCATTCTCATATATACTCATAGTAAGATAAAAACTACTGCTAGGAGAATATATCATGTCTTTCTCATAATGAAATGCAGTTGATAAGTTTACAATAGAAATGTAAATTCTCTTTAAAACTACAACCTTTATGTGCGTGATGATATAATTCTGCTTTGATACTAAAAAGGGCATGGTAATGGAATCTGTGACTTTGGAGTGATATATTGCTGTTAAGTTAATAGGACTCCACATTCCCATTTCTAATATCAGTGTTTTTCCTCCCTTTCATTCTGTAGATGGTAAGCTGATACTACATAAACATTGTTAAAGCTATAGTTCCACGCTACAGTAATTCACTTAACTTTAACATGATTTATGGTTCTGTCAATAGAGGAGGTTGAAAATCCAGAGCTCTGATGCTTAAACATGGGTTCCATATTTAAAGCAATAATGTGCTTTTTGTGTGTGTCTGAAGCTCGAAGAATTTAGCATAAAGCAGAGATAAAAATATTATAGTTCACTGTACTGTTTAAAGCATATAGTTCAACTCCACGGATACATCAAAGAGAGCAGAGGAACCAAATGCAGCGTCAGGAAAAGCATGGGCAAAATACTTTGTTCCTGCAGCACTTTATTTTTATATTATTTTTAAGGGATGCATGAAATCCTATTAGTATTTTTAACACTCCCCCTTTTTTTTCTTCATTCTTTTGCTCAGTTAGATCAGCTCCTTTTGTCAGGATGAGTTTAAATCTGGGTCCACTGTGTTAATCACCCCCCTTTCTTCTTTCTGGCACTTCCCCTCCAGGCATTTTGCCTCTTTAGGAGATTAAGCGACCAAGTCATCTTGTTGCTCTAACATGTCCTCACTGGAGCAACATATTAACACAACTCCACTGCGAAAGAGCCCTCTTTAGAAGTTTGCTGCAGGGATGACAAATTAACCCAGCATGGTGTCCCACACATCTATCTCAGTACAAATTATTAGTGTAATAGAGCTTTTAGTTATGCATTTATCTAGTAATTATTGAACGGTTATACAAAACGAAGCTGAGCAATCATGGCCCTTTATGAGGCGAGCTCGGTGGGTGGTCTTACAGTTAATTTAGGATAGGACTGTCTAAGCAGTTCACTCACACACAAATTAGCTGAACAGCCTGCTCCTTTAAATATTTCCTATGTCACAGGCTAACTCTTGACAATACAACAAAGGTGGAGTTTTAATTACACGGTTCCTGACTTTTGTTTAGCTGGAGCTTTAACCCTTTGCAGGCCTCCCTCAGTGCCCTCCCTGCCTGGGGTGAGGCAGTTTGGGGATGGTGTCATGGCTAAAGGCTGACCTTGAGGCCATCTGTTGGGAAACTGCTTTTCCTTCGGCACCAGCTTCTCCCAAGCGAGTGCAGAAAATCAAAATCTTCCCCTGCACAGTCAGCTGTCCTGACATTGTAAAGTGGATCATGTAAACCCATCTGATGGTCAGCATTGTGCTGCTTCTGGCCTCACCTCAGCTCCCTCGCCCTTGTGGGGTGACTGTCTCCTTTTGGCTCTCTGACATCACCACCCCTCGCTCCGAGGTGTTTGTGTCAAGTTGCACCACTTTGTTTTTGTCAAAATTCACAGGGAACTAGAAGGTTACACGACTGTGCCAGCTGACAGCATCGAGGAGCAGCCATGGAGCAGAACAGGACATCACAAAATGTCTTTTCACAATGTACACCAGGAACCATCACTTTGATTCCTGGCTGACAGGACAGCCAGCAGGCACCAGGACTTTGATGACCCAGAGGGGGATTTTGATAGAGAAGAACACAGTATCTTTCCAGATATGGGACACAGAGGTTTTGCCACTTTGGCATGAACAGAAAGTACTGTGCTGCAGCGTTTCCCTGGCAGGCTTCGTCCTGATAAAAGTCTAAATGGCAATGGTAATTATGGAGGAAATTAATATAATGGAAACCAGTCCACTAGTTGACTTTCATCCCTTCTTCTCACACACCCACTTCCTTGGGTTCTTGCCTTCATGTTGCATTTCTCGCTTCTTGTAATTGTGTTTCTCCTTCATTTATCTTCCTAACATACCATCTCATTGTTATTTTATTTTTTTCTTTCCTTGCCCTTTCTTCCTTGCTTTTTTGGCTCGCGGGATCCACACTGTCATATTCTGTGGGAATGCTTGAATGCTCTGCAGCACAGGCTGCTGTACATCCTGGCTTTACAAGATCGTGGTCAATTTAACGTTTCAGCCAGCTCCAGTTATAAAGTCACCAGAGTGTAAGTAGCAATACATGGAAGCCTAAAACCACTTATGTAAATACTGCTGTCACCCATAGTATTTAAATCCTTCACTGTCTGGTGAAGAGTTCAAGCGGTCTGGGAAGCTTTGTGAGGTGCCAGCAATCCATGATGGCTTTGCAATGCTGGAGTGCTGTGGTGAGCTATGCTGGCCACCAAATAATCTCATTTGCAGGTAACAAAAGTATGCTGAGTAGGAGAGAGATCTGGCTGCTTGAATTTTCAAGGCTTTGAAATAAATTCTAAAACTGATAGTGATGCTAAAGCCACCCTATAGGTGATCAATTTACCATCTGCCAGACACTGAATCCTAACCACGCTGGTCCAGAGAAGACATATGGTGCATTCATAGAGTCATGCCCAAAAAACTGCCATCATCAAGTGAGGCTCCATGAATCACTTTGCTAGCTTATCACCAAAGAAACTTGGATCTTGCCACCATCTGTTGGAAGTACTGAGGAGCCACTGAAGCATTGGCATCCCTGCGCCAGCACTCACTGCACATCTGGTCTGCTGGTCAGCCAGCTCGGATCCTCTCTCCTGGCTACTGCCCAGCTGGGCACTGCCAGCAGCACCAGTGCAGAGAGGAGAGAGTGCTCAGCCTTCCAGAGCACAGCACATCCAGGCAATTCCGTGAGAGATGAGGTTTTCCAAGGGGTTCATCGGGTGGAGCGCCTTGGAGCTAAGGAATCCTCTCAAGGATCTTACTCCTCCTCTGAGGAAGTTTTGTTTCCAAAATGGCTCATTGTGGGGATCACAGGGAAGGGCATTCAGTATCCTGGGATCCCCTGGCATCAGACAGGCAGTGTATTCCAAGGGATGTTTGGAAGCGTGTGAAAGATTCGGGAATATTCCCGAGAAGTTATAAATCACTGGTTGTCAATGACAACACCTGCCATGAATAGTCTGCAGCTTCTTCTCTGCTGTCTATTTTGATCAAGCTTTACAAATGCATCTCATACACACATCCAAGTGATAAACTTGCACATACGAGCATGAGAAGGAGATGGAACCTCCTTGTGCTCGTTGTGTTGGCTGAGGAGCTTACTCTGATGGTGACCTACTTACTCTCAACTCCCCTCTCTCTGAAATCTCTCTGCAGGCTGGAGATTTAATCCTGCTCTCTGTTTCCCAAAGACCCCTTGGAATGACCTGCCACTGACCATTTACATAATGCACCTTTGTCCGGGGGGAATTTATTTAACCTGTGTGTGCTGTACCATCATTTCTACAGAGGCACAACTTCCAGCAACTACTGGTGGATGTGAATCTCTCAATTATATCCTCTTATACGACAGCATTATACTCTTTATGTTGCCACTTCTGATACCTGAAAAGCTTCTCTCTTCTGCTTACTGTCCCTAAAGTACACTGGAGGCGATGGGATAAAGAACAAAGCTGGATTTGCAGAAAATAATCCATCTCAGTATGTTACCCTTTACTAACAGAATGATTGTTGTAGCAGGGAAATAAACACAGCCAGTGTGCTGTGGAAGAAGAATACTGAGGAGGAATGTCCAAAAAGAACAAAGAATGAAGTCTGGGACAAGATTTTTTTCAGGATGATGGCACTTAAAAAAACCATGGATGGATTCAGGGGGATTTTTTTTTCCTGAAAGTCTGTGAGACTTTGTTTGTGAACAAGCATAAAACAGAAGATGCTTCTAAATGATGCAGAAGAGCAGTTTTGGTTAACTTGTTAGGAACCATGATGATTAAAAACTGTGTTGCTTCTTTGTGGAGTTAGTAAAGAACATCTCCTTCCAAACAAACAAAATTTGGGACTGGAAGAATTTTATTTGCTCGTCTGGCTCCCGCTGAATGTTCTTCTCACGTAGCCAATGGAAATCCCTCAGTGCACAGAAAAAGTCTTGTGAAAACAGACTGTAGATGAGATTTAAACAAGGCCTCACCAGTGAGACATTTCCTCTCTCAACCACACAAGAATCCAAAGCACAGAGGGTCTAAACAGGGGCAGACAAAGGCAGTCAATGATCTTAAAAAATTAGTGTGAGGTAAAACACAGCTAAATAAAGAAAGGCCTATTAACTAATCAATCAACAACTGAAATCTAAAAGGCTGAACTTCTAAAAGACAGGAATTCAGAGTCAGCTGATGTGCACTGAATAGAATGTTAATGGAAGCTTCATATTATTCATACTTGTATCACCAATTATCAAGGCTTTTAAAAGAGGATATGTTTGCCAGACAGCTCAGATCCAAATTTCAAGGGAATTCTCTATAGAGCTTAGATGCCTAAATATCTTCTGAGGATCTAGGTGTATGTCTAAGGGTAATGAATAATTTTTATGGATTAACCACAACAAATCAAACTACAACAAGTAGATTTAACAAAGCACAAAACCCCATGAAGTGCAAGTCTGACCTTGCTTCAACTTTGTGCAACTCCACCATTCCTCACCACATCACCTGGACTGTGCAGACAAAGAGGCTCCTCCTGGTTTATGCTGCCCTCAGTAAAACCACACTGATGCCAAACAGACTTTTCAGAATAATTTCTAGGATGAATCGCTAATATGCCTTTTTATGCTTCACCATTCGACCAATTCCTTAATAATCTTCTCTAAATGAGACAAAATTTCATAGCAGAAAGAAACATGTCACAACCATTCATTCCTATTTTTATATCTTCCAAAGAGGTTTGTAAGAGGATTCATTCATTTGTGTCTCTTACTATGCCCAAGTGAGCTCCTTTTCAAATGTGAACTCAGTACTGCATTTAGTTTTCTAGGCTAAATGCAAATGCAGCTTCCTAACAAAAATGTATAAGCACATCCAGACCCAGAGGACATCTCTTTTACTTGGAAAGTCAGTCAGAAGAGTACTGGGAAGAAAACCAGCCAAAGTATTGCAGGAACCGACTTCAAAGGAGTCCCCTAACAAGGCACACTGACACCAACAGCACGAGAATAAATGACTGGCAGAAGGAAATCCACAGAGCTGGAAGACAGGCGTGGGTCAGAAGTGATGGATGGGTCCCTGTCTCGAGCAGTTGGACTGAGTCAACGTGATGAATGGCCACAAGCAGAAGACACTTCTCCGCAACACATCCTGTCCCTCTGCCCACCCTCTTCCAACAGAACCCCAGAAACCAGCGTTTCCACCTCGAGTGGTCACCAGGAGCTTTCCCAAGCAGCCCAGCCTGACAGAACCAGCCTCTAGACACCTAAAGCCTGGGTGGTGTGAAGGCTCTGAGCACAGCCCCTCGCTGGGCGGTCACAGGTGGCGATGGCTTTCCGAGGAGCGGCGCTGGCACGGACTCTGGGAGCCGTGGCCACCCCTCAATGCCTGGGGGCTCTTGGGAAAGGCCTCACCTCTGGGTCCTGTAATGACAGGTCGATGGTGCTGTGTGAAAGCCGTTCCAAGGGAGGAGGTCTGCGAAGGCGAGGGACTGCTGAAACCAGACTTCTCTGACTTCTTTAATGTAGTTGGCGATGGCATTCCTGGCAAGAATGATTGATAAGTGCAATTTAATAATGCTAGGTCATGGAACGACAGCCTATGCATTGTGAAAGGGGGTGCAGAAGCAGCTAGACACACTTAAAGGACAAATGAAACGCAACACAACAGCAAGCTGAAAGCTCACTTTTATTTGTGGGTTTGTTTTTTTTCAAGGCAGAAGCAGCCATGGTTTGCTCTGAGCCATGAGTACTAAAAGGCAGCCATATTTTTCTTATAAGTCTGAAATGTGGATAAGATGCAGCTTATTATTGCTACTGAAACCTACTCTGCTTTATTTTTAGAAATCTGTAATAGCTGGAGCATTTGGATTTTTACAGGTTTTTTATGAGTTCTGTCTTTCACTCCTTGGTTTAGTAGATTATTGCAAATGGATCTTTTAAATGTGCCGCACGACTCAAGGCACAACTAGAGAAGGGAGTTCTCTGAGTTCAAACTCTGCCTCTCCTTACTCTCTTGACTTCAAAGGTGTTTGGAAGTTATATGTTTATGTGGTTCCCTTTTGCTCTCAATTTTTTTTTTAAAGGGTGAATGGTATTTGTGTCTTGATATTAGAAGCCGCACTGGAATTATTTCAGAGTTTCAGAATTATTTCAGAGTTATAATGCCCTTGAACTGTATCAAAGGCTTCCAGTGAAAATCAGAGTAAAGTTCTCACTAGGTGAAACCTCTGCCATGGACAGGCAGAAATGGGGTTTTAATCTGACTGGTTTGGTATGCAGGGTCAGAATAATTTCTGCTGATGCCAATATCAAAGCTGTAGCATCAAAAAAATTAATGGCATTAATATATTGCAACAGGCTTTTAAAATCCAAGCCTTTTCTTTGTATGGTAGATGCTTGGATGTAAGAATTTTATAGTATGTAAATTAAAAATATGCATGTTTGTACTAGCTTATATTTTTGCAGTTCTAGATGCATCTGGATGTTCTGATTATCAGAAGGTATCCTGAAAACTCAAAATTTCCAATATATACAGCCCGTCAGGCATTCTGCATATCTGCAGGGATATAGCAAACAAAGGTTGAGATTTCAGGTGGAAAAGCAAAGTATCAGGTAATGTGCAAGTTGAACTTCCACTAGCAAAGTCATTCAATTTTATTTCCAACTCTGTATTTTATAGTATTTAATTGTTAAAAAGTAAAGAGAGAGGCCTGGACAAGATTACCTCTGGGCTATATTATTAACTTTATATTTAATAAGACTAGTTTTATAGTCCCTGGGATGTTGATTGCAATATGCAGGAGCCTTCTTGTACTTTATGCTCTGCACTGCTGGGTCTTAATGGTTTCAGTGAGGCTTTGCAGTTTATATTTCTGTAAGTTAAACAAAGTAAGGGAATGGTTTGAGTTCCAGCGTTGTACTTGCAGCTTTCTGCCTCAAAACTTATTTGCTACAGGGTTTGCTGTTGTGGTGGCTTTTTCCCCATAGCAGGAAAGGTTACAGACTTAACCTTTTAAAAATCAAAGTTTAGAACTGACTATGGTGCAAGAAAAATATTGGGTTGGTTTTTTGGGGTTTTTTTTTATATTGGTCTTACGGACTTTGGAGTAGGAACAAAAGCAAAGATTGGTTCAGTTTGGGGGGAAGAGAAAAAAGGAGATTCAATCAGGGTGTTTCAAGGAAATATTCCAATGCAGCCTGCTGAATTTCTGCTAGAATGGGATGTAACTTAGTTATGGAATGTCCACATTCAGGACAAGGACACTCCAAGGAATTAACAGTGCTGTTGACCCAGATTTCCCTGTGATGGAAGAACTGGGGATGGAAGCACCAAAGGAGTGTCACCCCAGCCCTAAGAGCAAAACATCATGGACAGTCCAAGCAGATTCCATGCACAGGGAAGGTCAGAGTGAAATTTGCCAGCATGGGAGCTGCTCCAAGGGCAAGGATCCAGGTGGGACATGTGTCCCCTGTGCCCTGGGCAGGTGACAGAGGTCAGGGAAGGAGGGACATCTCAACTCTGTGGCTCAGCAACTCCCTGCTTTCCCTGGCTACAAACCCTCTTCAGGGTTATGGGAAACATAATAAAGCTGAAAAAATGAAACAGCTTTTCTGCTGCCCCTGTGTTAAAAAAAACCCTGCAGGACACATCTCTAAACCTCAGCAGGGAGAAGGGGCAGAGGCAGTGCAATGTGGTTTAAAGCTGCAGCAAGTTGGTGTGATTGTGTCCAAACACTGGAACTCGAGGAGCTACAAAGGAGCTGCTGGATGACCTTGAGTGTGGCAGTGCTGAGCAGTGTCATGTTCATATGGGGATGGGTTTTATAAGGTCGAGGCAGTGGCTTTCATGTGAAAATAGAGATTTTAATGGAACCCTATGCAGGGAAGTTGAGTAGAAAAACAAACTGAAGCGCTGATAATTGGTTGCTACTTTTGCTCTATTTGTTTGTTATCGTTCTGGTTGCCATTATTATCACAAGTTTGGTTCATTTATTTATTTTTTTTCCCAGGGTATTTTGAAATGTATTGGTTTGGAACAGTCCAACTATACCATGTTTTTGTTTTGTTTGGGGTTTGTAATGACACATTTTATTTTGAGTGATCACATCCATCAGATCTCAAGAAAAAAATGGCTGCTTCCTAGTTCAGAAGAATATGCAAACAGGAGCTTAATTACATCACTTAATATTGACCAAGAGAAAGAAGAAGATGAGCTTGCCAGCTCATTTCCAAAGCATGTTTTGTCCTTTAAGAGGGGAGGGTATGACAGAAAGTTAGGCAGTGCAAAGCAATTAGCATCATTCACATTTTATGTTGCGCTAGCATGGTGCTCTAGCAGCAAAATTCAAACATTCTTTGAATGGGTTAATAAAAGAAGAAATACAGTCGGCATGCAAGAAAAAGGTTTCCAAGAACAAGCCAAAATATGTCCCATTCTTCTAAATTTATCACAGCCATGTCACATTATCCTTGAGACTGCCAGGAATGTCAATTTTTTTGCAATTTAAAAAAAATATCTCATTTAGCACCATATGTTTGGTTAATGTGCCTGATATATCCTGCGTATTCTTTAGTCCATCCATTTCTAATACTCATTTTCTCATTTTTTTTTTTCCTCCCCTTGCTAAGCCATATGTTACAATGCTGGTCATTCTATCGAAGCTCCTTTCGGGAGCTGAGAGTGAAGGAACTCTGGTTTAGCCACCCAGAAAAACTTTGAATTCTTTCTACAAGTCTCACTTAGGTGAGCAGTCTCAACACTTGAGTTAGTTGTAGGTGCCTGGTGCCTATGAAAATCAGGCCACCTATGAGGTGGCACAGTGTGTATTAACCACGAGGAAGGAACTGAAGGTAGGTGACTAAATGTGGAATTAGGTGTTTAATTTTTGGCACCCACGTTTGAGACTGTTGGCTCATTTTAAGGGTCTTCTGCTCCGTACCTAATGAGTTTTAACACATTTAGCAGCCCCCAGTCCGCAGGGCCCCTCCTGTGCTGCTCAGGGATGCAGGAAATTAAAAAGTTAAGGCTGAAGGTAGCTCGGGCAGAGCTGGGGATGCATCCCAGGAGGATGCTGCTGCCTTGCACGGCGTTCCTCAGCGATTAGTGGGGACCACTGCACTGAAAACCAGATCTCAGCACTTCACAGGACCCCGAGGAAGGGGCAGTGCCAGCTCTGAGGACACCTCTGAGTCCCTGCTCTCCTCTCTCTGCTCTCTGGTGCAGGGCAGCAACAAATTACAATATCCCCCAGCCTGTCTCAGCTGCGCTGGCCGGTGGATAGGGAATGGAGCCAAGGATCCTCCCCGTTCCCTGCCTCTTTCTATCCATCTGCTCCGAGCAAGGAATAAACAAGAACAGCCAGAACACAACGGCTGGGTAACCCAGGTGGGGGTTAAAAGTGTTCCTTACTATTCTGTGGATAGGACTCTTGTCCAAATCACAGTCACACCTGGCACTTTTAGGAAACGCAGCTTTCAGAATCCAGGTCTGAGTCTCCTCTGAGTGTTATTTAGAGTGCGAGAGAAGAAAATCAGACTTTGTCTATTTTCATCTTATGGCAGCTTTTAACTACAGAATAAATGGGGAAGTTAATTACTAAATAAAAAAGGAAAATAAAGGGATCTGTGGCATAAAACGCAGATGGAAGCCTGAGTTCGTGTGTTACTTTAACTTACTGTACTTGTGCTCCTGTGATTCTATAAGTGTGCCAAACATATATGGTCTGAGCCTGCTCCCATTAACACAAATCTGCTTTTTTCACTGGACAGAGGGAACCTGATCAAAGACCATGATGGTGCTAAATGGAACAAAATGTGTACTTTCGTATTTTTTTCCGAAAGGAAATATTAATTTGACATTGGTTTTTCAGTTGGGAAGAATTTTAATTGCAGTACACAATAAGCAGAAAATTCAGACAACAATAATCTTGAAACTGTTAGCAGCATTATATTTCTATGAAGGAATCCGTGTGCCTTTTCAACATTAGAGCTTTCTGAATTTTCATTAATTTGGCATTTCCCTAAACACACGAGTTATTTTGTTCATTCCACATCATGCATCACACCCTTCTGCTCAATGCATAATGCAAGCGCAAATGGGATCCTTGTCCTTGGGAGACTCTGGTTACTGGAGCCATTGGATGTTGAAGTCCCGGCAGAAAGACTTTCCAAAACTCTGCACTTCGCAAACCTCCAGCCCAAGTTTAATCAGTGAGTGCACAGGAAAACTTCGTGTTCCTCATCTTCTAAGGGGCACTGGAGCACTGTGATGGGTTTAATTCCTCTACCTCCTTATGTTTGCCAGTACTAGAAACGCACCGCGTAAGAGTCTTCCTTGAGTACAGCTAAAGGTCTTCAAATGTTCATGTGTGAGGCTGATATATATTTAAATGGACCAGAAAATGATGCGTGAAAATTGGATGCACAAATCCTTCCCAGAACAAACAAGTATCTGTGAACCACTTTGCCATGTACCTACAACATGCCTTACTAAAAAACCAGGATTAACTTTGGTGGAGTGAACGGAGTCACAGCAAGAGGAGAGCAACCCTCCTTCTCTCCAGATCTACACCTGTATATCAATCCAATTTCACTTGATTAATTACTGACATTATTCTACCTGCACACATCTCACACACAAACTCCATCTCTCATTAGCTATGTTGGTAGACCAGCTCATATTCATCTCCAAAGACGACCTTTGGGCAATTAACCCAATATTCCCATTAGCTCTCTGCCACTAGACTTTTGATGGAGATTTCATAACAAAAGCTATGAGCGAAACATGGTCTGGATCCTCCTTCCCAAGGCACACTAGGAAAAGGAATCACAGCAGCTCAGGTATTACCAGGTGGACCATGAACTCAACAACATGCAGAACAAATAGATGATGCAGAAAAACAAGTCGGCTGTTGAAATAAAAACTGATATATGGGAAGCATTTTTCAAGGGATTTTCATCCTTCTGTGTGAATTATTCCAGCAGTTCCACTGAAATCAGTATCAACAGAAATGCTGATCAGCTGCTATTTTTTTTTCCTCCCTTCCTGGGGAATTCTTAATTTCAAGCTTCTTGAAATGTTGACAGCTACGCTCCTGCCAGTCATAGTAAGTCTGTTCTATTTAGTGCTGAGCAAACTTTGTCATCAGCCGAGATACGATCACACTGACTGCCATCCATCAGTTTACTGTATTAATTGCTCCAGTATACACAAAATACAACACAGATGGAAATTCACTCATCCTAATGAAGTGCTCTTTAGTTTCTACGTTCTGAATGGGTGCTGTGGCTCCCCTGGCTGCAGCCGGAGTTACCATGATCGCTGATTAACTACCTGCCAGCGGAGCACCTCGCTTCACAAGGCTAAATCCAGCTTAATAAACAGTGATTTTACAGAAGAAAAATGAAAGCTCCCCCTCTATCCACTTATCAAACTCCTGCATATGCATCACCAACACACACATCCAGTTTCCTCAGAACTCGACATCTGACAGATCATCGGGAAAACAGAGCTAATCTATCCATACCCATCAACATCGTATCATAGGTGACTGCCAGATACTTAAGAAGCCATCCAAAAGAAATGTCACAACTCTTTTTCAAGACACTACAAAAGAAATGTTCCAAATAAAATAAAGCAAATGCACGTACAAGTAAATGAGCCAAAGAACTTAATAAAAAGAGATTGATTAAAATGAGGACCAGAATGTTCAAAAAGGACTGAGAGAGAGAGAGAGAGAGGTGCCAAAGGCGCATTAAATGGATTCAATGGCTTTAGGTTTTAAATGCTTTTGGACTCCTCAGCAATTTTTAGCCAAAAATGATAATTCAAGTTAGAATCTAAATTCTGATGTCACTTAGGGAAAAAGAAGGTTGAAATTTCTCCTTTGCAAATGAGCACTGATCCATTTACAAAGGAGAAATATCAGTTTATAGTGAGGGACAACCTTGCCTACAGAATTTTAAAGCCAAGCACTACAATATTCACAATTATTTTAAAATCCTAACCCATGAAAGTCTCTCTGAATGGTTTGGTACAACATTCTCACAGAGTGTATTACCTTGTCTGTTTGTATCTGTGTTTACAGCATCATCTGGATTGTTTTAGATCGCTTAAGTTACGCTGCATTCCTGCTCTGCCACCCAAGCAGTTCTTTCAATAACAAATAAACAGTACTCAACATCTTACCAATTTCTTCAAAACATAATTTCATGATTTATGTATTTAAAAACTTTAATGAGAAGAGCAATAACCAGCAAGATAACAGTTCGATTTTCCCTTTGAGTTAATGTCAGCTTCGGCATCATTTTCCATTGTATAAATATATATTGCAAGAAGAATAAAAAAAAAATTTCTAATGACGTCTTTAGACATCTCGTCTAAAATTCATGACTACATTTGTTTCATTTTAAATGCTACTTGAGAGTTTTTCAGCACACTTGGCAGATTAGATATAGCAGCAGGGACAAACTGCAGCCATCCATAGGAGAATATACCTTTATGTGGGTGCTTTGGGGATGGAACATCTATAGCTGCAAGGCAAAAAATGCCATCATAAATTTGGATGGCATTTACAAAGCCCTCTAAAAAGTCTTTGCATATGATTATAGCTGAGGTATGATATTTTTGCAAGTAAAAGACCCAGAATAGATTTATGTTTCAACTATATCTTCCTGAGATGCATATGGATCCTAAATTGCAAGTGATACTAAAGGGAATTTTAGTAACTGAAGAGGATGGAATCAAATTTTTTGGGGAGTTATTTATTTATTTATTTAATTTTCTCAAAAATCATTTGCTCATTATTTGCATGTCATCAAACCATCATTGGCTAGCCAGGCTATATATAACAATGATGGCTGCTGAATGCCCCAGGCATGAGATGGAGATGGGTAAATATGCAGATTTTTTCGACCTGTGACCTCAGTTACTGCATGCTAATGTTTTCAAATGACTTTTATGATGACAAGACTAAGTTTGGTGCTAATATTGGTTTTGAAGATTTAATCGGTGTACACTGCCATTGAACATGTGTTTTAATTAATGAAAGAGCTGTGGTCAGGATTGAAAACAACCCAGGTGATTTACCACTGTAAAGCCACCTGATTTCTGCACAATTTGAGGTGAAGAGTTCATAGGTTATTCCAAAGGAAGAAAGAGTTGCAAACTGAATTCGTGTGCATTGTACCAACAGATTTATAATTTGGCAAGTGAGGAGTGTATTCATGGAACTATTATGTTTTGCTACCCAGCGGTTCCTGGTGTTTTTACCCTCTGACTGCCTGGGCTTGACAGTCCCAGGACTGAACACTCCATTACACCAGAAATAATCCACAGCTGACCTACAGCTGCTGTGCTCTTTCCTGGCAATGTCCATTTCCAGTGGCACTGTGCAATGGCACTGGGGACCTGCAGCTCCTTGAAGCATTTCCCCACCAGGGATATCAGACAGGTGAGATCAGCCTCCCTCCTCTGCATTCCCAGCAGCTTTAGGATTCCCTGAAGGAAGGCAGAGCACGGCACTTTGGCTTTGGAATCATTTCCAGGGCAGCCTGGATGGCCCTGCTGCGAGCAGGTCTGCTCCTGGGAGCTGCCCAACCCCTCTGTCACCCGCTGAGCGAGTGAAGCCACACCTGACAGAGAGGCAGAGGGCTCCCAGGGAAAATCCCCCTGCCGATTCCACAAAAACAGGCATGGCAAAGGGCACAGGTGACATGTGAGTGCTCCCTCCAGCGCTGGCACTCTGGCAAAGTGCTTGGCACGAGCTCTGTCCTCACTAGACACCGGAGAATCCACACCAGAGGGACACCTGGGACATCCCCCCCAACCAACACAAAAATCTGTGCACCGAGAACAAGAGCATTGGCATTGTTTGAATAAGCACACCCACCATGAAGTGCTCCGCGGTGTTCGGGGTTTCTTAGATATCCTGATTTTATAAAAGAAAGTAAAAGAAGAAAAAAGAAACAAGGTGAGAGAGAACACTATCATATTTCGTAGCAAGCAGGATACTGTGTGAAATCTTGGCCCAGTGAAGTGATAAAGGGGAAGCTTTCAGTTTGCTTAAGGGAAAACTTACGAGCAAATAGCGAAATTACCAAAATACCACATTGCAGAAAATGGGTGCATTTAGGTTCAATTAAGCTGTAAAAAGGAAAATGGCACTTTAGCTTACAAAAACCCAGGGACACAGGGAGCTATCAGAGGCAACTTTACAAGATTGGTGTGCGTGAGGATGCTGCTTCACTGGACCAAGAAAGCTACAGTATGGGACAGGATTTTTCTTTTATCAGACACTTTTGCTAGATAGCTTTGTCCAACCTCAGAAACTGCTGCTCTGGCATTATGAAATAATCCTACATAACTCGATCTCATGAGTTTAGGAACACAGAGAAATAGCCATGCCAAATCAGATTACAGGGATCCACCTAGTCCAGAATCCTCTCCCTGACAGTGGGAACTAATGGACGCCTAGAAAAGAGCACAAGACCAGGGAAAGCATACAGTGATAATTCTCCAAAACACTCTCCCAATCATTTGTGATTCAAGGACTTTTAGGACAAAGTTGATATCATGGTATCGAAGGTGCTCGAATCCAAATGCACAGATTTACACCCCCCTCCCCCTCCTCCCTTTTTTTTTTTTTTTTTGGATTTCTACCCCCATGAGATTTCTACCAGTCACACAGAAAAGGTTTCACAGTTTGGTGCTGGCAAGTCCAGCTTTCTTGCCACTAACTCAGAATGAGCTAACAGCTTTCAAGCCCAATGATGTTATGTGTACAAGAGCATCCAACACTTTTTCCTACATAAAAAAAGTGACATGTGTGCTGAGGTGCTCTAAGTGTAAATACTTTGGGAGATTTGATTTTTATCTTTTTTTTTCCTTGTTTAAAAAGAAAAAAAAAAGGCAAGAATCTGGCTGTAAATTGATATTAACATTTTTCAGTATATGTGTAAAACACATGTTTCAGAAGAATAGAAGAGAGAAACTGTCACTCACTGGGAAGCTTTAGAGCTATCTGGCTCCCTGGGAAACTGCATGCAACTATTCTGGTGTCCAAGGGTTTGACCAGTGAGTTTCCTCTTCCTGCAAAGAATGAATGCAGAAGTAATAGAAAGTCTGAGGGGGAGGATTTTAGCAAATGGCTAAAGATAATCCTATTCTGCCCACTCCAGCAGGTAGGAAGCAGGTGGTGGTGGTGGAAGAAAAAGGGTGGGAGAGGAGAAACACCTCAGTGTCCCTCCCAGCAGGTGGCACGGGGAAGGGCAGTGGGACAGACCCCGAGTGGAACCCCTTTGTGTGTGCAGCGATGCCCACAGGTCACCCCAGTGCCAGCCCTGCCACAGTGCCAGCACGTTCTGCTCTGATTCCCGGGCTCTGGCTGTGACTCCTTTCAGGATGGAGCACAGGACTGGAACTCTGCACTCTGGGCTTTGCTAACGCTGCCACCACTGACACAGAAATCCCATATTCCCAGACAGGAACGCTGCCTTCTTAAGCATCTTCTGCTTTTCAGGGGAGTTTTTAGAAAGTTTTAATTTTCTAATCGAATCGGTGCCTACATATGAATTTTTTGCTTCATTTATTAAAAGAATCAGTAAAAGCAGGGGTCTAAAAAAGCTTATCCTTACATTTTTGATGGCATATTGACTTTGTAAGAGTCTACAGGCAGGAGTGATATATCAGGGAGTCCCTATAACTTTACTTAAAGCAAAAATTAGAAAGTGATCGAAAAGTTTTATAGAGGAGAGCAGAAACATAATTTTAAGCCTCTTAAAATTGCCTGAACTGTGAAATCAAGTAATGAACACTAGAAAAGGATCTGTCAGCTGGAATCAAAGCTTAGACTAGTCAGCATTTTCTTCCTAAACCTTATTATGGCAAAGATTTTTCATCTCTGCGCTCTGTTCAGCCCAACAAATAAACCAACTTGACCTCCACCTGTTACCCGGTGAAGTTTGCTGTCATCTCTGACTAAACCCTTTTCTTTCCCTTCAAAGCCCTCGGCACCACTGAGAAGGTGGGAAGACACAGCTGTGCACTGACTCAAATTGATACCAGTTCATAACCAGACAGCGTTTCACAGTACAAATTACAAGCAACAGAGGAGAGGGGAGGGGAAAAAAAAAAAAAAAAAAGAAAAAAAATGTAGTGCCAATGAATTCTGGAAGGGGGCAACATTTTTCATCCATTTAACAATGAGATTTTCATAAAAATAAGTTGTTTTTCTTTTTTTTTTTTTTTTTTCCTTTTTTGTGTGTGATATTATGGACCAGCATTTGAGGCAAGAAACATTTTGCTTAGCCATAACAATGAACCTGTGCTAACACCACAGAGGAAGGGCTGAAGAGCATAATGGAAGCTATTTGTGTTGCTTTTATATTTCATAAGTTGAATGCATTAAACTGCTTCAAAGAGCTCCAATTGCACGTAGGTTTCTAGACTTAGGAACGAGTTACAGCTGTATAATGCAACACTGCTAAATAAAAAGAATTCAATATTATGGAACACAGAACAGCAAGAAATATGTCATGAGGAAACCCTTGTAGCTGTTGCAGTCATTTCTTCAAATATATCATCGTGGCAAAACCATGTGAGAAGCCTTCTAATACAAAGACATATCAGAAAAAGCCATTTCATATAAAGTTGGACTTCCCTGGGTGATTAATGCTACGTTCAACAAAGGAGACAGTGTCTGTCTAATTACATTAAATACTTATCTTCTAGGGATTGGCAGGGTGTTTCTGCTCAATGTCACTTTTCATGACAATGTAATGATAGATCCGTTTACTTACCAGTGCCATTAGCAAAAATTGTACTGTTTTCTCAACTGTCCTCATATCATGAAAATATTTGATTAACATACTGCAGCTTATCTAATACTCTAAGCAACATATTCTGCATAGTTTTCTCTCTATTAAAAGAACAAGATTACAGCTTGTAAAATTTTTATTGCACTCACACAGAAATAAATGAATAACGTGTGATAATAGTTCAAGTATCTTACTAGTTCACAGAACAGGTTTGTTTGATTTAATATATTAACTTGTATTTAAAATATTAAGATTTTTTGGGAAACAAGCAAATAAACAAAGTCAGTACTCTGAGGCACTACTTCCCATCCAGGCTTTAGTTATTATTTCCTTTTCATTTCAGCACATCTTTTGAAACTTTTAATACCTTAGGGGGGAAAAAAAAAAGCTCTCATTCCTTTGCTGAAAAATAGATATGGCCATCTCCCAAGTCTTTAAAATTCACCACATAGTGAACGGACTCTTCGGAGTCATGCTACTGTGCCAACATCCAGCAAACAATAACCCTCTAGAAGAATGTACCCAGCCAAGGCAGTTTATATAGTAACAGGATAATTTCATAGACTTATATTGAAGAGCAAGGCTGTGATGTAACATTCTAGCAGTATATATCAGCTACCTGATATTTACTAACAAGGTTAAACTCCTATCTGTTTGTCTCAGCACTCTTCATAATTCACTTTTTAATGGATGGACAGGAAAAGTCAGCAGTGTATGGCACAGATCATTTCTGAAATAGGACAAGACAGCTTACGGCAGTAGCTGCTCCAAAACACCCTTCCTGTTCCCACACAATCGCATCAAAACTATACTTTGCAACTACAGTGCTTCAATTCTGCTCATAAATCCTTTGTGGGGTGGGTTTTTATTTCCAAATAACCAGTAAATTTGGAAAACAAAGGATCCTGAGGAGGATGTGTCGCTGTCAACTGGTGCCGCGCACAGAGCATCAGTTCTCAGCTCCTTGGGATCGAATTCCTGAGCAGGAGAGGCAATGGGGAGCTGCCTTCCTTCCTTCCTTCCTTCCTTCTGTGAGGAGTTAGGACATCAACCCCATTTTGTTCCAGCTCCTCACTCTGCCGCGAAATGGCAGCAAGGATGAACCAAAAACGACTGGCGCCAGGCAGAGATCGACACAGCGCTGCAGAATTAACCAAAACTGCCTTAAAATCCCTTGCAAGTGACTCTTGCAGCGGGAGGATGACACCACAGCCAACTGCCACATGCGACTCTCCAAATTAATAATGGATTTAGGATATTCATTCCCTGAGCTGCGAGGGTTCGGGGTGTGTCTGCAATTATCGAGATATAAGTCTGACACACATTATCCTTCTATCAATGTCATTTCCCTTAGTAGCCAACAGATTATCAGCAGCTTTGTGATATTCCAGGTGTCAAAGAAGAATTAAAACCACAACAATTGCACAAACAAAGGGGACAAAAGATGGGATACGTGTTTCTGAGCCCTGCATATCAATTTAATATGTGCAGCTGACAATGATGCAAATGTCCTCGGGAGAGAGGCAGCAAGATCCGTGCCCAAACACACACACACCACTGTCAGCAAGATGGCAGGGAACAGAAGCAGTAGGATTCCCAGCCCAGGACACATGCCTCAGCAGGCAGAGCAACCCAACGAAACAATCCTCTGGTTGGGGAGAATTTTGGAAGCACCTGATATGGAAAAGGGCCCTAAACAAGCCAGATGGTACTTTTAGCTGGCAGCAGAAAGTAGGAGACAGCCAAAAACATTACAGCATTTCCCCAAGAGGCCAGCAAATCGATTTTTAACCATTTTTTTTTAAAGTGACGCTATGAATATGAAAAATAATGTTTCGATGCCTTTTTAAATCGCTAATTTTATGGATAATACACTTAAGGAGGACACAACTGGAAGACATGAGAAAGCAATGGATTTTGACTTTCCCAGGTTGGCTGTATATTTGACATCAAGTTTCTATTCAGTCACTGCCACTGTTCACTCAGAATTAAGTGTCAGTTTTTGTTCAGGGTTTTCCACATAACAGCAAAGAGAAAAATCCAGCAAAAGTGGAGAAATAGCACTGTAAAATCACAACAGCACAACAGTCCACAGGGCATGGGAGAAATGTGGTTAGTAAGCCTGCTTTGTCCTATTAAAACCCTTTCCCCCCAAATTGTTGGGTTTCTAGATGCTCATTTTTTTACAGAGGACAAACAATCTCTTTGATACTTACAAGGTACCATTTGGTGGGGGATTTGCATAAGAAATACAGCTGTTGGGGGGAATCTTTTAATTTTTAAAACCTCCAAGAGGCCAGAATTTGCAATTTTGCCTGGATGATGGGTCTTTCCAGGGATCAGTTTGATGTTGGATGTTGACCCTTCCCTTTGACAGGCAGCAGCAGCTCCTTGCAGAGCACATCGAGGTGACTTGTGGCTGAGAGGTTTTCACTCCAGGGCGGAGAACAGAGCTGGGTTTTTGGGACTGAAAGGAGCCATGAGCCAAGTGGGAATGAGCATCACCCTTTGGCTCAAAGCTGCACCTCACACAGGATTGGCCACACTCCGAGGAAGAGTCAGGATGATGCTTTACTCCCATTTGCTGTTATTTTGGTTAAAAGTAAAGGCAAGCCCTAAGACAGGGTTAAATCTGGACTCCATCCAAAGTGCTTTCTCCTGTTCAGACCAAGGTAGTGCATTAGTGTGCTGCATCATGGATAATACTCCTGGAGACAAACGTGGGCTGCTGCAATAAAACACTAAATGCGAAGAAAGATAATCTATAAATTCATATTTTTCAAATCTCGTTGATTGTAAATCCTTATTTTATTTTTTTAAATAGAAATTTCTCCCTCCCATAGGTGGAACCTACGAATTTGCCTCCAGCCCTTGCTGATACAATACAATCCCATTTTTTCCAGAGTGCTGCTCTTGGGGCTGAGGACTGCAGGTACCACCTCACTTGCCTGGCTTTTGGGGGTTCAAAGATCTGCATGCAAACCCTATTGAGGCAAATGAAGACATGCACAGAACAGTAAAACAGCCTATAATCTTCCAGCTAATTTTAGCAAGAGGATCTCTCATGCTATGCTTTTTGGTGTGTATCACACTAAAAATAGCAGTGAGCATTGATGTGAGGGAAGAGCAGAAAGGATGATCTCAGTAGGGCTTTGCTGGAGTTGGGTGGACAAGCAGAGCTGGAGGATGCTGTGGATCTCCTGCTCTTCCCTGAGCAAGATGGAACCAGAACAGAACTGTGTAGCCATGCTAGATGAAGACACTGCTGAGGTTTAAGCTTCTTTGGAGCTGGAAATTGAAAGAACTCAAAAATCACCTCTTCTTTAGGCTCTCTGGGGTGTCCCTGCATTCACAATGTGAGCTCTGGGTGGAAGTCACAGAATCCCCACTGTGGGTGAAGAGCACACAGACATTCCTGCAGGTATGAGATGGCTCTGCAGCCACTCAGCCAAACTGTTAACAGGCTGCTAGATGGATTTCTGTGCTTCCCTCTGCTCGCTGACTGCTGCGGTCAAAGAGTTGGGGCAGCACTTAACTTGAAGGGAAGTAAGGAAGGTAACTGGGGAATGATTTATTCACTACTTCTGGCAGTGAAAAAGAAAACCACTAAGAAGCATCCAGAAAAATGATCAGGCAACAGACAAAAGAAGTGGTTCTTCCCTATGCAGCACTGAGTAAAACTGGAACTTTCTGCCATGGGGTGTTGTGGAGGCCAAAATAAAGAATGGGCTAAAAGCACATCTCTGAAAGGAAAATTCACTGAAGGCAGTCAGACACAAAGATGTGAGCAGAACCTCTGGCTCATGAAACCAAGTTGTTTGCTGCCAAAATCCATGAGGTTGTACTCTGAAAAGCATCACCGGATGCCTCTCCTGCTGTTGTTATCTTTCCTTAAGTGTCCACCATCAGCTCTTGTCAGAGACAGTGAACTGCCTGTCCAGGTGTGCCTTTGGTCTAGCTGAGAAGAGTCATTTGTTCCTCTCCATGGGGAGATGCCAGTTTTTGTAGGCTGGAATGTGCTGTACCTGGCAGCTGAGAAGCAGGGAAATTGCAGTAGGCATCCAGCTCAATGAAATTAAGGAGAATTGCTCCTCACCTGGTGCAGAAGCAGGGGCACATCTGAAGTCAGTGTGGCAGGAGGTGTGGGAAAGAGAATGGGAAAAAGAGATATGGTCTTCTTCCTGTCCCTGGTCCTGCACCATCTTCTGGAAGTGCCCAAGGCCAGGCTGGATGGGGCTTTTGGGACAGTGGAAGGTGTCCCTGCCCGTGGCAGGGGGTGGAACAGGATGAGCTCAAAGGTCCCTTCCAACCCAAACCATTCCCTGATTCTCTAATCCTCCCTGTCTCCTAACACCTTTCCTTGCACCTTTTATCTCTGGGTGAAAATGTTTCCTTTAAAATAAAGCCTGTTTTCTCCTCTAAAGCCAAGATCAAACATGTGCAGAGAGTACAGTAGCTGCACTGTGTGCTGTGCACTGGAGTGATGGTTGTACTGGGAATGTTAATAAACAGTGCCCAGAGCAGAACTTCTGCATAAAAAAAGGGTGTATGTTACATCTCTTCCCCTCTCCCCTGTCTCATGCAATATTTACACAGCTGTGCTTTGTAAAAAGTGTAAGGGGGGTTTATTATTATTTTTTGGTAATTTATTTACCTAAGATAGCCCAGCATCTGTTTTGTGGTGAGCTTCTTTCACAAAGTTTCACAGTTGCCTTGACTCGATGCAAAAGGAGGTCACGCTCCTTACTCAGTGATCTCAAAACCATTTGTTTCAAACACTTAGCCATTCTATTTGGCTAATTTGTGTTCTGTTCTGCGTTTTTGGTTTGTCCTCTGCTTGGAGATGTGCATCCCTGGGGGAACTGATCTGGCTAGGTGAGTGTTTTAGTTCTCTGTTTTATAAAATGCAGAAGTGCACAGGAATTTGCAATAACATGCATCATTTACTGGCTCTCAATATGTACTGTATACGGGCTCTGAAGATTACTAATATTTTCCAGCTGCCTCCAAAAAAAAAAGAGTTCAGTGGAGTCTTTGCAGTGGGTCCTTTCCCATGACTGCCTGCACAGGTGATGAAGACTTTCCTGTGTCCTGAAGAATTAATAAGCCTGAACATTTCTATACCAGCAGCATACCACGGGAGATAAAATATTGCTTCTGCTTCCCAAACACATTAGAAAAAGCAAGTCTGCTGATCTCAACTGCTAAGACAGCACATGAAAGGAATGTAGTCCATTTCCCAACCAAGATCTAATCTATAGGAGAGTTTATAGATCCAAGGCAACATCCTGAATTGGTCCCAGAAGCAAACAAGAAGACTAGTTCAATTTTTGGAAGGCAGGTACAGTACTTTTAATGTGTTTAATGCCATTTTGCAACTGAACAGCCCCATGCTGCACTATCAGATGACCTTCAAGGATATCTGGGTCAGAGGAGACCACAAAGGAGCTCACAAAGATTCAGGTTTGACAGAGCCCAAATCAGCAAGTAACTGCACAGCTGTAGTCAACCAGAGGAGCTCCTGTCTTTCAGAGCTCACCTCTGGGGTGAAAGTGTCTGCTTTTGTGTTAGTGCCAAGGAAGGCGACAGTTTTCACTTGGTGTCAGAAGTGAAGCCCAATGCACATCACTGTCTTTGCTCTAATTTCCTTGTTGTGGGCTGCTGTGGGCAGAGGGTGAGGACTTCCCATCCCTGGAAGTGTCCCAGGCCAGGCTGGATGTGGCTCTGAGAACCTGGGATAGGGGAAGGTGTCCCTGTCTGTGGCAGGGGGTGGGACTGGATGGGCTTTAGGATCCTTTCCAGGCCAAATCAGGCTGTGATTCTGGGATTCCCTGGGTCCAAATGTTGCATCCTAGGAATCCTGTTCTCATTGGGAAGCATCGCTCCAGCCTTTGTCAGGGAATAATTTTCCATACATGAAATCCTTCCTGTATGTCTGAAAAATTATGCAGGTGATGTGAATTGTGTGTGGTGACAGAAACACCTCAGGTGACCTTGCATTTGTGACAGAGCACAGAAAATCTGCTTTTTACTCAGTCACTGAGGTCATGTAGGGGTGATGTTAGCACCAGGCCAATCAAAACCAGCTCTAATTTGATAACTACAGGAAAATTCTCCCTGCATTTTCAACTCAGAACTCCTACAGCTCCATCTCCATTTTTAACTGATGCATTTCCTGACATCTGGAACTAGATGCAAGAAACAAAGCCACAACACTGACCGACTGCCTGACTTCTCTGGGACTGAGCTGAAGGGATGTTTTCCTCAGGGGATTACAGCAAAGCTGAGGCATGTGCTTCAACACTTGCATGGGATTACTAATTTTATTAAAAATGAAAAGCACAGTTTAGGCTGAATCCCAAGGCCAAGTCTGTTGTGTTGTCCAGTGTCTGGAAAAAAAAATAGAAGGCGCCTCGGAGGGATGCGAAAACATCTAGAACTTTTAAATCTGAACTGACTTTTCAGCAAGCAGTTCTTCCCCCACCTCCAGCTCCCTTCCATGGTTTTGAGGCAGCACTGCCAGCAGCATGGCATGTTGTCACAGGTCTCATGCTACTACGTGAATTGCCAAAGACAAGCTGAGCTATTGATCCAGTGGTAATTTGCTGTCAAAATGACTCTGCCTGAGATGGCAAATGAGCAATGTTAATCATTTGACTTGACGAATGCCACTGCAAAAGACTGACAATGCTCACAGCACCACTGTGGACCTGCTGCATTATTCCTGACTCCATTAAGTTCCTGGTCTTCACTGGCCTTGACCAATTAGAGTTTAACTTACCCATTAAGGTGCAGTTCTGGGAAAGTTCTGTTTAAAATAAACAACAACTTATATTGGTGAGTAACTCATCAACAATGCAGCAGTCTGATTCTGATTGCCTGGCAGAGAAACACACACATTTTGTGCAGTATCTGATAAAAGATCTATAATGTGCTAACACAAACCTATCATGTAGCACCTGTGACTAACAGATTGTGATATCAAAGTCTTGATGCCTAAGTGCTCCTGTAAATGCATTAAACTTTTAGCGGCAGGAACTGTAGACTGCCAGTGACAAGGAGCTGATATGGTATTTCAGTAGAAGTTGATAAGTGTTATTACTCTTAGAAGAAAAGGAAAATCTTATGTTCTTGAAAACCACTGGGCAGCTTGTGTTTTGATGGGATACTGTAATGCAGAGAGCAGGGATATGGCAACACATGGACTCTATGAAAAAAAAGACATTTAAGAAAAGCTCTGTATCCTACAGCTGCTGGAGTTCCTTGAAGTGTGTTCCCATCATATATTGCACTTCAAGCATCTACCTGTTCATGTGGAGTCAGCTTTTTGGGTGGCTGCAAGCACGTGGGGCCTTGTTTAACTCCATGCTAAGGAAAGAAGCTCCTCCTGACCACGAGGAAGAATCTTCCTGAGCAGTGGATCAGGTTGCCCAGAGAGGATGTGGTGTCTCCCTCACTGGAGATATTCAAAACTGTGCCTTGTGCTCTGGGATGGCCCTGCCTGAGCAGGGAGGTTGGACCAGATGACCCCACCATGGTCCCTTCCAGCCTGAACCATCCTGTGTGAAATGTTCCCACTGTCTTAAGGTATTAAGTTCAATGGAGGAAAAAATGGCACTGTTGCCTGCTGGGAGATGTGCTGAGGTGTGTAATGAAGCTGCTGCATGAGGCAGGTAGAGGCAGAACAGCTCTGGGACTGCCTGACCTCACACACTGAGAACTGCAGGGCAACTCAATGGCACAGCTGGGAAACACTGAGTAAATACAGCTGGCAGGGATCCTGGATGGAGACCTCCTCTGGTCTAAGGAAAAGGGATCTTACCTAGGCTTTGTATTTCTTTCTAGGCCTATGAGGATCCAAATATTTCAGCTCAAGGAAATTAATAAAGATCACGAAATTCCTGTGTCTAGTTCTGATCCAGTGAAAAACTGCCCACTGCAGCAAGTCACTGAAAAGCAGTGCCAGAGAATTATTTGACATCGAGTACTCCAGGTCTGAAGTTGAATGTTTGCCCAGTGAAAAGGAATTATTCTTCTATTCCTTATTTTGTATAATACATGGTGCTCATATTTTTCATTGTATTTTCTGCAGCCAGTCCCTTGAATCATTGGCAGTGATGCAGCACAATCATTGAAAACTTCTCTGGGCTCTGAGTTAGTGCACAACGTCAAGTTCTTTGATGAGCCCACAGACCTTTTGCCTGAGGACAGATCAGACACACTCTGCATGGCTGATGCTGAAACACACCACACATATTTCATCTTCCAGGCAGTGCCAGGCAACAACTGTGCTTAGGGCATAAAGAACACGATCTAGGATCTCCCTCACACCACTTTCTCTAGAACTTCCAGGATATAATTCCAAACAGACTCTGAAAACAAACTCTTGTGGTCATCTGAACTATGCCTGAATGAGCTTTTCTGATGCATACGGCATAAATAAAAGTTTCTCAGTAAATATGGAGAAGTTTTCTTGTGTGCTGAGAAGAAAGCCCATGCCAGATTTAAGAAAAGCATTATTGAAACAAGAGTTTGGACTGGCTGCCTTCATGTGGTTGTTCCACAACCAGCCATGGGGAGAGGCACGGCACCATTAAGCTAGGGGTCACTGCCACTGAAAGGGAAATATTCCAAAATAAGATCTCAGCTCCTCAGTTGCATAGAAATTCCTCAGAAACTGTTTTCAGACAGTCCCACAGATGGTGGCATGGGAACAAGCAGCAGTAGCCTGGGTGGTTTAAGGAGCAATCATGAGGCTGATTTTAACAGCATTGTTATCACCAGAGATGTGTCCAGCAGCCTCACAGGGAGCTCTCGAGCTTTCTGCAGGTTCATATAAAACTACCAACCTCATAAGCCCCTGGGACTGTGCATATGTCTGTCAGCCATGCAGTGCAAGTGGTATTAGTATTACTAATTCCTGAAGGTTTCTGCACTGAAAGTCTCATTTAGTTCCCAGAGTTTTCAAGGAAGACACACAAAGGCCCAGCACAGCTGGGATGGGATTGGAACATGCAGGGTGGAGCTGGGGCAAGGGGAAGAACAAGACGTGAGCAGCCCTGCCAGTCTTCCAGTGGAAGAAGGACCACAGAGCTCCAACCATTCTGCAAACCAAGTTGGTCAAGACCACAACCAAAGCAGAGCTGTTTGTGCCTTCAGACACCTCAAAAAGTGCAAGGAGTACAAATATGATCCTTTCCTGGGATTACTGTCCTCTGGAGACTAAACCACCTTGTGGAAATACAAGTAGAAGATCTAAGAATACAAGTAGAAGATCTAAGTAAAGAAACAAGTAGAAGATCTAAGTAAAGAAACCAGTAGGATACTCTGAATTTGCATCTTAAACATTTCTTTCCATGCCACGCTGTGGAAACACAATGGAAGCAGACTTGGCAAACACCATCCATATGCTTCACAAAATGACTGACGGAGCACAATGCGAACATTACTCCTGGACTGGATCAAGAGAACGCATTAAAAAAATGCATAAGTGGAATACAGATATACATTAACTCAATCTGTGCTTATTATGGAATTAAAAAACGTATACCTGTAATTATGGCTTACCCCCATTACAAGCAGAGCTGCCACAGAACTGAACACAGGCCAGCTTTGTGCAGGAGTTCAAAGCCAGTGTGATGTTGCCTTATTTTCTTACTAACATCATCTTTATCCTCTCTTGCCCTTCTTCTCAGTTATCAAGAGTTATGTACTGAAAGTGCTGAGATAAAGTAATGGTAAGGAGGATACCGCAAAAGGTATTTGAAAAGCAGAAGTAATTTACTACATGTCTGCTTTGTTTTACTTCCTAAGCCTTCCTGTTGTGAAAGGGAATTCATCTTTTCTGGCAGACTCCAGCCTTTTTAGGTCGGAGAGCTCCCCAGGAGCTTTCGAGTGCAGGTAAATGGATGTGAGACTGAAGGAGGACAGCACAAGGAACATGGGATTAATGCTGGGCTCTGCTTTGGCTGTCACGTCTGATGTGCAAGGAGAATGCTGCACCCTTGGTCACAGGAAGGATCTGGGTGTGAAAAACACAAGGCTGAGCCCTTTGCTCATCTCTAAAAGTCTGAGATGCCACGAGTGGAAAGCGGTGGGTGAAGCACGGAGGATCTACCCCCAGGTGGATGAAGCACGGAGGATCCACACCCAGCAAAGTTTCCACTTTTCCACCACAGGGTGCTCAGCAGAGCAGGGAAAAGCTCCAAGGAAGGGCTGTGGATGGACAATAGGTGCAGCCTGGATGCTGCACACAGCAGGGACCCCAGGAGTAGGCACGGGGGAAGCATCCACTGCCTAATCTAAATAGCACACAGAGTGGTTTTGTCCTCTTCTGTTCTCCTGCCAGTTTGCACATATGTTCTGAGCATACAGCCTGCCCTCCAAAGACCACTTACAGGGGCAATCACAGGGAAGCAAAGCAGGAAGAAAGTATCCAAAAAGGGAATTTGTTCAAGAGAAAAAAATGGAGACAGATGTAGAGCGACTAGTCACGGCTGGCGGTAAATAACCCTCTGCCTGGAGTGCTCTCTTTCTCTATGAGGAGTTCACATATTCCATCTCATATTTCCTTTCTAGGAAGTCAAATCTTTGTTTCCCTGCCATTTGTTCTTTTTTCCCTTCTGTATGGTCTAAAGCCGTCTTCTTATTTTCACTTTCTCCTCTACGTTTTGCTCTCTTTCAAGTGCGTTTCTCCCATCT
Organism: Entomyzon cyanotis; assembly: GCA_024500445.1. Lineage (NCBI taxonomy): Eukaryota > Metazoa > Chordata > Aves > Passeriformes > Meliphagidae > Entomyzon > Entomyzon cyanotis. The sequence goes on from JAKEPQ010001020.1 coordinate 2,659,470, forward strand.
CCCTCTCAGGCAGACCTAATTTCCCTGCACTCCCAGGCCACACCTTTCACCAGCAGTGCCTGTGCCACGAGCACACGTGTGCTTCACACCTGCTCCAGCGCTTGAGTGTCCCCTCTTTCTCATGTGCACACCTCAAAATTAAGCAGATGCAACACACAGAGACAGAATATTCATCCTCTCACTCCCATAAACCTGTCAAGGCACATAGGCCAAGAAGCTATCTCTGCATAAATCTAAATCTCCTGTGAGGAAGCAATCTACTCAAAGGCAATAAAGGCAAAGGATGTATTATTATCTTTGGTGTGGATCCTACTGGGCTGGGAGGTTGGCTGCTGGCTCCTCTCTGAACTTTCCTTCCCAGCCAGAGCAGCCATCCCACAGACAAGCCTAAGCTTCCTTTCCTTGGTCTGATTTCCTCCTCCCGTTGTTTGGCCAGTAACCCAAAGGACAGGGTTTAATTATGGAGTTTGGAAACCTGGCTTACACTACCCTGCCAGCACAGGATAAAACTTCAGCCTGTCTTCTGAAACAGCATCATTCTGCACTGCTGATACCTGTGTTATCCCACACAGCACAAAATGAACTGCAGGGAAGAAATGCCAAGTCAAACAAAAAGATGGGTTTAGTCTTTAAACTTCTACTGCGAATTTCACCGAGAAGAAAACAAAACATTGAAGCTCGGAGATTACTGTATGCTAAAAATGGTGCCATCGTTTTGGTTGTAGATTAAATAAATGGCAAGGCCTTTTTCTGGGAATAAAGACATGGGAAAGGATGGATCTGAAACTGGCCCAGGTCCCAAAGCTCCCTCTCTGAGAGGAACAGCATGGAAAGCCCCTGGCTAAAATGGGATGTTAACATCACTTGTACAGCTTTCAGATGGCCAACTGAAGATGCCCCACTGAAGACTCTTAAAACATTTCACACTTCTGGAGCTGAAACCCCTGTGTCAAACAGCAAGGGCCACATGTTAGTGTGAGCCCCAGGTGTGATGTCTGTGCACAGAGCACGGCAGGATGTGTCCCTTGGGGAGCACCCTGTGCCAGTGACACACCACTGCTGCCCTGGCAGGGAAGGACATTCAGGACTGTTTTGTCCTTCGCCACTGATGAGCTGTGGCTCTTCAGGTAATCCCTCTGTCAGCTGTGCTCTTGCAGTGACCCTGCTTCACGGAGAAGCTGAGGCAATGAATTCAGAGGACAGGCTGCTGGAAAGCCTCGGCAGAAGCACTGGGGTGGGGCTGCGTGGATACAGCACAAGGATGGCTTGGAAGTGCATCCCACGTGGGCAGGATAAAGCTCTTTTTCTTCACAGCTGTGACAGTGATAGATGGCTTGGTGAATCTGAGCTATATCTAGTTGGTACCTGGCTACAGTCCCTGATGCTGCAAGGTGATTTTCTGCCATTTTGCAGGCAAGACTAAGCAGAATCTGGGATTTTTCTGTAATAAGTGAGGAAGGTCATTAGGAAGGAAGAACCTCCTCTTGTCTGACTTGTTCCTTTCTGAGCACCTCAGGAAGTTTGACAAAGGCAGCTGTGCTTCCTCACAATGGGCACCCAGTGGTGCCAAGAGCAGCAGAGGTGCTTTGCAGGTGTAAGGCTTTGGGTTCTCCTCTTGCCCAGCCCAGCAGCTCAGTGCCACCATCAAGCCAGGACTTGGATGAGCCAGAGGTAATGACCACACGTGGGGAAAACCACCAGCAGTGACAGCAGAATTAACAGCCAACCTCTGGCTGCTGCACAAATGGAGAGCATTTGTCATTAACAACGAGCACCCCAAACTTTGGGGGGAGCTGTCCCCCAGCCTGACAGTGATGCAGAAGCAGTGACCCCATCAGCTTTCAGCCATCTGTGTCTGCAGAGCAGGTTGTGATCTCTCCCTTTCCGCGGGCGCTGAGCTTTCGTCCGCGTTTTTGCCGCTCCGCGAGCAGAGGTTTAGCACAAGGTGAAGCTCTGCCTTACATCATCTGCAGCCTGGAGCTGATGGAAAGAACAGCCCCTGGTGCCCGTGGAGCAAACACCAGAGCCCTGGGGACGGCGGTGGCACGGCAGTCACGGGGAGCCTGGCACTTGTCTGCCTGCAGGTCCACCCTCTCCTCCTGCCAAAGTGCCACATCTGCAGTCAATAAGGGCCCACAAGCTGGCTCCTCCTCATTAGAGGAGAGAGGGCAGCTGGCAGGGGATCCTCCAAGGGCTCCCAGGCACAGGAATCAGTCTCCTCCCAGTCTGGAATAGCCCAAATTTGGTGACTTTCTGGGCATGCTGTAAAGGACAGCTGTTTGACAGGGTCTCCAGGGAAAGCTGTGGGTATGTTTCCTACATGATGAAGGATATAGGTGGCTGGCCAAGTGCCCACAGAACTGATTTTAATGCTGTTCAGGTCGAATTTACTTTTCTGTGCTGTATAGTTCATTATATAGTGCCCTGGACAAGCATGTGTTTTTTCCAAACAAACCAAAACCATACTATTTTAAATCCAGACAAACAAGAAAGACAAAAAGGTATGTATTGCAAAAGATCCTCTGCACTTTTAGAGGACTTCTCAAACCCTGGGAGGCACTGCTTGCCTTCCTCTAACAAATAAGACTTCTGTTATTTTTATTGGCAATAAATAAATACTTGATTATTTAGCTGTAAGCAACGCTGAGGCATTAACTTCACCTATGCACATAGCACTGACCCAGAAAAATATTTCCAATAGTATTAAGCACCCAGATGATCTCAGGATAAGTGATCAATGGACACTTAAGTATGTAACATAACATAACCCAAAGAAATGATCAACAGGAAAGATCACACACAAAAATTAACTGTGAAGAGGCCAAAGAGCTGCTTCCTCAACATTCTGAAGTGTAACACCCAGTGATATCTATTTTGATATGAAGCCTCCAATCACACTTCACAGCATTACAGATTAATAAAACAACTCCTTCTGTAAGTCTCTTAAAAGTCATTACTAAGTGATCTCAAGTGTTTTATAATGCTTGAAAAGTCCTTCTACCTTATATAAGTTTAGGGATATTTATTTAAGCAGCAAAACTGATGGAGCACAGCCCAGACAGGTACTGCTTTTTGCTAGAAAAAGCTATCCCAGAACTGAATCCGGACATTTTGACAGAAAAAGACTGCCTATCTCCTGCTGCATTATTTAAATACTTCAGATATTTGGCCAAAACACAGAAGTGACACACTAGAGAAACATTCACAGCTGCAGGAGCAATAAAACCACTGCCATACTTTCATGAGCCCGTTCCTCGGAAGTGACGAGACGTCTAGAACGGGTCACCTCTCTAGCACAGCAATTCTGATAACAAAACAGCAAGTGGAGATGATGTTCTGGGGCTCTGGGAGCCAAGGCTTACCTGGCTCCACTTCATGCCATCCACTGGACTGGCTGCCACTGCCCGGAGAACGCCCTTGGCTCGTGTAGAACGGCTCCTCACCAGGGCTGTCCATCTCATCCTCCACAGACTTGAGACGTTTTGTCGAGCTGGGAATGCCAAAGAGCAAAATGAAGGCATGGAAAAGGAACCAAGGCACTGCTGGTGGGATATGCTTGAGTCTAACTTGGTTATGGGAGGTGGAACAGATTTAGAGCCCTGATAAGGTGTGAATCCTGCCCAGCCAACCTGCCCAGCCAACCTCTCAGCATCCACTTTTTGTTTCTGATTTGCCTCTTTGCCAATGACTAAGCTTTTGTGAGATACAAAACAACATTTCACAGGTTAGGCCAAACCCCTAAACACGCACTAGGTTTGACCAGAAGTTAGTCTAACATTTAGGCTTTCACAGATCCAATAGTAGGACATTTTTCAAAACACGTAGAGGTCAATAAAAAGGCAAGAATTTGACTTGCATTGCATGATTCTTGCAGTTTGAATGAATACAATGATGACACACGAGACTCATTTTCATTGCCAGATTTTTTCACGGCTAATTCTGAACGCAAATTGTTTATCGGTTCAAACTTTTATTTTCAATCCTTTCAATTAACCCACATTTCAGTCCCATAAGAAGAAACATAGGCAAGTGAATGATGGAAGAATCCATTCTTGGTTCAAATGTTCTCGTTATCCCACAAGAAGAAGCATTTGACTCTGCAGCTGTGCCAGCAAGCACAGAAAGCCCCCAATGGGTATCTCTGGCCAGTGTCAGCATTAAAGAATCCCCCTGTGATAGATCCCACCTCCCTCACCAGAGGCTCAGAGCACAGAAGAGCCCTTTCAGAGGTCTCTGGTGGCCTCTGGCTCCAGCAGTTCTGCAGGGAGAGGATCCCAGAGCCAAAGACACTCAGCTTGGCTCTGTTTTCCATAATGAGTTGCACAGACTGCGTGGGGACCTTACTGAGAATTTCTCTTCTAAGTACTTTTCCAAGGCTGGGCCAGCTCACTTTTTCCCCCCCAAATCTGTATCCTATTAAGGCTTAAGGCATTCAAGAACAGGCTCCTCTGTGCAGGGGGAACACATTTAGCAGACATAAAATCTTGCACTGGAACTGCTATTGGTTTAGAGCTTGCAGCCTCCCCACCCGAAGCTCTGCACAGGTAGGAGCTGGCGGGTGTGCAAAACCAGTTGGTGAGAAACAGGAAGAATAAGTCTTACGGTATGTGTGGAATGCAGGTTTGGCCATTCCTTAATTTAGAGAATTGTTATGTGTCAATAGGGGAAATTGTGTGCATACAATATAATTACCGCCTGATAATTCTGCTGAGTCTGTGTATTTAAAGATTTTTTTTTTTTCCTGACTGGGAACAGCCTAATGAGAGGAAAACAAACATATTACCAAGTTATTAACTACCCATGCTGTTTATAATTAGCTCCTTATCAGTGGTAGCTATTTGCAGAAGAATAGAAGAGCAACAACTGAGCTCTTAAGTAACATTAATAACCTCACTTTTGCTTCTGGAGTCACCAGTAAATTCTACCTGAGAACGGTGCTAATGATGAGTGCTGTAGGCTACACAGTTTACAGGCAAGAAAGAAACAGCACAAAGTTTTTAATTGATGTGTAATGGGAATTGTAGTCACTGAGCTCCATAACGTGCACACTAAGAGCAAGACACAAAATGTTCTTCCAATCACTGCAAACTGTAAGAAGTTACTGCTAAGAGCCTCTTGTTAAAGATTATTATTTTTTAAATAAAAACAACAGCTATATTCAAACTATAGAGATTTTTCACATGTGCACTTGCTCGCTGCAAAGCTGGTGGCACTGCAGGCTGAGATAAAAATGTAAAAAGAGAGTTGTGCTGGAGTTAGACTTTCTTGTCATGTCTTTGAAATAAGTGATCTATTTTGGCTGTGGGGGAAAAAAAAATCAATCTGGTTCCTTAATAGTGTTCAAGACTACTCGAGTGACTGAGCTTGTTTATAAATCTAATCTCATGGATGATTAAAGTGAAAGGTAAAAAATAAAAAATATCCTTGTTTGATAGTTGGTATCTAAGCCGAAATCAAAATCAGACGGGGCAGTCATCTGCATTAGCAAATCAGTTTTCCAAAGGCTGAGTCACAAACTTCTAAATGCTCTATGAAAACAAAACGCTTTATAGACCAAAGCCCTAAAACAGTGTTAGTCTCACAGGTAACACTATCTACAATAAAGAATACATGTAAGTCTGTCTTATGACTTTCCTCACATCTCATTACGCTCCAAATTCTCCTCTGCCACAAGCTGAAACTCAGCAATTCCAGTGGAACTCCTCCTGATACACCCAGGCACAACCAGGAGTTACACAAGTCCATGCAGCAGTTTTTCTTTGAGGGTTGTACACAAGAAAAGAACTTTACTGCAATCCAGCTGAACATTCAGCTCTGCGAATCTGAAACAGCTCCACATTGTGAGGCCCCCAAACAGCTTGTCAGAGAATTTAATGGTTACTTTCCGAGATGAGTAATGATGCTGGCCTGGGTTTCCAAGGAACTGGTATAGGCAGAGATTAAATTACCTGGTAGAGGATGTGCTAGGTAAAGACCTCCTCATTGCTCCTGGGCTCATGCTGTAGTATGAAGAACTTTCCAAATCTGAGAGGGAGAAATTAGGGCCTGTTCCTGCAGCTATCGGTGCTGGGGAAACAAAAGAGATTGCAGTCAGTAAGTCATGTGAATATGGCATGAATTGCACTTCAAAATCACTTTCTTCTTCGTCATGAGTGCATTTAGTTTCACAATGGGAACAGGTGGGATGTGGAAATTAGGAAATGCTAATGGTACCTGGCATTGCAATCAAGAAGACAGAACTTTTATCAAGAATACGATGTTCCATGACATACACTCTTTCTTACATTCCTCTAAAGATATTATTATTATTTTTTTTTAATTAAACAATTACGGCATGACTTTCTCTAAGTGCTGCTTTTCTATTAATATCATTCTAACATTTAATGAAACTTGTTGCTTTTAGGACCTTGGCATGGTTACAGATAGGCTGCATCATCCCTGTAGAGTGCTTGGCAGGATCTATGAGCAGCACAGGCAGGGAAATACACACCTCAGGACCTTTGGGGTACACGTGATGTACAGCCACAAGCTCAGAGGTTAAAAAAGCAGATGAGAAACATGAGTTCTCTTCTGCCTAAGAGCATCTGAGCTTTCCTCTGGCCTCTCCTCCAGCTAAATCAGAGCTAGAGACATATGACTCCCCAAAATTCTTATCCAGCAGTGAGCCTCCACTCTGTGCCTCACCACGTTATCCAGCACTGAAATTTTTATTGCAAGGGATGTGAATGCCTGAGATTTCCCTGTCCTAGAGCTTTGGTTCCGCATTAAACAACTCGATTTCCTACACACCCTGAAATCTGCAGGCACAAGCCATGAACTCCATGTGCTGTATTCTTCTGGGAATGGACAAGGAGCAGAGCAGCTTAGCGTTGAAGTCAGCAGAGAATGGATTTCGTGCCGAAATGCCACTAATACAGCAAATGGTACCATGTCCACTGTGGCTGTTTCAGTGCAATTTACAGGACAATACAACTTTGGGAGCTGACAATTACAGATCATGATTTTCTCTCGCATTTCAGAGCCATCTGAAAAAGGACATCCTGCACAATAAAATGCACCAGCTTGGCCTGGGCTGTATTGTCTGAGAGCCCTGATTTCACAGCCACAAAGGCGAAGCAGTCTCAGTGCCACACAGGGATGCTGAGCCAAGTTTAATCTTTGGTCTGAGAATCTGGCCCATTTTCAAACATGAAAAAATCTTTCAGTCCAACGGGGAAGGAGTGAGGAAATGAAGACAGGATAGCTCCTATCACCCAGCTAACATGTCTGGGCTGGGAGTGTTGCCACTGACTGTAACGGGGCCAGTATTTCACCCAAAGTCTTAAGGAGCTCACAATGTCAGATTTGACAGAGGAATAATGTAGCTTTGCAGCTGCCTCATCATCCCCACAAGACAATTAGTTGTTGTTTGGCAAGGATCTTTTAAGAACGTCATTGAGACAGAAAGGGAACAGCCTGGATAGCCACGGACTTTTAAAAGCTGGGGACGGAAAATGCACAACGCCATTAAAACTTGAGAAAATCTGGAACGATCATTAAAAGGAATTAAGTTGGGAAGTAATTTATGACAAGAACACTCAAATCCTTTGTTATCTTCTCTTAACTATCATACGCTTCCTGCACACTGGGTATATGAGAGGGTGTGTGAACAGAGGGAAAGAAAAATTAAGCACAGTAAAATTAACTCGTTTTATCAATTTGTGCTTTCTGCAACAGTTTCCTGACAGCAGCTACAAGAGGCTGTAAAACTGATGAATCTGCATGGAAAAAGAAACCGGTGTAAGTAATTTGTGTAAAAGGTAACAGGGACATGGACTGCTATAATTCAGACACCCTGCAGATAGCAGACTGCTGCAGTGTGTGCAGTTATGGGTTAGAAAAATGACCACACTGCAGTCAGTCTGACTTGAATGGAAATCAATCATAAAGGTACTCTCTGCAGCATCTACTCCACAGTTTTCAGCAACTTCCTTGCCAAACAGATTTGTGCTCTGCAAACCCTTTCCTGAGCAATTCCTCTGCACCCTCTGCCTCCCAAAGCCCAGCTTACAGGTTAAGCACACAGTTTTCCAAACAGGAACATAAAATATCGAGCACTAAATTAAAGCACTGTTTCTTTTTGAGGCATGATGGATTTCCTGGACATTGCCAGATGTATGAAACAGATTTATTCCAAGGAGATAAGGAAGAAAAACTTGTATGTGGGTAATGCTTCTCTTCTTTCTTTGCCCTGCCGTGTTTATTGCCCTTTCCCCATATCATGGATATTTCTTGAGTTAGCCCTATAGGAAAATGGAATGTGTGTCCAGAGGAGGTGTAGGGTAGAAAAAAGTATTGCTAAGGCTGTGTAAACTCAGTGCAAAGCAGAAAGGGCTGATCCCACAGGGATTCCTGCCTGAGCAGGGCAGGTTGCCCAGAGGAGTTGTGGATGCCTCATCCCTGGAAGTGTCCAAGGCCAGGCTGGACAGGGATTGGAGCAAGCTGGGATACTGGAAGGTGTCCCTTCTCGAATGAGATGAGCTTTAAGGTCACTTCCAGCCTAATCCATTCTTTGATTGTATGTTTCCCACCAAAGGCAGCAGCTCTGGAGAGTAAGCAAAGGGATCAAAGTGGTGCTAAGTGTGGCAAAACTCTGTCTAAACCAAACCTCTTCACTGCAGCACATGACAATCCACGACACAACTTCCCTACCTGTGTTCCTACGCCCCAAGAACACATCCCAGACCCACATGGAGCAGTGTGCTGTGAGCTGCAGCCTCACCAACTCCAGGCAAAGACATTTAAAACACCCCATTCCCCCTGTAAGAAATGCCCTGCAGCAAAGAGACCTCCTGACAGCTCAGGAATGTCCCCCAAACAGGGAACGATGTCAGAAACTGCAACTGTGAGTCAAAGCAAGAATCTCCACCTCGGTGCTGGCGTCAAGATGCTACCTGAGCCAGGGCTCTGAGCTGGAAGGTGAGAGGGAAGGATCCCTCTTCCCCCAGCCCCCAGCCTGGAGCCCCCATTTCAGCTGCTGGCATCACAAAAATTCCCTGTGCAGCTGGGACACACTGGAAGAGGCAGGAGGAGGTGGTTTGCCCAAAAAGAGGAGGAGGAAGGTGGGTTGCCTCTGCCTGCACACTGTGCTACTCCTGGGATGCAGGGCAGCATCACCCTGATCCCAGCCTGCTCCCTCCAGCTCAGCTCCTCACCCAAAATGTCAAGAAAAATAATAGAGAAATTAAGAAAAAGCCCTCTGACTTAACCCAATTGCAATATTTATTTTGAAAAAATTACTGAATTACAGAACAGGAAACCCACTAAATAAAACCAGCCAGGCTGGCATTGATCTCCCTTGGAATATGGTGCTTTCTTTAAGCCACATTAATATTTAGCCTCTCTTTTTTTCCCATTTTTATGTATTTGTTTTTACAGAGGGGCTGGGATGTGACTAAGATCATTACACGTGTAGCACTGCAGTGAAGTGATAATGTGTTTAAGGTTAAATGGGAGAAACATGACATTTGACTAATAAACTTTTTCCTGTGTTGTGACTCCATAAACAAAGGGAAACACACTGTGCTGCTGCTGCTGCTGGGAGGAAAGGGGAGCTGGGTGGATTTTTTTTTTTTGCAAGGCCTTTGTTTCCTCCACACTGTATCATTAGATTCAAAGAGCTTTCGCCGAATACAACAGATATGAAATGTGTGATGTTCATTTTAAAATTACAAGTACAGCCTGCTATTGACCATCTAATTATGCTGAGTTCCATTTATAAACATAGCTAACCACTAAGTTTATAGAGACTTTTTGTGCTGCTTTAATAGGATATTGATCGAGAGCAAGGTTTGAGTGGACTGCCATTGAATTGTGTAATGGCATACAAAAGGCAAGGTCACGGCAACTGTTCACTCTATGCCTGCAGTCTATTTTTTATTATAATCTTTTTTCTCCCTCTCATACCCAAGCCCACACAGTGAGTTTCGGATAGCAGTGCTTTGCTAAGGAATATAGAGTATCTTTTTAAATGTTAATTTTCATGCTGCTGACTTTAACTGCCTTCACTACTGTAGTGCTTAGTATAGCAGAAAACAGAGGCTGCTGCTCGGAGAGAGCAGGTTTATCACACCCTGGCTCTCACACATGTGCTCTGGGAGGAGAAGAGCAGCCTCTCCTCCTCTCCTGGGCTATAGGAAGGCATCCACTGCCCAGCCCAGCCCTTCCACACCTTGCCATGGGTATCCAGGACATGCTGGGATTCACAGGACTTTCCCTGGGTCTCTCTGGCTGGATGAGAGGCACGAGGAGGCTGTGTTTCCTCAGTCACATCCACACTCCGTGCCTGGAGTGCTGGCAATCCCTCTCCATCCCAGCCCCTGGCCTCATGGCAAGGACACTTCAGCCCCTGCCTCCATCCCCAAAGCTCCATCCCCCAGCCTGGTGTGCCAGGATCCTGAGCTTCCCAAAATGTCCCACCCTCCAGCAGCACCGCCGACCTGAGGAATTAGTCTAAGTGCTTCAGGGATAACTATCTGGACCATCTTTGTGTGCACAGAGTGAGCAAGGTGTGTTTGTGGTGCCACAGGCTCATCAGGAGGATTAAAAGCCCTCGTTGTCCCTGGCAGCTCCTCACTGCGCTCAAGCAGCACATTGAACCCCAATGCGTGGCATTTCCAGGCCAGGGTGCAGTCAGAATTCCCTTGTTTATCAGCACGAAGAATGATGTCATTTTGACAAATACCACACCACCAAACAAATATGTTTGATTTGGCTCTAGCCGACGTTCATAAATCCTAAATCTTTCTTCACATCCTGGGCAGTGCAGTTTATCTGGCTGCTTGAAGGACCTCCGCGGGAGGAGATCTTCCCAGCAGCTCTCTCTGCACAGGAGCACATGGTGCAGACTCAGAGCCAAGAAGGGAGTGCATTCCCCATGCTTTTCTCCCTGCTCCAGCCTGCCACGACCTCACAGCCCTTGCCAGGGGAAGGGAACACTTGTCACCAGGGCCACCCCTCTGCCAGCACCTTCTGCAGAGGGTCTTCTCCAGCTGCCCACAGCCAGGGGGATATTCTCCTAACAAGGAGAGAAAAGGAGGAGGTTTCACTGGGCCAACAGCTGGCTGTCAGTTCCCAAACCCATCTCTGACGCTTCTGCCTATGAGCCTTTTGTTGTCAGCACAGAGCTCTCCAGAGAGGGAAGAATGAAGCCTCTGTTATCTGGAAGGGTCTCCCCAGTATCTGGGGTGACAGACAACACTCAGAGAGGAGCTCACACCCTCTGCCTGCTAATAATGGAGGAGAACTGACAGCATGAGCTGCAACACCCACATCAGATGGGCTGGAGAGGAGGCTTTGTTTTTCAGATGCACATCTATGATCTCTTTTCTCTGTTTTACTAGGCTCTGCAACACTCAGCAGCTGGGCAGCATTTCGAAAGAAAATCTGCATCTATAGGACTGAAGAAAGCAAGTTTCTGTTACCAGCACAGTCTAGACTTGTTCGATAGCTCACAGAAAGTGTGATAATCAGCACTGATAGGCAAGATAGATAACACTAACAGCTGACCTTTCACTTGATTAATTCATTCCCCAAATTTGCATGATGGAGACAACTGCCTCTTACTTGAGACTCCTTGTCATTCGGACTGCTGGGAACTTTACTAAATAAACCTGGCACAAAATTGCTACCCACAATATTTTGTAAGATTAATTTTAGGTAACAGCTGCCACTGGCCAGTTAAAATTGGGGGAAATCACTTATTTCTATCATTATCTTACCAAAAGCAAGCATGGAGAGAAAAATGACAGTGGGCATACACAAAGATGACCTCTTTGGAAAGAGGACTTGTCTCAAATCAGGACATGCAGACAACCCAGAGAGAGTAATATTAACTTTACAAGACCTTGCCTACCAAATCAGGCAAATATGCAGCAATTACCTTGCTGCTCTGTTATGTTAAATAATTCTTTGAATATGAGCATGTGAATTAATACTGCGTTTTCTGGGAATTTGCCTCTAGACTTGACACTAAACATATCCTACTGGGTAGCCAGGGCATGTCAGGCTGTGGGCTTCTCAGACCTCATAAAGTAAACAAGGTTAAGGCTGGTCAGTACATGTCTGGGGCATCTCCAAGGAAAATCCAGGGTGCTATCAAAAGCAGTGTAGCTAAATCAGTTGCTGGCACTCTTCCCTCTGAGTCAGTTTTGAAGTGATATCCCGATATGCTTTGGGGACACTATTTTTGGTAGAGGTGCTGGCTTGTAGACAGGATATAAAACGGAGGTCTTGACCTCCCAGGATTATTAAAGAACCCATAAAAAACAGTGCAAACCCCCGTGTCTGGAACAGATAAAAGCTGAAACTTCATATTTTTCCCACCAACACCTTCTTTCTTATTTCTAATGAAGTCCACTCTTTTCCTGCCTGCAGGTGCCCCATCCTTGAAGGTGGTGAACTTCAACTGCAAGCAGAGGGAACATCTCAGACACAGCTCATAATTTGCAAAACATGCTGAGTGCTAGGATTTCTGATACCCAGTGTTTCAGTTTAGTTACAATAAAATATCAGGGAAAATTAATAAGCTTGAAACATGACGCTCACGAGGTCAGTGCCAAGCTCTGGGGGAGGCTGGGAAGGCTCCAGCCAGGAGTGGGGCACTTTCCTAGGAAAAGTGCACACATGGAGCACGGCTGACAGAGTCCAGAGCAGCTCTGCAGTGCAGGGCTCCCACAGCCCAGATAAGATTGTGGGGAAGTGGGATGCCTTGCAGAGGGGGAGGGTGAATCCTTTGGGCTTCAAAAGCCTCGCGCTGTCACGCCGAAATAAAGTGACATAACACGGAGATGTTCAAAGCCTGGTGACAGCCTGGGTGTGCCCAGGTACCAGCCAGGCTGTGCTCTCTGTGCAGCCAGTTGGATGCCTGAGTCTCTACTTAAGCACTTCAGCAAGTGAACTGATTTGTAAATGTGCTGAGCACACTCAGCAGCACCTCTTGACTTGTGAGTCCTCTTAACTTTGCCCTTCTCTCAAAATTCCCACCGGCTGTTAGGGGAGGAAAGTCAGGAGAAATGCTTTTGTCCACCTTTTTCTCTCTGCCTCTCTCCAGGGCATATAATTAATGTATCTCCCACTTGCCATGTTTTCCTTGTACCACCCTATTTTTGAATGTAAAGCCAATTTACTAGCTAGCATCTTTCCAGAAGAGGAAATAAACCAGGAAAATCCTCTGAGGAACTCTGTGTTCTGACTCAAACCCACAGATTCTCTGCTAGGTTTGTGCCAGTTAGATTCCAGCCCCAGAATGACTTAAATTATGTGCTCAGAGCCAGTACACAAATAAGTATTTCTGTTATCAAAGAGAAGAGCCATTTTTATCATTTAAAGGGGTTGGCTGCACAGCCTAAGGTTCTCAAAGGAGCACAGAGCTGAGGGTTTCACCAGGAGCAGTGGTGATTGGTGACAATGTGATGCTATCCCAGAGCTCCACTCTAGCTGGAGTGAAGATCACAGAATGGTTTGGGTTGGAAGGCACCTTAAAGATCATCCAGTTCCACCCCTGCCATGGCCAGGGACACCTTCAACCATCCCAGGCTGCTCCAACCTGGCCTTGGACACTTCCAGGGATGAGGCAGCCACAGCTTCTCTGTGCCAGGCCCCCCCCCACCCTCACAGGGAAGAACTTTTTAGATCTCTAAAGGACTTGTTCCTACAGCCCTGGCTTAGCAGTAGTGTCTCTGCAAGGCTCTGTTCATACTCCTTCCTTGGACCATCTGGATTATGCCATAGCAAAATACAATCAATGCACCTCTGATCAATGAACAGGATGGTGACAGGTACTCTTAATTCACTGTTGTTAGTGAGTATTGACAAGCCTGCAATGATCATGCTGCAGTGTGTCACTCATGCTGGGGGCATTAGCATCGTTTAAAGGTCAAAACCCAAATCCTTCTAGAAGACAGAATTCCATACAGTTAATGGAAAACATGGGCCTGGACAAGTCAGGATGTGTGAGATGATCAGGGCTGAAGTTGGAACAGTTGTTGGCCCTGTTTATGACTTTGGCAACTTGCAGGTGTAAAAACCATAGAATCAGAGGATATCCTGAGCTGTAAGGGAGGCACATGGATCATCAAAATCCAGCTGCTGGCCCTGCACTGGACAACCCCAAGAATCACATGCACAGACATGTACACATGGCATGGATTAACACAGTGAAAAAACAGCATCAGAAAATTTCCAGGCTCGTGTGCAGAGATCAGGTAATTTCTAGAGGTCTGGTTTAAACACAGACCTTAGATCCTCCAAGGAATCCATGGGAAGTTCATTTCTGAATGCATTTATCTGCACTCTGCCCATTTTCAGCTGGGTGCCAGGCGAGCTTATCAACTTGCACAGGCAAGTTTGCAGAATCGAATTTTTTATCAGCTTACTTTAAAATTCTGCTGTTTTATTTTCGCCCATTTAAAGATGTGGCACATAAACACTGTCCACTGGCAAGAAGAGGGGAGAAGAGAGTCCTAATTTTCAAGATGCTGTTTCTGAGCTGGGAAAGGGAACAATAAGCATCAAAGAAAAAATCTGGATTGCAGAAACCACATAAACCGGCCACAAAATGATACTTACTTTGTGAGACTCTTACTAGCTCAGTCACACTGAAAACACCTGATGTGACAAAACTGTCCTGGAAGCCCAAATGTCCTACAAAACAAACAGAGTGAGAGAACTGCGATTAGCTTTAAGCATTTAATGACAGTATTCTCAAATACTTTACTTTCATTTAGACTTAAAATGTGACATCTAATTTCCCACTTAGCAGTAATTATTGTTTATGTAGGTGGGTAACCAGTCATACAGCTATGTAGGCTGCTTTGTGGTTTCTATCTAGAGGTTAGGAAAGCTACCATGACACATCAGCAGGGAGATTTTTACATGTTAAAGCATCTCAACAGGAAATCTGAAACAAAAGAGGACTATTTTAATAAACGGTTACCTTGGATGACCCCTAATGACTTCACAACTGAAATGAAAATACTGTACCTAGGAAACAGACAGGACAGCTAAGTTCCATAATCGTTTTAAACATTATTCTCTAAAGAAACATCTGATCAGGATTATCTACTCCATTCATTCAAACAAAACAAGATTTAAAGACGTATTCTTCATTTTTCTAAGGTTACACTACGGGGATCTTAAAAGAGCAGATGGTTAAAAAAATTTAAGTTAAGGCCTTTCCAACCAAAAATAAAAAAAATTTCTAACATTTGTAACTAGGTTTTAGGTTTTTTAGGAAAATAAAAATAAATCTGCATAAGAAAAAGTAATAACTTTGAGCTCTGGACTGTCTGTAGGAACCAGGGTGGACACATCCCTCGTGCAAGGAATGCCTCTACACTTGCTATGAAAATGTGATGGCACTTTACATAACAGTATTCTCCGTCTTCTCTGCAAACATGCCTACCACCAAACATTCATTTAATTTTCACGGGTATGCTCAGTGACAAAGGACTGGCCAGGCTGCAGCCCCGTGCGGCCGAGAGCTCCGGCCGGACAATTAGAGGGAGGGCTGAGCTCAGCCGGCCAGGCTGACCTCCCCCTTTGGAAATCAGGGTCACAGGAGAAATCGCAGGATAAAGGGATTATTAAAAGAACTGTAAAGTCCTGCTTGCCCACAGGATAAGTGGCATACCTTTTTAGGTTGTCCTACTTAGAGTCACTGATTCCGGCGCACGCACACATTTATTATTGAATGTTTTGCAGGGGCACCATCTGCTCCAGCGTTAATTGTTTGTCAGGCTCAGTACGAGTTCCCTGCCTTCCATATATTCTCCTGCACCCCACGCTCATCCTGGGAATACCTGTGCACCTTTCTCTGATGACCAGAGCAATAGGACTAATGCCAGCTGCACATTTGTACTCCAGGCTTTCTTTGGGGGTTGTTAAAAAAAAACCAAACCAACATATCCCACTGCCATTTCTACCTGTGGAATGGGATGTGAAAGGAATACATCTTGTGTGCAGGACTGCCGAGGGTGAAATGTCAGGCAATGTGTCAGGGAAAGGTTTGGGAGAGATCTGGAGGGAGGTGAGCTGTTCTCCTCCAGCCAAGATCTCATGGAATTCTGCTCCTACACAGAAGAAGTTCCCTGTTTCTGCGAGGAGCCCACGGTGCCAGATGAACGCAGTCTCTAAGCTAACAGACTCGAGACAAGTTTCTGCATCAGGCATGTTTTTATACTCCAGCAATAATGATGAGTTCTCAAACTGTGTATATGTATATCTTTGGGCATCCTTGTGTATGTGTGTATACATATGTATTATGTACACAAACATATAAATATACACAAATCTGTCATGCTCCAGCTGTAGATAAATGTACTATAAAATATTGAAATTGATGCTGAAATTCAACACAAACAAATTCCTCAATCTGCAAACAAGGTTTTTATTTACATCAAGAGAATAAATTTTTCTCTACTTCAAATGAAAAAAATGTTCTTACGAGCTTTTATTTTTCCTTATTTTCAACTTTAGAAATAGCTCCCAGTTAGCTGTAAGTACTTTTGCCTGATCTGCTTTGTGTTTTCCCATAATAAAGGTGATGACTACCTCATTCTGCCTTTTAGAAATGGTTGCTGGCCACACGCAACGTTTGTTCATCGCCGATTTCCAAAGTCTTTTTAATATGAAGATCTACTTTTCATATGCTGCAGCAGACCTGCCTATTGAATTAAATGATCTGTGAATTAAAAATAATTCTCTTAGGTCTTCACTGAAACCACTCATGTGCCTAAAATTAAGCATATGCTTAAGTGCCTTGCTGGATCGGGGCCAGGAGGCTTACTACTCCGCAGAGCCCTTCCGAGGGAAGCCAGTCTATGCTATGTAACTTCTCACACTGTGCTCATCATGGCACTATCTGAGCAACTTCCAGAAGTGCATCCAGCAATGCCACGAACATCTGCCACGTGTTGTTTTTTTCCGCACTGGCTCTGCTCTGGTGTCCACTCCCACCTGCGCTTCTCAGGCAGGTTCCCGCCGCACGAGGAGTGAAGGTGAAATTCAAATGTGGAAGGGAAAAAAAGAAAAAAATCACAGCCACGGTAGGATATTTGGCTGATTTTTTAAAGGGAAAGTCTAGAGCCTTTTGTAATTATCCAGTGAAAATGTGATTGTCATGCGGCAAACCATGTTATTTTAACTTGTCACACGCAGGTAAAACCAGAGATGAAAGTGCCATTTAAATACATTCTAACTCTCAGGGCAGGAGAGAAGAAGAGTAAGTTATCTTAGACATGCTGACTTCATTTTTCCTATCTTGGGTACACTTGAAATGTCCACTTACTCCTGCAGGAACATTCCTTATGGGGGTACATGTTATTGTAATCATTAAACAACAGCATGCAATGAGCGTGGTTAGATTTTCATCCTCCAAAACCGAAAATAAACATTTCACAAATGAAAGGTGAATTTCACAATTCTCCAGTTTGATATTTACTTATAAACATTAGGAAATCGGGGGGCTTGTCTTGCCAATCATTAATAATATCTTGATAACCCACAAAAGCCATGCTCTTGGCTTAGAGATGTATCATGAATGTATTTTGAGGTATGGTTGGTCTGTGAAGTTGCAGTTCAGTAAAACCCCACGGAATTTTAAAGGTGTGCCTGGATGGCTCAGGCTGCAAAATCCAGGCCTAAGACCCTTGCTTTTGCTGAGCTGGGATAAGAGTGAGAGAAGAAAATGAGGGCAATAGTGCAAAGTGTACTAAATGTGTAAAAGCAGAATTACTGGGAAACAGCAGCATTGACAAAATATGCGAAGCAAACATTATTAACAAAATGCAAAAATGTATCAATTTGGCTGATCCACTTAATTTGGAATGAGAAGAAAAATAGGTAAAATCAAGAAATTACATATGCAGATGTTAGCATCAACGAGCTCCTGTACTGAAAAGATGATTAAACATCTTGAAAGCTCCTAAGATTTACTGAAATACTTGTGCTGCGATAGTTTTGCTCGATATCCAAAACACAGGACATGGAAACTGCTGTGTCTGACAGGTTCTGTCTGCAGCTCTGTGCAGCAGTCACAGTTTGGTAGTAAAACAGGAGCTCCAAATGGACCTTGCGGAGCTCATCCAGTGAAATTCTGGGTACAAATGAAGACATGTGGCTGGCCAAGGCAGGCCTGACTCAGCAAAGCTCCATTCCCACCCCATGCCTGACCAAAGCATGTGCTCACTGCACAAGTGCTCTTTGCCAAACAAAGATGGGCTGACAATGTCCAGGAGGAATTAAAATATATGGTAATTAAAATATATGGTTGGATTGTTCAGTGCAAATCTAGGGCAGGTAGGGCTTCACTCATTACCTAAGATCTCACTTTGGCCCACGAGGATGATCATCTTTCCCCTCACGGGGGAAAAACCCAGGCTAATGAGACCAAATTGAGTAAAGCAGATCAGGATAGCAACTAATAAATCATTGTGTACAGCAGTACAATGCTATTGTACCAGGTACCACATGGAAAACATCTTTCCATAACTTGATGGCTGCTTTAACATGGGAGAGAATTCACAATGCTATTTACATATTCTTCTTTTGGATCCCAACAAAGAAGCCAGAAGAAAAGGCTTTAACTGCTGGAGCCTAATTCTGATCTCTCTCAAAGAAGTTTTAAACAAATCTTTCTCCACTGATCAAACAGAGTTTCACCTCATTTTCTCCTAATTTACACTGGCAGAGGAGAAATCAGGATTAGGACTTGTTGTCTAGTGCTATTTGTTTTGAATTATTAAGCAAACATTCCTATTTCAATGAGTAAACGTGTACAAAGGCAACTAACCTTCGTCCTAAAATTGAGTTTACAGGGAGAGTATTGTCTGCTTTCCCAATTAATGCTGTAAAAAGGAGTCTCAGACGTTGAGCTACCAATCAAGAGCTTGTGTTGTAGCTTGAGAAAATCATGACTGATGCAATTACTTTTATGTAAAAAGTCTGAATATAGTCTATAGGTTAAAGTTCATCGGGTTATTGTTCCTTAATTGAATATCTGAAGATGTTTTCAAGGTGCTCAAGGTATTATTGTTATTTAATTAGCAGGCTTCCTTGTGTAATCCAACATCATTATTTTTGCTATAAAACAGTTAGATTGCACCACAAATATACAAGGTATTTTCTAAACAGAGATACAGCTGGTTTCCTGAAAGCCAAGCTTAAATAAAACCGGGAGAGAGTTACTCCTTTGAAGATGAAGAAGTCCAAATCCAGTTATTTTTCTTCCACTACAATCTGAGTGACAATGTATTAAGCTCCAGAGAACAGCTTTTTGGGAGACTTTGATTCCTTTTCAGTGTTTTGAAATTACAAAAGTCCCCCAAACTAGCGCTGAACCCATTTCTAAAGCTTTTTTCATGTTCAGCATCTCACTATACATAGCCATCTTAAAACCTTAAAATAGTAATAATCAATTAGGGTCTCAAGCCTATTATCTTCACCAAATGCCTGATTAAAAGAAAAGCCCTCTCTGCTCGAAGTGCAACTTGATTCCTTTTGGTTTTATCCTCTATCTAGATAATCCCATGTTTCGCAAACAATGCGGAGCAATAATGGTGATGAGAAAATTAATGTCTGTATCACACAGCACACGCAGGCCTGGAGAGAGGGGATGTTATCAGAGGGAACCCGGCTCACCCCAAGGACTCCCAAAAGATTAGCTGTTCCACGGCTGAGCAGGATGGGGGTGAGGGAGTTGCCCCTAATCTGCATTCTCCAGCAAAAAGGGAAGGACTGAACATGCGTGCTTCAGCCAGGACCTTCATAACATTTACACTCTGCTTAATTGGAAGGTGAGTTTATCAAGGCTGGGCTGACCCAGCCAAGGCAGCCCTGCCACTGCTGAGAAGTGGCTCAGCTCTATCCCACGCTGGAAATACAAAGCAAGATCCACGGGGCTGAGCCTATCTAAAAAAACTAACTCTGTATCTAAAAAAAATGGATATGGAAGAGACCATCTATGCCAGGCACAATACTCTGTCCAAGGGAATGTCTATGCCATTCTGATGGCAGACAGCACCAGGCTGGGACACTGCATACAGCAGCAATGAAATCTGCATTTACCAGCAGCCCCCAAATACTGATCACCAGAGCTGCTACAGTGGCCTTGTTTTAATTGCCTTGTACAAAATGCATCCCTCAAATTTTTAAATGATAAACCTTTAATGGTAAATTAGACCACATTTTTAATTCATGTCCATTTTATAGAAGAGTTAAGCAAGACATTATACATTAAAGGTGATACAGAAACCTCTCTCATTCCCTGACAAATGCTCCCACTCCTATTTCGGGTTGTTATTTCCGATTTAATTTTAATGCCACAGCAATAGCTCACCTTGGACAAATTGCACATTTTCGTAAGAAATAACTGCAGGGCCACATCTCACAAACACTGTTATTTTCCCTGACTTGCTACCTGCCTTTGGCTGAGTTTTAAGGAGTACCAGAACTTTCTTTGTGGCCCATAGCAGGATGGATTAGACCGTCCAGGGCATGTCGTGTCAGTACAATAGAGGAACACTTTTAAGACTTTAAAGTCATGTAATACAATTCTAGGCTGGATCTTTCTTGTTAAAAAAAGTAGAATGGGAGTGATTGAAAGAGAAAAGGGCCAATATTTGACAACAGAAATCAGCATAACCTCCTAACAGCGGCAGTCATGGATGACTGCCCTTTGACCCGGGGAGATTATGTGGGATTTCAATGACAACAGCTGGAAGTGAGCATGTGAGAATAGAGAACACAGATCTGAGGCCTCCTACAAAAGACTGCACAATCCCTGCCCAGATCTGAGTGTTGATTAGAAATTGTTTCCTGGTCCTGGCTTAATAGACTGTGATAATGGAAGTTTTGTTAACCCTTCACAATATGCAAAACCGCTGGTAAATGATTTGCCTTTTTGGGTTTTAGCTAAAAAGTCTGTATCCAGCAGACAGTGAAACTGTCTGTCTAAAACTGCTCGTTTTTGGGGGTGCCCAGAGCTCCAGTTCAGCTCCTTTTCCGTACGGTCTGTGGCCATTGGGACTCAATGTCTCACCCTTCCCTAAGGAATCCACCTGACCAGGGGTCCTCCAGAGGTGAATCAGAACACGAAAACATGTGTAACATCTCCCTGTGCGTTACCTTTCCTTCTCACGGAATTTTAGAATCTCTCATGAGAACGACGCCTGGTTATTCTTTCGATATTTGTCATATTGAGCTTCAGAGTCTGGGCTGCAAATTAATAAATGTGGCATCAGGTGTGTCACCAACAGCTCGATCCTGCACGGATCCACTGCAGCCTCAGCCCTTAGGAGATTCAACTCATTTTATATTTAAGTGCAGAGATAGTGCAATTAATGGAAACTTATTACCGTTAATGAACCGATTGCAGATTGCAATCAATCATGTCGGGTTTTGTCCAAGTGGTGGCACACGGATAGCTCCTTTCTGCTGAAGACAAAGGTCTTCTTGAAACACTGAAAGCATTTCACTTCACATTAAAGACCTTGTGTAACGGAAACCATTCCAAGATCTAAGATGTCTGGTGTGGTTTTTCATTACTGATGACTTCTAACATCATTGGGTACTTTTCAGTACTCGTGTGTGTGAGAAATCAGTTAAATACAGTTTTTTGATATAACGATAAAAATTTAGAATCTTCCTGTCTACCATAAACCCAATTTGATGAAAAAAACTGCATTAATACCGATAGGGGCCTATAGCTTGAAAAACAACAGATGTCTTAAATTAGCATATTTCTGTTTCAGGTCCTCCATCCAAAAATCAAATATTAAAGAAAAGAAGAAAAAAAATCATTATAAATGGTCATACTCATTTGGCAGCTTATAAAATAATGTGCCTCCTCAAAAGCGTTTCAAAGTAAATGAGATGAAATCTACCTTGGGATAATAATTCTGGAATATTTATAGCATCCAACAATAAAAAGAGTAATAAAAAGAAAAGCCTGCCTCCCTGAAAATAATAATATGAAGGAGTTATTTATCTTCATATTTTCATATCAACCCTGGTTACAAGAGCAATGACAGCTGCGATCTCCAAGGTCTGTGGTGATATTGCCAGTGACTCAGTGTCCAAATGGAGCTTCCAGGGAAAGCTGGCAGCATGTGCTGCTGCAGGGTGCTCCCTGGGCACCCACACACAGGCAAATATGGGTCCTGGAGGGAAGGACACAGGGAGGGGACAATGCCATCCCTGAGCCAGGGAAGGGACACTGCCATCCCTGCCCATCTCCCCCTCCAAGGCCTCTGCAAAATTAACACCCCAACGTCACAAACTCGGCATTGCGCTAACCTCAGGACTCCCCAGAGAGCTGGGAAACCTCCTGAAGAGAATAATGTAAAGATCATTTCTATCCACTGGCCATTTCTCGATGTCAGCACCTTATTTCTGGCAGAGCCAAAACCATGGGTTTGTATGACTCGTTTTGCTGCAGCCAATTGTGCACTCTCCACTCTGCCCTTGCTCCTCTCTCCATCACCTGTCCTTGCTCCTCTCACCCCTCACCAAATTTTGCCACCAGAATTTTGTCCCCTGGTGTCCAGGGAGCTGCTGGCAGGAGGCAGGACGTTGCAGGAGCTGGTGGCAGAGCCATGTGCCACAGGCAAAACATGTAGCCATGTTCTGGTCTGCATGCCTTGGAACATGCAGAGTCTACTTGGGTTTACACTGCTCCAAATCAGAATTTAGCTACAGTATTAACGCCATAAATATTATTGTTCATGCTGTGTGAAGAACATCAGTGTGGAAATAAATGTAAGGATATTTAAAAACTGGTGTGGAATACTTAGGTATTCAGACTAATCACGGGCTGAAATAAGCACATTTGTTTCAAATCCTGTTTATAGCACTGCAGCCCCTCCCTCCTTTAAATCTTCCTCTTAACCATAGTGATGTTTATTGAATACCTGTCATTTCTCCAGCAGCATGTGCCAACAGCGGCTCACCAGTGCCAGGCTGCATGAAAACCCTTCTGTCTCCTATTCTCCAAGGGGCTCCCTCAGATCAACCACTACCATACCCAATACACTGAAACCCATAAATTTGCAGATACTGTAGTCAAAATTCTTAACAGGAAAGTGCACCCATTTTGCCCAGTGTAGCATACTGAAATATCACATGGTGAGAAGCATTTCTCACCATGTGTAAACTGTCAATTTGATTTGAAATTAAAATTTTTGATTAACATGAGCATTTCTGAGCCTCCCGCTGGCAGCAGCCCTATTGCTGAAAAGTGACATGATTTGTGACACACATGCTGTACAGAAGCCCCATGCCAGCAATTGTTAAAACCATTTTCATTCTGCTTTAATACGGTATGACACTCAGGAAAATAATTTTAATATTTAGGAGAAAGAGGGTAAAGGCTTAAGGACTGAAGTCCTTTATGGGTGTAAAGCAGGATTAGAGCAGCACGGAAAATCGGCATGGAGGTCTCCCCATCTCACAAGTCATGTCTCTTTTCAGCAATAGGAACCATCTGCAGGAGGCTAAGAAAGGTCCATGCTGAAGCACAAAGCCTTCTTTTAAATCCAGTTGATATTTCAAACACAGCGTGAGGTACTTTCCACCTATGAATGCCGAGATGCTTGTGCACAGGGAAATGCTTGCAAGTCCAATAATTAAACCCTCTCGGACGAGAGGTAGGATTTTCTGGTTTCCACAGCGCTCTGTTATTTTTCCATGTTTACCATTTCCCCGGTGATATCAGTGGTCACTGGAGATACTAACATTTATACGGCGAATTACTTACGAAAGAGGAAACTTTTGTGACTACTGAGACTTTTAAGGCTGGGAATCTACCTCTTCATCAGGCTGGTGGGAAGATTTTCTTTAGTTTTAACAGCTACAGAGCGAACACGAGAAGCAGGGCAGATTTTAAGGCTCTGATGTACTCACGCAGGAGACAAAAGTTCAGAGGGGATTTTTATAAACGTAAGCCTGTGTCGCTGCTGCAAGCTGCTGACTCAACTGTGTCACCTGCGTGTTTCTCAGAGTGGATCATTTTT
The DNA here is from genome assembly GCA_024500445.1 of Entomyzon cyanotis. Lineage (NCBI taxonomy): Eukaryota > Metazoa > Chordata > Aves > Passeriformes > Meliphagidae > Entomyzon > Entomyzon cyanotis. Next base: position 2,683,517 of record JAKEPQ010001020.1, read on the forward strand.
TTTCCAGTAACATCATGTTCTGAGGAAGTTTATCATGAAACAAGTATCACGAACAGTCATTCTGAGCAGCAGAACAGCTTTGATACGTGTCGACACGCATCTGACTTTTCTTTGAGCTCCTAACACTATTCATCACATTAAACACTCTGCTCTGCTGGACTTTCTGTTCCTAGTAAACACGGAGCAATTTCTAATTGCCACAACACAGCAAGTAAAAAAAAAATATACTATTTCAAAAGTGATTTTAGATGGTGAAATGAAATATCAGGATGATTCAGATGCACTGGAAGTATTCAGACCTGAACATAAAGCCATGGGCTCATTTATGTTGATAACAGAGCTCCAGAACTCAATCTGCATGAAAAACATGACCCTCAATAAAGCTGTGATACACAGTAACTGGAAGTATGCAGGTTCTTTTAAAACAAGTCTTAAGTTTAAACAAGCATTGTGTGTAAATATCTCGTTTTAATTAGTATATTGCCAAGAAATTATACAACTGCACTCAGCAACGCTGTAATTATTTTAGGATCTATAAGACCCTATAAAACACTACTCAGCTGGTGGTAGATAAGTGCACCTCCAAGGTTACCCTTCAGACATGCTTGGAGCTGGACTGAGGGATCTGAACTCCTGTGGACATGGAATTAGGAGGCTATGAAAAGAGGTATCAGGGTTTTTTTTAATGTACACATTAATTTATAGTTATAGGAATAATCCACATATGCAGATAACATGGCAGGATTTGTTAGGAAAGCCCAGCATCCGTGGTGGGGACAGGGTGAGGTGAGGGCAGCTTCCCTTTTCTGGGTGACATGGACACAAACTCTGGCCACTTCATCAGCTGGCTCCTCTCATCCTCTCTTCCTGACACTCCCCTCTCCTCACACCACAGTCCTTCTAAAAAACTGTGGCAGGACACCATGATGATGGAAGCCACAGAAATATCTGCTCAGGATTAGATTGTACAAATGTAAAGGGAGAGAAAGCTGGGCATGGAAGCTAAGTCCCAAGGACCAGCCAGCTCCACCTTTCCCCAGGCTTTCCTCTCCCTTCAGAGCTACTGCTTACACTTTCTCACCACTGGTGAACAAACTGTAATTCACAGTAAACTCCATGGATTTTGTGTATTTACCTATTCCATTGAATTCTTGTAGTTTTCTCTCCAGGAGGCTCTTACTCCTCTATTCTTTGCACAGAACTAACTCTGATACCTTTTAGTCCCAAGCAGGCTGACTTTCACTGGTTTCACGAGTTATTTTAACTAACTTTACACGTTAGTCATCCTTGTAGCTGGGGAGGGAAGAGATTTGTCGCTGGCCATGTCATGCCATGCACTGATCTGCCTCTGACTGACTCCTCTGGGAGAGTGAAGGTGCATAGGCAAAGCCCTGCACACCCCTGGAAACAGCACAACCCTGTCCCCGGGTGACCCAGGCTCTCCAGGCTCATATCCCAGGCTCTGCCAGGTCTCTGCCTCCCCCAAGCCCTGAGGAGGAAGCCCCACAGACTGCCTGACTGACTTCCCAAGCCCTGACACACTCAGGCAGCGACGCTTTCAGACAGCGGTGGAGAACACCCAGTGCATTAGTGGGCAATTCCCCCGGCCAAGTCCCACACTAGCAACATAAATCCAGTGGGAAGAGACTGCTGGATGTGGAAACCAGCAGCAGAGCTCTGCACGATGACTGAGACTCTCTTTCCGTTTCATTCTAAGTTTGTGTTTTGTAGGGCAGGATGCCCTGTCTACATTCCTTTATGGACTAAGAATGGACATTTATTAACAAGTACTTGGGCGGACAGCCCAAAACTCCAGACTCCTGGCCTGGGACTGCAGGACAGAGAGGGCCAGTGACCCCCATTTGTGTTTACTGTACTTCTACAGACACATGTTGGTGCGATAGGAGCATTCACTTTCTCAGGTTCAGGCCAAGGTCAGGCCAGAACACAGACCAAGTTTATTTTCTCCGTGTGATCTGCTCAAGCTGCAGCCCAAAGAGCGCCTCGGAGCTCACTCATTGTGAGTGCACTGTGAGGGATTCAACATTAGCACAGCAAACAGAAAAGGCAGAGAGGGACTTTGCTCATCCTTAACTAATTCCAAGTGCTCATCCCACGTGTGGCACACTGGGTGGTTCCAGGATGGGTGCTCAGGGAATTGGGATGATGTTGGTGGGATGTCTCATCCCAGGAGGGATGCAGCAACTCAGACATGCTCTGGGGTACTGCTGAGATGAATCAGTTGCTTGAAGCTGGGCTGGGAGCTAAGCCTGTGCTAAGCCTACCCTTCCTGTGGGAGAAGATTTGCCTCTCCAGACCCTCTAACCCATCCCAAAAGTCACTGTGTGTGGCACAGTGCAACGCCCAGGGATGCAGAAACGTGGCACTGGGGTGGACTGCCCTATCCTCATGTATTTAAGACAATCTGAAGATACCACAGGGCCCAGGACTTTGTATTTTGGGCCATGCTTAGCAGTCTGGCCTGTGACAGTTTGTACTGGGACTGACTTTCAGGCTGGCAGAAAGAATGAAAAGGAAAAGGAATTCCACTCGCAAAGAGGTCTACATTATAAACTAAAGTAACTCAGGTAAAAAGAAAACCCATCTATTACAGTTTATGATGCATAAACATTCATTTAATCTCTGTTTCTCCTTTGCTTGCATTGCTGAAATGCAGAAATAAAGGGAAAAATAATGATGGATGGATTTTGGAAAAGTTAGAGTTCAACTCAGGATGGATGAGATCCCAAACATTTCAGATTCTTATCTCATCGTAAGTGGAATAGCTGAACCTCTCTTGTCTGCAAAATTAGGCAAGACATCCTGTGAGAATGGGCTCTTTTTCACAGAAGTTTAGTCCCCAGACACATGAAAGAATGAAAACAAGAACTGGAACAGAACATTTTTACTTTTGAATAATGGCTTCATTTGGGCAGTTTAGAACAAAACTTCACTGGAAGAGCTGAGGAGGAAATTCTCGCTGCAACTGTGCCCATCCCTAGACACATTCTTCCACAGAGCACACGAATGCTTATCGAAAATGATAATTTATCTAAGAAACTCCCAGTCTGTAGAATTCAAAAGAAAAACAGAAAGGGAAAAAGTCCACATGTGCAGTAGATACAGTGTCCACTCTTCTACTCCCTACATCTAACGATGAAGAAATCCTTCAGCCAAGTCCACGTGCCCTGCTAGATCCACCTTTGCTCTTGAGCTGCTCTGTCTCAACTCTGTCTACTCTGGCTTGTCAGGATGAGCAGGAGAGGGGTGAGTGACTTCCTCCAGCAGCAGAATCTCAGGTCCAGAGCAATTACAGTGTCAGACTGAAACATCTTGGTTTTAAACCTCCCTGAGGTTCAACAGAGAGAGATTAACTCTCAAAAGCCCTGGTGTCTCCACTGATTACAGAGGGACAGTGAGGATTTTAAGTTCATTGCTGGTGTCTCATTTTAATGCCTAATGTTTGATGGGATAAAATCCAACTCTTAGTCCATGTATCAAAGCAACATAGAACTGGAAGAAAATTCGCTTTCCTCCCCATTTCTTGCCCCAGGCAATCTCTCTTGACATTCTCCATCATTACAGTTTTACTGGCTACTTTTTGTTAGTTTGTTTTTTCCAATTCGGAAGCCTGTAAAGTACAAGTGCTGCTGAGTTATCCTTGTGTTCCTGCCCTTCATCCGGTTCGTTTGCAGGAGGGAATAATGATCTGTCACCAAGGTAAATTCACTGCCCGGCAGATAATGCCACAGTGTTTCTGCTGCCCATTTCACAGTAAGACATTCTTTTTCAATGATGCTGCATCTCTGTTCTCGTGGGAACAGTTTACGGCTGACATGGCAATAGTAGTAATAACAACCTACATTTATATTGTACACGGGATGATCTTTACTTCCCTCTCCTTCTAACAGTGGACGGCTCCCAGTCCTACTGCAAATCCATCCTTCGTGGCCATGGCAGACAGAAATCTGGATTCACTCATTCTGGGCTGCCTCACTCCTCAGCTGTTTGCTGGGGCTGTCATAGCCTTTCCAGCCCACTTTGTATTGATTTAAAAATAGCCATGGGCCACTTCCTAAGCTTTCCCTGACAAAAATCTGTGGGGATCCCTTCCTGCCTCAAAACCACAGCCACCTCAGTGTGTCAGGCTGCTGTCCATCCTCTCCTGCTCCTCACCTCTTCCCTTCCTGCTGCAGCTCCAGCTCTGGCATGCTCGGCTGTACGATCAAATTGGCTCCCCTCTGTCTGGCGTGGGGGACACGGCCAGCTCTCTGCATTCTGCTGCTGGAAACTTCCTGAAAGCGAATTCCCTGACTCTGAAAATCGGGACTTGGAGGTCTAACATGTGGGAAAATTGCAGGAGGTCTGCAGTGCAAAGCTGGTCAGGTGGGGACACCCCCCAAACACCAGCAGGTTTTCAGATGGAGATGCAGCTGTCAAAGAGCCTTCTGTTACAGATAAAATCTTAAGAGCGAGGAATTAAAGTAGAAAAATAACAGGGACAGAGGTCTGGATTCTCTGTGAGTGAGTGGTACAGCTACATAAGCAGTATCCCCCCCCTCCTTTTGATCCTGGGAGAAGAAATACCAGTGAAAGGTTTGGCCCACTGTGATCTGAGAGCTACAGGAGTGTGGACACCCCTGTGCCTGGCTAGGGCAGGGCACTGCTGGGTGACCCCACGGGAAGGCACACCACACCAGGGTCAGGGTGATGGCTGTGTGTCCTGCAGAGGCCAGGCAGAGAGGAGACAAATATTCAGGTCCCCTGGAGCAGCCCTGTCATTTCCTCATGCCTGCCCTTGCCAGGGATGGGAGCGAGGTGCTCCTCATCCCAGAGCATGGCTTGCTTCAAGTGCGAGTCAGGGAGGGAGGTAATGATTAGAGACACTCTAAAATGATTGCATTAATTGAATCTTATGAAAATGGAAAACAATGGCAGTGGGTAATAATAAAACCCCACTGTAACCACGCACATCTCTTGTTTACTAGGAAGTGCTTCACTGACTACAGATTTACTCTGGGGCACAGCAGGAAACTTCTCCTTTAAACTTAATCAGCCCCTTTTTTTCCCTCCCTTTCAGAGAAAAATACCAGCTATCAGACCTGTGTTTCCCATCCACTCCTAAGACTCCTCAATGCAGTGCCTGGAGGTGATAGTGTGAACTCACTCAAGAATGTGAAGGCATTTTATAAATCATTTGGTTCCAGCAGGAGGGGGAGAAAGGGAGAAGGCAGAGGGATGATATAGTTTGCAGCACATACTCAGCAGTAACTCCCAACTGTCAAAATTCAGCATTTTCTTCAGTTGCAACAGTGGTTAACAAAAAAATGTTAAGACAGCAGACATGAAATGCACATAGTAAGCAGCACATTTAATCAACTGGCACCTTCCTACCACCCCACCGCCAAAATCTATCTGGACACTATCACAACCCAGAAAAAAAGTTGTACAAGTGAAGATAGGGCACTGAAAAAGGAGCAGAAACGAACACCACGAAGTGCTGTAAACAACTTGCGGCGCCCTTTTTTTGTGGCAGATAACAACAGCAGAGTTAGAGGAGTGTGTTTACAAGTGTGGCTCACTTGCCTCACCTTCCTCCTGCCCCTTTTGCCATGCTCACTACCTCGCTCCTGGGAAAATATTTGCGGACCATTGCAAATAAAAGTCTCCTTCTCACTTTCCAAGAAACGGATCTGGTACTTTTCCATTTCAGTCGCACCAGGGCCAGGCTTCAGCGGGGATTTTATTCTCACAGCTCTGTGAGAGTTGCCCTAAACTTTCTTTCAAGTTCCTAGCTAGCAACTTTGGCAATTAAAAAGCAGTACCTGCAATTAAAAAATAGTATGTAATTATCTGTAGAGGTGATGAGGCCTTTTCTGGGAGCCTGCTCTCACTGTAGTGCCCTCCCTGACAACAGCAGCAGTCCAGCACGCTGCTTTCAGGAGCTGTGCTTTGCCCTTCACATGCACCTCCTTGCTGGGGTGTACAACTCCAGGATTACAAAATTAAGGCCACTTGGAAAGCACCTGATTAACTCATGAATCTGCAATTTGCGCAGACATACAGGATTTTTCTGAGTGTGCAAACCAAGTATGACTATGAAGGTTCGGATCCATTTGAATGAAAACCACCTTGTACCTGTAAAACCACACATGATTCATCCAGGCACTACAGCACAGGCAGAAACCAGAGGAAGGTGTGAAAAAACGACATGCATCTTCATAGTGTGCAGATAGATTTGGAAAGGTTTGGAGTCAACAGAACACCTCCTGTGCTGGTCAGGAAATCAGAGCAAAAGATGTGAGTGGAAAAATGCAGTCCTTTATCTACAGCTGGACATTCCTGTCCAGATGAAACAAGCTCTGGCTGAAGCCACAGAAGTTTAGGTGCTGGCAGTGAAGGAGAAATGTGAAAGTAGGAGGAAAAATACTATTTGCTAACAACTGCCAGACTGGCTGGGACTGGAGTCATGGGGAAGCTCTGACACTCTTGGATGGGCAACAGAAAGATGTTACCCTGTGGATGCTGGGCATGGGCAGCCTGACACACACCCACCCTCCACTGCCACTGCCTCCAGCCCAAGCCTTCATCCCCTTCTGATCCTGCAGGGACAGAGCCAGCAGCTCCCCAGCTCATCCACACAGCACAGCTCTCAGCATTTTTAACTTCCAGTGGTTTGACCACAGAGGGCAAAATTTTGGCCAGGGAGCTCTTCCAACGGCAGGAGAGCAGCGGTGAGCCAGCCTGGGTTTCACTGCTGTGATCTCTGAGTGGAGGGTTCCCACTCTCTGCCACAAAGAGACACCACCTAAATGGATGTGGAGTAATGAATACTTTGGCTAAGCGACTGATTTCAGAGGGGGCTTTTATCCACAGGCCCTGTATTTATAGTTCAAGCCTTTTCAATTAATACGCACACCCTAAAAGAATTAAGCTACTAATTATCACATTTTACCGTGGTTCACAGAACTTTCATCAGATCTAGTAAATGAAATCACGAGTTCAGCAGAAGAAGCTTTACTGCGCCAAATTATGTCAAGGGTATATCATGTTGATAATAAAAGATCACTTGGTTGGAAGCCTAACCTAGAAGGTTGGGGAGGCGTAAAAAGTTCACATTTTGGATCATGCTGCTCTGGTGTGGGCGTTTTGTGTTTTTTTTCTTGGTTATTGTGGAAGGCAATTCTCCTGCAAGTAAAATTTTCCCTTTGTCTTACATTACCGAGCATTAGGGAATTTTTACGTAGAAAGACAAATAGAAAGGTTTGGGGTTTTGTTTTGCAAGTCAGACCTTGGCATCGCATCCTCTTTCCACTAATAAACTCCCCTCTCCACTCAACAGAAATTAAACGATGCCCACACCACAAATAAACTCCTTTCCCTAAGTGCCTAGATTCGGGGTGGGCAGGGTGGTGTTCCAAAGCATCCTTCAGCCTGTAGTCCACTCCGGTGGCCGCAATTACTCTGAGGCAACCCAGCTCTCAGCTGTTAATTAAACAGCAAATCTCTCAAGGAGATAGACATTAAAAACAGTTGTAGTGAAAGCTGGAGGTTGCTCACAGCTCCAGCTGCTGTGTCCAGAATCCTGGAAAATGGGACATGGGTAGAAGGGGGTGCGCTGGCTGCTTGCTCATCCCACAGAGGTGGGGACAGTGACCTGGCACTGAGGTCCCCTGAGGGCAAAGAAAATCCTTGGCCCTGCAGAGGGAAGCTCAGGAGTTTCCTAGGAGGCAGTTCCTGGCCATCCCATTTCCAAGCTGCCCTCTAGATGGCCCTTGCTGTTATCTTGTGGATAAAGATTCACGGAAAGGAATGGGAGGGAGCAACAGAATAAAATACATATTTTTGATATGACTTAGAATAATCGCAGCTGTACTTGTGCACCTTATCCATTGGAAAGGTTCATTGCCTTTTTTCTGGACACACACAAGGAGGAATAAAAATATATACTTGAGCCACATATCTATTTCTCCTCTCCTTTGCAGCGTTCAGCCACTCCAAGCGTAATGAACGTTTCATGTCTTTCAAGCACTGCTTTGTCATGCTATAAGCATTCATTTCATGCTTTGAATATTTCCTGTCATCCTCGCCTTGGATGGATTTTTTGTGGGAATGCTTTGCTCGTGAAGGTTAATGGTTAGCAGCAGTGAAAACTGAAGTCCTCTGTCAATCCCAAGCCCCAAGCACTGGAGGTCACTGATGAGAAGGGTCTCCAGCCATGCCCAGCAGAGGCTGCACAGCTGACCCCACTGACATTGGGGTTTCTGACACCCCACTGACGTTCCTGTTTCTCGCCTGACTGACAGTCAGTGCCATTTCCCATCACTGGATTCCCCCAAGAGAGTGCCAGCCACTGATAAGCAGGCTAAATCCAGAGGACCCTCTAAATCCTGGAAGTGGTGTAACTGTGCCTCACAGACTGCACCACAAAAGAGAATATGGTAATGTAGGGGAAATTGGTGGGTTTTTTCCTAATTATTCAGATGGTTCTTTGTGACGGTCATGAATCTGAAGGGGAAATACACCTGGATGCTGCAAAGTTTCAGTTCCAGATTATTATGATCAAAATACTGCATTTCTAGTTCTTTCTGGGAATGTAATGGAATGGAATAAGATGAGAGAAATGCAAGACTACATCACACATAAGCTAAATTTACAACCAGACATATCTGCTTTTGTTTCCTTGGGAAACGCTGGCTCTCAGAGCTGCCTACAGGCACTCTCAGGGGGTGATGAAACACAGGTTGGACCTCATCAGACCCCTCTTAGCTGATGGGTCCTGTTAGAGTCAACAGCCCATCCTGCCAGTCCCAGGGAAGCCAGGAGAGACCAACCCCACCAGTACTCCCCAACTCGACCACAGCTTCCAAGCCTGGACAAATTTCCCCACTGCTGTTCCCAGTCAGCAGACAACGTGATCCATAAGGGTGCAAATCTGTTCAGAATTTGGTCCTGGCAAGTTACAAAGGTGCAAACAAGCTGACATCACCAGGAGCTCTGACTTCAGCGCCAGCGATGAGATTCCTTATTGGAAATGCTAAGGGCTTTTTTTTAAAAGCTTTTTCTGAAGAAAGTTAATTTTAGATTAGTCCCTCAGGCTGTGATAACTCCTCAGCGTGGCTCTGTAAACAAGAGAGGAGAGTCTTCTTGCATTTATAAGATTCTGATGCAAATAATCCCATGAACAAGAACATTAATAAAAGCTGCCGTTACTGTATTACTGCCTTTGCAGCTGTAACTGATAGAAAACTTTCTCTGCAAGGCTCAGTTATCTCCTGAAAATGAGGTGTTTCAGGAATGTTAGTCATCTGAGACCTTGTATTTTCTAACAGCACCAGTTTGAGCATGGTGTGTTTGAGAGAGCTGCTCATGTCTGTGTGCTCCTCAGGTGGGAGCTGACGGGCTTTTCCAAGGACAGAGGAGCCTCCAGACACCTCCAGCACCTTCTTGGTGAGCTGGCATCAAGTTCTGTCACAGCTCTGAGAGCCTGGGAGGCAGCTGGACTCCACCTGAAGCAGTGGAGACGAGAGGTCAGCCGTGGCCCGAGCAGAAGGGACAGCCTTGGAATGCTTCCACTTGTTAAAAATCTGGCTGTGGAAGGAACTGGATGTCTCTCAGCCACCATTTAACCTGCAAAAGGAGCCACATGCAACGTGGCTGAGGGATGGGGACAGCCACCAAGAGCAGTGGCTGTTCTCTGCCTGGAAGGAGGGTTGGAAGGGTGAACTCTGAGCCTGAGAAGAGTGCCCAAGCCTCGGGCTAGCAAGCACCACTTCCATCATCTGAAGCTGTTCCACTGCATGGAATGCCAAATCTGGGACCAGAAGGAAACCATCCACTGAGGGACTGGACTCTGCAGCCTCTTAGTTAAGGCAGAGGGGCTTTTCCACACACAATCCCCTCCTCCCTTGCAGCCAAAGCTGTAACATGCCTTCTGTGACCACCTTTGCCTAGAGAAGAAGAAACTTCTCTCTGCATTTGTTCCCACTGTGGCCTTCTGTCTCCCCTACAGCTCGAGAAGCAGAATTGTTTCCTTTATGTTTTTAGGCATGGAAAAGTAAGCATATACTTAAACATTTTTTTAAGGTTTAATACTCAAGTCCAACCCTACTTAAGCAAAGAATTTGCAGATGATATTTACAAGTCCAGTGTAATTACTGCAGGGCTGAAAAACGAGTTCTGTGAGTTACGGTACATCACTGTTTTTCTTTTTTCTTTTATTTTTTTTTTTTTTTTAATGTTTCAATGAACAATGTGCCTTTCATTTCCTGCAGTGCTGTTAAGGTACTCTCAGCTCAAAGCAGTGAGACTGCATTAAAGCTAAAAAGCATTGGTTCGGGCATTACACATTTTTATTTTTTAGAAAAATGCCTCTCCCTCTACAGAAATTGTTTGAGCAATGGATTTGGCACACGTTTGCAATCAGCTGTAATAATGAATGCTGCCTTGCTCACTTGAAATGGGAGAATTTACCAACTTCTTTAAAAAGAATTTGTTCATCTGCAACTCAAGTGCTGTGCTACCAAGTCTGAGCCACCAAATCCCAATTCCTGCCTGTCAGAAATGACACAGCATTCCCTGCTCTGCTCACACAGCTCGTGTGCACCTTTACGCTGCACTTATTAATTCACCCGTGCCACCACATCAAGCACAAACACTGCCTGACATCCATTTACCAACAGCAGCAGCACAGCTCTGTTATTCACCACGCTGTGCTCTGTCCTCCCTGCCTTTCTCCCGAGTTAAACTCCTGATGGAGCAGAGCAGGAGTTTACTTTTAACATCCTCTGAAAGCCAGGATAGCAAATATCCCCACTTTGCAGACAAAAAAGACCAAAAGGTTTTCCTGCAAAAGTTTAAAATAATCCTGCTTACAGAAAGAAAATCTATCTGATAGCTGTTTCCACAACTGAAAGTGAGAATAAAAGCCTGAGAGAGTCCACAGCAGTGCTGAGCTGGGAATTCAGTTGTTCCTGATCCCCAGGCATGCAGTCTCTTCACCACATCAGACTACCCATTTTGTCATCCTCACTTCATTGAAAACTAGTTTGTTTATAAAACACAACACCAAACCAGTGCATTTAACAAGCTTTTAAAATCAATAATTTTTTTTTTTTTTTTTTTTTTTTTTTGATTGGATGAATTGCAAAATCACTTTGCGGTGCCAACTGAAATGAAGCTTTTACATACCATTAGGCAACTACAAAAGTGGGGAATTTTCCACATGGGTGTTTCACCCAGCTGGTCAGAAAAAAACCCCTAGTTTGAGCAAAATATCAGGGCATCAGAACATGCTCTTTCCTTTCAGATGAAGTCGCTGGCCGCTTTCACTATCCCTCCTGAAAATTTCCTCACCCGCAGACCAAACAGAGGAATTCTGGATTTTCTGCCCCTCCCCAAAAGCTCTTTCCCATGGTGACAGAGCAGCAAAACTGTGTTAGTTTTACCCCCAGCTCCAGCACAAAACACCTGGACCTTGGACCATCCATGCCCCAATGAGCTCGGTCTTGCCTGCATGTTTGCTTTTCATGGTCATCATGCTGCATCTCTTTCTCTCTCTAGAAATAATTAAATGCTTAATATTTCTGTTAAATATTTGCAGTGCTGACTGGATGACTGCCTGAAAACTATTCTGGCTTCATGAAGGCTGAGAGAAAGGCCAGAGGAGGTGTTGAAGCCAACACTGAGAGCAGAAGATGTCACCATCCTCCCTGTCTGTGATGCTCCTGCTCCAGAAAGCCCACCAGAAAAAAAAACAGGAGTGGCTCTAAAAAAGAAAACCTTTTTTTTTTTCCCGTGAACTTCACTTCAGTGAAGGTTAGACACACAGGCTTTGCAAAACAACACATACAATTTAGGATGATAAATTAAAATCTGTAGTAGGAGGCCTTCTTTTTCAGGGCCGTATAGTTGACCCTCCTGAACCTACATTACTCAAGGTATGCAAAATATATGTGTATAATAAATAGCTCTAGAATTTATGGAGTGGAACAGAAAGGATATTAACAGGCAAGTAGAGAGGCTGTATAACCCTCACAAGGCCTTTAAAGATTTATTTTTTTAAAATGAAGGAATGCATGCATGGAAAAGGCAGCACTGAATGGATACACTCCTTTGTGCCTTCCAGAAACACATGCAGAATGCTTCCAAATCTGCCCTCAATCTGGTCACTCCACTGTTGGCATCAGTGGGAATGAGATTATTCATGATTCTATTTTTTTCTTCGATTTAAAAAAAAAAAAAAAAAAAATTAAAAACTCCTCTCTGTGTGGGCTCATTCCCACTCTCAGTAAAATCAATTACGAGCCTCCCATTGACTCCGGAGGGATTTGGATCAGACCCTGTGCAAGTGGGTCTACAGCAAGTGTAGAACAACGCAGTTAATATGATTTATTGTGTCCGTTTCTGTGCGTGCAGTTTTTAATTTTCTAAAGCCTGCAGTTTTGCTTTCATCCTCACGTTCAGGAGATAAGAGCTGCAGATCTGTGTTGATCTACGCTGGGTACCCTGGAGCTGGGGGCTGTGTGTGCTGGGAATGAGCTCAGCCCGGGGGGATTGAGCCCTTCAGGGCCAAAAATCTGGCTTAGGAAATAGAAAATCTCCCACACACGCACTGCAAAAGGTGCAGAACCAGTGAGGAGGCTGCTGCTGTGGTGGGGAAAAAATACCCTTTAGTAAAACTGAGAAAAAAAAAAAAAGAAAAATCCTTTTCCTGTTTATTAAAAAAAAAACAAAGTGCCTTTTGCAGGTCACCAGCAAAGTTCCAAGAATTCACTAGAAGATAGTTTTACCAAGAAGACTCAGGCTCCAAATCAGAGATATTTCATTTCACCGGGCTCTTACAGATTCTACATTATTAAACACTGACACTGCTGCTTTTTGGGGCAGTTGTTGAGTAGCAAGCTCTGTTAAAGGCTAAGAAACTGCAGGGTAAGAAGAACTGTGCTTTAATAGCTGCAAAAGAATATTATCCAAACAAGAAATAATAACATGCTTGGTGCCTAATACATTCTAAATTAAAATATGATTTAATAAACACAGGCAACATATTCCCCATAAAAAAAAATAGCAGAATTGGCAGAACAAAAATCACAGTTTAGTCAGTTCTTCTCTTAACCTTGCAATCCTCTGGCTACAAATTAGAATTTCTGTGAACAGGATTGATAAGGGAAATTAGGCGCTGTCTTTCAGAAACAACAGCAATGTTTTAAGATGGTATGTTTAGAGATGAACAGCACAAAATCTATCAAAATATGAAACCTTTCGTATCTAATGCGAGGAAAACACAAGGAGCCCCCAAAGCCAAAATCTCACCAGCCCAACGAGTCCTGCATTCTATGCCTTATGATTCATGCTGGTAGTTTAAAGGTTTTTATGTACCTAAACTACTTCTTCTTCCCTTGATTTCATCCCCTGTTTAAACCCTAACCCCAGAGCACACCCCAAGTACAGTGGAAAACCCAATCTACATGTAGGTCTTATTAAAAAAAGAAAAAATCTGATTATGGATAAAAAAAGTCAAGAAAAACTATTCATAATAATAATCACTTTCACTTTGGGAGACATTTTAAGTCCTAAATATAAGTAGTGAAACAAAATTCAGTCGCTGATGGGCCAACAAAAATTGTTGAGGTCTACCTTAGCTAAACACAAAAAGGAAGAGAAGCTGTTCCATTACACACATATTCATCCTTTCACACACAGTCCCTACAGAAATCCACTATTATTGAATGATCATTTTTTTCCAGGCTGCTTTACAAAGCAAGCCATTGGTTCAGTAGAAGCTATTGCTTCTACTTTGAATCTGTCCTGGTCCAAGGAATATGAGTTTTCCCAAAAGTCCCAGTCCTGCTGCTGCTTCCACTCAAGCCACTGCCACTTGAGAAGATGGAGAGAAGCACCAAGGAGCTGTAGCCGAGCCTCCCTGACCTGTTTTCCTGTAGAATCTACTCCCCTGAAGGTCAAGACTCATGGCCCAGAGACTGAAAGCCTTTGCTATGGAGGAATAAGGATAAGGGTTGCATACAGCAGGCTCCTTAATGGCATCTCCCTAATTAAAATTAGTTTTAAAGGGAAAAAAAGAAAAAGTCTCTCTCCAGGACTGGAGAAACAAATGCTACCTTAGATTAGTGAAACAGTAGCATTTTAACTATTAGGAGAGTGCACAACCTATTTGTGGCCATCCCATGTCAATTATTCTGAATAATCTTTTTATATTAGGCATGGGGGGAAAAAAAAATCTTTATAAATATGGGCTGTTTTAATATCCCAAAGCAGGAGCAGCAGGTAAGAACTTACCATTTTCTGGCTGGTCCTTAATATCAGCTTCACTTGGCTGGCTGGGACTTTCAGATTGACTTGAATCTGAAAAACATAAAATACAGCCAAAAATTACAGGGTCTGCTGTGGAAAATAGATCAGAGGCGCCAGACTTCCTCAAAAGGCTGAGAGTACAAACTGAGGACAGGAGTGTTGCACTAGGACATGATAATGCAAAAGTCCCGTGCCTAGGTAAGATGTTTTGCTAGCAAAAAGCAGGAAAAAAAAAAAAAGGAAAAAAAAGGGAATCTTGTTTACGGCACTACACAGAGTGCTTGGGGTGTGTGTTGGCATAAATTAAGCTTTGAGAATCCTTCTTTTTAAAGAAGGCATATTTAAACGACTCTCCTACATGTTTTTTATAATGCAGCCTCTATGTTGTATACAAACCAGAGCCTTACTCCAACACATAGTAAAGTCTCAAAACATATCTCCAAGCAGGCATAGAAAGGTAACTAAGCAACCCTACATAGTCGTGGAGATTTTGTTGGCTACACATTTCTGGAACAAAATCTGCAAAGCTGAGGGAAGAGCTGATTTTTCTGGCGTACTTTCGGAGTGGTTGCAGCACCACAAGATCCCTAAAAATGCACTAAGGTGCTGGTGGTGATTTGCAGTGGGATAAGTGAGAATAGATACTGGATGGATGACCTGCTTTAGAACCTGTGTAAACAATCCTACAAACCCCCAGCTAACACTCTCCAATGAGCACAATTTATTTGCCTAAAATAATAAAATGACCTGTAAAAGGGTATGTGTAAATAGGAGTGTTTTGCATTTTTCACACGTTATTAACTCTACTTTATGTGAAGATGATCGCTCTTTGGTCCAAAAATTATTCTTGGTAGAAGCTTTAGTCAAATAGTATTTTCCTTCTTAATTATTTCTGTCACTATGAACTGGTAAAAAAATGGTCCCATTACCTGTGGGAAAAAATATTTTTAAAAAAAATCCCTCAAATTACTGGTTTTGCAATTAATACAATTTTTTTTCTCCTTTCCCCAGGAATTGCTCTGTAATTTATTGATCCTGCAGAAAAAGTTTTTGCTGTGGAACAAAACTTTAGGTGATGAAACCACTTGCTACTGCCTCAAACCCACCCCTCATCGTGGCAAACCTATTTTCTGACTTCACCTTGACTTTGCAAAGTTTGGAATTAGCTGTCTGAAATTTGACCACATTTCAGTGAGAAGTCAATGCAAGATCAAAAGGTCACGACACTTAACTGTGATTAAATTGAAAATCTTACTTCTATTGCAACAGAGTCATAACACCACCCCTTCTTTTTCTTTGAGGTATTAATAGTGCTGGAAGAAGCAGTACTACTAGTGACCTTGGGTCAAGCAATGCTAATTTATTGCTTTAAAAAGGTTCCTTGCTTTTAAGCAAATGAAGATTTTAATTACCGCAGAGCACTATAAAGAAAATGCCTATTTTAAATATTCAAATTTTTTTTTTTACCTGCTGACTGTCTGCTTTAGGTATCATTCAGAAGCTTAGAGGACAATCTTGTATAAATTAAAAACTACAAGTAAAAAAAAGCGCTCGCAAAACAAAATTTGATAAATTTCACAATACAAACACTCAGAATATTTAGCAAAGAAAGCTTCAGTCCTGATACTTCTATTTAAAATCAATGAAATTCCCCTAAAAACTGATATATACCCAGCATGTCCCAGAACCAATTTCCTCTCTTTTGTATTTATTATTTTTAATAATTTTGCCAATGAAGCTCAGGGTAAAAAAAAATATCCTCACTCCTGCAATTTTGTTTTAAATATTGATCTTCTGAATTATCTGTCCCTGAAGCTCAGATCAGTGCCAGCAGATACACCATGGGGTAACATGCACAGTGTTGTTGTATTCTGGAGACTAGATTTTGGCAAGAAGTTTCATGTTTCCAATACCACAAAGGTAGAAACAAAGGTAAAATATTAGGAATGCAAAATATTTAGTTAACATTCAAAGTCAACATTCAACGGATTTCATTTTACAGAGCAGGCATTAGCCTTTTGCTTATTTTTTAGGTTTTTCTTTCCCTCCAGCCAGCCATGGCTCACAGGCAGAGTTTGGGCTTTACGTTTTGAGTAGGCTCGGAATTCCACTAAAAATTTATAGATTTGGAAAAGTTACTGCAGAAAGGTGGGTGTGGGAGCGTGTTTCCCTTTCTGAGATGAGGAAGGATGCGGGGAGGCAGCGCTCGGGCGGCTTGGTGGCACCTTGGCTCCAGCTCAGCCCTGCAGCCGGTGGGCAGCACAGGCAGCCCAAGCTGCTCCTGCCTTGGGAGGAACAAACAAAGTACTTTTGTCTGCCTTCAGTGCTGTTTTTCCAACACCAAGGCCGGTGGGACAAGAGGGGCTCCACCGGCCGTGGGACATTTATTTGCACACTGAATCTTAACTTTCTCCTTTTATCGCCTCGGCTCCGGCGATAGCATTTTTTCCTAATTCTGCTTTCCTGCGACCAGCCCCTTCTGCTGAAATTAAATATTAATTTCCCAGGAAAAGACAACACGGCTTTAAGCACTATTCTTCATGGAGAGGCACAGCAAAAGGCAGGACGAGGTAGAATTAAAACCACTCAATCCTGCGGTGGGGATCACGGGAGGCTACCGAAAACATGGACTGGGCAAGCGTGTGCTCAGCATTGTTATGCAAGGTGGCATCTTGTGGAAACCCCAGATAAGAAGACCGAGTTAAGGCACTTAGCCAAAATGTTTATATGCAGAATTTTGCTTCCCTGATTTTATTCAGATGCCGCAGATGATCCGGCACATATAAATGTGCCGCCACATGGTTAAGGGATTGGCAAAATCAGAGCCGTTGTGTTTTACAGTCTTGCCTAGGACGAGGGAGTCTTGCTCAGCCTCCACCGCTCGCTCTCTGCTTTTTCAGCAGTTGGCACTAACTCCTGTCGGGGCTTTTTTGTTGTTTTGCACATGGAAACTTTCAAATTCCAGTTTTCAGAACGTTCGGTGTTTTGCGGGCTCGGCTACAACAGGAGGGGGAATGTCTGTCCTGCTGAGTCAGTTAGCCAAACAGGTGACCGGAGGAATAAATTAATTTTTGCCCATACATAATTGATATAAATGGAAGATCGTTTTCATAAGCATTTGCATTAAATCAATAAAATCACTTACTATAGAGCAGTTTAACAATTCATTTGATTTTCTCTTTTCTATATATTTGATAGCCACTCTGCAAAACAGTATACACTTTATGCCTATTTTCTTTAGCTACAACACTGCCAGTTAAATTCTACCACCTGCAATAATTAGAGCCATTGGAAAACGTACAAAACAAAATATACAGTAGATGCGAGCCCCTCTTGAATCCACGGCCCCCTGCGGCAACGAGTTTCATTGGTGCCTTAAGCTAAGGCTGGTAGGAAGCCAAAGAATCTGTATATTACAATAAAGTGCATGTTATTAAGGGGAGGATTTAAATGATTTCAGATGGAGTTGGAAATATTATAGTGAGGAACCACTATTAAGATTGCTGATTAAAAAAAAAAAAAATCACCAAGGAATCTAGTTTTATGTTTAAGGAAGCTTAACCTTGAATAGCACAATGGGTTTTATTTGGGGGCTTTTTTAGTTAGAGAAAAGTTAGTGGTTGGAATTTTTAACCCTGAGCTAGCCGGGGTTTGAGTGAGGCTGTGCTCTGGGCTCAAGGTTACTGGGCAAGAGAAGCTCAAGGGAATCTGGTATCCACCATAACCATGGCAAACGGGACCAAAAAAACATGTTGAAGCTATTTTACTCCCCCCTTCCAAGCATCAATTATGATTAAGACATAAAGGAAGGAAAAAACAGCCCCAAACAACAAAACAGGCTAGTTTTTCAAAGTAGCATTTCCAACCACATCTCTAGTCTCTGTTCCTCTTTGGATCTGCTCCTTAAGCATATGCTACCCCAGCACGACCGAGCCCTGGATCTGCCTGATCCCAAACCACACACAGGCAGGGATCTCCATCCCCAGGACGGAATCCCGGGACTTTCCAGCCTGCAGTTTTCCTTTTCAGCTGCAGCAGGAGCACAGCTCCAGCTGGGCTGCACGGCGGCTGCATGGAAGCTGCGCTGGCGGCACTGGAAGGGAGCTCTCCATTGTTTGGAAAGAATAAAACCTTCCCAGGAAAGTCTGGCCCGTGGACAGGACCAATGTCAACAGACTGACAATGTTGTTCTTTTTTGTAGACCGTGACACAGACGGTGAAGTGTTGTTG
This sequence comes from Entomyzon cyanotis, assembly GCA_024500445.1. Lineage (NCBI taxonomy): Eukaryota > Metazoa > Chordata > Aves > Passeriformes > Meliphagidae > Entomyzon > Entomyzon cyanotis. Next base: position 2,702,060 of record JAKEPQ010001020.1, read on the forward strand.
CACTCCTCCACCAAAAAAGCCTCTTTTGAGTGCCATGGCACTTCCAGTGCTAAACCTCTCCACAGCCACCTGACTGAGGACAGAAGGGACACTTTGTGGAGCACTCCCCAAAACACACCGTGCTTTCCAGGGCATGCTGAATCCAGCCTGGCATTCGCTGGGGTGGCAGTGACCCTGTTTATTGTCTGCTGCTCTGCGCAAACCCAGCGAAAGGGTGCCAAGATCATTTTTTACCTCTGTAGAGCCTCTCCCCAGCAGAACCTGAGCCTCAGCTACCACAGGTGCAGACACATCTATCCTGGAAACAGCCAAGGTGATCCCCGCCTAGTGCAGGAGAAAAATGACCAACATTGCCAGATGAGCAAGGCAGCACTGCCACTGCCCATGCTGAGCCTGCTCTGCAGTGAAATACAGCAGGTTCCTCTCCTCCACCACCAGCCCAGCACCTCACAGAAGCACCACAGAAGTGCACAAGTGAAATTTTCCATTCATATCATGTTTTGGGGGCGGGGGGAATATTGTATAATAAACTGACATATTTTATTCAAGTTTCAGAGCCCTATTTGTAATAAAAAATTTATATGGCTCGGTTGTGTTCATGCAATAAATTTTTCATCTATAATTTTGGGCATGGATTCCACCAAAGATTTATATATGTTAAAAAAAGAAAAAAAATTTAAATCATGCTCTTTTATATACAGTCTTATGTGGTGAGCTTACGGGGTTTACAAACAGAAACCAGCATCAGGGCTGGGGCTTTTTTACACTCACTTTCCCCTCATTATCCATTATAATATAAACACATAGGGGTCGCTCCATATACGCTACAGTTATTATTTATGGTGATTTTGGTGGCTACTAGGATTTCTTTAAAGGAAGGCCTAGCTCTCCATTTTTCTCCAGCCATCGCTTTCAAGTCAACTTTTATAGGGAGTTCAAAGTGCTTCATTATCATCCACCTCGCCATCACACATGTACATAACCACACCAGATTCCCAATTTTATTCCATACCCCCTGCACTGTACACCCCATCCCGACGAGGTTCTGCAGTGGTAAAATCCCTGTGGTGCCAGCTTGGTTTTTTTTTGTTGTTTTTTTTTTTAATAAGGCGAGGACTCTTAATTCCTGTACACTGGGAAAGAGATTATCTTTGATAATGGAAATGTAAATCAAAGCTTGCTGTTGTTTATTCCAGACAGACATTTGTGTGTTAAGTCTGTTTATCAGGCAACACTTTGTCTAAGCCAGGAAGTAGTCAGCCTTTGTAACAAGATGTATGCAAATGATTTTCCCATCAGCCCCTGCCACAAAACTTTTGTGGCAAAAAAACCCTCCTTGTTACTTCACCAGTAAGACGCTCCTAAGCTACCCCGTAAGCAGACTAGCAACAAAACAGCCAGCTAGACTATGCTGATGAGTTTGAATGAGCCCAAAACATGTGCCCACAGTCTGTTGCTCGGTATTGTAAGCAGACTTTGTGTATTACATCTGTTTATCAGGCAACACTCTGTCTGCTGGGGCGGCTTTGTACCAAGGTGGACGCAAACAAAGATCTCCACAACTCCCCGCCTAACTTTTTTTTGGCTGCAGAAATTCCCCGTTACTTCCCTCCCTGCTGGAAATAAGGACGCGAAACTTCACCGAGAGGCTGAGAGACCCTAAAGCTGTATCAAAATGGTTTCATTTTAAATCAACTTTCTTTGTTCTCACAAGCCCATAAATGATTTACTGCTATCGTGTGATAGCCTAGAATGTGGGGAATCTGTGTATTCCCATATTTGTTCCTTGATATTACAAACAAGTATTTGATTCACTTCTAAATGTTTGTTTTTAAAACAGTTTACAGCCTTTGATTCCTGCTTACTGATTCATTTCTGGAACATTTTCTATTTATTCCTTTGCAGTAGCAAACGTTAATTTTGACTTAATTCAAATTGTCATCAAAGGCTTCCTTAAGAAATCCCACAGCACAGATTTTATTTGTTATAATAAAATATTCTTAAAGTAAACATCATGCGACTGTGTTTTTTTAATTCCAAGAGATACAAAAATCCGTTACCCAAAGGATTCAAATTGGTTCAGCCCTTTTTCCTAGACAAAATAAACACTTTAGGACTTTACTTGTTTGTATTCTCCTCAGTGGTGCTGTATGCATCACCAGCTAAAAACAAAGAAACTTTTAGCTGCTCAGACAAAATGCAGAAGCTCCCCAAACAACGAAGCGGGGGGGTGGGGAGGCATTCAGAAAGTCTGACAGTCCATTCAATATAGGGATGATGGCCATAATGCATCCAGGGTCCCCTTGCTAATTAAATATGCATTGGCACAGTTTTGATCGATGCAAGCCATGGATCAGATGACACACCTGCAAAATCTTGAGCCCAGAGCTCCCAGGAAAAGGAAAATACAGGCTGTCTCCTTATCTTTGTTTTCAAAGGCTCTCAATTTCTGTGCTTAGATATCTAATTTAATTCTCTCACCCCTCAGCAAACTGGATTACGAAAGTCAATACTGCCATTGTGCATCGACAGGAACACACAGCTTTCCTTTTATTCAATTTAGCCATGACCTTTAGACAAAGATAATGACAACTGTCTAAAAGTAAGGTAAGGCCTTAAGGAAGACCCTGCCGAGGGGCCCCTCTCACTTTCCGTGCCTCCTCCAGCCAGGGAGAGCCCACCAGCCATGGAGCAAACCCAGAAATAATTTCCCTCCCCAGACCACAATGACCAGGAGTGGCTTGGCAGAGCAGCTCCCTCGGCCACCAAGGGCTCTGTGCCACCCTGAGGACCTGGGACACCTCCACAGCAGCGGCCAGACCCTCAGGATCCCTTTGCCAAGAGGTGACCACATCTCCGGAGTCAGACGTGCCAGGAGCAGAGGGACCACGCTGTCCCATTTTTCCCGTGGCTGTTGGGGACACGGGGAAACGGAAGGGTCAGCAGAGTGGCACCAATTTCTAATTTCTGGCTCTGGTGCTGGGGAAGAAGTGCAATCCTAGAATACGGCACAGGGAGGAAGCTGCACGCGGGTTTTCCTGGAGCTGAGCTGGAGCCAATGGAAATGACATTACTTTCCAATAGGTCTCGCATCAATATTTTTAGCAGCCTCCCTACACGAGATAGCATCTTTCTAATACATCTGTAAGGGAAGGACAGAGAACATGCTCTCAGCTAACGAACAGCTATCAGGCAATAATCCACTTTGGTACCTGCAGATACAGGTTGTACCTGAATCACTGATTGAGGCATATAAAAATTCGTATTGATTGAGCAGCCCAGCTCCACAAAATGTGAGCTTCCATGCTGCACAGGGTTTTAATTCTGCAGGATTTTTTTTTTAGCTGCATTTAAAAATACACTTGGCATTTCTAGCTGTGGACCAATATTTTTCTCATGTCTTTTTATACAGATTTGGAGGGAAAGATATTTGTAATGGAAAAAAAATATGTGCAAAGTTGGATTGCTAAGTTTCTGTAATCTTGGGAAATAAAAAAAAAGCAGCCTATGTAAGAGCTACAAGAAACCATATGGATCAACAAGAGCTGCCCTCATATCCCTAGGAAATATATATTAACCTACATTTCATCATCATAAACCCCAAAATAAAAAATCTAATTAGAGTCTCTACCCTCAGATTCACTTGTAGAAAATTTGCTTATCCCCCTCACAAAATGATTTACAGTACTTACATCCATTTCTTCAGAGTGATTTAAATTTATTGAATCATTTCAATTTTTAGAGAGCTTCCATTTGGATCTGTACAGGTTTCTAGACATATGCAGTGCTCAGTTATTTAAAATTAATTGCAGTACAATAATTTTAAATTGCTTCACACTATACGAATCTCAAGTGCTTTGAAATATTTGAACCATTCTATTTAGAAGCCATCAAACTTCTGAGCACATGCATCAAAGAGTTGTTTTAAAAGCCAAAGGGCCGTCCTGATGATCCCAAAGTGCAGGTGAGCACGGCTCTGGGCATGCTCAGTGCACACAGACCTGGATTTATAGAACAATTCAACAAACTCTGCCCGAATGTCAATCTTTAATTAACAAAAACTGATCCTGCAATAATTTCAAACCACTAAAAAAATTCTAAAACTAGAAAAGCACTGTTATAAAATAATGGCATACATTAAAACTATTATTACTTCTAATGTATATTTATAGAACATCCTTTTATCCTGAAAATTAAAACAGCTTATTAACATTAAACTAAGCTTTACAACACCTCTGTGGGAAACGTGAGCATAACTATGCCCACTTTATGCAGGGATGAAGGAGGCACATAGAGGTTAAGTGATTTACCTTGAGAGGCACAGTTACTAAAAGGAGTAAAAAGCACAGGGCCAGGCTCTCGAGCTGTGGATAATAAAGTCTCCCTCCCACCAATGCAGCCATTACAATGGCAATGGCAGTACCCACTTAGGAAGCCTTCAACTACATTATGTAGAAAATTACTTGGTAGAGTGGATCCAAAGTCACCTAGAAGGGGATATTCCCAGCCACTCTCAGCTTCTGTTTCCCTTGCCTTTCTTCTTCTCGTTAGGTATTTTGAAAAACAAGAAATCATTTCTCCCCAGAGTATTTTCTATCTCAGTTTAACAAAAACAACAGTATTTAGGGTGGCTAAAGAGCTGGTTTTGCAACGCCTGACTTCATGTACAAAGGCAAGTGGAGATGCATCTGTGTGATGAGCAGATTTGGTAGCTTTGGTCAGAGACTCCAGGTTCTGCTTTTGTGTGGTTTTACCCTGGTGAGTAAACCAACATCAGCAAAGCAGGATTATGTCCACCATATGGTGAGGCTCCATTGGCGGTCGTACAGCCACCCAATTAATCTCTATCCCCCACCATCCCCTTGTTATTTATTTATTGTGACAAACCCATCCTTATGGGACCCTAGGCAGGGAGCTGCGTATTCCCAGGCTATTGGCGTCGGTTTCCATGCTCATCCTTTATCCCAAGCAGGATCTGGCGAGCTGGCGCCTCTCCTCCGGCCAAGGCGCGCGGTGCTACAAGGTCACCACCAAGGAGGATCTCTAGATTTTCCAGAGCAGACAGGAATAAGGGATTTTTCAAAGCTGCTCTCCATCAAAAAGCCAAATAATCCCCTGACTATGAGTGCAAACTTCACAAAGTGCTGTCCAGAGCTGGCCTTGCTAACACCACACCGATAACCAGGCTGACTGTGGAGACCATCAGAGTGTTCCTGTATTTCAGTCTGTGCCTCTTCCTAAGGTCTCTTCATCAGCCAGCAAAAACAAAGAAAAACCTTCACCAAATCAAACAAACTGGGCAGGAGCCCCGACCTCCTCCTCCTCCTCTCTCAACCTCTCCTGCTTCTCCTTCCTCTAAAGGACAAGTGTAAAATTTTCCTGTGATCAACCAAAAATTCAACTAGGAATCTCCTATCATCCTAGTAGATTAATACATACACACACACACACACATATATAAGTGAAGAATACTTAAAAAAACTAATATCTCAAAGAATGGGCCCGTTTTCCCTTTTAAGGATTATTCTCTTTCACAGAGGGAAAAACAATGTTGATAATAAAAATATGTGTGACTACTTAAGAAATAAACAAAAGATGAACTAATATTCCATGGAGATTCTGTCAATAGCAGATTAATATCATGTTACAGATGAGGCAGTCTAAGCAAAGTTTAGGTAGTATTTTTTTATTGTGGATCTACACTTGCAGTCCCGTTTTCACAACTCTCTTTTATTTTGATGTACCTGACACTTTTCCTCTTGGCTCCCATTTCAGTCCCTCTTAAGTACATATTTGGCTGTAGTGGCCAAATTTTTTTTTAATTTTTTTTTTTTTCTGGCAGATGTCTTTTCCTTATTCTGTGCACTGCGAGGAGTTCAACGTGGCATGTGAAAAATTTCCATTTCAGGTTTTCTTAAGCTTTATACAAAATTAAACTGCTGGCAAAACATACATAGATACATAAAATTATACTGCAGAAAAAGCTGCTCGATAGTTCCCCTTCTTCCCTTCCTTTTGCCTTTTTTCTCTTCACAAATAATTGCAGAAATATTGCCATCAGCCTAAAACCTCTCTCCAAGTGAAAAGTCAGGAGGTTTTGCCCACAAAGAATTGCCACTGACTGTTGCTCCGTGGATCTGTTTCTACTCTCACAATATTGTAGACTGCGAAGAAGAACTGAGAAATTACCATAAAAATCGGGACGTGTTTTGTTGCATCAGTATCATGTTGGCATCAACACCGCAGACTCGGGCAGAAAAAAAAGCAGCCTTTTGGTAGGCAGCCTACTTGGTCTGTGTTTCTGCTGTGTTTGTAAGCCATGCAAGTGGAAGAGAAAGTTAAAACTTGGAGAGAAGGAACATCCTGCCGGCTCGGTACGAGTCACAGCAAAATCTGAGGTACAACCACCATAAATCATGGAGGAATGGAATTGTATCTGCACCTCAAAGGACAGTGGATTATTATAAATATAGGAACGAGTTGGGTGGATATATAGTTAGCCCCCTGAAAAAACATTCAGCATAATGCATCGACTCTGAAAATGCAACCTAAAATCCATTTTAACTTGGTCGCAGCGCTGCAAATCTAAATGTTGAGGAAGGAATTTAAAACCAGAAAAGTCCAGAGCTCTCCAAACCCATAACTACACTGCGTAGATGAAATTTTAATCAAACTTTTAAAGCCATGGTTATGATCTGATGAACAGACAGCTTGACTTGATTACATTTTTAAGTTTCAGTTTCTATTTCTGTTTTAAGATGAAAAAGATCATAGAGTGTCAGAAATTTGAATACTGAATAGCAAAAGCTCTTGCAGGTTTAGAAAGCATATAGAAAAGCTGGCAAAAGAAAACGCTATTCCATTGCCACCATCTGCTTTCTGGCATATTGAAGAAACTTTACTAACAGCAACATTTTCTTGCATTAGAATATCTGCTAATTAGTTTTGTTGTAATTTTTTTTTTAAATTACCTTTTACACAGAAGGCAAATAGCCAATTTTTTTGGCTGGCTACACCTTACACCACGTCTGATAACATTTTCACATTAAGTTCAGTTTACCTCACTTTTTTTTTCTATCAAAATCCTATCTTTAGCATAGTCAAAGCCTGCAAAAACTTTGCCTTGCTGAGACTAAAGAAAAAAACATCAAACATACGAAGTGTTAAAAATCGCTGAATAACTCAAAGGAAAAAAGATAATTTTGAAGGCGTTTTGGCTGAAATCTATTTTCCTTTGAATTGCATGAGTGTTTTAAAATGTTAAAAACACTACAGAGTGACTAATGAATGTAAAAGAATGATAAAGAGTATGGGTCCAGTTATCAGTGATGTGCCTAAAACAAAATAATTTTGGACAGTCTGCCATGCAAATATTGACTAAAATGTCATAAATAATGTCTGCAACAAAAGGAATTCTGCAAAGGAATATTCTGTTGTACTTAATGCATTGTAGAGTGTGCCTTTTAGCAAGCAGTACGTTACAGAGCCTGAAAACTTCAGCTGGACAAAAAAACCCCCTAAAATTTCCCAGACAAAAACATTACTAACGTTGTTTATTTATTTTTTTCAGAAACAGACCTTCCAAAAAAGTTAAAGGTGCAGCATTACATTTGGAAAAGGGTTCACTTAGAAGCTGATTTTCAAAAGAAACGAGTAGTCCAAAAATTAAGAAACTATCGTAACCACCTCATTGACTTACAACTATTTCCACTGCCATTTTAAACAGTATTTTCACCCATTTCCATGCTGGCAGGGAAGAGGCTGTCTGCAGGTCTTTGTCAGAATGTACTGAAATCAAATGCAAAGACCTTAAGTTGAGCACTGCCCTGGGCCAGAGCTGAGAGGTGGCAAAGCTTCTGTTCCAGCACTCCTTAGGACATAATTCTGTCTCAGTTCCAGAGTCTGACTGGCTCTGCACGGAGGGTTAGAAATAAAAATGCAATCCTGTGAGAATGATGGCAACACACAAAGTGGCCAGGAAGGGCTCCAAACCACCTTCAAAATCACAACATTTTAGCAATGTTATTACTTTTTAAAGAGCATTGAAATATGATGTCAAAATGAGGGAAGTTGCATTAACAACTCCAGATTACCTACATCTCCACTGACATACTGTGCTATGTGTAATCACAAACAAGCCAGTCACGTTTTTTTCTAAAAGTCTGCTAAAAAAATTAAACAATCAGGTCTGCACCAAAACCTTCTGCGTGTGTTTTCCAAAATTTCATTTCTGAGAAAAATTTCACAGCCACGGAGATGACAAAAACCAGAGATATTTTACATTTCTAAAGCACCTTTCATCCAAGATCAAAGAACTACATCAACAATCATTCTCAAAATACTCCTTTGAAATAGAAGTACTAAAAGGAGTACTATTAAATGTATTTTTATCTTTATCTAGCTTGATCTATTTTCTTTATAAAATGCTGGTTACTGTAGCATCTCTCCAGGCAGATGAAAACTATAGGTTAAGTGACTTGACCAGAAACACTTACTTAGCTCAGTGGAAGAAGTGATAATGCTCACGTTTGGGAGTCAAGGATTCTAAACCTTTCATCCACTAATTAAAAACATACATATATATTTACTTAAATTAACTTAGGGAGCATGAAAATCCCTCAACCATCATGTGATAGAGGTGCCACCAAGTAAGAGAAGGATCTGGAATCAGCAGCACACAAAAAACAGCTGGCAGGTACTGTGGTAGGACAGATCAATAGGTGTGTGACACCAACAAATTACACAGGATGAGAACAAGCACGCATTTGCTATTTTTCAAACCTCTTGGAAAAAATCAGGTCAACTTTTTTATCGAAGATGGGAAGTCTTCCTGCCCTGAAAGATGCACAGAGGCTCAGGAAGAGCAAGGGTTTTCCAGCTGCACCACAGGTCACCCACAAAAAGCTTGGTGGGCTGTGTGGCAGGGTCTGAGGCCAAAGAATTTGTTCAACACCAAACTCAGAATTATTTAAAAATAAATTACAGGCTGTGCTACAAACCATACAACTCAGCCTCTGGGCCAAGATAATTCTTGACACAACCCAACTGGGATTACACTGGGGATAAACTTGGCGCTGTGTTTTCTCAAGGCTCCTTTCCTTATCATTGCTGCAATCGGGTCGTCCGTGGCTATAACTGATCATCTCCTGCCTGCTCTGCAACATGGATGAAATGTTATCGACTGCTCTGTCTCGTCAGAGAGCAGCACAGGCTCTGCCAACGTGCACAGAACCCACTGCTGATAAAAGCAGCCCCTGTTTGGAGAGGTGTGCTTTGCAATCCTTGTCGTTTTTTTGCGGCAGAGGAACTGTTGGACAATGAAGAGAAACATTTCAGCTCCCCTGAAAGTTTGACTGTTCCTTTTCAAACAATACAACACAGGATTCGGGACATACTGCTGACACAGCAACATCAGTGCCTCAAAGAAACTGGGAAATGTCAAATTTATGGTCCTGTGGGTGATTGGTGGAAGGTTTCTTCCCCCCCTTCTGCAAGCCTCTGTCAAAAACAGAGCCTCTAGAAAGTTTTTGGCTACGTCCCAGCAAAGCAGAAGGAAGCTGTATCCCACACTTCCCTTGGGACTTAATGAAATATACAGCCTCTGGGCTTCTTTCAATTTGGTCTTTCAGATTGCTAAACCAGTGAAAGAAGGATCCTAGCTGTCACAAACGTCACATGTTTGGGGTCACCTGCTGCTCGGGGGTTCTCATGCCAGTTGTTGACATAATAAGCACCCCTTACACTTTAATTACAATTCACAGTGTGCAAACTCTGCAATCTGCTTTAAGGCAGACAGTCTTTTAAATCAACACTAAATTCTACTACTGTTTGAGCAGAAATGGGAGGAAAAAGATGTCCAGCTGACTGAATAATTGTATTCAAATATTTGTGATCCCGAAGAAAAGTAAGCACTATCCAGTGAAAAGAGCAACTGTATTGCCTGCAACCCTTCAAAAAGCATGGTTAAAACTCGACTTGCTCCTCACAGTCACGCAGGCGACGTGTGTGAGACGTTTTCATTCGATGAGCTCTTTCCAAAGCTCCTGCAAGCACAAACCTGAGTGCCCAGCTGTGTTTGTCCCCAAGCACGGAGCAGGCTGGACACAATGCTGGACACTGGGATCGTCTAGGGGAGGGAGGGAAATTCTCAAGCCCTCTTAGCACGAATTTCAACAGGACTCGTGCAATGAAAGCCTCAACGGGAAGACATGTTTATTTTATTCTGGAATGCTTTATTTAGTTCAGTACAAGAAACATTGAGTCTACTTAAAAATACTTATTATTTTGAGAAACAGATGAGAGTCCTTCGGTTTCCTTTACCGCTACCTCATTTTTAACTGTTGCTCTTACTCCTAATAAAGACATACCAAGACCAGCAAACTTAAATAAATTGTACCAGTCGGAGAGCAATAAAAGTCTCCTCTCCTTATATGTTAGAGGAAATCCATTTTAGCATTCGTGCATCTAAAAATGCCTCCAGTAAATTATATTATTTACAAGGCCTTGGTTGAATCCACCATTTCCCATGGAAAGAAAAGACCATGAGAGGGGACACAGCGCTCTGGGAGTACTTCTAGAAGGATTTGTGTTCTCCCTGCTAAAACACTGTTAAATTGTGGGTTATGGATCACACTGTCCACACAGGAAAGGCAGCACGAGCTCCAGCAGCTGCGCTCTGCACACATTCACCCTACGTGCTCTCGGGGAAACAAAGGAGAAGTCAATAGCCCGATGCGATGGCTTATTCCTATTTAAATCAACAGGAGCGACTCCGGCCACAGGAGAAGGCTGCTGCTGCCCAACTGACTTCTTAGGGGAAAACAAGGATGGGTTTTCACCATGCTCAGTAGCCAAAAGCTGGCAAGCTCCTTCCCCCTCGGCCGAGAGGGACAGAACCTCCTCCTGCCGCCTTTGCCACTCTCCCTCCTCGCCCGCTGCACCGCGACCTCAGATAAACTCCAAACGTTTTGAAATTATCATCAGACTGTGAAGCCCTTCAATGAAAATCTATAAAACAAATTTATAGTGTGCATTCATGTGTATTATATATACACTTAGAACGGGATTTATCATTTAGCTGACCTTTGGAACACTGGTATTTTTAGATCCAAAAAAATGTGTGTTGATTGCACTTCAACCCAGTCCCCTTACAATGTACCAGCTCCTTGATATCTTACTACAGGAAAGATAATTGCAATGAATTTTTATATTTCAGCACATGGGAAGATAAGATTAGACAGTAGGGACATAAAAGCAAACTGCACCACATAAAAGATAAGTTTCTGAAAGTTACAATTTACACCAAATGTTACAGATTAAAATGTTCAAAGCTATTTATAGGACCTTGTGCTGGTCCCATTATAGACCATGGGAAGACTGCAAAGAACCAGCTCTACCTTTTCCTTAATCACTTCTTCCCATATCTAACAACCCTTTTGGAGCACACAAATTATTAATGGTATTAAGACTATTACTAATGCCCATTACCACTCAGGTGCCTCAGCAAACTGGTCCCAAGGTCACATGTGCTGCACAGACCTCACCATCGAAGAGGATTGTTCCTACTCTAATGGGATTATCAACAATCTGAACAACTCATCCCAAAAGGTAAATAAGCATTTGATTTCCCTCTGCCTCCTGTGTGTGCCATGTTTGCCTCTGTCAACCGAGTGTCTTGTATTTTTACAATGGGATGTTTTTCTTTTTTATTCCCTACTATTAAGTTGCCACCAACCAACAGTAGTTTGCTCAGTGGAAGAAATAAGGAATAACAGCAAGAGAGATACATTCACCTGCATACAAGACATGAAAAAATCAGAGCTGAAAAGCAAATCAGAAGTAGGGAAATGTAGTTAGGGAGGCACACAAAGTGCCATATGATTCATGCACATGCAGCAGGCAGCAGCCGCAGCCACTGCCCACCAAAGGGCACAGGTGCAACAGCAGAAAAATAACCCAGTGCAAAGCAAAGTTTGCAGCAGAGCAGCTAATAAATGACACCCTCTGGAAAGCTGTCCTGGCAGCTGCCAGCACACGGCATCCTCTCCCCCCGGCTGAGCCCTCGGACTGCTTCCAGTGCCTCAAAAACAAAGAGCGCTCACCGAGCTCCGACCAACACGCTCAGGAGGGATTTTTCAATCGCTGCTCAGTCATATTTTCTGTTTTCTTTCTCGAACTCAGCCTTCGCTGAGGACTGTTTCTATGAATAGTCTCAAATTTCAGCCACTTCTGATGAAGCCCTTTACAAAAAAAAGTGTTGCTAGAAATGTCTGACAAGGGAAAAGTGATTTTTCCCCCTGCTATACAATTACTAAAAACATATGGTGGAAGAGATTCCGTGCAAACCTGGAGTGTGGTCTGTTTTCCACAAAAAGGAGGGAGGAAAAGTTGCAGCCCCAACCATGGGATTGGTAAAAGAAGGAGCAACGATGGAAACTATTTTGAAAACAGAAACTCTGTCAGCCAATGCAGTAAAGAGTAACTCCACACACAAAATTACATGTAGACAGAATCAACCCTGCTCTCAGGATTTGTGGGTGTGAGCTGTGTACAGAGTGTTTGGTGAAGCCCAATTCATGTTCAAAAGAAAATTAAACCAAAGAATAAGTTATTAAAAGGAGCCTTTGAAGCAAAAAGCAATGATGTGTGAAAGACAGAACCAGAAGAGTTTATTTAAACACACAGCACAGAAAACAGGGAAAACAGAAATTAGGAAATTAGAAGAACAGCCAAGAAGGCACCCAGCAGCCTTTTCCTGGAACTAGAAGTTCTGATATATATGAATATTTTAACCAGATTCAACTATCTTTTTCAAGTCCTTCCTATCAAAATTCCAGACATTTTCTTCAATAAAATCAGAAAAGTGATTCAAAATGTATTGGTAGAAGATATAAAATTAGTTGTGTGTGGATGTTACAAAGGATCTGCGAACCTTACACCCTTTAGAACTGCTTATTTAACTATTTAGCAGCACAATTTAAAATTTGCATATGACTGGTTTGATGCCAAACCATAAGAATAATGCAGGAATGTCTCTCTCCTATGAATTTCAAACTCAGAGTTTTTTAACTTAGTCCTCAAATGTGAACTGTGTTCCCTTCCTAAAATTACTATGTAGCCCATGATCTAGTTAGGAAAGTATATTTAAGACTTTGAAACTGGCTGCTTTTTTTCCCCCCTTAAACTTCCTAAGAAGAGTAAATCGTTTTGTGAACATGCTCAGAAACTGGGTATTTCATGCTGGTTCCAAAAGAGGAATTTCTCCATTTAGCAAACCCAAGCCTAAAAATAAATGTCTGAAACTGAAAAAAAAGTTAGTTATAAACCCCAGTTCCTCATGGCAGCACAGCACCCGACAACGCTCAATGACTAGGAAAAGTCTGGCCCATCCTCTTACAACATTTCTCCCATCCTGAAGGAGTTCCAAAATAATCCCTGTGATAAAATCAGTCCATGCAAGTACAGAGCCTTCCTGCAAATGTCTCCCAGCTCGGTGTGTCGCTTTGTTCTGGGAAAGCTCAGACATTACAGATGTGTGGATTTGCCTTGCCCATCCCAAGGAGTGAGGTGGGAATGTTTGTCCTGCTGACTAACCAAGGAATGGCACTAACCACCCCTCAGCACAGGACTGCAGAGCTCCAGCTTGCCCAGTCTCTGCTAGATACTAATTTTATTATGGCAGGATAAATAAAACAGGAATAGCATGAGAGAGTGGGGAAGGGCAGCAGAGGCAAGGCAGCCAGAGGTATGGCAGAGTTTACACTGTTGTATTTTTATATATATGCCCTGAAACTGAAGCTTCTGGGCAGAAGTGATGGTGCTGTGTAACCCCAACTACAGCCTACATGCCTGGGTGTGACTTTGTCCCTGAAGTGCCCCTTCATCTCACACCCCAAAAATCTAACCTGGAGAAAAGAAAAATGTCTTTTTTGCCAGGGACGCGGTTTGGTCCAAACTGAGGGAGGAAGCTGAAGAAAAATAGTCAGTTTAGGTGTCACAGCTCAGTTAATAGGGGCTGAGTCCATTAGTCATGACAGGCAAGCCTGCAATAAATTATGACTGTCTTGTGCTCCCCCACTAGGCAAAATCCTTTCCTGGTTTTTCGCCACTCCTTATTCAAGAGAATACCCAGGACGTATTCCAGGACAATTTGCTCTGTGCTGCTGAGACTGAGAAGCAAGGACACTGGAGGGGTGAATGCACCAAATATCTGACTTTGCAGCTTTCCCAACCTCACACAGGTACCATAATCCAAGCAGAAGCTCTTCCCATACCTGCAGCTGCAGAAACACCTATGGGCTGTTTCTGCATCATCTAGGAGAGGCTCATCCTTTATCCCTGCACAGAACCTCACTGCCAAGTCCAGGAGCACTAATTGTGACCAGGACTAATTGTGACCAGGACTGCACCCAGGGCTGCCACCCTGCAGATCTCCATTTTGCTGAGCTCTGTTGAGGCAAAGAACAAAGAGCTCACGATTTACTAGACCTACCAGAAGAGCAGGACAAGCACAGCACCTCAGTCTCCTGCCAAGTGTAAATTGTCAGAGCTCTGGCTCCAAAAGGCCATAAATAAAAATGGAAAAAAAGTGTAAGGTAATTCTGTCCACTCTGTTTCATTCCAAACCTTTGAAGGAAAGAATATATTAAATGCATCTAAGTCCTTTAATAAATATGTGAACCACAGAAGGGTATGATTTAGACTTAAAATACCACCTTGGCTCTAACTACAGTGTCAATAATGCAATGTGATAAGAAATGTAGTGTATTGGCCCAGTTTTAGGTATAGATAATGGAACACATCTGAAAACTCCCTAAAACTAATGCTGAATGTGAAGAACAGCAAGGAGAATAATTGCTGCCTGAGTATTTATGTGCTCAGGACAGACTGGATCGAAACTCCCAGCTCGATTAAGTATTTCCTTTTTTACAGAGTGCCCCAAACTGATGCTCACTTGGGGCTCAGTTTCTTTAAAGAGTCCAGAAAAGGCTTCATCCTGTGAGCATCAGCAGCCTTTGGGGCACACACAGACTTGCAAAGGATCAGCCTTTAAAAATATTTTCTAATTGATTCAACCATGATCCTGAAGATGGAATTTTATTTCCCTTTTTTCTTTTTTTTTCTTTTTTTTTTTTGCGGTTAATTTCTTTATTTATTATGCACTTGAGGAGACTTCATTGCCCAACTATTTTATTATTTGCTACACAAAAAAATATATTTGTGAATGGCTCCATTATTTCGGCAGTTAGCCTTCTGGCGCACAGAAAGTTTCCCTTCTGAACAGGCACTCATTCATTCTGCTGCACCATTGTACATTTTATGGCTTGCCATACCAAAAAAAAAAAAAAAAATTATTTCTTTCAGTGCTCCTATTATTGTAATAATTTTAAAAGTGGCTTCCACTGTATTTATATCACATCACTTGGATAAAGGACTGCTACCCACAATATATCTAGTTATTTTCCAAAGTAGATTGCTCATTAAATATTGTATATAAAAGAGCCCTCTGAGATTCAGGATAATCCACACAGTGTTTTTTAGATATCTCTTTCTACTTAAATAAATAATTGTAATCATGAATGTGAACCAAGTACTGTGCTTATAAGGTTGAATTAATAAAAACTGAACTTTATATAAGCCTCAGCTACAGAACATTATGCTGGTGAAGAATTTCAGGTGCAAATAATCAGAGATTACTACACACCAGGGAATTCACCAGTGGTCATGAATACCCTCAATCTACTTGAGCGAGGTAAGCAATATATTCTCTAATATGATATGGTCCAGGCTCTGTTATTGTGTTTTAGAAGTTTTACTGAACTGAAAGATTTCTTTCTGTTCTACTCGTAGAGCAACCATTTCTTCAACTTGTGCATTTACAGGATGGAGAATATACCACATGCTCTCAAAATGTTTCTGTCTTTACTTCTCTAATTTTGAATTAGAGCTACAGAGCTCAGCAAATGCTTTAAAAACAGTATGGGGGGAAAGGAAATAAATATATATAATGTCTCTGCATCTTCCCCAGTGTGGCTGACTCAGTCTAGCTGCTGCTAACAAATACAGATCCCAATTTAACTCTGGAAAAGTGGGGGTTTGCATCTTAATTATAATAGTTTCTCTCAGTGATAATTATGCACTGGGTCCCAGAATTCACTTAAACTCCTCTAACTGTAATGGTTATTTAAAATGTGGAGTGCTGTGTTACAGATCAGATCTGCAGCTAGATCTGGAATAATTCCATTAAAACCAGTGGAACTACAGAGATTTCTATCAGTTGTGGTATCACTATAAACCTCTTGTAAATAAAGCCTGCATTGTTAATGATGTCAGTGGTGAAGCAAATTCCATAACCCACAGATAACCTAGGCAAGCTGTGGCTGAACTGTACAAATCATCCCTTAACTTGTATTTAAAACAGAACTTAGTCACACTCATCCCGACTCCATGTGGAGTTGAATCCCACCTGAGTACAGGACATCACATATTTTCTGAAGAAAAAAAAGGACACAAGTCTTAAGATTACTAGAGTCATTAAAAGCAAGGAAGTGTCTGATAGATGGAATGGCAGAAAACTTGTTTCTGATATTATGCCTGAGGACAGGGATGTAGTCTGTCCCTGGAGATCTCCACAAATCACTGGTATTTTCTTTTTTTCCCTTTCCCCTTGGTTTCCTCTTCTCCTTTTCCCCCTTCCCTACCCTTCCCTTCTGGAGATCACCCAGTCCAACCGGATTACTCAGGACGCAAGACCTGTAGAGATGTTGAGTAACATGAAGAGAATGGCCTAATCCACTTACCATGAGTTTAATTTGGACTGCAAAACAGAAAATGTAAAACAGAAAAAATTCTTTCCAATTACAACTTCGGTTTGAAATCTGCAAACCCAAACTCAATCCTAAGCTGCTCTGGTCTGGCGTAGCCAGGTTATCCCAGGAGTTGTACAGGTGTGAGGGTGAAGGCTAAAATATTTCCTTGTATGGAGGGGATATGAGATCAAGGAATTGTTAAGGACACAGAAAATTCCTGGGATTAAAATGTTTTCTGGGTGAAGTTCGCACCAAACCAGACTTTCAGGCAGACTTACATCACTCAGGAGCTGGAACAGGAGTGAGAGCTGCTCAGCCTTTGTGCTGCTCTCCAAAGAGGAGGAGAAGGCAATCAAGAAAGAGGGAAACACACAGCAAATGACACTGAAAAGGATGGATGAAAACACATCTCCTGATTTGGCTCCGCTCCACAACTATACAAAGGACTACACTGTCTGGCAGCATTTGTATTTTTTTAATGTTCAAAAATACGCACTTAGAATAATTTTGCTTGATGGCAAATACTGAGGAGCACCTGTAAGCTCCCATGTAGGGCCTCACTGGAGAAACAGGTGTGACACTCCAGATCCTGCAGGATCACCTCTCCATGCACCTCTGTGAACACAGAGTCGGTGAAGGGCGTGATTTTGGGGAACACAATAATTCCTTTAAATATGTCCTTTAAAACTGAGGGTTGCACATCAGTAAGGCACTACCCAGCTGCCAATTTCACAGTGCAGCACTTTATTGATGAGGAACAGAAAACCTGTTTGGAAATCTTAAATGCTGCTGTCACCCTGTGTTTTTTCCACTCTAATTTTGCTTAGCAGTTAACTGAAATCCCCATATTGCTTTCCTCATTCAAACCAAAACCTCACAGCCCTAAGAAAACCACAGATACTGTAATAAGCCGTGACTCATCCAACATCGCCCGAGTAGGAATTACACATTTTACTGTAAGGGTATCTAGGCCATCTCTACATCTAACATTTTATTGAGAATAAGGCCAAAACATATCACTTTCAGTATAGCGGGGAAAAGGAAGTTTTTGTGGTTAAAGCAAAGGCCAATGAGTCAGATGATGTGGGTTTTGTTTCCAGGCCTCACGCAGACTTCCTATGTGACTTCAGCTGACTCTCTTCGCTGCTCTGTGCCTCCCTTTTCACATCTGTATGAAGGATGTCAGAATGTCACATCCATTCATCTTGGTTTCTCAAATTTTTTGAGACATCTGGGTGGGACCTGCAAAGTGTTATGATAACTACCATGCATCTGTTTTTCTGCTGTGAACAGAGCCATTATCTGCTTCCGGATGGAGAAGAAACTCAGTAGAAAGGCCAGCCTCAGGCAAAAAAAAAAAAAAGATTTATTCTAGAGTACTGCCTTATCTCTGATTTGACCAGCACTATCACAAGTAAAATAATTCAAAGGATGCAGAGCACAGAGATTTGGAGGAGTAAACACTGACAGACCTCTGAAATCCCTCGACCTTGCTCTAGATTATTGCACTGTTCTGCATCAGATGCAGCAGCCTTTTTTTAAAAAATTTTATTTATAATTCATAGGCATATAATTAAATCTTGCACATTCATTTTGAGAAAGCACAATAGCTAAACCACTAACCCTTAAGCAGAGTCTAGCAGTGGCATTTGGAGAGTCAGCCACACTCTCTCACCTATGCTGGCAAACACATTACTCTGGCTGTGAAGGAAACCACAATGTGGGAAGGAAAGCCTACAAAAGAATGAAAACAGAAAGTGTCTAAGGCCTTGGCAGAAGGACACTAAATAAAATAGAGAGTGGTGACTCATTTTGGCAGTGAATCCACCTCAACCCCTTCAAAGGCTTTGGCAAGAGTCCTCGGAGGAGACCCCAGGCTTTTGCCAAGCCACAAAACACCACAATTATTATCGCAGCAGTCATCAACAAAACAGATTTTGTAAACTGACTTGTTGGCACATAGATTAAAGAAGCTATAAAAAGGAATAACAGCTGTTTGGGTTGCCCTGTGCAGAAAGTTACTATATAAAAAGTACTTTTACACATATCATATATACGTACACACAGACACACACAGATGCACATGATGTGTACACGAAGAATATACAAACAAGCAGAAGTGCCAAAAGCTGCTGAAGGATTTCATTGCTGTTCGTGGGAGATAAATTTGCAGGTCTGAAAAGTTGTAAACTGAAGACCTGATCCTCTTCTCAGCTCCTACCGGTGTCACAATATTCACTGCGGTGTTTCATTAGTTTCAGCAGGGTTGTTTCCATTATACAAGAGTATAAAACGACATCAGAATCTAGAACTAATAATGGCTACTTAAAGGAAAGTACCATAGACCTAATTCCCCTCCTAAATCAAAGGAAAATTTACTGATGCGTAAATCAAAAGACAATCTTTACATGCAGGAGCCACGCTAATATGAGGGATAAAATGGCCCAGAGATAATTTAAGATCAGCTACAAGTGTCCTAATGGCTCACAAATATTTCACATTCAAAGGTTATGTTCAGTTTTTATAAACTGTGTTTGAATATTTATGTAAATAAACAAACAGCCAACTTTAGTAATTGAAAATTAGGATTGCAGCAGATGAGGGTTTGTCTACCTAGACCTCAAACACAAAGGCAAGAATGAACCCCTAAACTGAATTTAAAAAGTGGCAATGCACATTATGACATTATGCTGGTGTGCATGCTGTAGCTAGCTTTAGAATCTCCTAAACACTGCACTTTTTTATCTAAAGCAGATGAAACGTTACCCTTGAAATTAACAGTTTTTCATTAAAGTGGCAGAGAGATGAAATTGAGAACATGACACCACTATCCTGTTCCAATCTTTCTTTAAAAGTCTTCACTAAGATTTTTAAACACTAAACAGGGTTCACTTTCAGTTTCTACACCATTTTTAAAAAAATTACATTGATAAGCAAGGCTTTTCTTGATTTTTTTCCCTTGAATCTGAAGTGCTCTAAATTTTGGTCATGTATAATGTTAAAATACCCTGAAAAATATTTTAGAGAATCTGGTATATAACTCAATGAATGCACCTGGCTCAATTAAACTCCATGTGCCCTGACCAGTATCCAATACTTTTTTCAGAGGCTGTGTGTCTTAATCTCATGTTTTCACCACAGAATCTAGAGCTCAAATTACATCATTAAAAATAATACCCTGGTCTAAGGAAGTACTATGGATATATAGGCTGCCAATGAAAGAGGGTGAACCTGAATTAAAGGGATGTTTATATCCTCTATGAAGACATAAAGGAATAGGTTATGGGAGAAATGTGGATATAAACAGCAAACATTGCTGCAAAAGACATCTGCATCTGTATGAATTTCCTCAAGCAAATGGGTAAAGGCAAAGTAGATTTTGGGGTCCTGCCATTCCTTGAGGACAAATGATGTGGCCCATTGACCCAGCACTAGGGGAGGATGTGCAATAGCAGAGATGAAGCATTTGGATTTAGGTGTGGATCCTGCTGCTGGTTTAATACCTCCCAAATGCCGGGTGGAGGGAAGCTGTAGCATCACCTGGGATGATAATACTTGATTTTCCACTGTTGACTGAAATGGGGAAAATATACCGAGGTAATTCGAGACCCTGAAAACTCCTAACAGATGAAAGTTGACATGTGGGCTGAGAGTGAGACTATGAGAAAGGGAGTTTTTACTAATATAATCCACCTGAATGTAGGTATTTGCATTGAAAAAGAGCCTCAATCTACCATTCTGTTACTGTAACAACAAATATTTTCCAGCTGCATAGAGGACCGTTTAGTATTTTCAAAATTACTTGTACCTAGGCAATCTGTTTAATTTCAAGTGCAATCCAAAAAGTAGCTGGGACTATATTTACTGCTTGTATGCACAGGCAAGGATTTAGCACGGGATGGTCAGCATATAAATACAAACCCATACATTTGAAGTTCTTAGATTTAACTATTTGCCTTTTATTCTTATCTTTTGCTTTTTTCCTTTCATTTTTAGGGCCACCTTGGACTACATAATGCATTACACAGACACCGAATTAGCTCGCATGCCAGCAGAAGCAGTGAGTTTCACCTATCCAAGTATTTAAAAAGCTTGCAAGCACACACTGTCTCCTGTGCAGCCCGGAGATCCCTGTTGAGTCTATGCCAAGTCCCTGAAAAGTTGGACACTGCATCCGGTATTTACACTAAGCTAAAATTCTAATCAGCACTAACAGCAGTGTGTTTTAATTCACCCTTATGATTTTATTTCAATCTGCTAAGTAGCACAACTGCCAGAAAGAAACTGCTATAAACTCCAGTAAACAAATGCAGGGGAAAAAAAATTATATATATTAAAAAAAAAAATCTTAAACCTGTTGGAGATAAAGTTTGCACCACTTTAGACAGGCAGCCCAAAAGGAAAGTCTGGAGCTTTGGTCAAAGCTGCTCTCAGCTGATTTCTTTCCAAATATCCTACCTTCCAAGCTGGGTTTTTTAAACTTTCTTTCCCCCCCCCCCGACGTGTTTGGTACTTTTTAGCCAAGGAAGGAAAAGGCTGATGTTATTTTACACCGGCTATTTCACCTCACGTCCTCCCCTCGGCAGCTTTCTGCCAAGTGCTGTGAAACAAGAACACAGCAACTACTTGAATCTCTGGATGACACTATAAATCGTAGTGCCAAGAGGCCGCTGCCAAGTCCGGCATCTTCCTTACTTTGGGAAGGAAAACAAAACACACACACACACACGCACAAAAAAAAAAAATGGTCAGGAAAATTGTGAGAAGTTGGTCACCATTTTGGACCTGTTCAGTGCAGTCAGACCTTGGCAGCCATCTTACAGCTTGGCAACCATTTTGAGAATGTGCCTGGCAAGCTCTCAGAGCTCGCCGACACTGTTTCAACACAGCGCTGGTTAAATATAGTCCAAATTAAACAATACCGCGGAATATCAGGTAAACTCACCCTTCAGAAATCCACCCCGCAGGTGGTTATAAGTACATCTTTAAAGAGAGACGGACACTGCGCTTTCCATGGGCATCTTAACCCTTTCCAGGGCACGGTGCTGGCGAAGCCCCACCAAGGCACCCATGGGGGGTCCTGATGATGGGAACACTGTGGAATGAGGACCCTATGGATGTTGGGACACAGAAGACATGTTGCCTTTCATCACTGTTTAATGAGGCCCTGGGAACCCCACCGGGACCAAAGGGCCCTGCAGAGGAGGAAATGGGATGACAGGGGGATTGTACACAACAACACGTAAACCCACAGCTGGCGTGTGAGAAAAAAACTACTTTCGCAGCTTTAATTTCCTGACGAACTTTTCCATGTGCTCCTCTCCCAGAGACAAAAGGAAAAGTTTGAGGAGAAAAAAGCCATCCCAGCAGCCAGACATCTTAGGGAAGGCTGGTTTATTGAGAGAGCCCGATGGCGGGGCAAGCTGTAAACAAACACTTCCCTTCTTCTCCCCACCCTGAAAGATCGGCGTGTTTTTGGACCAAACGCCCTTCCCTCTGACAGTGCCAGATCCCAAGGAAGACTTTGTGCCAGATGAAGAAAGGCACGGTTGTCAGAAACTGCTCTGGCCCAGGAGTAGGAAAAGTGCCGTGAGGAGACGAGGGAAGAGCCTCAGTAGTGCTCCTTGGGGCCAGGGGGTACAGCAAGGTATTCCAGCCATATTTCTCCCAGTATTTTAAACAATCCCTTTGCTGAAGAAGTTCATGTTTCATATT
Source organism: Entomyzon cyanotis (assembly GCA_024500445.1). NCBI lineage: Eukaryota > Metazoa > Chordata > Aves > Passeriformes > Meliphagidae > Entomyzon > Entomyzon cyanotis. The sequence goes on from JAKEPQ010001020.1 coordinate 2,724,583, forward strand.
TAATGTAGTGTAAACACATTTAATAACTTGAGAAGGAATGAGGGGTGAGTGTTTTTACAGAACAAATAGTGCTATCTCCAGGACTGCTGCATTAAAGTTTAGTCTACATGAGGCTCTAACTCTGTCAGCCTATTTGAATAAAACTTAAAAGATAATATATGGGTAAAACTCAACACTTGGAAAACGGAGTGTGCAAAAAGGCAAATATTTGAAGGTACTAAACAGTATCCGAGTATTAAAATGACATTTTGGGGAAGTATTTAATATCTGAAGACAAATGTCTATTGGAAATGCTTACTACACACATTATATTCTGCTTCTTATCTTGAAATAATTTAGAGTGGAACAGAAAAGATCAAGTTTATGCTCTATTAGCATAAAGTTTAAACTATAAGGGGTTTTTGACCTTGAAGTCTGAATTAAATGATGTCTGGGATTTTTATTCTCCCTCTTTTTTTTGCCCTTTTGAAATTTTAATTTGGGGGAAAAAAATTAAAAGCCAACTAATTAAGTGTAATTTCATAGTGAATGAAATAAATTAATTAAACCATAATTGAAATGACAATATTAAATATGAAAATATTATGCTGGAGTAGATCAGAATAAAGTCTTGACACTGCTGGATATCTTTTATATTGAAGGACAGTATCTGCAGCCGCATGACGTCAGCTGTGCAGGAATAGTTGGGAATGCATTGATAAATTGCTCCATCGATTCTGTTCTGCTTCACTTACCATAATTATAGCACAGTAATGGATGACATGAGTGATATATTTTTACTTTAGAGAAAAGCCAAGAGTTTGCCTGTTTCTTTATGAGATTAGACCAAATCCTTTCAATTAATACAGCATGATTGATATCTAAAAGTGTACTGGGGTAAGATACTCGCTTCATGTGCACATCTTTAAATATTATTAGTTAAATATTGTGATAGAATTCAAAGAGCAGTTTCAGTGCTTTAAATAACAGTGTCATTTTGGTAATATGAAAGATGTATCGTCACAATTTTCAAAGACTTTTCTAGGTCCTCTTTAAGCATTTTGATTTTCTTAGATCTAAAAATCACATTTGCAATTAATATCTGTGTAAGGCAGGAAAGCTTAAGCATTTTCCTGGGAATCTATGGACGCCCTTCACTGAAATGCTTGTCAAGGCTACCAACAGAGATGTTGGGGGAAAGGCCGGGAGGATGGGATTGTGTTTCTCAAATATGTAAGGTCCAGACTTAGCTTTCAGCTCCTCTCCACTGAAGTCAACTCCCACTGAAGCCAACTGATGATGCCCATATGTAGACCAAGGACAGAACTTCTGGTGTGACTAAAGAGTGAGTAGATGATGAATTAAAGAGGGATGTCTTATTGTTGCAGAGGAAGTGCCATGTGGCGAACATCCATCTGCCCCTTCTCCAAATCTGCAGCAGAAGAATGACAGCAGCAACCTGCACGGCTTCCCCACCAATGACATGTTCTTCAGAAATAAAGAACCAAGTCACTCAAGAAGCAAGGGGAGAAATGTGTTCTTGCAGAGGATATGTGACAAAAGATAAGAGCAGGTGAGGCAGAAAGACATCAAACCACTGTCATAAAAGCCAAATCCATGTTACAGAGATTGGCCTTACAGGAGATGACTCTTGTACCAATGCTTGTAAGACTCAAAAAATACAGAAAGGACCTGAACATTGCTCACAACTCAAGCTTCCCTCATGGGTTCAGATCCTTCATGTGAACAGAGAAAATGTATGTTGTAAAATACCATTTATGCAATAGTCTTACTATCTTAGCTGTTCTGGTTATGGAAGTGCTAACAAAAGAACCATGAATGGGAGCTTTTTAATAAAAAAAAACTATCTCCATCCATTGTACCTTCATGCTGAATAACTTCTACATAGCAGTGAGCAAAGAAACCCAACGGTCATGGAGTTTTGAACGATGCCAAAAATATATATGGAGAAAAAATGTTACCAACATCTAGCCCTATCTCACACTGCATTTTTTCAGCATATAGTTCAAAAAACACCATGATCAATTTTTCTGAAAATTTTAACCTGTCCCCTCCCCCCAAGCAGTGAGCATCTAAGATTGATCTGTACTTCTAACTGTTGAATTCATCCCTTTCTCATGTTACAAAGGCTGTCACTGGAAATAAAGTGTAACTTGGGATGGCAGTGGCAGCTATCAAACCTCCTGACACATTAGAGCGTCTGAAACCCAGACACCCAAGGTTTACATCAGAAAACTCCAGCATGTAGCGAACAACTCAAAACCAACTATCGACCTTCCTATTGATTTCTGGTGGGGAAACCAAGACGAGAAAAGCACCAGAAGAGATAGGATTTCTTTTCCTCTCCTCATCGCTAACTTAGTGGCTGCCAAACTCAGGTCTTCTCAGGCTTAAGCCATCAGAGGTTTGTGTTGCAGCTAGCCAGGATGTCTGCCTAAGATAATTCAAGCTGAAAGCAGACAGTGTGCAGTGGGAGCTGATTAGCCACTGACTTCCAACGTGACCTGTCTCAGTCCCAAAAGAAGCTTCTTGACAGTAAGATATGAAGGCTACGGCACAGCTGAGAAAAAATGTGGTTATCTTTTCAGATGGTATTTGAGGACAGCTGACTTTATAGTTGGGCAATTTAGAGAGGTGCTTTTTGCAACTGGCAAGTCCCAAACTCATCCCTTAAACTATTTGATCATATACTGCAACAGCAGGATTAAAAGAAATTATTTTCAAAAACCAATATATATATATAATTAGGATTAAATAAACCTTAAAACAATTCACACTATGGAAAGAAGGTGTTAAAAAGGCCATACATCTTTCATCTCCTTTTCTTCATCAATGCAATCAGTCTGCTGTGTGTTTCAGTAACTTTACTCAAAGTATTCTAGATTTGCATCCATGTAGCTGATGGCACTTTTGACCTTACATGGAGACTGGGAAAATAATAACTATAGGTGTGATTTTGATGATTCATAATTTAAAAGGAAATATCTCATGTTTGCTGCAGATCATCTGTTCCACTCATTATATTCATCTCTTAGCTAGTATTTTCATGTTTAATTTGGAGATTGCATGGCCCCAGTTCAAAATGAAAGCTTGGTTCTGAATCCCATGGATTTTGCAGCTGAATCTCAGCCACAGGAACACCCTTTTCCAATTATAAAGTGTATGGTTAGGGTGTAAATCCTAGTGCATATTTTATACTGAAAGTCATAATGTTAGCAAAGCACTCAAGAAACCTCTGAAAATCTTCCGTAAAAACCTGATGAGTTTGTTGTGAAAAATCAGAAACATTTTCTGCCTTTAAAACCAGGACTGTGCTGCAGTTTCAGAGTTAGACCATCATCTGTTATTTTTAATTTGTTACATTAATGGGCTGCAAGGTCCAAAGTATCTGACATATCTGAACTCTTCTGCTACTCCCTTTTGCAAAGCTCCAGCATTTTTTTACACAGCTCTGCAGGAACAGACCATAACGTCTGGAATGTTTTGATCTTATCTTAAGTTTTTAATAACTTTCTTCTTTATGTGTTACATATTTTACATGTTTTATTGCAAAACTCACTTTGCAGCTGTTTATTCACTTTAGAGGGTTCTGCTCATCTCCAGGTCCCTGAAGGACAAAAATTGAGGTGCCAGCTGTCCTGCCCCAAGCGGGTGCTGCCCAAGTGTGAGGAACCCCCATCTTCCTCCCTGGAGGAAGAGGAGGCAGAGCTCTGGGGCCATAGCCAGGACACCCGGGAGACAGCTGCTCACTGGGCAGCCCTGCAGACACTTTACAGCTGCTTTCTTCACAGCATTCCCAAGAAAGTGATGTGACTCCCCAGGCAATGAGTCCACCTTCTGCAATACCAGGATCAAGTTGCACTGCACTGGAAGAGCCAGGCTGAATCAAGTCCTCAGGACTCTCTTTTTCACAGCAAGCGGAAAAATATGAGCACATACATTCATAAAGCTGCACCAAACTATTATGTAAATGCTGCATGTCGGAGTGGGTATTTTAGTTTTATGGTGGGACAGCAGGAATAAGCTTATAAATCTAAGGCCCGGGGTCAGTGCTTAAGCGGCGATTACCTCTAAGCTTTACTTACACATTCTATTTTGGCCCAACAATTTGCAATGTATTTCTGGAAAAGAGAATAGTCCCTGCTCATTCCTGCTGGGACAGGGCACGTGGTAAGATGCATCTTCCTGAGATGTCTGGGGTGGCACCTAAGAAGGGCTGGCAGATTCCCGTCAGAGCAGTAAAGACGGCAATCTGCCTTGAGCCGTGGTGGGGATAAAGTAAATCTGCTCGGCTTCAGGCTGGCACTTTTTCTGGCTCGTGACACCAGCTTTCCTGCAGCCTCACCACTATCGTACAGCTTGTCATGACCCTCACCCTGACAGCTTTGCCTCAAGCCAAGATCTGTGACGGCTCCTTCCAAAACAAACCAAGACAAAGTTGCTCTGGAGCAATGTTTTTCCTGAACCGAGCACGACGCGACTTCGCTTCCACCCACGCAGTAACCCATCCACATGCCCAGCAGCCTGTGACCAAAGCGTAGAAAAATGAACGCACCCAGCCCTCCCGTTGCCAAAAGGGAGTCCAAAAGCTTAGATCAAGAGAGATAAATTATGCAGGAATTTCAAAGAGGTCTCAATACAATCAGCAAACTATGTCTGCACACCTGCACACCCCCTTTTTTTTGAGGACATGAGTTACAGGTGCCACTTTAGTGGCTGCTGTCTGAAACGGGGTCCGTGTGCTTCTACTGGCATCACCAAGATCACAAAATAAGGCTGTAAAATAAGAATAACCTTTTAACAACACAATGTTACTTGAGGAATGAGACTCTCGGTACACAGAAGGTATCAGAAGGGATCATCAAAACATTACGATAGATACTAAAATGGAATTCCTGTTAAGATGCTAACTTACATTTATACATAAAAGCAACCTATTTAAAGCATGCTTGTTAAAATTCATAGTTATTTCACTGACAGGCATTTAGAGAGCATCATAATGAAGTTACATGGTAAAAAAGCAACAATGTTAAATAATCCTAAATTCATTATTTAATAGAAGTTAACAGTAGAGATTGAGAAGCAGCACATGTGCATTGCTGGATTTTGTACTCTAGTGGTAAAGAAGGATATGACAGTGTGTTTGAGCAGAGGAATCAGAATGTTTGAGGTCTCCAGCTGCAGAGTTTCAGGGCTAAGTTACTGAGCACAGGCCAGAGATTACCCTAACTTGGTTAACCCAAAATCCCAACGGAGGGAGATTGCCATCCTGCCTGGCAGGACTCGCTGGGATGCACTCTTTTGAGTCTTTCACGAAGAAGAAACAGCTCCCTGTGATCACAATGATAAGAGTTATGCTAAATCCCCTTTTTAGCACTTTAGAAGTATGATTTCTAACTCTGCAAAGTCCAGACCATTTCCTAGAAGGAAAGACAGTAAAAAGCCTATATTTGGGAGCCATTCCTCCGCATACCCCTGTAAAAAAGGAGGGTGAATACAGCCATAAAAAGGAGGGTCGATACATTTATCTGCTCTCTTTTTTCCTCCTTGGGCTGAGAGGCACATGAGAGAGAACGGAGCGGGATCAAGTCCAAAGAACTATCCTCTTTAAGGATACACTACGTGGTATCATCAGCGAGTCTCAGCCAATATTGGCTAACAGTCGCTGTCTGTTTGCCAAGCAGAAGTTTGCCATGTTAAACTGTCACTATAATGCCACCTTGAAGAGGCGTTATCATCACTCTTGCGATGATACACGGCAACCGTGAACGGAAACCGAGGCCGGAGCTCACACATCTGAGCAACAGACAATCCTGGTGCCACGGATAAGTAACCCAACAGACAGCCCTGCCTGCTTATCACTGCCACGATCCAGGAGCCCTCTTTGAATGGACATTGCAGTAAAAATTATACTGGTTTGTGACTTTATAATACGCCAAATTCTGAATTTTATTAAAAATATTGCGACTACAGAAAGCCATTTTATTATTTCTCTAAATTTACTGCTTTCCTGCTCTGAATATAGTATAGAAACACAATAGGAAGCCACAAACTCTCTTGTGCATCTCATGGAATTGATACCAACCTAAAACATTGACAAAACTAATTCCCACAGCCTTAGGATCTTCGCAGGTAAAGGACAGTGAGACAGCCAGCACAGGGGCCACAAGACAGGGGCTCAAGTTCCCCTTTAACTCAACTCGCACTGGTATTGAATTAGGCATATAAAACCTGGGGAAAGGGGAGCACAATAGCAGACAGAAGTGCTATATGCTGCTGCAGGCACGGCTCACCATATGGGAAAGAACTTACACAACGTAGCTGCACGGCACAGCCAGCGCTGCTGCACAGAGTCCTCGTTAACATGGCAAAGTTATAACATGAACTTACAGAACACAGAACCTGAAATTTGATTAGATACAGGGTGGGAACTTTTTTTATTTTTATTTAATAATGACTGTATAATATTGACCTTAGTAATTATAGGCTGGGAAGGCGAACTTCACATTAACGGCACTGTATTGATTTTGCAAAAGTACAAAAGTACTTTTATGCCTAAGAAAGGTTCCAGTTACCACATTTAAATGACCTTGGGAGAACAGTGTCTTGGAGAACTGTATTCTTCATTCAGTACTGCTCCTAAGTGTACCCCTAACTGCTGTACTCAGAAGCCCCAATATTTAACAACCTGATAAAGCCTCCTCTGTAGTGCCCTCAGCTCCCTTCAACTCAATACTTTGCAGAGTTGGAGTCAACTCTAATGGGCCAAATGCAATTTAACTTATTAAAACAGTTTATTCAATATGTAGTACATCAGTGAATTAATGTATTATTCACCAATATGTTCTGAACTATTTAGCCAGCTGTATGAAATGTTTCTAATACACTAGCTGACATTTTTTTAATTACACAAATACTTTGGGTAGCAAATAACTGTTCACTATTTGGCAAGTCCTACAAATTATATACAGTTAATTATATTCAGGTTGGTATATGGGTTATAAATAACTGTGATAAAACTGATATCAGTGCTGACAGAATTTTAGTGGAAATTGACATTTTTCTATACTGAAGTAACTGAGAGCTAGGAACAGAAATACTGCCTCCAGAAACACAACTGTAAATTAATAAATTGTGCATGTGCACAAAATGACTTATTATTTTAACACGCTACATATTTTTGCCTTCCATTCTTATTAATTTCATGTTTTGCCTTAATTTATATTCTGTTTGAGAACTGTTTTTCTTTCCTCTTTTTTCGCAGTGTTACTCAAGTTACTGACTTTAAAACTTTTTCACAGGCAGTATAAGTAGAATTATACTTGCCTGTGAATCCCAAACTGAAACTATCAACTCTCAACCATGCAAATCTGTGTGAGCAGTCACATACTGCTAACTGGCGCCCAAGCCCTGGCACTGGTGGAGAACCTATGCACCCAAAAGTCTGGACCATGACAGGGCTGTCCAACACCCTGCAATCATTCACACTCATTTAAAGGTTCTCAGCTTTATAACGACCTAAAACTTGAAGACAAAATTCTAAGAAGTTGTGGAGCCTGTGATGTTTTCCATTAAAGTCCTAAACCACCCTGTGGAGTCAACCCTGGTTTGCCTCAGTGTAACCTCATCAAAATTTGTTTCAGGCTGTGCCTTCTGCAAAGACAAACCCTACCATCTGCTTGGGGTTCGGCTACCCAGCTTCCTTTCCCGAGATTCCCTGAAGTAGCAACCTGAATATCACACCTGTTTATCTCGACAACTCCCTTTAACAGATCCTTCTGTTTCCCTGTCCTGACTATTATATCTGTTAGCATCCTGCGGCAGGCATGGGGAACATGACCCCTTCCTGTACACGAGGGAAGAGGCTGAAATTTTTTAAGCCACGGTGATGTAGCCTGTCACCAGATGTGGATTAGTTGTTCCAAGTCAGTGCATGTCACAGTGCTTTAAGGATGTGTGGAGGCGTGATGAAATTCAACACAACAACATAGATCCTCAACTTACCACATCCTTGTCTCAAACGGTCATGCCTGGAGGGACCATTTCCCATGTTATGGTATGTAGTAAAGTACAAAAACAACAACAAAAAACCCCCAACAGAACAAAACAAGACAAAAAACCTAAGGGAAAATGGATACCTTTCGTGAAAGAACTATCACTAAATGGAAAGCCAGTAAAAAAAAAAAAAGGCAGGGGGAAAGAAAAGAGAAAAAAGAGAGCACATTCTTCAGTAGGGGAAGTTTCTCCTGTAAATTGGCAGTGAATCAGTTACTAAATGACATGCCTAAAATCAGGTGGTGGATTATTGGAAATGAAATCTTTGTCCCAGGAAAGCCAACGGCAAAAATCCTATTGATTTCAATGGGACAGGGTTGTCTCTCTGGACTTAACAGTCAATCATGCAGAATTGGCAACGGCGTCTGAACATCCCTGTTTGTTATTAGACCACAGAAATCCGTATTAGTTTGCTTCATCTGCACTTGTGACCAGTGCACCAGCACTTTTTTTGGCATGGAGGTGCAAATAAGCAGAGTGGGTTCAATTTTTCAACCCAAGACACATGAATGAGAGCTTTGCTCTTTCTCCCAAGCATTTCAGAGTCCATTTTCCCCCTGAAAGGCATGGGCAGCCTCACCGCTAATGGGAGTGCTGTGTTTACAAGCAGAGGGGAACTAAGCCCTTAGTGTTTTTGCATATTTGCAATACATTATGTAGTTGGGATGGGAGGAAGGTTTGTTGGAAGAGGAAGATGGCGAGAAATGGTGGAAGAAAAAGAAATCTGGTCCTCAGAGGGTGGTATTACTGTGGCGTATACACAGTTCTTATTCTTCTCAGTCCTTTTTGCAGAAAAGCTTTGTCGAGAAACAATCAAACTAAACTGCGGATACTTAATGTTATAAATATAATACCGTAGTATAATGCTCCCATTTAACAACTTTTCATGAACAACCTTTCAAAATTTAAGTGCTTGGAAATTCTTGGATGACAAAGCTGCTATTTACGACTAATCTTTTTATCTGAAAGCAAAAGCGGGTCCAAATAAATAAAAAGACAATAAGAGAGTAACAATGTAGAAAGAATGCGGGTGTGCGCGATGCACACCCACGCCGAAAAACAATAAACAGATTTACAATGGCAAAGCATGTGATAGGAGAGATACCATTAATATGGGGCCTGAAGCCCATCACTTAGATTAAATATTATATGGAAATCGCCACAGATTGATACAAGGCTGAGTAAACAAACGATACAAACTGTAGTGGGTATATTTGTCCAGCCATGTATTAGTGCAATACACAAAATGGGACCCAGTGAACGCTTAAAGTGAAAATTTGTGACCTGTTAGTATCCCCAAAATGCCCATAGAACATTATTCTCCCTTTTAACCTTAATTTTTATTCTCTGTCTCAATTTCTGCTCTGCTTCTCCCATCATAGCCCAAGTTACCTATGCTGACAGCCATAGCAGGCCAAGGTAGCACAGATGGGGCGGCTGCAGCTGCATCTCACCTGCCAGACTGCAAAGCCCACCGGGACACTTTCCCGCTCCCTTTATGTCTGTCTTTGTGCATTTGCAACAGCGCCTTTCCCTGGGCCTTTATCGAACATGTCACCGACGCCGCGCGACTCCGACGCGCCGCTAATAAGTCACAGATCCGCAACGTGGTTCCTTCATGGAGGAAACCCAAGACGGGCCTCCCCAAAAAGTATACCTTGAGCATGTCAGCGTGGGCTCTGATTTAAAGCAATTCAATATGCCTGGCTCCCCAAAGGCAGCACGCCTGTAGGGACAAAGAATACCTCAATGCAACTCAACAGCAAACCCTGCTGGATTAAATCGCAGCGCCGGTGGGCTCCACGTTTGATCTCGGGCTGCCTTTGTTGGGAGTGGCGCGGGCGCAGGTGGCGGTGCGGGAGCAGCCCGGCTTTCAAAGCGATGGGAACAATGTGCGACGAGCCGAGCGCGGCAAAACTTCCCTCGTAAAGTTGCTCGTTTCGGGCTTCATGGGAAACTTGGCAAAGTTTCCCTCGGGGCCCAATTTTTTTTTTTTTTTTCTCAAAAGCCTTAACCTCCCTTCCTTTGTTTAACCTTCAGTTTAGTGCCTAAAAAAATAAGGGAGGGTGTCAGTTTTTCCATGGCCGGCTTTGCAGGCTGTGAAAAAAGTCCTGCTGCCACCTGAGCGGGGGATCGGACTGGAGGCAAGATGCCTGCATGCTCTCACTTACTTCCACGAATAATCCCACCTGCAAACGGAGAAGTTGGGTTTCAAATATCAGGCCCTCAGGTTCATGGATCTTTTGAAATGAAGCTGTGTCAGATTTATGGCTTCGGTGTGCGAAGGGAGGAAACCGTGGCCATTTTGAGCGAGTTCTGCCTGGAGCTTTCCGATCTGAACCGCAGGCTCCGCTTCCAGTTCAGAGCACAGAAAGTTTTTGTAGTTTGTGTGCTCGCCAAAAAATACACGTCCCTCCGTAAAGCGAAGCAGGCAGAGAGCACATGTCCCAGAAAAACACGGCTGCCTTCCCCAGCCCACAAACACAGCTCTCCCACCGTATTTATCAACAGCTATAAAGCGAGGGAAAGTCCCCACGTTATCCCATTCCCGAACTCCTTTCCACTAAAACAGAAGACAATTCGTGCAGACTGCACGCCCTTTACTTTGGATGCAGTTAAAGATTTTGCTGGCTGCTGCACCAAAACTTCCCATGCTGTGTTTACTGAATTGAATATAATCTTTTTTTTTTTTCTCTCTACCTTAATTTCAATATTTAGAATAGCTTAATTATATCTGATATCTACTAAATGTTAAATTGCTGCCATGGATACTGTACTTGTTTTAGGCTTTGCCCACAACCCAAAATGTAACTAAAGATTAATAGAATGCTGAGATATTTTTGGCTGCGAGTGAAATTTAATGAATAAACATTTAAATAAATTACCCCAATAATGAAACAATATGCCATTAACGCCTGAGTTATGCTAAATGCTTCACTTCTCTTACAATTCATGCAAATACTTGGGAAAAGAAATTATAGTGGTGAACTACATTAAACAAAATCCTGCCTAAACCCCACCCGTGAAACAGTATCTCTACAGTATTGGGAACAAAAACTGTGGCTTGTCAGTCAAAGTGTCTAACTATGGCATATGGGTAAAGGTTTCAGTCTGCTATCTCCAGACTCATCTTATGGCCCGGGTTCAACGCTGCTGAACCGCTCTCTAGACAAAAGGCGAACTCATTGAAAATGGGTGCTGCGAGCTGTCTGGTCAGGGCGGCCGCGCAGCCTGCGTCTGGATGCACACAAACTACTGGCATGGGGGAAACGCAGTGCGCTTTGGAGGGCTTTAGAGTTTCCTAAGAGCTGAAAAAGAAGCAGCCTGAAGGTTAAAGCTGGCTAGTCAGAATGGCATACTTGGCTGCATATATAGCCAGGTGGCCTGGGCATATTGGCAAACAACTGGCAAACTGCCCAATACATATGGCTTAGATTGCTTTGCTCTTCCCATGAAGCCTTCTTAGACTCTTGAGCAAGCATTCATTTTAGAGCAAAATGCATCCAAGTGTTAAATAAAATCATCCCCCAAATATACTGCATGTAACCTCTTCCTTTAAATAAGAACGAGATAAGTATATTAAAATAAACTAACGATATTTTTTAATGAATCCTTGCATAAAAGTGACACACACCCCCCCTGGCCTTTCTCTAAGTGGATCTGCCCTTACTTTTGTTAACTCCTCAAGTACCAAACATGCCATTTTTTCCACACGTACTCCTTTTGAGGGATAACTACTCATGACAGTATTTAAGCTCTTAGCACACCAGAACTTGCATTTGTGGTGAGGTGTCAGGCGCTTGAGCAGCTCTTTAGCTGTGTCCTGTGCTGCTGCCACCACACAGATGTTCAGGGCTTCTCCCAGTTTCCCCAGCTACTCCGTGGCTTAAGCAGACAGTTGCCTTTATTAAATGTTAAATCACATTTTCCTCTTGAAGAGTGCTTTCTCTTAAAAACTTTCAAGTCAAGTCCCAGTAGAAATTTAAAAATTCAAGCGACGCACTTGACACATACTCCAGAGCAAGTATATGTTTAAGCATCAATCCTACAGCGCAAGTCCTTGTGCTAAGGCTAGTGTAAATACTGCATTAAACATTCACAACAGCTTTGGGGAAAGGGCTAAACATATTTAAACAATTAACACATGCTGAACTCTAAGCTGGTGCTTACATGCCACTGCCTCTAAGCAGAGGTTGTGACAAAGGTAAATTCTTCTAAATTAAAAGCAATGGGACTCCCGTTGAAAGCTCAGTAAATGCTTAAGTGTTTCACTGAACTGAAGCCTCAATTAATGAGAAACAAGAAATAATTCTCCTCAGTTCCAGAAAAAGTGTGCTTGCTGACCCTCATCCCACTGAAACCCCTTTCTGTTTGACAAGCCAGACACTGAGGTTTTTCGTGCTGGGAGCGAAATTAAGACAATAGCCTCAGTTTTGTTTTAATGGATTGTTGCCTACAGTTCTTCAGCACTGAAAAAAGGCCAAAAAGAGAAAACTACAAACTTTTCAAAAGCTGTTTAAGAGCTAAAAGTGAGTTACCATTCCTGCACCACCTACAAGTCATTCTCCATCCCTAAAGAATATAAACCTTGATACTGTTTTCATTAAAATTGAGGTCTTTTACACATTTTAAAGGCAAGTGTGTCACCTGCTAGTAAAAGTAAGTTCTACTAATCCAGGCATTACAGTCCTCTTCTCAGAAAGGACAAATACACACAGCAGAGAGAGATTCAGAGCTGCCTTCAGCCCAAGTCTCCAGGCACTACCTCCGTTCAATCACTTAATCTCCTTGTCATTTTGGGGTTTTGACAGGGCTCCTTTCCCTCTATTCTTTGCTTGTTTTGTATATTTGAAGTATGAACTCATCAGGTCAAGGAGTAGTTTACTTATATAGATTCTTATTTATATAAAGTCTATGTACAAGGAGGACCTGACCTTCACCAGAACCCCTATAAGCCATCATAATATAAATAGCGTATATTATTTACTTAACTTCCTTGCTTCAGTTTCTTTAAGGGGGGAATAATATTTACAGGGATGTTGTGAGGATTAGCTCATTACTTCAAGAGCCTTGAAGATGAAACATGCAATGTAAATGAGAAATATCAAGTATCAGCGACACTGATGAAATTATCATCACCATTGTTAAGAGCGGCGTTTGAGAGTAAAATCGGGAGAGAAACGTGTCTTTCTGCAAAAGCATGTTGCTATAGGCCAAAACACGATGACCTTGGCGCCATCTTTTCCTTCACCTTCCTCATCCCCCTCCTCACTGGCAACGAGCATCATTGGGAGCTTTATTAGAACGTCTCCACGCCAAGTTGGACATGCTCCAGGCAGAGCTGTCCTCGGCCAAGGGCAACATGTGAAGTGCTCTCAGACAACTCGGATGGCCTGGATGGAGGAAGAGAGAGGGTGGAACAAACAAATCGGGGATTGTTGTTTGTCCTGCGCCGACTTGGTCGCCTGAGCACTTGACAATTACGAATTTCTCCTGACGGCGTGAACTGGAGGCTCTGATGACGGCAGCAAAGGGGAAATTTGTGCCTTGAATTCCCTGCTGCAGGGAGTTATTAGTATGGATTATACGTGCCGCTGCAATTTGTACTGGAGCTGCAACACGGCTCCTAAACGTTAAGATGGACCAACGCTAATCTGTTCTTCTTGTACCTTTATCACTTGGGTAAGGAAGATCAAAAGCAAGCCAGGCACTAGGGATATTGAAATTCTGCATCCAGATCTGACTACATTTGGCAAAGGATCTGTGGGCCTGATCTTCACTGCATTTAGCAGTGTTACTTTATTTAATGATTGAGACCTCGTTATTGGGGCAAATCGGAGCTCTGAACCCCCTACCACTGTGTCTGAGCTGGCTGAAATCTGACCATGATGTGCTTGGACACTGAGCCCTGAATGCACTTCCAGGACAGAGTGGGACACAGAGGGAGACTGCTGAGCTTTGCAAGGCAAATGAAAGAAAGCCTTTAAGGACAGAGTAGAGTTACCAGTCCTTAGACGTAACCCAAGTATGCTGAATCAAATCAGCGCTTCAGACTGAAACTGGCTTTTTACCTGGGGAATTGGAACAAACTGACAAGTCAGAGCAAAATGGGGAAGGGGAAACATCATGCATATCTAAACGAAAGACTTGCTGGGTCACTCTGAACTGACCCACACCTTGGTCCCTGGTCCAGGAACACCGATATGCTCGTTCCCCTCGCGCCAAGCCCGCGAGCTGCCGGCAAAGCACTGCGAAACCAGGCCACCAAGGGCTTATCTACCTGGCAGGGTTTGTCTGCCTGGCAAAGGGCACCAGAGGCTCGGGCAGGGTCTGCCGGAGCTTGTTTTGGTAGCGGGAGTGATCCCCCCGTGCAGCCCTTCCCTGCGAGGCAGAGGCTCACACCAGAGCTGCGGGTGATCTCATTTCCAGTAGTTAAGTGAAGTAAGTGCATAAGTATGCAGAACTGGGGCCCTGGAAACCATGAAGAAACTGGGTTTCTCTTTTTATTGCAGACAACTGCAGCGCCTGTGGACTCTTGCAGCAATGCTTCTTTTCCCCAGAGGAGGACCTGGTCCTGGGATTTTAAATTTTTCTTAATAGATAAATGAGTTTGTAAGAAACATTTCAGTAAAAATAAAGAGTTGGGGGTGTGGGGGGGAGGTAAAAATATTGCCTAGCTAAGTAAATACACAGATTCAAAGCATATGGATAAAAATGAGTGTTACTATAAACATGGAGCTTGTTTTTAAAAAGAATTTTGCAAAAAGGTAAACTTTTTCTAACTGTATTTTGATTAAAGTTTTGAAGCTGTTTATTGTAAGTAATTGCCTTTGCTCAAGGAAAAACAGATGTATAGATGCAGGAGTTTGTTTCTTCTTTGTGTGAAAGTACACATGAAAAGCGTTTCTGGAAAAGAAATACTAGGGCTGGAATAGTTTATGTCATTGTAAAGATAATAATAAATTAGGGCTTACTGTGCCTGTAAAAGTGCAGGAGATGGTTTCTCCTGCTGCTCCTCACACAGGCAAACTTTCTGAATTCTCTGAGATTTAACATGGTTATGGAGACTAAAAGTTGTCTTAAGAGACTCAGAAGTTTTGGGTTTGGTAGGTTTTCTTTTTAATTTTTCATTTCTTTATTAAAAAAAAAACAAACCTAAAATTAAAAATCTTTTAAGGTACCGATTCCAGGGTCTGGGGCTGCAATGTTCTTTTTCCCTATCAGTGCTGGTTTTCACATTTTAAGAAAACTTATCTGGCTCCTACAGAAAGCAACAGTGCTTCTGGCCCTGGGCTGTGGCAGAATCCAGCCCCAGAGCTCATCCACCTTTTTCTCTGAGACAAAAGGTTGTAAAGGAGGCCAAAAGCTCGACGCTTTGATACCGTTCCCAAACATATGGGAACGTACGGCTTCATGAAACTGCATTTAACAGATGTTTAAAGAAAGACAACTAACAGATCCAGAATGTAGTAATGAGGAAAAAAGACAATGTACATAAATTCAGCTGCATGTCTCTTTATAGCGCTACCAATGCCCCGGAGACAAAATGCAAATGAGTCGACTTATTTACAATATGACACTCTCCATTCTATATTTAATATTTTAGGTCATTACTAAAACTGATTTTCTTCTGAAGTGATTTCTTCTGGCACCTAAATGGAGGGAGTATTACACAGCCTGCAGTGTATTGTACTTTGTCAGTTCAGAGAGTCATGAAAAAACCCCTTCGACTATCAATTTCAGATACCCAAAGTAAGCGAAGAGGCCCCGTGCAGGCTCCACGCACAACCCCTGTTCCAGGCCAGCTTCCTGGAAACATCTTTCTTTTTTCATTTTGCAACTTCTGAGCCCCAAATTTGAGTTGTAGATAGTTTTGGAGCCCAAAGACCAACTGTTCAGTTTAGCAAACCAACAATGTCTGCTCATTTTGTCCCAATCTTTTCAGCTTAAATATTCACAATGTGCCATTATTACTGAATCATTATCTGCCTTTAGCTCTGACAACAGCATCATAAGGGCTATGAAAGGCTCCTTTCTTCTCATGATTAGTCTCTAAAACATTTCCTCATCTTACAGTGCTTTGCAGCCTCCCAGAATGCACCGCTCAATTACAGTGCTGAAATTAACTGTATGCCACTCTTATTTATTGATAAAAGAATAATCAAGTGCTCCAGCCCATAGCCTGCTTTGGCCACAGGTTTTATATCAAGTTTCAAATAATGCTTTTTTTTTAACTCTTTGAATCCTCTTATAAATGGGTGGCATTGTCTGCGGCGCGGTGACAACATTGTGCCGCTCGCTGCGGCGCCCAAGATAAAGCCCCCTTCATTTGCGTGGGGTAATCTTGTTGAAAATAGTCGCGTACGGCTGACACTTTAAAAATTAATCTTGAAAGGGAAGAGTTTGTTTGGTTTTTTTATCACTGGGACTGATTAGGCTCCAAAGGAATCAGATGTAAATAAAAGCGAGATACAGAACTTGCTAAACTTCGGGCTGGGAGTTGCAGGCGCACGTTAAAAGGCGCTGCAGTGCGCGCCGCCGAGTGAGGTTATTTTATCTGGGGACGATAATTGGAAGACTCCTTACATCTACCTCCGTGGGATGTTCCTTGCATGGACCCTATTAATTGCTCAGGAACGGAATGCGGGGCTCTGGCTCTCCTACAAGTGACATTAAATTGTGATTTAGCAGATAACATGCACAAAGCAAACTACCCCAGAAACAATGGGCTCGCTTCTCTGGAGGCTGGCACTGGAATTACGATCGACTTCAAAGGGAGCGGGCTCGGGCGGGCTTCGAGTTCCTATCACTTCTTCCAAAGCAAAAAGATTTCCTATCCAATACCAAAGAATAACATGTAATTGGGCTATAGCTTGGTCCGGCGCAAGAATGAAAATAAAAACACTTTCTAAACCTCAAAGATACTTGCTAAGCCATGTATACATTAATCATTTATACCACATGATTATTGTTCATTATTTGGGCAATAACAAATGGAAGGGTGTGGGGGTTAGTGTGGGTTTTAACAAACCACATTCTATTTAAGCAAAGCCAACTATTAAAGAAAGACCTAACTTGCCAAACCAAGATAAATATATGCCATTATTATGATCACATAAAAGCTACTACTCTCGACATTACAATTTCTCTTATAATTGGTACTATTATAATTAAATGAATGCATATGTTTACAGTTCTTCTTTGAATGGTAAAGTGATTTAGCAATGATGGTGTCTCTAATTTCTTTTAACTGTACTGGCAAACTTCACTTAAACAGTGGTCTAAATACCACATTGCCACAATAAATTAGTAAAGCATCTAGTAAAGTCTATATATGTAGTTATTGAGTTTAAATGCTTCAGAATAAAACAGCTAGTCACTCTTTAGTATGCTCAGGTAAAAAAAAATCCATATACTCCTCAGATGGAATAAGATAACAGTAACATTCTTACATAAAATATATATTTAAAATATGACTCTACCAGCAGTCACAAGTGCCTACAGCCTTTTTCTTTGCAAGGCTGATAAAATATAGAAAATTGTTCCCCAGGAGTATCTGCTCCATTTTAAGGAATCCAGTTCAATAAGACATTTGTGAGCTGTCAGCTTACAGGGAAAGGTGGCAAGACACAAGATATATGTGTACCTTAAACATTCTAAGCATTTGTTTGCCCTGCCACTCGAGTCATTAGTACACACTAGTGCTGAGAAAGTTAACAACAGGCTTTTTCTTTTTCGGATAATCCATTTTTATGTCTACCAACTGTATGAATTTGCATGGTATCCATCAGCCCAGCATCCAACAACTTGGGTTGGGGAGTGAGCCTGAGCCTAGAGTCCCATGAATGCTGCCCTGTTTCCCAGTGTGTGGCCTGAGGCGATGTCCCCAAACACCAAATGATGGCGTGGGGCTTTTCCAACCCTGCTGCTCCCTTGGGACTCACAGCTGAGATCCTAAGAGGCTCCCTCAGGGTATCACCAGCATTTCCCATAATGGCTGTGGCTGGGAAGGAATGTACCTGGAAGAAACACTTTGGAGTCTGTGTTTCTTGTGGTTTGACCCACCACACTGTAAACATTTTGGAAAATTTGGGTTAAGTTGGGACCGTCCTCGCCCAGTTTTATAGTTCCTGCCAGTTGAGCCAGCACATGAGACCTGGCAGATGTTTTAGTTTGGGTTTGAGATGTTGATTTGGACACTCCAGTTCTCGGGAAAACCAGAATTTGCTGACCCAGAATGAGGGATGGTTGAAAGACAAAAGACAAATGAGTGCCGGCTGCCGCGCAGGCTGGCCGCAGAACGAGGACGGGTTATGGCAGCGTTTCAGCACGCGGACAAACACATCAGGAGAAAAATCTGTTACGGTTGCCTCCAAACCAGGTGAATGTAACCAGCAGCCCTTGTAAAATCTGCCGGCGTTTCGGGCCAGAATGCCTGGGTCATTACTCCAGAGGCTTCAGAGAAGGCTAAAAAAACAGCATAATTTTTTTCCAGCCTTTCTCCTAAGCCCAGCCAGTAATTCTATTAAGAAAAATAAGGCAAGCTGTAATGTTTTGAGTTTAATAAGCGAAACACAGCAAATATGTGAACAGAACTTCTGACTTAATATTCTTTAACAGATGTTTTATAAAATACAGATTTAAAAGATTTGCCTGTCTTATTGTTCTGGCTGTTGCCATGTTATATGGCTACATTTTCAGTCCCAGATTTTGCCAGCTGTAACAGTTAAATAGCGAGGGGTCTAAGCCTGGATACTGTAGGCAAAATGCCCAAAATTATTCTCTCCCATGGAAAAACACCCCAGTATAAAGGCGGTGATGAGAAGGTGGAGTTAATCCTTTTGGCAAAGGAATAATCTCCATACTCTTAAAAATGGCTATGGTCATTTTAATGCACACTATTTTATGAATGATGCTTTAACTGTGCTGCCAATTAGCAGAGCCTTAAAAATACCTCAGTTATACAGGCCTGATAACTGTCTTTCTTAACCTTTATCTGACCTTTTTTGGTTTTGCCATGCTCATAAACTAGCATATGAACTATCAAAGGGAACGGCACTGAACATCAATTCAAATGTTATATATTAAAAAAAGGGAAAAAAATACCAAAGAAAAAGGAGAAGAAGAAAAAAAAAAAAGGAGAAAGGAATGAAACCCAGCTGGTCAGCCAACTTTTACAAACCCTAAGCAGAAAACATGCTCTTCTAATTGGACAGAGAAGACAAGATCTGGAATAGGTGCAATTTTATTACTGCAACAGCGATTCACAGAGCCCACGCTCTTTTCAAAGCACGAGCCCCGTGGAGTTTTATCAGACATCTGGAGCAGGGCTCTGGCAAGATGCTGAGGGACTGGGCTCCCATTGATCTCCGTGCTGGCAACAGGCACTCCAGCCTTGCAGAGGCAAGCTCTCTCCAAAGGGTAATGGATGAAGTATTTTGCTCGAAAGTGTAGCGAGAAGGATATTTTTACTTTTTACCCAAGAGGTATAAGACGCATTTCAGATATTTGGTCTCAAGACCCTGCGACTTCACAGAAAGTCAGAACCGAAACGGCTGACAAGAGCAGGCTGTGGCAGCCAATCTAAGGCTATTGACTTTTTCAAACACACCTAAAATAGACTCTGCTATATTTCATGTAAAACTGTGTGTATTCAAACATATGGCTAAGGGAAGAGATATATGCAAAGGCTTATGCACACACAATGTTTAGCTTCTACTTTCAAAATATATCTCCCAAGAATTTCAGGAGGCCCCAAAATAGCAAATATTATTCGCTTGATTATTAACATCTTCTCCTTTTATACCAGTCAGTCGAAAAGTATGCAATCACTGGGTATTTTTGGTGGCCTCTCAATCATGTCAAAGATCATAAGACAAGCAGATGGTGTACATCTGGGCTTACCCAGCAGTAAGGAAAATATCTCCAGCACAGGTAGGATGATAAAGACAGGACTAAACACACACCATTCCTTTTGGACCCATGGAATTGGAATGGCCCCATGTTTCTATTTACCTGTCTGGAGCAAGATGACCCAGGAAGGGACAACAGCAAACAGCACTGATGACATGGAGCAAAAAGAAGCCTTGCAACATTCCCAGCACAGCCCTCAGCCACGCCACTGGATTAGGCTGCCCCGGCTCATTTAACGTGGAGCCGAGAAGGAAGAAGTTAATGAAAGAGATTTGCAGGGAGGAGATGGGGGTGAAGCTCCCTGGGATTCCAGCAGAGACATGATGAGGGGCCAAGCCCCCCACAGCATCAATCAGCAGCACAACGCTCTTAATCTCTGCAGACCCGCATCGATTGGCCCCGAGAACCTGCCCCAACCTCTGGAACATTACTCAGGTTTGGTTTGACCACATGGTCAGAGTTCATATGAGCAACAAGTTCATGGCCAAAGTCTGCCCCGAAGCGCCGTTTTGCCCACTTGCATAAGAGCTGAAAGTCACCCTCGGCTTGGCCTGTCCTTGTGTTGCTGGAGCTCTGGGTGAGTTTTTAGAAGCAGCCTCAAAAACCAAAAGACAGTTAGGAAGATTATGAGCAAAGGCCTGTTGTTATTCTGTGGTGAGCAGGGCTTATGTGGATCTAAGGGATGAAGTGAGCAGTAGTTATTATTCACATCAGACTATGCAGCTATGTGTGCTGCAGCTCCTACACCAAACTTCAACCTTTTCTTCCATAAAACTGTCTTGCAGAGAACCGACCACCTTCCTGCTGGAGACATGCAGAGTCTGCCACTAGAAGTCTGAAAAGTTAGAAAAGTGTTACTTTCCATCACTACAACAGCACTATCATTACACTGTGGGGAAGCTTCAATTGCAAATGAGAGGATGCAACTAATTTTGTGTACAGAGTAACTCAGAGCTCTGCAGCTTCCAGGGAACTCTACCCAGTATTCAGATGCCACGCATACTTCGTTTGTTCTTTCTTTTCTTCTTTTCTTTTCTCTCCCCCCCACCCCCCCCGAAATACCAAAATATCAGATAGCTGATGACAGGGAAGAAATGTTAACACTGTAGTTTGAAAGTTTTTAACCCTTGCCTTTCATCATCTAACACTTATTCAATCCCATGCCCCTCGCTTCACTGCTTCGAACCCTCCCGTACATACCAAGGCGATGACCACAATGTAAGCTTGTGCACTGACTGATTAGATTTAATTAGATGGATACTTTGTTCCACTGATCTTTCAGCTATACAAAGTATTGGGTTACTTAACCATATCGGTGAAAACACTGCTTGCATGTTTGAATGCGATGGATGTGTGACTCTGTTCCGCATTAAAAAGTGAGATAGTTGGCTAAGTTTTAATGGCTGAAGTAAGTTATATAAAGATCTGTTTTAATTGAGTTTGTGTCCCTGGAAGATTATCTCATTTTTCCTATTATGCAGTCAATTTAGTGATGCCTCCATGTATGATCTGGGTCCTACCTATGTTCTTAAACAATTGCCTCTACCTTAAACTATTCTTTTTCCCCTCTTTTATTAAAAACCTTGCTTCTTTCCAGTTTTGCCACTCTGTGTTCTTCCTGTGCTGGCCCCAGTTGCAACCCTGGGTGCAGCTGTGTGGTCGTAGGACTGGTCCCAGTGGCAGAGCCCTAGCCCATCACGGCTCAGGCACCCCATAACGCCCTGGCACAGAGGGCAGGAGCCTTTGGCTGCCTCCTCCAGCCAGAGCACAGGCTCACAACCCAACTCCTTGGCATGGCCACCTCTGCACAGCTGAAGTGCAATAATCAGTGCTCCCTGCGAGCACAAGGAGCTCTGCTGTTAGCAAGAGCAAAGCGAAGCCGACGTACAACCGATTACTTTGAACAAGTCTCTGGGCTAGGTCAGCCTGGCAAAGAAATTCCTCGCACGGCTCTGCTGGCAAACTCCTCTACTGTAACTGTACCTTATACAAATAAAAAATGCTTTTGCCAATAAAGTTCATACTAGGTCCCCCAAAGCAACGGGTTGTTTTGACAGAAATGCCTTTAACACTAAGCCTTTTGCCAGTACACAAATGCTGTACACAAAATGACAAATTTAGAAGTCATACGGAATGTTCTTACTTCAACTAAAGTTTCTGCTTGCAGTCGTGGTTCAGTTTAAATGCTGATTTGAAAGATCATGCTTACTCTCCTTCTCCTTTGGATTTATCTTTTTTATCTTTGATTACTGTGGTTTATTGCTTGTTCTTCACCCAGACCTTACTACTGGCAACTGAGATGTCTGCTAGAAAACTTCCAGTTTAATTCAATGTTCAGAGCCACGTAGGACGCTGCTTTTAAAACCCAGCTCCATATAATTATTATAATCTCCGTGATACCCAGAGCTCAGCTCCCCCGTCAATAATTAGCGCGATTGCAGCTTAATACAATTTTCTTTTTTTTTTCCCTGAAGCAAATACAATCTTTTTAGATCAATTTGTAGATGGTTACCCTAGAGGAGGACAACAATATAAACAAGCGCTTTTTTTTAATCCCATATTAACTCATTTAATTTGCACAGATAAAAGCGTGAAAATATTTCGTCTCGCCAGTGGAGGGGCAGCCTCAGACCTGGGCGAGTTTCACTGTGGAGGCTGCAGATCAGCCCTGGGTCTGGAGGAGAGAGTGAAAAAACACCCCACGCCAAACCTCTGTGCCGAAAATCAAACCCACATGCAGCGTTAGTTATTTACACACTGCAAGGCCCTTTGGTTCTCTGCCGTAGTGCCGCTACTTTCTGCTTCAGTGGAACTAAGCTGCTCTAACCTGGCAGCCCTGAGGAAAGGGAATCCCTGCGTGGCATACGGCCACCACCTCCTCCGCTGGCTGGGGGACAGTGGGCACGGCGGGAAGGTCCCAGGGTCCTGGCACGGCCAGGCTGCCAAACCAGCCCTTGGGAAGCGTTGGCAGCCCGCAGAGCAGCCTTGTTACAAACTCATCCTCATCTTGCACAAAGTTCTCGACGGCTGGGCCATTGCTGGCCCCACGTCTGGCTGTGTCACAAGTCCAAAGTTCCCCGGGACAGCGGTGCTTGCCAGGCCACGTCCCATCGGGAGGAGGTTCCGCTCTGTGGAGCCCGGCAGAGAACACAGTAGCTGAACATTAATTAAGTTTATTAGGAGGAAAGGGAAGGCGAAGGAAGAGACTGGGAGGAGCGTGGCAGAGCCTGGTTTGGGCTCTGACATAAGGAGAGAACACGACTGTAACCACAGAGCAATGTCTCTAAGTCACTTCTACCACCAAACCCTGCTTGCTCTCCATGTATTATGCAACAGGAGTTATGAAGCCTTTTTTCAGTCAGGTTAGTGCCCTCTTACACCACACCAAAAGGTGTAAAGGGCAAAGGGGTAAAGGGGACAACAACCAGGCAAAATTAATTTTACTTAACAGGAAGGCTTCTTCAGAGACCTTGCAGAGGAGCCTGAGTGTTGGCTGCAGCCCTATCCCTGCATCTGCCCCTGCTGCAAGGGCACCAACAAAGGCAGCAACCTCAGAAAATTCCATGTTACAAGAACTCTGGATCTGTAAGAAGATGACGAGGCAGGATTGTACCTAAAAAACAACAAGAAATGTGTGCCACTGCCACATTTTCTCAGTGCCACTTCCTCTGCTCTGCTACACACACATTTCTAATGACAGTTCTTAGCTTAATGATTTGGGGGTGGGAGTGTTACTTAACATATATAAGAAAGGAATGTTGTGATGGACGAGGGAGAAAAGAGGGAACCTCCAAAAGCAGATAGTGACTCTGAATAAAAGGGACAGCTAAGCAAGATGTATTAACAAGTCAGTGCTGCAAAAAATTCACTTAATTGAAGAGGGATTCATGAAAGTACCATCTGGGAACACCTAAAGAGCCCTTCTGCAGGCTGGAACAAGAGCTGGCAAATGCATCTTTGCCTAGACACCTTCCACATGACAGTGCCTTGACTTACAGCGTAGGTGTGCTATAGGAGAATAAATTTGTTTACAACAAATTTGCAGGACTGCCTGCATACAGATAGTTTTCCATATCCTGTTTGAAAAGTATACTTGGTATTCAATGGCTTTTTGGGAGACAATATTCATCAGTCAACTGAAGCACATTGTTTTGAATCATGAATATCCCTGCAGCCAGCAAATAATTTACAATCTTGAAGGAGTCTCCCTGCTATAGCTGTGTGCTCATTCCTCCCCAGAACTTATGGATCTGTAAGTCCTGGGACACCAGTTAGCTCAGAGCTGAAGAATCAGAATCCCAGAATGCTTTGGGTTTAGAGGGACCTTAAAGACCATGTTGTTCCAACCCCCTGCCATGGGCAGGGACACCTTCCACTGTCCCAGATTGCTCCAAGCCCTGTCCAACCTGGCCTTGGACACTGTCAGGGATGGGGCAGCCACAGCTTCTCTGGGCAACCTGTACCAGTGAATCACTCCTACCAAATCACCAGTTTCAAACCTGAAAAACTCACCTCAGAAATTGACTTAACACCTCAGGATCCTTCTGCAGGAGGCTGCTGCTATAACCTATTCCCAGTTTGCATGGAGGGAAACTGAGGCATGGATGTTTAGGATCAAACTCTCAGCTCCAGTGGCCGTGAGAGGCTTCCCAAGCACCTAGAGCCCACTGCACACATCCATAACACAGCTCCAAGCACCAAGATCCTCCCTGAGCAACTGGCCCAGGATGTCTGTGGCCAAGGCATGATCTAAAGCCAACTCACTGGTGTCCCCAGCCCTGTTTCCGCTATAGATTCTACTCAGACCATTAATCTTTGAAAGAGCAGAATTTGCCACTAATGCAATCGGAAACGAGGGTAGGAAAGGCTCCCATTAATGACAGGCAGCTTAATATAACAACCGACTTCTACATTTCTTATCTGAAAATACCTCCCCTGGAAGCTGTGGATACATTACGGGCTTAAAAAGAATTACTAATGCATTAATTCTTGTCAGATTTGTAGTGTCCTAACCCACAGCTGCCTCACCCACTGACCCAGGGAACATTAGTGAGAATGATATAATTTGGTAAATGAGAGCCCAACTGTGCACTGTGAGCTTGGGCTGTTATTTGGTCCTGGTGTGAGCAAGGGATACCCACTCACGCACTGAGATTATCCTTTAACAAATTTCTAGGATCTTTGGGCTGCAAATTAAACACTTTTCTTCCTTGCTATTTTGTGTTTATCCTAATGCAACCTTACGTGTCTATTTTACATAGTAAAAGCAGTGGTTCTCCTGATCCTGTGAGAATCCGTGTGGGTTGATGTTAAAATGGCAAGTGTGGAGTGGAGTAAAAGTGCAGTCGAGGTTTGGGGATTAAATGCTGACTTTGAGAACACACTGAAAACCATCCTGTGCTGTGGGCAAAAATTATTAAGTGGATATCTACAAACCCATGGGCTCTCAGGGAGCCAAGAGGCTCTGGATGAAGACCCTCTGCCCTCTCCTCATCCCTGCAGGATGCTGGCCTTGCACATGTGTGTGATCAGCCCAACTCCATCTGGGAATCCGCATGCACTGCTGCCCCAGACCTGAGCAGGGTGCTGCTGCTGCTATTCCCTAAAATAACCAGCCCGTGCACGGGAAGACCACAAAAGCCCAACTCCTTCCCCGCCGCAAGGCAGAAACAGAGACTCTTCCATCACAGGAAAGGAGAGAACATCCTGACAAATGCCTGCGTTTTGGACGGGTGACAAAGCTGTCATGGGAAAGAGGCAGCAGCTCCCTTCGGAGACGGGAGGTGGGGAGAGGGATCAGGAAACTTCTGAGCTCTTCTGGCAGCCCAGGTCTGGCGCTGGGCCACCAATCCCCCACTCCTCGCGCTTAAACACAAGCAGATTGACACCGAATGCTCAGTGGCTGCTCCAGGGCTCCTACGGAACAAATTTGGATATTCGGAGACCTGAGCCTGTTGGAGAGGTTGCACAACCCATATTCACCTCCATAATTAGCACAGCCCGGTACCTTGTGGGTTGTTTCTGCACAGGCTGAGTCCTAGCTCAGCCTGGAAAGCCACTTCTCCCACCAGCTCCCAGAAGGTCCCTGTAACAGCCTGGAGAAATGCCTCGGGGGCACGCTGCAACACCTACTTACGGCTGCTGGGCTGGCCCTGCGGCATCCTCCTCGGCTTCCTCACACACATCATTCCCCCTCCTTTATATAGAGATCAGATGGGAAAGGGGCTCTGTGTGTGTACGCAGGGCTGGGAGGAAATTAAACTGGAACTGGGACAAAGATCTCTGAAAGCTCCGTGTTGCGTGCCCCGCTCTTGGGTTCTGTAAATCACGACCTGCCAGATGCTAACCTGATACAGTCCCCACGTGCACCTCCCTGCTCCAGGAGCCTCATCCCATGGGGAAACCATCAACTTCCAGCATTCCCAGGTAATTTGTACGTTTGAGTTTCGCTCTCCGTAAAAATTGTCAGGATTTCATCTTACTTAAATTATCCTCTCCTTGGAGCTCCACTGGGTGCCTGGCCTCATGCCTGCTTTTAGGAGTCTCAATACCAAATGTAATCAGGGGAGAGAGGCAAGTACCTCCAGAGAGAAAACGAGAGCACCCAAATCCACTGCCTGTAAGGAGGTACGTGCTGCTCACAGCTTGCAGAAGTAGTAATTTATATTATATATATATATTTCACCCTGGCTTATTGATTAAAAACCAGCACATTTCTCTTAATTCCTCAATTTTTTAGCATATTCTTTAACAGTGCAGTTTGATTTATGACGCTAATGGCATTCCTGGGCAAACAGTGGATTTCCAGTTTTTAAACATGCATATGAAAATGTTCTAAGAAGAAATATTTTCCTAAATGTTAACACTACCAAAGTCACCATTACTGAAAGTAATGAACTTCATATGCAGGATTTCATGGCTATTTTGTTCTTAATAATTTTTAAAACTTTGGCATATTCCCATCGCTACCAGCCTGAAGTGCCACTGTCTTCTTCTACTATTTGACCATCAAAAAGTTTTGATGGTGTAAACCTGGAGTAACACAGTGATGAGTCAGGCCCTAACACAAAGAGTACACTGTATACGTTTTTATTGTATAATTTATTGTTTTTTCCACTGAGCTGGCTATATTGTTTTATCCATTTGCGTGACAGGATGTCTAGGAAACAGCTGAAAGAATTATTTGCAGTGAATTTAAAACACACTGGGCTGGAGAGACGCAGACACAAAAATCTTTGTTAAGCAAATAACAGGGTGCTACTCGTGTGTCAGGTTGGGAAACTTAACTCCTTCATTTCATAACCTGCAGGTATGATAGGCACAACAGCTCTGCCTCCTCTGCTACCTGAGCTGATGTCCCTGACGACCAAGCTTTTCCCATGTCAAACCCACTTACCTAAGCTTTCCCAGGACACCAGTGGAGAAGGAGCAGCCCAGCAGCCTTCCTATCCTAAACATGTTGGAGTGGCCTTCTCCAGCTGCATCCATCTCTCCCCACTGATGAAAAACACTCCCACGTGACTTGTTGTGACTAAACACCTAACTGACAAAACCAAAGGATTTCCCTTTCAGACCTGGAGGATAAATCTCATTGAATTAAAGAAAACAATCTGGTAAGAATGAAACCACAAATATCATCGTTGAGAAAACAAGAAGAAATGAGCCCAAAGCCTGCCAGAAGGTAGGAGTTTCAGAGGTGGGCTCCCAAAGCCTGGTGTCAGGACTGCAAACACAAGAGTCCACTGCAATCAGGGGGTATAAATAACTTGATTTTTCATCTATTGCTGCATACATGCAACAAATGAGTCCCTAAGGGTTGGCTGAAGGATGGGGTAGCCTTTCCTTCAAGCCAAGGTTGGAAAAGCTCTCTAAAGTCATTGAGTCCAACCACTAATCCAGCACTGCTGATTCCACCACCAAACCATGTCCCTGAACACCACATCCACAGATCTTTGAAATCCTTCCAGGGCTGGTGACTTCACCACTGGCCTGGCAGCCTGTTCCAATGCCCAGCAACTCCTTCAGTGAAGAAATCTCCCTTCATCTCCAATCTGAACCTCTCCTGTTCAGCTTGGGGTGGTTTCCTCTTGTCCTGTCTCTAGTTCCATGGGAGCAGAGCCTGATCCCCACCTGTCAGGGAGTTGTGGACAGGGAGAAGGTCCCTCCTGAGCCCCCTTTTCTTCAGGCTGAGCCCCTCCAGCACCTACCCAAGTGTCCTGGTCTGGGACACAAAGAAGACCATCCCACCTGAGCAAACTATGACTGCACAGCACCCAAACTTTGTGCACCAAAGGGATCCCCCCAGCACTATCTATTCAGTGGACATATTGGAAATGCAGGAATGGAGCTATAAACCAAGGGTTGCAGTCTCTACTTGTCCCTAAGAAAGT
Source organism: Entomyzon cyanotis (assembly GCA_024500445.1). NCBI lineage: Eukaryota > Metazoa > Chordata > Aves > Passeriformes > Meliphagidae > Entomyzon > Entomyzon cyanotis. The sequence continues at coordinate 2,752,941 of JAKEPQ010001020.1, forward strand.
TTCTCCACAGTTAATGCTTAATCAAATTTGTTTTAATCACTGCAAGTTATTGGCCAGTGATTTTATTTACCGTCAATGTCCATTCTGATCTTTTTAAAATTGAGATCTGTATTTGCGTCACTGAAAAAACATTCAACAATGTTGCTTAAGACTTCAATAATCCTTATGCTTGCTCCCTTTTAACCCAGAAAAGGAAGTTTTTAAAACAGCACCGCCAGCATTTGCAAAATCCAGGGTTTGCTATCCACTGACTAATTAATCCTCACATATTATTGCCATTTCATGGAAGAGGAAACGGAAACATAGGCAGGTCCCCAAACAGGTCAGAGGCAAAACTGGGACTGGATTTCATCCAAGCTGATTTGTCAGATGTTGGTGAGGCCCTGGCACAGGTTGCCCCATCCCTGAAGTGTTAAAAGCCAGGCTGGATGGGGCTTGGAGCAACCTGGCCTAGTGCAAGGTGTCTCTGCCCATAGCAGGGGGTAGAACAAGGTGGTCTTTAAGCTCCCTTCCAACCCAAACCATTCTGGGATTTCTCCACTACACGTAGGCTCCACATCTAACTTTACCAAAGACATTTACATTTTGTATCAGCCTCGAGCAGACTTTATATAGTGTAAGAAAAGTCATCCTCACAGCTACTTCATTTCCTCCAGCTATTCATAGCAGCCCTGCAAAAAGTCAACAGTGTATTACACAACAGCGTAGGTTTAGCGGCGAGAGTTTTAACAGGCCGGGCAGTCAATATACATTGCAAGGAAAACATATGCCAGACTCTGAACTATGGAAATCACAGGAGCCAACGGAGCTGTCTTGTGTTACTCTAGCCAGGAATCTAACTCAATAGATGGTGCAAATATATACTAAATAAAACCCGGCTTTATAAATAGCATCTCTCTCCACTGGCACATACCCACCGGCACTCGGTCACTGAAAGAGAACCGAAAGCGCACTCTTGGCATTGTCTTGAAAAAATGTGTCTGCCCAGAAAAACGGGATCCAAATACATCCCTTTCCTAGGGCAAGCAGTTGTGCACAATGTATTAGAGAAGTTCTGTTTGTCTGGGTTTTTTCCCTTTGGGTACCTCATCAGTTCTGTATTTTATATCTTTCTGACTCTCAATGTGAACTCGAAGCTGCCATGGGGGGACCTGCTCTAGAAATGTAATTTAACTGGCCAGAATAGTTAGGGGACTCAGTTAATTCCCTACAAGTTCTTGTCCAAAATCCTTTCTCCAGTCCAAATGCTGCCTTCAGGCTCCTCTTTTGGAGCAGGGACACCACTTCTGTTTTTGTGATAGAGAGACCCAAGCTTAGAAGTGACTGCTTCACATGGTCCCAGATCCTAGTGCAGGTCAACACTTCAACATCCTTGGCTTCCAAAACACCTTTTTTTTCCTCCAAAGGAAATTAGAAGCTTCACTCTTCCAAGATTCATAATACTCCCTTTACTGAGTTGCAGTGATTTATGAGATTACTCACACAAGCCATATCTATGTTTAGATGGGGAACATCCCAGATTCCCCTCAGGGACTGGAGCAGCCCAGTTTTAAAAACAACTCTCCTAGACCATAAACAAGTTCAGATATGGACAACTAATGTCTACCATCAGTTTTCCCACTTTCCACAAGCTCTGGACCAGATATTCTAATACTAAGAGTTCATGCCCTACCAGAAGAGATGTGGTTGTAAGATCCACCACACTCCAAAGGGGGGGGGGAAATATACATATATAAAAGAAAATATTTATCAACCAGAAGCCATTCCAGCTTCTTTCCCCTGCTGTCACCTCTCTTCTTCTCAGAAAGACAAGTTGTTCCATACAACCATCAGAGAAAACAAAGCCTTGTTTCCTGAGCATTTGCATCGCATGTCTTCATTCCTCCCAAGACAACATCCTGCGCTTCTCCCCCAACTCCTTTATGATTCATCTTCCCCTTCCCTGCAATTCCTCCCTTCCCGACCTCTGGCCCTCACATCTGGAAGAGCGAGAGTTAGCTTGCGTGTGGCTGCTTCCAAGAGCTGCATCTGCTGACGGACGCGCCGGACAGACAAAGGTGAGGCTCACCCTGCCGACATTCCTCCTGGGAGGATGTGGATGGGGGTGTCTCTTCCCTGCTCAGCCACCATTTTCAAAAGAAAGGAAAAAAAAAGTAGAAACTTGGTGTCTTTGAGAGCTTTTATCTGTCTGTCATACTGGAATGAAATTAGCCAAAGGGATAAATGTTGTGTGAGCGTTACCTACGGGCAGAGGGGAAGCTGCTGCAGAAACCAAGCTGAAATATGAAAGAACCGAGAGGCACAGCTCGGGAAACCACTTCCACTTTCACAAATTATCCCAGTCTCCAAACGACTGACTGGAGTGAAACCCCAGACCTGAATTTAGCAGCACACCCTGTCCCTGCTGCCCACTGGTACCCTTTCTTTGAACAAATGGAAAAGCACAGGAGCTTTTCTATGCAAACTCCTTGTAAGACGACTCCCTGCCCCAGGAACAGCTGGAATTTGTGTGCATGGCTTAGGGAACAGGCTGCACCTCAGAGCTTAGAAACCAAGCTAAAGGTAGCTGCATTCACCCCAGGTACAGAACAGCCCAGGCTGCTCTTCCACACACCGGCAACTTCAAAATGCCATTCAGTGGCAACCTGACAAGGTTGTGTTTCAACAGGAATACGTTATCTCTCTTTCCAAGGCTGGGCAGGCCACTTCCTAACAGACAACCCAACAGGCCCTGACAAGTGATTAAATAAGTTAGGGTTGGGGGAAATATTTTTTTTCCTTTTCTGTTCCAGCACTTAAAGCCTGAGTGTGGAGTCAGTTGAAGCAAAGACCTTGTTCCAGCAGTGCTGATAAGGACAACGTACCCTCACAGGTGGAGCTTGCAGGCATGGAGCTGGATGGGAAGGCAGATACCACTGCAGAGGCACTGGCTTTGCCAACAGCATGTTCCTGCTGGAGGAATGGGATCAGTGTGGAAGGAGCCTTTGCCATGCAGTGGGCCGAGGATGGTTTATGGGGATGGCAGAATGGATGTGGTTAAAATTTTAATCAGGATGACATGTGTTGTTGACATATGGCAACGCACCACCATCTGGATTCAGAAACAGACCTGGGTTTTCAAGCTGTTGCTGGCCAAAGCCAAGAACATTGCTGAGGTGCTAGGTCAGACTGGCTGGGAAGGGTTCTGCCAGCAATCCCTCTTGACACAGTATTGCTTTCATTAAAGCAGCCTGCCTGCCTACCCATCTGAGGTGAAAGAAGGAGAAAGTCCAGGAAAGGTGGGGGAAACAGGGAGAGAAAAGGTCAAAAAAGGAGTTCAGTGAATGGACCCACTTTCTGCCCTGCTTGTGGCTCTGCAGCTTGCTCTGGTCACTCCACTGCAGGCACTCGTTTTGTGGGCTCCTAGGGTAAGCAAAGTCCCTGCTCCCGGCGGGAGCTCTGCCGTTCCTGAGGAGTTCCTGCCTGCCTCCCAGCAGCAGGCATCCAGCACAAGAACAAAGCACCTGAGGTTCAACTGCTTAACCATTTCATCTCCCCTGCAAGCCAAGCGTGGGCTGAGTTACCTCCAGCCAAGGGGGGAAGGAAAGGAGGGAGGGAGGAACGAAAATGTGAGCCCCATTTCTGTAGACTGATCTAACAAACTAACAAAAGCAAATGAAAAAGAAAATTCCAAGACAACTCTTAAAGGCTTAAAATGTCCAAGCAGCTAACATTTTACCCTAGCAGAATTCCTCTGGGATTAGCTTGGCTTTCCAGGCATAATAAAGTGTTTTACAGTTCCTCTATTTTACCCATCCCATTTCTCTTTTTTATTTGCATAACACTCTCATCAATTAGTGCGTCTCTGTTTGCTCTCAAACAAATCCAGTGCTCATGGCTAAAACTCCAGCGCAGGAGAGACACCCAATAAACTCCTGCACGTCCCGAGCCGTTGCCTCATTCCCGTTGGACACACCGCTCGCTTGGAAGGGTTCGACTCTCGGCTTCGCTGACCTGAATGCAAGTGGCGGGGGGGAAAGGAGGGGGGCTCAGCATCTCTGAAATTTGGCTCAAAATCATCGTGTTGCCATGAAACGTGCCTTAGCCTAACAAAAGCCATGGGTTGGGATAGACCACGCAGCACTGCACTCACTGCAGAACGGCTTGGTCCCTGGACACACCAAGGGAGCAACTTGGAGCCAGCTTGAGATCAACAGCAGAAATTCCTCTTTCCTTCAGTGAAGCCAGGCTTTCATCCTCTGTCTTCAAAGGGATTACCTATAAAATTCTCAGCTATGAGGCTTGTGTAATTTCAGTCTAACTCCAGAGAAAGGGTAAAAAATGAAATTCTAGATTTCTCCAGTGTTTCTTAATAAGACACTGTTCCCCAAATGCTGCTCCCTGAGAAGACACCGAGATGGCATCACCACCTCCACCTTTCCTTTGTTTTTGCTTAATGTTTGAAAACTCCAAACTTTAGGGTACGGGAGGATGAATTTATGATATGGGAGGCATCTAAGTGCAAGCCCCTAAGAACAGCAATGTGTTTAACAGCTAACATATGTGCATATTCCTCCTTTTGCAATGCAAGAACACAGCTACATTTTAAAGTTTGGCTAAGCAGGAGTATATAGGATAGATCCCACACTGCACTTTTTATTATAAATTTAAATATGAATGGGAATTACACCACATTTTATTCTACTTCAAGTTCATTTTTTGGAAAGCCACAAACAAGTTGGAGATTAACATCAGTCATCCCAGACTTCAGACAACACTGCTACAAGCTGGGAAGTATAGATATTAAAATTTATGTTCACCAGTTGCAAACCTATTAGCTAGTTTGGAATGCACATACATATTTTGTGCATATACACCCTAAAAAGCCATAATGTTAGGTTCTGCATGTCAATATAAAATTTGCAATGACTCCCTTTTAGATATTAATTCCAGGGAAATAGTTAGTCCTAGTGCCTGGAGAACGCAATATTAAAAGAAGTACTTTATTTCTCTATCTATATAAAGAAGAGAACCATTCCCTTGAAAAATGTCCCCTTGATATGTTTCAAAATAGGTTAATACAATTTGAAATTAAACTTGATTCTGCAGCATGATATTATAATACCAGAAATGCATTCCAGAGGAAAAGCCAGCATTAATCACCGATTCCAGAGCACAGTTCCTATTTCACCGTGAAGCAGCAATGCCCACAGAAAACCACACAGGCCACACAGACAGGAGAGATGCCCAACACCCCAAAGAGTTGCTGTCAATGGCTTAACTAACCCTTTAACTGTGCCCTTAACTGTGAGAGCTGTGCCATCAACTCCCATCGCAGCGCTGGAGCCGAGCTGTGCAAGGAAGGCTCAGGAATTCTCTGGCCGTGCACACTCGGAGTATGAAAATAAACAAAGCACTTTCAAAGGCTCGCAGAAAAAAAATGTGGATGAGTTAAAAGGCGTCTGGTTTTTAAAAAAACCTCCATATCCTGACCTTGCACTCTCTCGGATTTTGTTGAAAGCTGGGGAGGGAGAACATGTCTTGGGAAATTTAGCTTGTGGTTCTCCTTCGGCTTTTTCATGATCACAGGTTTACCCCAAAGTTGTGTTTTCCTTCTGTTATTTTACAAACATAAAAATATCAAAGGAAACACAACTGGATGCATTATTTACTCAGCCACCAGCCTTTAAATATCACTTACTGAGGCACAGCCACCTCACCTTTCTCCTCAGACATCCACACCCCCACTTATCCACTTTCCTCCATTTTAACCTTGTGTCAATGTTTTCTCTCTTCTTTTCCCTTTCTCTCTTTCTCTCTGCTTCCCTCTCATTCCTGCTACAGTTATTACTTAACCTTCAGGTACCCACTTAAGCAACCCACCAAATAGCAGTAATGAGCGCGCAGAGTCAATAGTGTGGTACGTAATCACCTTGCCTACTGTGTTAATGTCAGTTATCTTTTGCTAATGTACATGACAGGCTTTATCTTTACCGAGTGGCAAGAGTGAATTGCTGTTTGTTTGGGATCAGCTATTGTTACTGCACCTGGGCTCTTCCCCCCCCCCCAACCCCCCCCAATTCCCAATTCTTAAAGCATTTTTTGAGTGGAAAAGACCATATTTACACATTAAAAAAAAACAAACCCAAAACCCATGAGAGAAGTAATACAAGATTCTCCTACCACATCCATGCAAACTCATCTCTGAAGGTGATGGAGCTGTGCTGATCCAGTGATACTCCTGTGACATCCACACTGTGACAGCTTTAACTGTGCCACATTACTGCCTGACGCTACCCAGAGACAGGGCACACCATCCACAGCGATGGACTCCCCTACAAGTTGGGGGGATTTACCCCTTATTTACTGCTTTTTTACTGGTTTGAGTGTTTGTTTGTTTGGGTTTTTAATAGCTTTCTTGTTTCTTTAAGGCACCGAAAGCCAGTTCTTCCCTGGGGAAGAGCACACCACGCAGAGGGATATGCTGCAAAGCTGGACACTGGACAGAGAGGATCCATTGCAAAGCTGGATGTTCCCTGAACCCTTTGTGCCAAAATGGTAACCCAAGGCAAGTCAGGGCTCTGGGTGTAAAGCTCATGTAATTTGTATTAACTTCTAACATGCTCCTGGCTGTGAAGCCCCAGCTCCGGAGCAGAGTCCCAGGTATTTCCCTGCCAGCTGGGAAAAGGGTTTGCTCTGAAAAGCCAACAGTGGGGCAGCAGCAGCGCCTCTGCAGCACTGCAGGTATTTGTGGGGCTGGAGTGGTTCCATCGTGAATCTTATCTGCATAAATTCCCAGAAATGTTCTCTTAGCACTTCAGTTCACTTTTATAATACCACAGGTATATCCAGCCAGCTCCACGGAGGGAAACAATCCAAATACACCGAGGGGAGAACAACTTCTTTTACATTTCTGAATCCTCTAACAATATTTGCTCTGAAGGTCTCCTATTCCCTCTCCCAGAGACAAAGAGGGAAAGAGAAAGAGAGAGAAGCGTGTGGATACATGCATACAGAGAAACACGCACTCAACATGATGGCAAAGCCTTATCTGGCCTTAAAAAACTGGCAGAAGGGCTGACTTCTTTATAGCATCAGACCATTAAAACTACAAAACCTCAATTAAAAAACTGCCAGATGATTTTTTTACTTTGTTCCAGAAGGATATAAAACCACTTATGAGGAAAAAAAAATCTGCTTTTACCATGGAAAGTCCAAACCATAATTACAGCCACACTTAATGTTATTGCACACCAGGATGACTCTAACTCCCATATCATTATTTTTTATTTACTATTTATTTTGCATTTTCTATTCTGTACTTGATAAGGCATTAAAAAACCAAATTAAATAATATAACATATCATTAATATGGTTTGTTTTACCCAAGGCCACAAACACACCAAACCAGCTTGTTTACCTTGGTTTATTCTTGCCTGGAAGCAATTCAGAGCAGGGACAATGGGAAGGAGTGGCACACAGCACAACTGGGATTCAACCCAAACCAGCACCTTTGGTGGTTTACTTGCATCCCTCATGTTAAAATCTAGCAACCATATTCCTGAAAATTCCTCAGATCCTTATGGCAGGCTTTTTAAATAAAGTAACAAGGAGGCACGGGCTCTTTATTTCTCTTTGGCAGATCAAATCTGAGATACGGCACGAGAAACGTGTATTTGCCCTCTTCAGACAGATTTTAAGATGCAATCCCAGCAAAGTCTCTGGTTTAGATCTTGGTGATAATCTACCACAGCAGTATCTGTCCTAGGAATACACAGGGTTGATAAGACGGATAAATCCAACAGGAGCACTAAGCGGACAGTAATCGGCCTAAGCTCCAATGGATTTTGAACCGTTTGGGGGGAAATCCCAATGAGATGTAGGGAGTAGGAAGAAATGAGGGTAGAAAAGATTTATGGCCATTATTCTGTGCTCTGGGATGATGCAATCTCAGGGCAGAGGAAGGCTATTTCCCGTTCTTTGCAAGCACGTCCACCACCACTCGGCAGGGAATGGAGCCAAGTCCTGGCACTGTCCACTCAGAGGCACGTCCTGCACAATCCCTCCAGGAATGCTCTTCCCACCTGGCCTCCCTATCAGCAGGACCTGGAGACCTGATGGAATGGGTGATCTGTCTGCCTGTGGCAGGAGGATGGAGCGAGATGATCTCTAAGGTCCCTTCCAACCCAAACCATCCTATGATTCTATGAATTCCGAAACCAGAAAGTTCTCAATCCCTGTGGGCACATGGCGTTTCCCTGACACGATGGGCATCCTCGTCCTGGCCGCCTTCCAGCTCTTGTAATTACATGCTGCTGACCCAACGACCCCTCGCAGTTTCCATAGGCTGTGTTAGTTTTCACTTCCTATTGTGTTGCTTTGCACTTTCCAGGAGTTGCCATGCGCAGCCCCAGAGACACCTGCATTTTGCAGATGAACCTATGGAATGCCGTAGCTTCTCAGGGAAGCTTAGTTAATTAATTACTACAAAGTTGGGTTGGTGCTAGGAGGTGCTACCACGGTAAGGACAAAGCCAAGTGATGCTGGTTATTTGAAGAGGAAAACCAGTATTTCACACAGGTTCTCCTTCTTTCAGAGATGGACAATGAAAAAAAAAAAGAGAAGTTTTTTTCTAGGAAAGCTTTTCTGCATTGATTCCAACCCCTCCGATGGCCCCGGTTTGGCAGCACTCGGTGCTGGGTGCTGCCTTTAACATGTGTGTGTTTGTTTATCGAGTAATTAAAGGAGAAAGAGGGATGAATGAGGCACGCTGGGGATCTGCTGCAGGGAAGACAGGGTTAAACCAGCCCTGAGCACTATGGAGCATGTTTGAAGGAAGTCTCACAAAAGTAATTTTAACTCCCTCCGTCTCGCTCGCTCCCTCCCTCCCTTACTCTCTCCTCCCCTTCGTCTTCCCGGTTGTACATTATTCCTCATTCTTTACATTGTGGATATGTTTATTCCATGTTCCATTGAAGCCGTATATTAAAAGTGCCAGTTCTGAGCTTCTGCTGTACAAGGGGAAAGAAAGGAAGGGAAAAAAAAAGAAAGGGGGGAAAAAAGTGCTCGTATTCAGTTCCTGTGAGCTCTTGCTCACTTTGAGCGCTGTTCCTATTACACAATAATGTGTTATTTTGTTGAATTTTGGCATCCATCTAGCTCGTCTGGTCAGGAGCCAAAAAATTAGAGTGTGTCAGTCCACCAGTTCCTCTGCAGAGACGCGCTCCCCTCGCCCAGCGCGTGCTCTGCGCTCCTGGCCTGGGGCCAGCAAGGGAAATCCATTTTACATACAGAACGCACAGAGCTCCAGCGCTCCGAGACTTTTTACCTACTAAAATAACTTTATGGACAAATGCCAGCCTGCGAGGCACATGCGGCAGGGAGCGTTTGGCACCGAAAACACGGTGAAGCGCTCGGCGGAGGCACCGAAGTTTTCCAGAAACGAGGAAATGGCTGTCGGTGCCGTCGTGGCACCTCACGTGACTTGGCACCGCCCGCCCCATTGGCCAGCCCCGCAGCCGAGCAGCCGCCATGTAAGGAGCGAGAGCTTCGCCCCTCGCTGCATCCTTAAAATGGCGGCCCCGCCGCGCGCCCGGCGAGCGAGCCCAGCCCAGCCCAGCCCAGCCCCAGCCCCAGGGCTTCTTTTCGTCCCCCCCGTTTTTCCCCCTCCTTCCCCCTCCGCTGAAGTTTTTATAAACCTTTACAGATTTGAGTAGAAACAGATTTCTCACAACTTGCTCCGCGTCTCAATTTCACAGCTCAGCATACACTCAGGCACTGTCAAAAGCTTGACAGCGTTCCAGGGAAAATATTAACTGTAAACTTTCCAACAGGAATTGAAGGCACACACGGCTCCCGTCAGGATGGCCCCTCCGCCAAGCACGGGGAAGGCAATGTTTTCACAGGTTTCCAGAGCTCGCGCCGCCGCCAAGCCCGCCACGACCCCCAAGATGGTCCCGCTTCGCCGCATCGCGGGCGCAATTAAGAGGATCGCCCGCCATGCGCCTTGCGCTCACAGGCCGGACCCATTGAACACTGCATGCTCTGATGTATAAATATTTGCCTCTGGCTAAAGTTCAAGCAGCCCTCTGTGGCTGCCAGACACAACAGAACACCAACATCCAAGGGAAAGTGTTTACTGCAGCACTGGCCAACGCAGTGACTGCCAGCGATCGAGCCGCTCGCCTCGGCCCGGCCCGCGGGCGCTTATCGCCGAGCACCTGGCTGTCGGCCACCCCGTGCCTGCCACCCTGCCCGGGAAATGGTTAATTTATTAAACGTGCCAGTTCGACCTCATCTGCACTGACGGCCTGGCATGAGGGTCCCTGGCGTGAGGGGAACATGGCCTCTGCTCAGCCTCAAAGCATTAACCCTTCGTTAAGTGAAGGCCTGCAAGGTTTCTGGATGGTTCAGGCACTTTCTGCCCAGTCTATTTCTGAAGTTGAGTCATTCTCCTGGACTGCAGCACACACACAAAAGCTTCCAAAAGCTACTCCTGGGCATGGCCAACAGCCCATGCGTGCTGGGGACAGGAATTAATAGAGTTTGAAAGGTACAGCAGTAGCTGGTGATGCAACGCTGTTTAAGGGACACAAAAATAAATCTTCTCACTTCTCTCCCACCCTCCAAACCAAACACTGCTTAGAGTCTTCACCAAGTAAGGGGTGCAAAATCCAACTAATTCAACTCATGAATCAGCTGCTTCAATGTTCATAAAATCATTCCGGAAAGGTAAGGAAAGGAGGGGGGGAAAAAAGCAAACTAGGAGAACCCTGCAGGAGACCTGGCTGTGATCAGGGCTGTTGTCATTGCGGTCATCCTTGAAATGGCTTCCCAGTACACCAGAAATTGCAGCATTAAAATGCAATAAAGGAACATGCCAAGACCCTGCACATCTGACTCGTTCCTGCTGTAAATCAAGTGGACTTTCCTATGAACGAACAGGAAGAACTGTATTTTGGGAAAACATCTCGAAGAAAGAAAGTGAGTGGAGTTACTAAGGAAGAAAGAGATGAAGAAATTAATAAAAAGCAAGCAAGCCTTCATATTATAATTTAACTAAAATGTTAAAAGTTACACAAATCACTATTCTGGTGTTGCTTGTAATGTATGCATTTAAGCAATTGAATTACCCAACTTTTGTCAGAGTCTGTCCACTAAAGCAGATGTTTTGTAGCAAGTCACATGCTTTGCAGCAGCTTTAGGCCAGACAAAAATCTTTACTCCTTATCACTTTCTTAGTCTAGGTTTAAAAACTTGAAAATTCACTGTAAACCTCCACAAATAATCTATCAACTAATCCCACTTCCTACTCCTTTTTCTCATTAAATACGAGGGAGTTAATAGAGAAAGCTCGACGAAGTTTTGAAATCTAGAGTTACTCAGAAAATGTCTCGTGAATTTTTCCTGTTTAATGTGAGTCTTAACACCTCTGCTCTGGCTGTCCAGCCCGGGGCAGCCCGCGAGCGGCGGGTGATGTCAGCGCCGTCGATCTCCTTTAGACCTAAGAAGCCCAGCACTAATAGTATCAGGACGGGCTTCCAGGAGGCCCAGGCGAATCATGTGAAAGAGGATCACAGAGGAATGTTCTGTTCCCACTGTGAACAAGACAGAATTAACTCTGAGATGCTTCCTTCTGCTGCCCTGTTTGGCCGAAAGGTCAGGACGATTAGCTCTCATATACTCGGAACCCACCGTCAAAACAAAACGTGGGCTAAATCGTCGTCTATTTTAAACAGAGAAGGAGACATGCTTAGAAAGGATAGTTTCAGATGCATTTAAGGTGTAGTGAGTTACGATTTTTTATTCTGCTTTGCAACAACAGCTGCCTGTTAACTTTTTGTTCCTTCCAGAAGACTCAAGGAAGGCTTTTTTGAAGCCAAATTACCTTTTTCTGCTAGGTATAAAGAAATAAACAATGTGGACAGAAGAAAGCAAGCCTGATGTTTAAGTCATTCTGCATTTAAACAACTCCACTACACTGGCAAGCTTAATTCATTACAACAATTATTCTATCAGGCAGATTTCTGTGGAAATATATACTTTGTTTACCACAGTGAGGATTCCTTTACCAGTCATGTCTTTGAAGTCCAAAGATTAAAAAGCAGATACACGGAAAACATTAAAATTGCCCAAATGCTTTGATACAGTGTTTGTCTACATTATGCTGAAGAAAAGGTACTTACCAGGTCTTAATTGACTATATATTTAAGAATGATCATAGCAACATATTCAGCCTATTACCAGTGGGTATGAAATGTTACACCCAATAAATGTTGTGTGACACGTACCTAATGGGTATTCTATCATGTTCAAAGAGTATAAAACAAATACAGGAAAAATTTCATCCAATTGTATCTTTTTCATTGAGCATCAATGTAAATATAGACTGAAGCAATCAAAATGCTGGAAATATAAATATTCCTTTTAAAGCCACTGAATCCATCACTTTACTAGGAAAGGCTTAGCTATGTTATTTGCAATTCCCTCATTGCACAACAATGTACATTACTGTCTGTAAGCTCTAATTTGGCATGGCGCATCATTAATGACCTGAATGGTGGCTGTTTCACACATACATATTTAATTACAACAGCTGAACAAATTACATATTTATGCTTTATAAAGGGGATTGCCAGTCTAATTCATTTGCTATGCATGCAGGTACAGGGCTCCATCTGCAACAGCATCTGCACAACAAGAGCTAACAATTATCCATTGTAAGTGAGTGAGTGTATCTGGTGAAACCTGTAAGAGATGCAATCGTATTAACCACTTCACTGCCTACAAACCAGTATTTTCTCAATGGACCACAATATTTTAAATAATTTATCAACAATAATACTACTTTGCATTTTCACAACATCCCTCATCTGAACATCTCCGAGCACTTTATATGCTATAAAAAATTAAGCCTTAAACACTCCTGTGAGGAAAGTAGTTCTTATCCCAACAGCATATATGGGGAAAGGAAGGCACCTAACCCTGAGGGGCTGGTTCCTCAAAAGGCACAAAAGGCTCCAATGGACTTGTGCTGATTTACATTATTTTAACCTATGAACTTGCCCGATGTGAAAGGTGAGCAAAAAACCAGCAGCAAAGAAAGAGAGGCAGATCTCCGTAAAATTAATACAGTGGTTTAAGCCTTAAGAAGACTTGGCTTCCATGGGCTTTTGATCAAGCTTAAAATTATTATCCACAACCCACCATCCTTAATTGTACAAAAACTCTTACTGAATTATCTAACTAGCCCTCCAGAACATGAATAATTATTTCTAAAAATTCTTAGAGAAATGGCGAGAGATCAGAATACTGGAAAAATTAGAAAAGTGATATAAATCTTCCAGAAAGAAGAGTAATCCTGGCACTAACAGTCCAAAATAATGTTTGCAGAGTAAAAAATTAACAGAACAAAATCAAAGCACATAAGGGAGACAACTGAGCTGCCTGAACCAATTAGAATTACTGTTTTAGTGCGGATATTTTTTGACAAACCAGATATATCTATGGTGTATATCAAGTAGGATGACAGTATTAATAGAACAATAGAAGTTGTATATTTAGATTCTGGCAAAGTACTTAGTGCAAACTCTCATAAAATTCTGCATCCGCAGCATTATTTTGACTTGGTTCGTAAGTTATTGTATGGATTGAAAACTCACTGGAATGGATGAATATTATGAATAATCCCTTTCTGGGCTGAACCTACTCATTTAGTGATGTATTATGGGGAAAGGAGATAGCCAGGAAGAGAACCCCATCTTATTTGAAACATATATTCCCTTTCTTAAAAGAAAAATAGGAAGGGAATGAAAATCATGCAGAGCCACAAACCAGATGTTTGATGTACCAGAAGAACAAAGAAAGGTGCTAGGAGTCTGAAAGCAGTCTGAGCACAGAATAAATTTAGTTTCAGAAAAATGGCCAAACATAATAAGAAAACCAAACAATGACAGGGAGAGGAAAAATGAGGAAATAACATTTCAAAATAAGCATAATGGTGACAGCAAAGAGGTGGTTATACAAGAGCTGGTGATGTTGCACGGCAGCAGTGAAAGTCAGTGAAACTTCTGGCAGTCCAACATTTTTGAGAAGTGGAAGGTTTTTCATTACTTGGGACATTCAGAAGTGAAGTAGATAATCAGAGCTCTATTGGACAGGCTATGCAAGATCAAACAAGCCCTTTCCATCTCTAATTTCTCTGGCTTTACAGGAATGTTAAATAGCTTGAGAATGTTCACATAATAAATATAGAATAAATCCAAGGCACAGCGTAACTATAGGATTATCAAAAATTATTTCAACTTCAATACCTGAAAGGGGGAAGCGTTTAGGAGCAAATGAATCAATAGCGAAGTTTCCGGTTATCATTTACAGGCTCTATTTAGAAATAAATAGGTCTAAATAGGCTACTTGGCATGGGGCAGCTGTAGGTCAACATTCTACATCAGACACTGTAATTTGCCATAAGTGCAGAGGTGCTCATTAATTACAGGGAAATCTGAAAGTATCCCTCAGGCCTATGGTGAGGCTGCCAAAGTGTGCAGTGAAGTGCAGGCTCCCTCCAGGAAGTTCTGGTGGTGCTGCTGCTTTAAAGCCATGATTGGGCTGTGCTGTACAAAAGATCAGCTGTCCCAGGATGGATATCTCAATTGGAAAAGCTATTTTATCGAATTAACAGCTATGGTGCTCTCTGAGTGCACCAAGTGCCACAGCTGCTTCCATGTCAGCATCCAGCATCATCTGGATCTGCTGGCCCCACTGACTTCCCTCAAACACGTTTCTCCGGCTCTCCCTCAGCCGACAGAGCAAAAATACAAGGCAGAGAAAAAGAAAAAATTTAAAAAATCCCTTTTTAAGGCTGTGAATGGTGGAATAGGAATTCCAGACATCTCCTTCCCTCAGCAGGGCAGCTCTGACTTCCTCTTGGCCCAACCTGCCCGATATTTCTGGATCCTGGCACCAGAGAGACAGAGGGAACTCCTGACGGCGCCCAAACCCTGGGCAAGCCAGTGAGTAAACTCTGAACATCTTCTCTGGCGCACACAGCCGATTCCTCCCTGGTCCGTGCAAGAGCAGTGGAGTCGTTCAAAGGTTTAAACTGCTCCAGAAGGAACCAAAATACAGTTATTTTGAAAAGGGAGGGAGGCGCAATTGCTTAGTGGACACATGCCAGGCAACATCTCCGTAATTACATTTTGTTCTGTTGCAATGCCTGCTTTTCCTACACCCTTAATTAGGCAAGAAAAATCAGGAGAAAGATCATCCCAATTTCTCCCCAGCTTCCTGGGTTAACATTACACAGGATCAACTCCTGTACCTAAATGCCCTGTCACAGTACCTTGAGTGACCTTGTCAACTCTGAAAGCTGGTCAACAATCCTCTTAATGCCAGGGAACACAAGCCACAGGTTTAACTCTACTGCCAGGGAACACAAGCCACAGGTTTAACTCTACTGCCAGGGAAAGATGCGAGTAAGAAAACCAGATTCATTTCTTGTTTCTATTCCTTCACTCCCCTTTCAGACATCAAAGGGTCCAAAGCAACCTGCCATTAAAGCTACACTTAAAAAACAAGGCAGAAGGGGAAAAGAAAGTCTCAAAATGAGGTTGCTGCTGCTTGGATTATTTGGGAACGTGCAGGGCTGGCAGAGAGATGCCAGGATAGGGCCAGACTGACTGCACAGCAGCTGGGTGAGAATATGACAGAGCAAGAACGATCCTTAGCGCAGCAAGTGCTTACCCCAAAGGAGAAAACATTTTAGATAAGGATTTTGACAGCCTGATCTTTATTGTTCAGTTTTAACTTCTCCAGAGTAATCTCAATCAAAAAAATCACATGTATACATTAGGTTTTACTAATTTAATGCTGCAAACTCAGTCCCAGAAATTGATGACCCTTTTAAAATAATTCTCCCTTTAAACTATATATAACCAAAGTCCTTAGACTACTGAATCTAAGGTTTTTAAAGATGCAATTTTCTGCTCTGGAACCACAGCAAATATATTCTATTTATAGGAGTAAATTTATTTTTATAATATATTTTCTGAGACAGTTTGTTTTTGTTTTCTTTTCTTTTGTTTGTTTTGTATCAGCCAGTTGGAGCATTTATATGAAAAAGATGGGGTCAGTTTGCAAGTTGGTATAAAACTGAACACTTCAACTCAAAAGCAAAGTGATGGTTTTTTTGCCCGTTATGGGACTGAACCATCATTATGCTTAAGTTGCTTCATTTGCATATCCGATTTTTCCATGCCTCATGCCATAATCACTTCTCTACGTAATGCTGCAATTTGCAACTGGAGAGATAATAACGATTTCATAAACAAGATTATAACTCCAGGTATTTAATAAAGCAACAGGAATGCAGAATTACAAAGGAACAACTAAGGTAGTGCACTGAAATTCCTCTGGAGGAATTAAAGCTGAACAAAAAAAAAAAAAAACCTAACCAAAAACCCAATAATTGAAAACAGATTTTTGCAAATTTTCCAGCCTCGTTCTTTAGGCAACTATAACTCTTTAAACTGTCATTTGTAAAATTCCACTCGGATTCTCCCCAGACTGCTGCAGCGGGTGCCTGTAACTTCAGTAGCTGCTCTCGTGACTGTGGGGCTACTGCAGTTGTGTTCCTGCAACGCTCAACGCCCAGAGCCTTGCTGAAATATTCATAAATACACATATATCCCCCCTCGAATTTAAAAGCTAATAATGAATCCGGTTTTGCTGAATTGCCTGGAAATGTGCAGCTATCGGAGCATTTAGCATCTCGTTGTGTGCATGCAGAGCTGACAAATGCGTTAAGAGCATCGAGTTCAAATGTCAGACGCTGATCCAGACTGGCTGAAGCCTGTTAGGTGCAATGAACTCTCCCCTGAAGAAGTTTACTGTAAAGAGGCCAAGTCGTTCTCTTAAAATAGCCTGTGTTAGCTGGATCCAAGAATTACAGTCCCTTTGGCCAAAGGTGTACAGTTGGGATGACTTCTGCTCCCTCTTGTCAGACCTTCTTGAGCCCAGAACAGTCATGTCTCCCTTAAATTAAGAGAAACTGCTTACAGATCTAGAAATGTCCTGCCAAACAGGAACAGCACTGAAAACAAGTCAATATGGGTCAGTCAATGGACTATCCTGGGGAAGACACGAACTTCTGGCATTTGCCAAGCCCAGGCAGTTGAGAGATGAATCAGAATGTTCCAGGACTCCAAATTATCTTGGAAGTTCAAATTTCGTCACCACGCTTCATCTCCTGCCCAGCACAGAGCAGGGCTGAAGCCCAGCCCCAGCAGTTCGTGCTCTACTGGAGCAATGAGAGTTTCCAGGGAATACTTAAAAGGAGCCAAACAACCACTACAGAAAATCCAAAAAGGGGAAAAATCCAAAATGTCTCCCATTTCTCACCTGGCAGGCACAACTCACCTTAGGGGATACACGCTATGATTACCAGTGGTATTTCCTAGCATAACAATTGATCTATTAAATTGATTTGCAGGTAACATTCCTACTGTGTAGCCTCTTGCTAAAAGCAGCAAAAAGAGCCTCTTAGTAACTGCTTTGCTTTGTTTTGAAAACAATGCAGATGCATGGTATTGTTTTAGTCTGAATAGTTCATAATTCTAAAATCTTACTCCAAAAATATATTTGCATTAACCTGCCTGTATTTGAGTCCTCCACAACACACCTCCCCTTAGCACATGTATTTTGGGCTCTGCAACTTTCTGACTTGAGATGCAAGTTTGATGGTAAACTATTGTTTTTAAACAATTCTAGATGTTCCTTCCTTTCTAAGAAGCACAAAATTGCTGCCAACACATGGCTCCGATTCACAGGAATATTTATTGTGCTGATAATTGAACTCCAGTCATATGACTGAAAGAGGCTAACCAAAAAAAATAAAAAAAAGAAAAGGCAAAAAGCTCAACTCTAATTTCTAGACATCTATAAATTTCTTATTCTTTCTGTGGAGAGGAAGCTCCCTGGGGCTTTCTGGATAGCCTCAGTTTTATTTATCACCCACTCTCTTCCAATCTATGAATGCCATAATTCTTCCTGTTGCAAAGAGATGAACATGGCCTCAGTCACACACTCCCCTCGTATCAACGAGACATTGCTAAACAGCAGTTATGGTAATGGAAAATATCGACGGCCCAAGGCTTTGCTATCAGTTTCAGTTCCTGTGGGCACAGAGCTCGGATCTGAGATTCAAACCAGTCTTGGGTTGAGTCTAACCATGGCTCCTGCCTCTAGCTCAGTGTTTGGGACAGGGACACGAGCAAAGCAGTTCCCAAAATTATCCTCTAGCAGGACTGCTGGCACAGTCAGAGGTCATAGGAGGGGAAGGACATGGATCTGATCACACATTGGTATGGGCAGACCCTGTGCATCTGAAACTGTTCCCTGTGCTACAAAGCTTGTGAGCTACATCCCAGTAATTTCTGTCCTGAGAAAATACAAATATTGTATTACTGCAGCTCACATGTGGCAACAGAACTCAACAGGGTCTCTCTAACCAAAGGTACCTGTGTTCCTGAACAAACAAATGAACATTTCTTACAAGGCCCAAACACGTCCACTTCCAGGCTCTTAAATGGCTTTTGAGTTAAACGAGCTCCAACTGGAAAGAGATCATAAATTTTTTAGAAGACCTCCAAGTAATTTTAAATATGCTTTATTATCTTCACTTTACTTTGTCAATGATATTCTTGTTACAAAGTTAAAATACTTTTGCAGATTGATTTTATCCTTAGCAATTTGGAAAACGCAGAGGGTTTTTTTAGTGTCTTAAACAGACCTTAATTTAATACCACTATTTTTGGTTCAATCACAATCAAATCTATGTTTATAAAGCTTTCCGGTGTCCAAATAGCTTTCTGCACTCCAGCACGCATTGTTTAATATTTCTGCATTGAAAGAAGCTTCTCATTTTGCTCAATTTAGGTGACTCTGCCAAGAAGTATTTCCGAGCATGAATAAGCCATGAAACATATATTCAAATTCAGATTAAAAATATGCGTCTTTGAGTTTGGAATGAAGAATAAACGCTTGGAATCAAACCCTGGCCCTGTTAAGGTCAATGGGAAGAGTTTAAAAGTGAGCTGTTTATGATTAGGGAGATGTGGGTTCTACCACCAGCTTCACACATGATGCAGATGCCAACTATCATTGCCCAATCTGCACTAGCAAAATGGAAACATTGCCACCCCGCACTGTGCATTTGTTAAAAATTCTAAGCGTTGTGTGTATTTTAAAAACACAGGAGTCACGTGAACAATTCAGTAACTTGAAGAATTCCTTGCTACTACTTGGTACTACACTGAGGAGTAAAAGTAAATTAAAGCTGCACAGAAGAACTTTGCAATTGGTAGTTTGAGGAAAACAGTGTCTATGTTATTTTTCACATTGGCATGGGTGTGCTTTTTCTGAATGTCCAAGGAAACTAGTTCTAGCTTTTCAGACATTTCTGAGGAGTAAAACTGTCCTGTATCTTCCTCAGCTACTGCTCAGATTAGGTCTCTTCACTGTCATCACCTGGCTTGGTGGAAGGTGTCCCTGCCTATGGCAGGGGGCTGGAATGAGATGAGGTTTAAGGTCCCTTCCAACCCAAACCAATGGGTTCTATATTTTTTTGCTTTGCCTTTGGCCCAAACCAGATCTTTGGCCCAAACCAGCTGTGCCAGTTCCTGCTGACTGAGCACTCTCCCCTGAAAGTTAAGTTTTCCTTTTCCTTACTCTGTGGTTTTAGGGTCTTTGCATTTCACCTTTCTTCTCTCCTGCCAAACGATATGATAAGTCAAACCTTGTTTTCCAAATAAATGGAGAACCTCAGATTAACAAACAAGCCAAGTCCTGCTGCAAACGGAAAACACTGATAAGAGAGTACAAAGAAATATTCACAACTACTGGCCACAATTAAACTTTTTTCTAATGAATCATTACAGCTGAATGCACACACTGGAAAATATTGCCATGGCAGATACCACCAGACCTTCAGCAGTCAGTGGTCTGAGGACCCTCTGGCTATTCAGGTCCCTTCAAATCTTCCTGAGAAATTTCCAGGATAGCCTGGCTTGGGGCAGTGGTTTCTATGTTAATGACAGCTTCAGAGAAGAACATTTCTCACAACTCCTTGTGTGCTTTTAAAGCCCAGCCTGCAGGTTTTGCCACTGCCCAGAGCCAGCTCTGACCAGATCTTTACAGCTGCCCAGACTGGAATCTGGGAGAAAAAAAAAAGTTCTTCTATTTTGCACGGGATTCTTGCAGTTCCTTCAGCAATCTCCAGGCCCTTTTATTTAAAGTGTATATGTCTATATGTGCATTTATTAGTAGTGACCAGTGTTAGACTGCTCTGCACAAAATCTGAAGGTCAGGCAGTTGGTTTTCATGCCCTGAGACACAATCAAAATGTGGATTATGTAGAAGAGCCGTGCCTAGGATCAGAAAGTTGCTTTGCCATGTTATCTCAAAACCACTCTGACTCCTCAAGCCCAGTTTCCCTTGGTCTTTCCTTTGTGGTCTTTTCATATGGTCACTTAAAAGCCAGTTTTGCTATGGTTGTTTTGAGGATGTGGATGGTGCCTGCACATTCCAGCTACCAGCTTCCTCTAAGTGCAGTAAGGCATGGATCCTGCTCCCCTGGGATCCTGGAAGGATTCACAAGGTAAGGGAATGCCTTGGTTTGTGCCATTTCATTACTGTTGTAAAAGATGTTAAAACTGAAATAACTGGTAAAATAAACTGAATCAAATCTAGTAAATTTCACAGGTGTCCCTGGCTGAGGTGCATTATAGAAGTGTTAAAACAGCATCACTGGTGGAACACGTTGTGCATTATGTACCTCAATTATTGGCCAAATCAAGTAGGAATCAAACCACTGCACAAAACACAAAGGTAGAAAAGCTCGGTAAGATCACCCAGCCCTCTGTGTTCACAGAATGATCCTTACAAACACAGTTTTAGTCCTTCCTCTGCTTTCAAACGACTCAAACTGAAGGGCATTTATTTTTTCTCTTGGTGACTATGCCACATCTACTCCATTTCTTTGATGGTATGCGTTTTACTTGCACTCCCAAGTCCCAGCCTAAATTATCCTTCACTCTCCTTAGTGTTCACACCCTTCATATCATCAAAGACCTTTCACATCTTCTCCCTAAGGTGAGTTATACATATTTAGTGCACCAGACTGTGATAAGATTATCCTCAATAAACAACACTTAAATAAGGGGCCCATTGAGTCAGAGGAAGTCTATCTGAGGACGGGGTTGTTAAAGAAATAGGGATGGGGCAATCTGGCCTTAATCTTCAGCCATAAATCAATAATAGCAGATACCCACAGCAATTGCTCTTTGTTCTGGCTTTCCATGAGCGTGGCCGTTACAGCTTCCAATAACTGGAACTGATATTTTCTGGGAGAAACAAGGCAAGGGAGAGAATTAAAGAAGCCCTTTAAGGCAACACGATACTGCCATAGAAGTGACCCAGTCAAGAGGACTTTGGTGGATTTACTCTGGTTTTACTACATGTGCTCACATTCCTGCTCGTCCAAGGCTGTCCCTTGTCCCCAGAGAGGAGGTACAAACTACAGCTGGTAACCATGAAGGGAGAATTTTTGTTACTGTTCATGGGACAAAATCCACGGGAAAAAAAACTATTTCTGACCCTTAAATGAGGACTGTCGAGAAGCCCAGCATTTAATGGTTTGTAAACACAAACTCAGAGCTATAAATGCATTGCTTATTCCCACCATAATCCCCTTCCGAACTGGTTCCCCTGATGAATATAAGGAGTATTGATTTCTAAACCCATGTAGGTTCTTAGAGACAATGCAGACTGACTTAATTATAATCAATAAAATTTACAGACAGTGATGCAACCCAGCAGAAGCATTCCTACCAAAAAGTATGGCATAAGAATACTCCAGTTTCCCTACTGCACTGCTAGAATATGACCTTAATACATATTTTATTATGTATAGAAGCTTGGCCATGAATCCATCAGATCACCTGCATCTCCACCGTTACATCTAATTTGGTACTGCCCACGAGCAAAGGGAGAGGGAAGTTCCATCAGACTTTACAAGAGCAACTGCAAACATCCCTCTCCTTTTGGATATTCTCCCATCCTTCAGACTACTTACTCTCACCATGTCTATCTGAAACTATTTCTATTGCACTGATAAAAACACTAACGGGCAGAGAGACCAGAGGCGAGATTTGTCTCACCTAGAAGTGTCGGTCTAATGGTTGGGCACAGCTCAAAGTGAGGTGCCTCTGCTCTTTGTGGAGCCAACAGTGAGAGCCAAGAAGCTCCTAAAGGGAATTTTCTGGGCTGAAATGCCCTTGGGGAGTGCCTCCCCCCATTTCATCAAGCAGCAGAACCAGCCTACACAACCATCTTAGACCAAACACCCAAGTTTAAGATGGAAGAACTCAGATGAGGTTTACCTAAGCACAAAATATTTCCCTGGATCAGAGTCTGTGCCACAGTCAAGTGGAATGATAATCAGGCACAGTTCAGACTAGGACAAAAATTCCCAGAGTGTCCCTCTTTTCATGATAAGGTGAGAAATATCAGTGGCAGAAGGAGGAACAAGGCAGAAACCTGGATCTAGATTGGCTTTTAAACCTGCCTTCTCCTCAGCTCTCTGGTTGGTGCTGGTTCCTTGCACCTCCATGAATGTGAGAGCCACCACTCCCAACACATGGTTACTTGCAGGTCTGCAGTAGAGTGGCCTGTGCAGTGCCAAAATACCTAAATAACAGCAGCCGCCCTCCCCAGGACCCAGAACCACACAGACATGTGCACAGCACCACAGCAGGACTGTTTATAACTACTGAAATGTGGTTTAAACATGAGAGAATACCAATTCCTGCACAGTATTTGGCTAAAAATCTTCCAAAATCCACACGTTCAGAGTCCTACCTTGTGGATACACCACCTTGCACGACAGGGTTGGGTGTTCCAAGGTAATAAATCCTATCTTGGCCCCAGCTGTGAAATACCATCAACCAGACCAACCTCCTGAGATGATGCCAACCAGCTGACAGACATGGGACTAAACCCTGACTTCTCTGAGGTCACAGTGCCCAAAAAAAAGCTGAAATACACAGAGGGATGTGGGCTGGGAGGATGAAGCGGGAACAGTAATTTCTGCACTCAATAATTCTACAAGGAAACAGTTGGTCTGCTCTCTCCCAATAACCAATCTCCACAAAATTGTTGTATTACTAATTACCAGTATTAAATTTGAGAGAGAACAATGAGTACAAACTGTCTGACCACCCATGCAGCGTGGAGCCCACCTTGCTGCTTTCTAAGTGCTTTCGAAACAGCTCTGCACTAATGGCTGTGACTTTCTCTCTGTGACAAATTAGTCGGTGTTGACAGCACAGGCTATCTGTAAGTGTGGAATAAAATCTAAGTAAAAAAAAACCAACAAGAAGATACCTTCTTTTGTAAATATCTTTCAGCTGGCACAGTAAATTACATTGATTCAGAAGTGACTCATTTCCAACGCTGTGCACATTAGCAGCCAGTATTATTCAATTTGAGATTTTAATTTATAACATACTCTTGGTAATGTACTCCCAATACATTCCTCACTTCCCTACCCTGTGACTGACAAAAGATGAAAGATCTTTACTGTATAAATATTTTATATTAAACCCTTCACTCTGCTGTATTTCTTCCATTGTCAGTTCCCATTTGCAAATACTGTACATTGTCCAAAAAAGTGCTGATCTCGGCAAAGGGCATGTGCTTGTAGGCAGCCCTGCAGCTCCCGCAGCCGCTGTGCTGCTGCCAGGGAGAGGCTGGCAGAGGGGGTTCCTCCTGCTGGGAATGAGCCCTGCTGGGAAAGAGCCCTGCTGGCCAAGGGACCCGGTCACCCTGGAGGACTGGAGGCGGCCCTGATGCCCCAGGGGCTGAATTTTGAGAGCAAGAAGCACTCCTGTGGCTTTTCAAGCAGAAGATGCCTCTGCTCCTGCATCCAGCCCTTGACCTGAGTGAGAATGAGAGAGTAAAAATGCCTCTTTGTTAAGTAAACCTTTTACAAACTCTCCTGTCACCTTGTCTCGGGGTGAAACTGTGTCAGGAGGCAAGATTAGATAACTTGACCTAAATCGTGCTGGAAATCTGTGGCAGACCTCAGCTCAGATCTCCTGACATCCTGTCTTGCGTATTACTGACAAGACCAGTCCTAATCTAGCAGGAGAATCCTTTTCCAAACTGTTACTTAGTAAGAGCTAAATGCCACCAGCAGACATCCTCGGTAAAACCCTCCTGGCTGAGGCCAGATTTGGCTCCTATTTCTAACCCCAACTGCAGGAGACTGCTCACCACCAGCTACTCCCAGCTCCTGCCGCTTCTCCCGACACTTCCTGCTATTCCTGCTTGCTAAGCACTTACTATCTAATCCAAAAATACTCCCTGTCCCATGAAGTGCGCAAACCAGAGATTATTTATCCTGTTCTGGGACAGTGCTTTGATCAAATGAACGTTGCTGATTATTGTTTGGTCATTGTCAGGCTGCAAAAGGTCCCTTGATCAGCTACTCCTACTTTCTGTGGTTGTTGAGAAGAGTTATTTCGGGATCCTGCAGCTTAGATCATGCAGGTATTTCATCCCAAGATTTAAGGCAGCACGTTTGAATGCGTTACCCTACTTAGATACATAAAAAATAATTTCAACTGGGCTAAATTACCTTTATTATCAACCCTGGTAATTCCACCGCAGCCATTTTCTTGACTGATGTAGGGAACACTATGAAATGAATCCTCTGAGAAGAAGATGGAAAAAAACAAGACAGTGATCAATGGATTCAATTAGTTACAGTATAATTCTACCAAGATGAAAAAGATCCAAGACGCAATGCAACTTCTCCAGCTCAGCTAACAGAAGTTAGAGAGAACCTGCTGCTACTTTGCGGTTTTTTTTTAAACTCTCTGGAACTTCTAATCCGTGTAAGGCAGAAGGAGAGGAGTTACCAACAGTACTCAGCAAAATACTGGCAGTACAGAGAGGCTGTGCCACAGGTGGAGGCTCCGAAGGAGTGTTTTAATGGACTAGATACACATTATGTCTGTATTTCTTCACACATAGAAAGCGTTATAACAACAGAGAGATTTCTCTAATGACAACAAAATCAAACCTTCCCAACAGCACATACAAGCAAGAAATAACAATGCTGTCTCTACGCTGCAGAGGAACAAATTTCTCGTCTAATAATTCCCTCAACGTTTCCAAACTCCTGCTTTCAGCATCTTTCCCGCATAACGCCAGGAAAGCAAATTCCCTTAATGCACGGGTCATCTGCATAACACCCTGACTGGGAGGCGCACAGACCTCTCTGCTCTGTGCTATGTGACACCTCCTTGTCACCGGGGTCACCACCGCAGGCACGTCCCGGCAGCTGATGCCATTTGTGGTAAGCGCGGCGGCTGGGAGGCTGTGGCGGGGAAGGGAGGGAGGCACGAGGAAGAGCATAAAGACACAATTTAGTTAATCACATTATTAAGATCTTCATCACCGAGAGTACTTAGCACATGGAAATAGTCGGTTTACAAGATCCGAGCGGAGCAATCTGTATATTACGCCCGGGACGTTCCAGCGCCGGGAAATATGTAAATGTCATCATCTTAAAAGATAAAGGCATGGAGAGAGCAGGGCTTTTTTGCATGTAAAGGAAATAAGATGAATGAATAAAGCTGATCAAATGATTAATAGAATCCATAATCTTAATCTTATTATTTCTAAAGAAGCAAAGGCTGTTCAGTTAAGAGCTAGGCGTCTCCATTTCATTAGGAACAATTATATTCCAACTGATCAAGATCTACACCGCGCAGCCTTCGCAGCAGACTCATTTTTATATTTCCTGTCATTTCAGCGAGACCAACAAAGTTGTTGATGATTTGCAAGGAGAAAGCTCTGGAGATGGGTGTAAACAGATTTTAAACAACAGATCTGGCCAGGGTGATTTAGGACCTCCCCCCTGCTCCCTCTGAGGAGCACAATGCAAGGCAAAGGCAACCATGTGCTTGTTTCAAGATGTCTAAATCCCAGCCACGCTATCCATCTGAAAGGGGAAAAAAAATAAAAAAGAGATGTTTTATAAAATGTTTTCACACCCTGTTGGGTTAAGAGACAGTGGGTATTAATCCTATGGCTGCTTCCCCAGGCTTCCTCTTTGTGGTCAGCAGTGGAGCTGTGGTTGGGCAGAAGGAGGCCAGAGGCATATTTTTTTCCTCTTTTTTTTTTTAATTTAAAAAAAAATCTGTGTTAAAACAAGAGAAAGTGGACTGGTTACACAGCAAAGCAAAAACCACAGCCAGCCCTCTCTGCTGTTGCTTTCCCCCTAAATGTGGCCTACAGCGATTCTGCTTTCCAAAAAAAGGTTTAATTTAAACCATACAGTGCTACAAGCTGCCACGTTTCCAAATTCCACATTCCTTTCTAATCTGTGCACTTCAGAACTGACAAATTCTGCTTCCAATGGTACCCAGACTAACTGTGAGGAAGGAATTGCTGCTAACCCACCATTCCTCCCCTCGATAAGGAACACCAACCCCCCTGCCTGCCCCCAGCCCCTGGATGTTGCTGAACTTTTTAAAATTATCATATTCAAGGGGCCAGATTCAGTGTTTGTAAAATCTTTAGCTCACTTTTCACGCAGGGAGAAAAAGCATTTCCAGGACTCAGGGAGCAGGGAGGAAGGGAATTTCCAGCCTGGTATAAATCCATGTAACTCCCTTTGGAAAAGCAACTTGCAGCTGCCCAGGTTGTGTCCTGGGTGCTCTGTTGCCAGGAGCCCACATGAAGAATGGCCACATGGAGAAGGACATTGACTCTTTTCTGCCATGGAACCAAAAAATGTGCTGTGCAGAAGGGGCCTTCCTCATTTAAAGTTAGGTAAGTAACACTCTGAATGATAACGAGGGGGCAAAGAGGATGTCCTGCTTAGTCCCCAAGCAGGAGTGGCCCACGGGGACACTATGGGTGCAAGAGGAGTCACAGATTTTGCACCCTGCAGAAGACCTGGAGAGATGGGACCAAAGGCTTGAAGGAGCTTCACTGCAGAGCCCCCAAACCCCAGGCTGGAGGAGAAACAGTCCCTTGGGGGGTTTCCTGGGAACCCACATCCCCATCCAACTTTGTGCTGTGCCAGGCTGGAGGAGCGCCTGGATCACCACTGCCATCCTGAAAACCACTCACCCACACACTTTGGCCTGCAGCATATAGAAATAAGAGTTTTGGGTTGCCCAGCAGGTGGATTTATTTCTGTCCTGGGATTTTCTGGCTCTCCTGCAGCTCCAGGACACCCAACCACACACATGACTAGTCACCGCAAGCATGAACCCTTCAGCAGCCCCAGGACTCCCATCTTAACCACCCTACACGATGATTTCAGGGCTCACCCGCAACTATTTATCCCATCTCCTGCAGGCAATCTGCTGCTCAGTGGGGCACAGGAGTAAGGAAAAGCGACTGGATGGCTCCGGCTCCAGCGGAACGGAGGGAGCGCCGCTCGCTCGGGCTGCCGCACCTGCTTTCTGGCGGGGCTGCATCCACCAAGCGACGCCTCCTGCCAACCCGGAGCACAGCAAAAGCATATGTCACATCTCAAAAAGCATGGCATTTTCAAACTCCTTTTTTTCTCTTTGCCTTCTGCTTTCTGAGCCGTTAAAGTGCAGACGAGGAACATTTTCAGGCTTTTCTCAAGAGTCAGAAACTCGAGCTTTCATCTTTCTTTTTTTTTTTTCCCTTTTTATTTTTTTACACATGGAAATTTTTGGTTACCTGGAACCTTAAGGAAAACATCAAACCTGGTGAGGCTCACAGTAAGAGCAACTGCCTGGTCATTGCACGCATCTTAAAGCACCGTGTAAATCACAGAATAGTTGAGCTCAATGTTTACTTTCAAGTAATGTCAGAAGTCGAGTGTGGAAGTCCAGGTTCTTAGCCAGTGTAAATCCATTTAAGTCGCAGGCTCTTTCCCTGCTCCAGAATCACTGTTTATATTCAGACAATACACTCGACAGGCACAAGATGAGTGTTCTTAGCTTCAGCTCAACGATTTTTCTGGAAATGGAAAGAGCTTAGCTGTGGGATCCCTGCCAGGGTAGGAACTCTGGTGGGGGGTGGTTTTGAGGTGGGGATTTTCAGTAAGAGCTGGGTCCATATTTCCATAGTTCTTTGAAAATTCAAGATTATGTTAGCAAACTTGATCAGGCCCTTTTAAACAGAGAAATAGTATGAGACTGGCACGGAAGAAAAACTATACTGATGTAATACATGCCTTAAGAAGTCAGTGAAACAGTCAGATTTAATACTAGCACAAACCTGAATTTTTGTCACTTCTGCCAGGACAGTCCAATAAGGCCTTAAGTTTGAGTAAATGTCAGTCATTCTCAGTTGTCCCACTAGTAGTCCCACAATGGGATGTGCTAGCCAGAAATGGAAAGGAGGTACAGCATCTGCTTATGTTTAATTTATTTCTGCATTTTGGCGTGTTGTCCTGGGAGAATCAATGTTTGTAAGTGGCTGCATCTTTTTGAGCCAACTTGCTGTCCTTTGCTAACACATCAAGGACATGTTTCTGGAAATGGAACATACTCCCATTGAAACCAGAGAGGTACAGGTATGGCAACCTTTCTTTTTTAAAATTTATTATGTGTTTTTAAAGTGAAACTCCCTCAGTTTCACTCAAACTGAACTCTAGATTCCCCCCTTGGACTAAGCCATAATTCTCATTAGCGGGAGTTAACGTGCATGGATCACAGAGGAATAAATCCACTTAAGCCAGGTCAGCACTCCGGCTAAACCGGAGCGCACTGAGCACCCATTTCCAGCACTCTGGATTTATACAGAATCACTGTATATATGGCTCAAATCAGCCCACTGGTTTTATTATTGCTGCTCTGAGCACATGGGGGGCTCAGGAGCCCTGCAAAGATGGACAGGCCAAGGACCCAACTCCAGCCCTGCATCCCTGGAAGATCCTTCCAAGCCTCCAGCCACAGCGTGTCCCACTGATGGCAACAGAGTGGGTGCCATCAACTCCACCCGAGGCAGAGGGGAATAACATGCTCCTTTTTAAGGCTAGTTAAAATAAAGTGCAGAGAGGCTCAGTGCGCACTTTTGATTTCAAATGCTAATTTCCATTTAATAGTAAGCGGCTTGTTTAAGAAGTAAAAGTGGTTCTGAAACACAAAGGTGCTTCGATGTTGTTATAACTAAAACGGGGCTGATCGCTAGGTTTTTAACAATTTGGTAACAAGAAAAACTGGTCACATGCTGGGACGTTTTATGCCAAGTCTCAGCCGGAGCAAAATTTTATGGCCAAGTTATAAACCCTTGAAAATAAGGGTTTATAATAGAAATGCTGACAGACCCTTAATTATAGCAGCACTAGCGGGCACTGTTGTAATAAGGCCCACATATTTTCCTCTTTGATCATTATTTATAGGATGCATTGGAAATCATCCCATTTACAACTGTATGCCCGCTCAGTTAGGTGGAGTTTTATCCATTAAGAAAGGGAAATACAAAGTCGGCTGCTGAAGAAAGCCGGGGGCTTTACCTCCTGGCGTTCCCGCGGCATTCCAGCCCCGGGCTGCAGGCAGTGACTAATGCCTTTACTCCGCTGGTTTGTATAAGAGGTTGAAGTTCAGGCTGGTGCAGTGCAGCATTCCCTGGGACCTGCTGCCTCTTTAGGCAGGCGATTAATCACTTGATCGATAGACCATATGATTAGGCACTAATAGCTGATAGGAGGAGAGAATAAACAACCATAAATTTGCTTTGTACCGAGTAATCCAAGTGTAAGAGAGGTCAGATAATGGCCACATAAGGTCATGTTGCCTAAGGAGCCCATATGGGAAAGATGGAAGATACATACATTTTTAAATATCTTCAATTATTATTGTATTGCTGGGCAGGATTTGGGCTGTCCCTGCGCCCCTCTCCTGAAGCACAGGCAGGCTGCTGTGCTCCAGTGCAGGCTGGTATCAAACAGACGCTTCCACATCAAGTTAAAAAACCCAAAACAACCTCAAAAACCTCAGGCTGTGTGATGATCTCAAACTAAACATCCGCATAGGCTGAGGTGGGCTAGGATCAGTGGCACTGGGAGGTCCCAGGAGGGCGGCAGGACCTTTGTCCCTGCTTGGTCCCTGCCAGGTCTGGCTCCTGGCGAGGTGCAGGTTCCAGCCTGGTCCCACCACTGCAGCCCACGGCACCCAGGCAGGATGCTGGGCAGAAAAGCTGCCTTCAAAGGGCCATAAATCTCCAGCTCCCCACCCCCTTGCCTCCGTCCCTGCCTCCTGCGTTTTCTAAGGCTCTCTTCTTCCCCTGCATAAAAAATGGGCTTTTCAGGACTCAAGATGCAAACCAGGTTTAAAGCCTTTCTGGGTTTTTTCTTCCTTTTTTTTTTTTTTTAAACAGTAAACGCACCCTTTGTCTATGGCAACGAATTTGAGAAGAAACAAAAATGGCTGGTTAAAAAGAAGAAAAAAATACTTCAGTCACCCCAACAAAGGCGAGGAGTTTACAAACCTTCCCCGTCAGCGCCTGGACTCAGGCAAAGTACTTACTTCATTAAGTTGAAACAAAACTCAGCCAGTAAAACCGTCAGCTCCATCCGAGACAACTGTGGGCCCCTTACAGCACGTTCCCGACTGACCATCAGCAGACTATGGAAATTGCTTTTTCTGCCAAACAATCGTGGGGATAAATGCCCTCCTTTATCTGTGGGGCTATTTCTAAACTCCCCTTTCTCAGTGACGGGACATTCATGGGCTGCAATCTGATTTTGTTGCTTCTCAGCATTAGTGGGAAAGCGCATTCTGGGCTCTCCTGCTGGCACAGATTCCTCCCTCTCCCCCGCCCCGTGCATTAACCGTGAGCACGGCTGTGTGTAACCACACATCCTCGCATTCAAACTCGGGAGGTGAGCATGTTGTTTGCCTGGGTTATAAAATGATTCTGTGCTTCAGATAACACCGAGGCTCTTGAGGTTCAAAGAGACCGAGATTGGAACTCTCCCACAATGTCAAGCAATTCAAAATCACTGGAGTGCTGCAAGGACTTTATGTACACTTGACTTTGGGAGTAGACCTGTGCACAATCACTGTGGCACTCCCAATTCCTTTTTTTCCAATTTATTTCACAGGTGCAGCGTACCACAGACCATCCCAGTGAGTCGCTGCACCCACCTGAAGAGCAGCTCTGGATCCTCATGTCAGTGCAGACGAGTCCTTCAGCGCCCTGCCCTGCTCACTTTGGAAGAAAGGCTTCTCCCATTTAACAGGAATTTCTTCCCTGTGAGGGTGGGGAGGCCCTGGCACAGGGTGCCCAGAGGAACTGTGGCTGCCCCATTCCTGGAAGTGCCCAAGGCCAGGCTGGACAGGGCTTGGAGCAATCTGGGATAGTGGAAGATGTCCCTGCCCATGGCAGGGGATGGAATGAGATGGGCTTTAAGGTCCCTCCCATCCAAGCCATTCTGGAATTCTAGGATTCTACCGAACACATTTTACTGGGAAGGTCCCACACATAGATATTAAAGACTTTGGAGGGTAAACACCAAGCCCCAAGAAAGTCAAGTCCTTGGTGTATAAGTTCAGTGATCTCCATCAGGGATGGATACCTACACCTTCCTTCAGCATGAATGAAAGTTATTCTCTTCCTTCTGAGAACAACTACAGCAATCAGAACAAAGTGTTGATTTGACCTAACAAGCAGAATTTTCTTTCTTTTCATACCTTTAAACTGCAAAGCATTTTCCCTTGCAATACCTACTCTTTTCCTGCTCTGCAGAAGCACTGTGTTCAAAAAAGCATCCCTGGTCAGTCCTACCGTCACTCCCAGCCTGGAAAGGTGCAGCCTCCTGCTACAGAATTAGAGGTTAATCCTCCTCCTTAGAAATACCTACAAGCTTCACTTAAAACCTTGATTTCCAGTTCATCCATCTGGGCATTATCTGTCCCATCACCCTTCACTGGGTTCTTCAGCAGAAACACAACTTTTATAACTATCCATTACTCTCGCAAATAATATTCATGGCTATAATTCCCTTTCCACCCACTGGTGCAGTCGCCTGGTTTATCCAGCCAGTGCATCCTCAGTCATCTGCTCTATGCTTTAATTTTAAACCTTGACCTAAGAGTAAATGGGTGCTTCCCAAGATAAAATCATTCAGAACCATCCAGTGCATATAAATAAATACTAGAACAAATGACAATGACTAATAAAAATATGAAATATTAGTGATTTGTGTGGCTGGACTTTCTAATTAGAAGATCTCTTTCTAATCTTTTCAGCTTTCCTCAGGACTCAGTGAGGGAAAGGCTATTCCCCTAAGACCTTCCCCTTCCTACCCTTTACTCCCTTTGGTGGTTAAAGCAGCCAGAGCTGTTACCCTGCAATGTGAAATCTCACGTGCTCTTCAAGGATGCTGACATTTATTTAATTAATTTTCCTCCCGAACTTACACAGTGGGCCTGTATTCAAACAGCGCGCATGAATAATGCAGATTTTAAAACCGCATTATTACAAAGGATGTCAAGTTCACACACTGTCAACACTAATAAACTCCCCAAAGTGCTAAAATCCAGGACACCCGTCCCCCTCCTCAACCCTACATCCCTCTGGAATGATGCAGCAGCCCCTGCTTTGTGCCCAGCCGCCAGCAGAAAGCCTCACGTGGAGCTGGAGGATGGGGACTGACCGCACCATCCCAGGGAAAAACACAACACTTTGGGCTTTCATATCCCCAGGGACTCCACAGATCCCAAACTGATGTCTTATCCCTGCTTGTTGTTGTTGCTGCTGTGGGACCAGCGGGGCCATGAGGGGCAGGCGCAGCCCCAGCCCCTTCCCTGACCACTTGCAATCTAATTTAAGACACGGAAAAACAAGTGAGTGAGACAAACACCCTGAGGAATGGGGTAAGAGTAACAAGGTCACATTGCTACATCAGCAGCTATTGCCAAACTTGCAAACTATCTGCAAGTTATTTATATATAAAATAATTAAAATCAGCTGTCCCACCCTGCCATCCCATCTCGCTGTCACAGGTTTGCTCGTGCCTCGCACGCCATGCAGAGGGATAACTTGGGAGCTGTGGCTGCAGGGACCCCAGCTGGGACCTGCATGGAACGTGGGATACACCATGGCACGGTGGCCAGAGTGCCCTGGGGACATGCAGCCACCTTCTCCCTGGGCATGGGCTGGGCTGGCAAGCTGAGGATCTGTGCAGAGAGAGCTTCCAGAGGCACGGAAGAGGGGCAGAGGTCAAGCATCCCCAGTCTGGCCATGACTCAACACTATTTTCAGAATCATGGAATCATTAAGGTTGGAAAAGCCCTCTAAGATCATTGAGTCCAACTGCTCCCCCAGCTCTGCCAAGCTCACCACTAACCCATGTCCCCAAGCACCACATCTACATGGCTTTTGAACACGTCCAGGGATGGTGATTCCACCACTTCCCTGGGCAGCCTGTTCCAAAACTATCAGTATTTGCAGAAAGTGAAACACATCAAAACAACCCACTGAGCAGGATCCAGGAGCTGAACTCGAGCCCACACCAATGAAAGAATAAAATATTCTCAGTGCCTGGCAGACAAGAGCACTTTTGATGCCCTTTTCCCAGCTCGGTGAAATACTTTCACCCCAGGCACCGTCCTGCATGAAAGCAAAATGAAGAGAGGAGTATGAATGCTTCCTGAGGTGTCTGCTAAAGCATTAATAATGTTTAAGGCTTTATACTCTACCAGCAGGTCTGAGATGCATTAACTACCCAAAGGACAGCCTTTCTTGGCTCAGCATTAGAGACTGACACCACCTGAAAATGTTTGACTCCCCTACACTTAGTACAGATGAAAAATACCACAAAATGCCTGGATAAAATCCCGCCTTGGCATAGAGCTGTGGAAGTGTTTGGGTTTTTTTTCACACAAGCAGATACTGATAGGAAAAGGGGAAATGGTTTTAAACTAAGAGAGGAGAAATTTAGATTAGACGTTAAGAACAAATTCTTCACTATGAGGGTGAGGAGGCACTGGAAAAGGTTGCCCAGGGAAGTTGTGGATGCTGCATCCCTGGAAGTGTTAAAGGCCAGGCTGGATGGGGTTTGGAGTAACCTGGCCTAGTGGAATGTGCCCCTGCCCATGGCAGGGGGTGGAATGAGATGGTCTTTAAGGCTCCTCCCAACCCAAACATTCTGTGAAGTGCACTCAGCCCCAGGAGGGCTCTGCATGGTGCTGTTGGCCACCTCACCTTCTCCCAACATTTCCAAAGATTCCATGATACTGGAATACTGCATATCTGGAGCATGCAGGAGCAACAAGAGCAGCGAAACCCTGATCATGGTGGAGACTAGAAGTTGGAAGGATTATTCATGGTTCCCAAAGCCTTTGAGATGCTTCCATAAAAAGCGTTACCAATATGACACTGCTGCTGGTACATGCAGGGAGGAGCTTATGAGCTGACACCTCCCTGCAGCAAGGCAAGGCAACCACCATCATCAGAAAGGCTTCTTGGAAGGAAGAGCACAGCCAGGGTGAGGTGGGGAGAGCCCCTGACACAGAGCAGATCAGCCCTTCCAGCCTGGGTGTGACCTGATTTCCTTTCCTTGCTCACAGGTAGCAGAGCTGAGCTGCCTTCCCAGGTAGCAGCAAGTCAGCCAAGTAGCTGCATTTCAACCTGCACAGATAAGAAGAGATCAGGATGGCAAGAGGTCATCCTCGGGGACATCCCTGATCTCTGCCCCGGGCACGAGGTTATCCTGATCCTACTGCTTCTCTCACAGCGTCTCCTGCCCTTACTTGACATGCGGCAGGAGCAGGAAACACTACGGGCAAATGTCACAGGTGTCCCAACAGCTCTCCAGCAGGGAAGTATCCCAGGCAGAGAGGACCACAACCCCTCTGCCTTCCACATCCCACCCAGCCCCAGCCCAAGCCCTGTGTTCCCTGCTAGTTAAAGGGGATTGAGCTTTTTTCCAGAAGTATCGAGAGCGAAGGGCTCTGCTCAGTCGATTTTGAAAATAACCAATGTACTGGATATGCTCTATTTTTCTACAGCACGTGAGAGTACCGTGTGATGGCAGAAAGTTTGCAGGTGACAGCCCTGTCCTTTGTGCCCTGGGAACACAGGCTGGCCCTGTGCGAGACGCACGATGCAGACACATAGTGAGACAGGATGTCTTCCCGCAGAAAGACCAAGTAAATAGTGTATAATGACAGGATTTCTATTATTGATGCTTCAGCAAATCATCTTGGATCCTCGGAGGATCAATTAATCATTGGGATTGTCAACACCCAACTCCATGCTCTAAGTTTTTGCCATCCAACTCTCCCATCCTCCCGTACACACAAATGATGCTGGGGGCACGGTGCCAAACGAAGCGGAAAAAGAAAGAAGGGGAAAGAAAGCGCCGAACAGAGAGGCTGTTGTCAGGGCTGGACCCTGGCGTTGGCGAGGAAGATCAAATGCAGCTGCCCCCATGGCTGCATGTGGTTAAGCCCGCCGTGCCTGAGGGCAGGCGGGATGGGGAGAAGCCAGGCAGCCTACGACGGGCACAGATAATTAAATCATCCGATTGCCGGGCAGGCCACATTAAGAAGCTCATCGGTTTGCATGTGGCCCCTTGCTGTGGCCACCCGTGAGCTAAGTCTTGCCTAGATGCTAGTAGACAATTAAGACAAATTGTATGGCTGAAGATCAGACTAGAGCACTGCCAATGCCATTGCCTGGAAGCTCCGCTGAAGAATGAGGGCACATGTGTGTGGGAACCAAGGCTCGGAAGAGAGCTTTTAATGAACAACGTGCCAGCACTTGTTGCCAGAACACACTCTTCATTTCAGCTCTTGGAGAAAACAAAACCCTTAAAACCAGAGTTTACTACATTTCACTGATCTTCAATATGGCTGGAACTTCAGGATGCTTCTCCTCAAGCTAAGTTTGTATCAGTGAAAATATGCTTCTTGTTAAAGAAACTATTTAAAATGTGGAATCTAAAATCAAGCAAAAATAGCAGACAGTATGTTCAGCTTCAAAATTGGCTTGCACTCAACCAAGTATACCATAAACAGAAGGCAGAACTGACTATTTTTATCTTAACAGCCCTTGGGTGATTAAAATTTGGGGCCAGAATAAACAATTTTTTTCCCCATTCCTTGCAAGAGAATATGTGACATGGGCTTGGAGTCCTCTCTAATTTTTTAACTCCCTTCCTAGCTATTAGTTGTTTGCATTAGAAATGTTCCCATGTACCTGACAGTGCAAAGGCTGCATTGCAGCAGGCACAGTATGAATTATAGGAACGCACAGACCACTGTGCCCTGCAGAGATTACAGTGCAAGATAAGCCAAAGACAACAACGAAGTGCTAAGAGGGAGCAGGTGAAAAGTTAACAGGGAGAGGAATGCACAGATACACAGCATAGGGGGTTTTTCTTTACCAGGTGCAGTGTCACGGACAGCCCCTGTGACCCAAAGACACTGAGGATGCACCCAGGATGGAAAGGACCAGATAGGTCAGGGAAGGTGATGAGTGAGGAAAACACAGAGGGAATGGGAATTAAGGGGCAAGGAAGGCTGGAGGAGAGAGGAGAGAGCGAGCAGGGCAAAGGACATTGGTGAATAGACATGTGAGTGCTAAGGGAGATGCTCTGAGGGACAGCACAGCCAAGGTCAAAGGCCAGGGACGAAATCCAGCATCAGTGTGAAACAGCGTAGATGGAAGAGACTGAGAAAATCCAAGCCATGGAATTTACAGCCTTGCAGCAGCCAGGACTAGTGAAAAAGAGCAATCACGTGTTGAGGGATGGGCAAGGCGAGAGACGGGGAGGTATAGATTGGTTGCATGGTTGCAAAACAAGAAGGCAAAGATGCAGCCCTGGTTTTGGCCAGTGATTCCAGCAACTGAGGGAAGGAGAAGAAGTGGCGCTGGGAGGAGGAGGAAGCAAGAAAGTAATTTTTGATGGCATTAAATAGTGCTGATGGATTAACTGCTGCAACAGAAACAGCTATGGAAAGGGGCTGAGCCATGGGGCTGAGCAGAGGGAAGCAGATGGACTGGGCATTATGGGAGCTGAAACCATGGGAGCAGAAGCAAATGATTTGGAAACTATAGAGGAGGAAGCCTAAATGAGGATTTTGGGGTACCCCCAACACAAGGGGACAAGAGGTTCTGAGATTCACTGAGCAATGACATTCACTGTGGCAGATATTTGGGTCACTCTGCAGCAGCAGCCCACAGATTTGTTGGGACACAATCCACCATCAACCCCCTACACTTCCTCAGACCTTCATGAATGTGACTCCCCATCTTTTCGTTACAAACATTTTAATGTTTTCCATTTTAATACTTAACACGTGAATGCTGCAATTCACGTTTCACAGTGTAGGAACTGCTGAGTCCTGCTGTGAGGACCACCCCAGCAATACTTATTTATAAACAAGTAAAACGAAAGGTTTCCTGATAAAATCTCTTAAAAGCTTCACAGATGTCCAAAATTATGTCAAACAGACATGACACACAGAAGGCCCAAAGAGTTCTCAGTCAATCCACCTGAGAGAGCTGACACCTGTGTTTCTGAATAATATTGTATTCTCATATAATAATAGTAATTAGAGGGGGGGAATTATCCAACCAAATCTTTTTTCCTTGTCTTCCTTTCTCCACACACTGATCATCTCTACTCAAACCCATTCAAATCTGCATTTTTATTTTTGCTTCTTTAAAGTGCAATCATTGTTCCTAACTTCCAGCTCCAGCTCAGGGCTATTCCTCCTCCAGTTTAGCATGTTCCCATTCACACGGTGTCAGCAGAAAGGGCTTCTGACTCCAGAAAAGCCATTGCATATGCAATAAACAAATAGCCTTTGACATCCTGGTTAATTATATCAGTTAGCGACAATCTCACATGCATGAATGCTGTGCTAATGAAAACACTTTGGCATGCAAAGCAGGACCGATCAAGACATTGAAGTGTCCAAACCTGCAAACTATAAACAGCACAGCCCATGAAATACAGTGGGACTTTGCAGTTACCCTTAGAAGGAGCATGGATGGATGGCAACATGACCAGGTCAGACTCTAAACAAGGCACAGCATGAGCCTTAGGTGCTGTACAGTTTGATTTCATGGCAGGGAAGCCATAAATTAAGAATTTAATCATGCACCACTAGTTAGAATGGTGATGAAGGCAGTCATGAAGGCATCTAATCAATACAGCATCTCCATATCTTCTACAAGGCACTGGTATGAGCACCCTGTGAAGAGCATGGACCCAACTATGCCTCTCAAACTCCAAGCCAAGTGCTCTCCTGAATCTCATTGTCCATTCTCCCACACTCCAACTGAGCTAGACACAAAGCAGGACCTCCATCCTGAGGACTTCTTCTGCAGCCCACTTACCTCCTCATCACAATGGTCCACCTTTGCCAAGGCTCCCCACAGCCACGCAGAGGAGCCTCAATCCTTTCCCACCACTGATCCAGGATCGCCCCAGAACAGATCTTCTCGTGCCAACCACATTTCAACCTGCTCCAGAGGAGCAGCTGGGTGGCCAGGCTCCATGTCCCAGCCCAGAAGCCATGCGGTGCCTCAGCCCTGGTGCACATGTGCTGTGCAGATGGACATGGAGCGTGCTGCTGCGGCAGCTCCGTGCCTGCTCCCCGCTCTGCAGCCAATTTGTATGTTTACCACAGCCATTTGTCCAAGACTTCTGAATGTCTGCAGCCAAAAACATGGAGAAATGAGGAAAATGGAGGTGAAAAACCTCAGGAAGGAAAGGAGCAGGAATGCAGTGACTGCCACCACTTTCCACATCCTTGTGGTCACGAGCCATTTTGCAGCTGGATGAGGACTTGTCCTCTGCACCAACATGGGGACAATGCTGACTTCCCTCAGTGTCTCCATCTCTTTGGCCACACCAAAGCTTTTTTCATTTTCAGCCTCTCCTCTTTCAGCTACCCAGGCTTGTCCCTCTCACCAAGCCCTAACATGGTCCACCTTTATCCAAAGAGAAAAACCACAGTCCTCAGAGGCCTGGTCTCCTTCCATCCAGCAACACTATGCAGAGCTAACCACAGCCGTAATGTACTGACAGTTAAACTGCTTTTATCTCTTTGCTTTTCCACAAAGTTCTCACACAATAATCCCCTGTCATATTTTTTACCAATAAAATATATGAATAGCTAATCTGGTGGCTAACTACAGTGATACAAGATCTTCCCTTATAATGACTTCCACAGTGAAGTAACAAAATCCCTATCAAAGAAAATCTTTTTATGGCTGTTAAGAAGACTGTCTCTACCCAGATGCTTGCCAACAATTTGGTTTTGCCTCCCTTATCCCCTCATATGATGGAGAAAATGGACTTACCCTAAAATTAGACTACAGACGATTACTGAGCATTTAACAACAGAAAACTTCCCCTACATTGTTTAGCCTAGAGACATCCAAGTGCCAGAGCCAAAGAATGTTCTTCCCCACCTCCTTTTAGCTGTGGATAAACCCCACGCACTGCAAAAGAGAAGTTTTTAATCAAAATTGGCACTTCTGAGCTTGCAGTTGGTGGCAGATCCCTTCTGCAATCAATGATGTCATGTTGGACTGTGGCAGCAAGGCAGTGCCATGGAGGCTACAAGCAAAGCTGTGTCGTGTTTTGGCACTGGCCTAGCAATCCTGAAAAGCAGTTTGGTGTTTACAAACCAAGGCTGAGCTGTGCCCAGCTCTGGTGTGCTGGGCAGAGAGAGGGAGTGAGGATGCTCCAGGCCATGTGCTGGAGAGCAAGCACAGGCAGCAATCCCTGCCACCAACAGCACTGCCAGCACCCTGGCTGCAGGGCTTAAAATGGTTTTGAGAAGTGCCCAAAGTTGTAAAAGGATTTCAAAAGTGCCAAACCCCTTGCTTGGTGTCTGTAAGCTTCTTCGTTTACCAGATAATTCAGCCCCACTCATCTGCCCCTCCAATCCCTCACCTTTCCCATTCCCTAACTTCTCCTGGAGAGCTGCACATAGAAGATTGTACCCAAAAAACCCCCTCAGCCATGGGTAGACCTTATGCTGCTGGAGAATCTTCCAAGGATGGAGAGGGCTGTGGGGCCTGGGCAAGAGGACATGGGGTGGACACCAAGGCCAGCACACCAAGGGGTCCCACACAAAGGAAACCTCAAGGGAGCTGCAGAGCTGGCAGGGGACAGAAGAAGCCTTGGAGAGCTGAGTAAGGAGATCTTGCCCTTCACAGAAAGAAACTTATGCAAACTGCATCATAAAAAGCCCTGTACAAACTCCACCCTTGCCAGCGGGCTTGGGGAGATGAAGGCTGATGATGAGGACCCAGGGCAAGGCCAGCATCTGGAGGACAGCTCACCTGCACAGTGAGCCCAGCAGGCACTTCCACTGGTCATAACTAACCAGGGACAAGGGCAGCTTTGCAGCCCTGACTAGCCCCAGCCCAGGTGCTCTTCTCCTCCACAGAAAGTGTTTTTGTGGGTTTGCCAATATTGCAAAACCACGGCGTACGCTGGGTGACAAACTGAAACCCTGTCTGTGGTCAGTGCACGGCACTCTCAGAGCTCAAGGAGGCTCTTGTGCCCTTCCCTTTTTAGGGCCACATCTTCCCAAACCCCTTTCACATCAGACAGAGGCTTCTGCTTACGGTTTCGTGGGCAACATAAGAACCTAAAGCACTTGGGAGGATGGTAGCTCATTACAGCAGGAACTTGGGTTCTCCAGAGGTAATTTACTGCAGGGAAGGACTTCCCGGCCGTGGCCAGACCAGGAGGACTTTTTAAATTATTTTCTTTATATACCCAGCTCTGGGGGCTGCACCAGTCATGCATCATTGCAGCAGCTCTTCCGAGTCCCAGATCACCAGGTCATCGGGCCAGGTGGCTGGGACTGCCATGCCACTATCTCAACAGGGGAACACTTGAGGAAAGTTCATCCTAATTAATTAAAATTGTGAATTTAAAGTGGATTAATTAAACTGCATTAAATCCCTGTGTAAACTCCTCACTCAGACTTTAAAGTGTCTTTATTAAATTGCTAAAGCAAAATTCAACTAAACCAAATTAAGGCTGTTTCATTTCTAAATGACAGTGTCTACACAAGGATATAATGCAGTTTAGATAATCCACTTTAAAAGTTATTTCACATCCATTTCAATTGTCCCTGTGTAGACAAGCCTAAGGAATCCTGTCGCTCATGAGCCTGTGTACAAATATGGGTAACAACAGGACCTTTTTGAGATTGCCTTTTTAGGAGATTATTTCCAAATATCCTCATGGACAAGAGTGCAAAGAATTGATTGAGCAGAGAGGGGCTTTTTACAGGGCATGGAGTGACAGGACAAGGGGAATGGCTTTAACTGAAAGAGGGAGGTTTTGGATTAGATTATTAGGAAAAAGTTCATCCCTCTGAGGATGGGGAGGCCCTGGCACAGGGTGCCCAGAGAAGCTGTGGCTGCCCCTGGATCCCTGGAGGTGTCCAAGGCCAGGTTGGATGGGGCTTGGAGCAGCCTGGGATAGTGGGAGGTGTCTCTGCCCATGGCAGGTGTGGCATTGGATGGGCTTTGAGCTCCCTTCCAACCCAAACCATTCAGTGATTCTGTGATTTTCAGTGGGAATGGGGCAGGGAAGGACAAAACTCATCCATGGGCTCACAGAGCACAGTGTGACAAACATCCCTGGAATATGGGGAGATGTGGAAGAAACAAAAGGACATGCACAGCTAGGACAGCATTTTGCAAATGCAGCTGTGCACCCAAAGTAGCTCTGACCATATTGCAGCAAGATGTTGCTGTTCCCAAGAGGGAAAAGTGGAGTTTAAGGATGGAATAATGGAGATGAGGAAAATGGATGGTGCTGGGCGTGACGTCTGTAGTAGGTGCAGAGAGAGGGCAGGTTCACAAGTCATAGTGACATTGGCACTGGGGGATGCAGAGACATTCCCTAGTCCCACTGAAGCTGCTGGGATGAAGCAGCAGCCTTGGACCCCTTCCCCAAGTAAGGCTGTACCCATGGCCTTCTGGCATCAAGGAGAGCACTCTGGCTGCATTTAGCAAAGTTGATGGATTAGGGGCATCCACGGAATCCACTGGGATCAGCACAAGGGAACCTTTGGGATTCCCTTGTGGCACCGAGGGTCTCCTCTCGGCTAGCAGATCCACAACCCCTCAGCTTTGCAGAAAACAGCCATCAATATGCAAAAACATATTCTGGGGGAGCTGAGAGAAAGCCCCAGGGGGCTCAGGTTTTGGAAGGGCCCTTTGTCCCCACACTCTGGGCAGCTGCAGAAGGCAAAGGGTTAAGGAAGCCCTGTGGTTTACAGTTTAGTAGCAGCCGCAGCACAGACCTTCGCGGGGAGGCTGGGGAGGCTGGAATAACTGTTGGCTGGAGCTGCAGCACGTCCAGAGGCTACGGCAATAAAAACAGAGTGGATTACATCCCTTCAGAAACCCTCCGGAAAAAAAAAAAGAAAAAAAGAGGAAAACAAGAGAGTAGGAAAAAAAAAAAGGGAACGCCAGAAAGCGCAAACCACAGATTCTGTCTGTTGGCTGCTTTTTGATAAGCTCTGCTCCAAACACAATGCTAATGAGCGTAAGGGACATCCTCTGCGTGGGGCGGCTGCTTGACCGCATTTTGTCTGCATGTGGCTGATTTCCTCACCCACTGCCAAGCCCCGTGGCATCGCTCCCTGCCGGGGCTTTTCCTTCGGCTCCTCGCCTCGCTGCCCGGCCTGATCGTTCCCCCAACCTGCGTGAGTCAGCAGTAACCGAAGGGAAGGGCTGAAGGGGGAATAAACACGCCGGCGCCTGGAAACTCTCCCTCCCCAGCATTGCAGGGTCGCTGCCCATGTGAGCTCCGGAGCAGGGACGGGCGGCTTCTGAGCTCTTTTCATATTAACACCATATGATTATTTTGTTTTGCTGGTTGATCCTAAAGTCCACCCAGCTCCTGGTGTTAATCTGCCCTTTGCCGAAGCTGGAGCTGCCCGCTTTTATACTGCTGGGCTCTTTACAAACCCACTGGTGATTGCTTTCCCAAGGCATCTACTGGGTTGCGTATAATTCCTCTAATTAA
The DNA here is from genome assembly GCA_024500445.1 of Entomyzon cyanotis. Classification (NCBI taxonomy): domain Eukaryota; kingdom Metazoa; phylum Chordata; class Aves; order Passeriformes; family Meliphagidae; genus Entomyzon; species Entomyzon cyanotis. Next base: position 2,796,001 of record JAKEPQ010001020.1, read on the forward strand.
ATGTAAAGGAGAGATGGTTTGGTGGAGCACCATTCCATCATTTTCCCTCTCGCTTCACGCTGTGGACTTTAATGAGGACCTAAAACACCATCTTGACTTGGCTTTAGTTTCAGGCCAGATGAGCTTTGCTTGTTAAGACGGTCTTTGCTTGTCAGGAAAAATAGCTTTATTAAGGTCATGTAACGCGGAGGGTTTGATTAAAGCTAATCAAGGAAGAAAACCAGACCAGAGCGGTGCAAATCAAACTTACTGCGACATGTTTAACATAACTTCACCTCGCCTATCTGTTGAAAGCAGACAGAAGTAAGATCAGGTTACCCAGGAGAATGCCTGAGCCGGGGGAGCACGTAGAGCACCGTACAACACCGTGTAGCGCTGTACAACATCCTACAGCTCCCTACAACATGGTGTAGCACTGTAGGTAGTGTAGCAACACTCACTGTACAGCACTGTGCAATGTTTTGTAACACTGTACAACATCGTGTAGCACCGTACAACAGCCTACAGCTCCCTACAACATGGTGTAGCCCTGTAGGCAGTGTAGCAACACACATTGTACAGCACTGTACCACGTTGTGTAGCACTGTGCAATGTCCTGTAACACTGTACAACAGCATGTAGTGTGGTACAACATCCTACAGTGCCGTACAACATCCTACAGCTCCCTACAACATGGTGTAGCACTGCAGGTAATGTAGCACTGCACACTGTACAGCCCCACAGAGCACTGTATAGCACCATATAGCCCTGCACAGTGCCATACAGCTGTGTACGGTGTCACACAGCACTGTACAGGATCATACAGCACCACAGAGCAGTGTTGTACAGCACTGCACGGCATCTCAGAGTGACACAGCACAGTGCACAGCACCACAGAACAACACAGCACAGTGCACAGCACCACAGAGCACTGCACAGGTCTCAGTGCCATACAGCACTGTATGGCCTCACATAGTCCCACACACTCTGCACAGCACTGTGCATGTGCAGCTTAACCCACGCAGGTCTTCCTGGGAGCAATCCAGCCAACTCCAGCCCCACCACTCCGCTCCCAATCCTCGTTAGCTGGGCTCTCCCAACACTGGGTAATTGCCACGGTGGAGCGGAGGCGGCTGGGCTGCCCTGGAATGCTCACCGTGCCAGCTGCTAATCCAGAGGGGTTCTACACCTAAATAACGGGGCGTGACTGCAAGGGCCACACTCCCAACAGAAAGAGTCCCCATCCCTGACGCGCCTCTGGGCTGTTTTATCAAGGGGATGGCAGTTTTACAGAAAATGCGGGGTGTTTTTCAAATCCAAAGGGCTGTCCCAACACTGAGACTCATTATGGAGGCGCCTCTGTTTTGGATTTACTGGATATATTTTTCCATACTTTCCTCTAGGGAGCCCAGAGCTGGGAGCTCGCCCTGCTTCCTCCGTGTACACCAACCACTGGACTCCTTGCTTTTACTTTTACTTTGGTTTTACTATGTGGTGTCAACAAATGCAGTCAGGGCGATCCGAGAAAATCATCTGGGAGAAACAGGGAAAAAAGCAAACTAGGTGCTAGTTCATAATTTTGGAGATTTTCTGAGAAGCCTAGAGCTCCAGGCAGCAGCCAAACACTGTCAGCCAGGCCCCTGAGCTCCTTCGACTGCAAAACATCCATGTTTTGGAAAACAGGGATGAGCTCAAGTCCCCTGCACACACAGAGACCAAAGGACATTGTCCCACCTGGTGGGGTCTGGGTCCTGCTGAACCATGCCACAGCTGCCAAAAGTAAAACTGCCAATCCAATCGCCTCCACTTTTTGGTTTTCTCCTGAGCCCCTGGGTGGAAGGAAAACGCTGACGGATGTTTGAGACGCGGGCGGATTAAGCCGCAAGGTACAAGCTCTCACAAGCAAAAGCAATTAAACCTGGGCTTTTTGTTGTTAGGTTTTTTTTTTCAAGAGAGGAGTTAGAAACTCGGTGCTGTGGAAGGGGCTTTTTAAGGATAATTTTCTCCAGAGAAGTTCAGGAACTCCAAACATACACAGGGATATCCTGCTTAGGACAAGGCTCAGCATTAAAAAACACAGTCTAAACAAAAACGTGGGACTACTCCCCTGCTCCAGCCCCGCCGCTCGGCGAAGGATGGACAGGAAATTACCAGCAGTGGCATGGGGGCTGCTGCCAAGAGGCAGCGCGGAAACAAAAGACCCTCTATTGTGTAGGAAAACCTGACATCCATCCCCTCTGCTATACTCTGAACTCCCATAAACCTTTCCTGTGAGATATGATTTGTGGGAGCTTTTCACATTTCCAGTGCCCTGCGTTGTGCCCCCTCCGGCACATGCAAGTGGGATCTGCATCAACACCGAGTTCCACACCACTGTCAGCCTTCAAAAGTCTGGATTTCTCCATTTCTTCTCCTCCTCCTTCTCCTGCAGCCACCCCACAAACTGCTATTAAGAGAGTAAATGAGATATTTGCCCTGTCGCGAGGCAGCAGCAGCCCTGTATTGCACAAAGGGCTCGATTTGTTCCATTATTCTGTCCTACTTCAACACAAAATAAGGAGCTTTTTTCGGTAAAACAGTAATATTTTATATTTCCCCATTTCTTTTCGAAGCCATACACTGTAATTGACTAACAGGTCACTCTCAATTAATTATATTTAACAAGTAGAAGCTGCAGAGCAATGCTCCCTCCCCCAAATTATGTCCTTTGGTTATTTAAATAGGTGCAAGTAGAGGGATGGGAGAAGGAACAAGTCGGTAAAGTATCAGCTGTGGAAGTTTGTTGGGAACTTTCCAAAACCCTACATCTGCTTGGCAACAGCTCAGAAAGGGATATGGTTACTCTTTTAACAGTAACACAGCTTTCCCAGGCTACAATATATGAAAAACAGCTTACCCCGGAGCAGGGAAGGGCCAAGAGAGAGCTGCAAACCCCCCCCACCCCGGCCCCACCATGGGACCCCATCACCTCCCCAGAGCCAGGCAGGGACCAGGAAAAACGCTGTCCATGGATGTGGGAGCCCCCCAAACTGCCCCCAAACTCCTCCCCAGCACCCTGGGGTGGGCAATGCAGCCAGAACAACTCGGGGCTGGAGAGGGGGCTCCTGCTCCAACTTTTTGGGGGAGAATCACAGCACAGCTCTTGTCAGCGTAAGCCTTCATTCACCACAAACAACACATCTAAAGGCACTGTTTATAATTATAGCATTAATTGATCTCTCATTTATTTTTTTCCAGCTGCTAATTAGAGAGATAATATCTCGGGTGCTTTACGAGCGTTAGAAGACTTCGGCTCGCATGGAGATACTTCTGCCGAGGAAGGCAGAGGTGGACGGAGCAGGGAGCAATCGCTCCGCAAAGAGAAATGATTTACCACAGTTGGGTGCATTTTTTATATTTTAATTAATCTCGCTTTAACCCAGAAAAAAAAAAAGAAGAAATAACAACTTCCCGCAGCCTGTTCTGCGATACGAGGGCAGGGAGGCATTAGGAAGATTTAGTGCCTCTGCCGGGTCAGAAAAACACGGGAAAAAATCAGCAGTAAAAACAATAGCGTGGGAGAAAGGGGGAGCGTTTGGCATGGGATAAGACACCTCTCCATGGCACAGGGAGCGGGACAGGGCTGTCCCAGTCCTCCTGCACCAGGAGGGGTCTGCAGGGAGCATCCAAGCACCTCGACACCCACCCTGGAGGCCACGGGGCTCGGCACGCTGCCGTGGCTCCTCCCGAGGCTGGGATCTTCGCCGGAGCGGAGGGAACACACGTCGAGATGTAGTTTTACAACTAGGTGAAAGTTCCTACAGCGGCAGGACGAGCGGCTGGCACTGCCTGGTGTGACCCATTTCTCAAATAATTACAGCCTGAGTCACAAACCTGTTAAGACCCAATTAACAAAAATGTTATGCATCAGTGATGCGTGTTTTGTCCAGAACTTTTAATTCCACAGTTTTTCCAAGTAAATTCTCTCTCTTTATTTTCTAGTCATTAAATCTCCTCCCCTGGGTGCGAGCGGTTGCTTTCCCATTGTGTTGCGAAAGGGTTAGCGGGCCAAGAAGTCAGAAGGAAAAGGGTGTCATTACTTCTTGCCACTTTGTGGTGGGGAAAAAAATTCGGGAAAAAAAAAATCAGAAATAAACTCTTGCTGCTCCCAAAGTCGGCACAAAGCCCTGGAGACGCCTCAGGGAGGGTGAAGGGTCAGGCTGTGCTCAGCTTGGGGGTGATGGTGGGGAAGGACCTGGCTCTGTCCTGGACTGCGCAGACGAGGGGAGGCAGTGGAGAGGATTTTATTTGGCAGATGGGTGCAGCTATTGAGCTTATGCAGTAGTGGGTTTTTGGCTGCCCGAGTGGGTAGCCTGTTGTTTACTGTTTATGGATTTGTCAGTTTTAATTATTGTGAAGTGCCCAGATGCTCTGGCGGCCAGTGCCATAAGCATTTAGGGAGCAAACATATAACGAAATGCACTTGAAAACATCTCTGCTTCCTCCCCATCCCTCTCCTGCCAAGCTCCTGGGACACCCCACGGCACCAAACACCGGCTCTCCTGGGTGCACCGTGCCCGTGCAGGACTGCAGGGCACACTGTGTTCCAGCGTTTTTCCACCTTGGAGCTGCAGCTCCATCAGCACCATCCCTGCAGCGAACACAGGCTGCCGGCACTGGGGGCCCCCGGATCCGCATTTCACCTCCCCTACCCCACTGCAGGCCCCGTGCAAATCTGGAAGCAGATCTGCTTCCTTGCACCTTTTTTCTTTTTTTTTTTTCTCTTTTACCGTCCATCTTTTTAAGGTTATTGGACTCTGTTTTCTATAACGAGGTTACGTGCATGGCAAATAGCATAAATGCATCCCAGACGGGGCCAGTGAGGAATGCTCCCCCCGGTTACACATGTACTTTTCATCTGTGGTCGCGGGGCTGCGAGTGGCCGTCTCCAAGAGCGCCGTAGCCCGCTCCTTCCTGACTCCATTGTAATCCATATTCCTCCTCCCCATGCGAAATGCTGCGCTAGATAAATTCCACTGTATTTCAGAAAGTTTTCCACAGCTCCCTAAGTGTTTCCATATGACACTGGGCTCTACAGGTAACTTGAGTTAAAGCCATTCCTTAAGCAAAACTCCCTGTAAAATTTTCCACTATCTCAGCAGTACTCTATGTGCTGTCATTAAAGCAGAACACATATATTTCAGAGTAGGATTTGCCGCGATGTTGAATTGCTCGGTGAGCCCCAATTAAGGTTTTTGTATTTTTTTTCTTTTTTATGAAAACCTCCTCGCTCAGGTCTTTCGCCTGTTCATTCACTGAGGTACTTTTTAAGGGGGGGAAGATGCAGCTTTCTGAGCCATGCAGGGCGCAGGCTCAGGCTAGGAGCGGCGTGGATAATGCCAGCCTTGTTCCCGCTGCCTTTTCACTCTGTTCCCAACCCTCCTTTTTTCCACCCATTTCCCCAGGAACGGCAGCAAACCCTAAATTGCAACCACCTGCTCCATACATCATTCTCAGGCCTGGCAAGCCCGAAACAGCGGCGATGCTCAGCATTCCTACAGGGAATTGCTCCCCAAAACGCTCAGCCCCACTCCCCAAGGATGGCAGCAAAACCGCTGCATGCATAAAAGAGTTTAATTTACAAATAGGCTTATGCCAAAAGAGTGGCTCTTGTTCTCCAGGAAGCTCTCAGCAGCGATGGAGAATCTCCAAAGCAAAAGCAAAACGCAGAATTTCGGAGCAAAGATCCCTAAGGATGGAGGAAAAATCCCGAGCTGTGCAAATAGGATCGCTGTGCATGCAGTGACTGCAAAACATCTGGCTGGATTCTGGCGAGAGAGAGAATCCAAGATGGCAGGAAAGATTAATGATTTTGTAACTTCTTCTGGTTTCAATGAACTTTTCTCTGGTTATAATCAAGGTTTTCAATGGCAGATTGGCTGCACGCTGGGCAGTGGTGAGCTGAGGTGGGGTGCTCTGTCTTTGGGAATGACAGAAGCACTCAGCCAGAAACCCAACTTGTAACCATCCCGCGGAGCCTGTTACACTCAAATGGCTGTTTTGCCACTGGTTTAATTAATAAGCCATATTATTGGTTAATTTTATACTGTCCTGAACTTTTGTCAAGGAAAAATTGGTTAATTTTACAGTGAGTGGACTTGATGCAGCAGAAATAATGAATAAACAACTTTTTTAAAGGTACGGACTTGCAGCTTTGCTTTGTTTTGAGTAAACCCTCTGTTTTTATTAAACAAATAATGTCTATTATTGATAGACTCCTTTACAGACAAAGCATCTCCCGTCTTCAAACTTCCTTTTAAAAATCTATTAAACACCCTCCTCCCATCCCAGGGTTTTACACATGCAAATACACCCCTAAACAGTTTTAATTCTTTTTTCCCCCTCATCTATCTCCCTGCTTTCCAGATGGACCACCAGCTTCCCACCATTGCCAGCAACAGCTTGCGCATTGTTTGTTTAAAACAAAGATGACGCATTAAATATCATATACGACGTGAGGAGAGGGGCTAAGGATGATACTCTGGAACCAAACACCAGTCCAGCACAGCGTTCCAAAGGTTGGTTTGTGCAAAGTGATCCAGGATCTGGCCATCCTCTGCCTTTGAGAAAGGCGCTTCCCTTCCCGCTTCGAGGATCCGCTGCCTCCAGAGAGAGTTAAACTTGTGCGAACGCTCTCCAAATTATACAGGCTAACCAACAATTATGTCATTTCATTCAAACATTCATTCACCCGTCATGTGCCCAGATTAAACAGTAACACTTTGTTTGAAACATTCTGCTGAAATTAGCAGACCAGAGTTGCCTTCACCTATATTTAAGCACTCAGCCCCGCGCCGAACGTAGCCTCGCCTGAACTCGGACGGGTTTAGGCAAGTTTAGCACTTTTATGTGAATCAAAACCGTGCTTTTGTATGTGGTTATTAGATTGGTTGCAATAGCTCTATACAGATACAGTCACAGGGATATGGAGCTGTGAAGATTTACAGGAAAAATTACAGGAATTTGAGAAGAATGTAAAAACCTGAAAAAAATTATGAACTTAAAAAAAAAGTTTACGTTCACTTACAGCTCCCAAAAAAAGTAGTTTCAAGCTGTGACAAGAGGAAACAATGCAAAAAAGCTGTAGTTGTGACAGACCAGAAAAAGCAAAATCTGAGTGTAGGGCTCCAAGTTATGCACTATTTCTTTCTTTAAGGACAATGATCTGAGACACAACATGGATTTAAATCACTGTATTTTGCTTGAAAGCAGAACTGCAGCCCCAGCAGCAGCTCTCTCCTGCAGGCTTGTCCATGATCTCCCAGCCGTGGGACACCGGCACCCCTCACCGCCGACACGTGTCACACAAGGCTACGGAGCTCCAGGATGCCCAAGGCTGGCATTAATGCTAAAATCTGCAGTGCTACCAACATCTCCGAGATGCCAGTTTGCTGCCATCAGCTTTGTGTGACAGGAGAGAATAGCAGGCAGATTGCGTATCTAATGAGCCACACATACTGAAAATCCACAGCAATCTCTGGAATACATGTGGATTTGTCTAAAACTTTAAAATATGGCCTGGATGGTGTCCTGACTGCCAAAACCACAATGAATTCACTGTTACTGTCACTAATCTCTATGTATGTTACATATGGTTGACATTTTTCTTTAGCTCTCATATTTTTTGCATGTGTGCGTATATAAATAGGGTAGGAGGGAGGCGAGGAGCAGGCAGACAAACAAACAACCGGCTGGGATGCACGACGTTCCCATTAGGCATTGGAAAATTAGTCCAAAGTGTGTTATACAAATCTGCAGAGCCCCAAACAGCACGTTTTTGAGCATAGGTGAAGTCTAGGTCCATCCTGGGAAGCCAGATGTGCCTTCCTGGCCTTATGTTAAAGTGTTCATCCCAGAGTTGGAAGGGATACTCCAAGTCCTGCTGAATCCAGTGGGAATCTCGAAGCCTTTCAATATGATACAGGGCAATTCATCCCCTTTGTGTGTTTCCTCAGGTTATTAGTTTAGAATATTTATAGAATAACAGAATAGTTTGGGTTGGAAGGGATATTAAAGATCATCCAGTCCCAACCCCCTGACACAGGCAGGGAGAGCTTCCACTATCCCAGGTTGCTCCAAGTCCTGTCCAACTTGGCCTTGGACACTTCCAGGGATGGGGAATCCACAGCTTCTCTGGACAATCTGTGCCAGGGGCTCATCACCCTCACAGCCAAGAATTTCCTCCCAATATCCCATCTATCCCTGCCCTCTGGCAGTGGGAAGCCATTTCCCCTTGTCCTGGCATTTCATTCCTTGTCCAAAGTCCCTCTCCAGCTCTCTTGGAGCCTCTTTAGTCCCTGGAAGGAGCTCTGAGATCTCTCTGGGACCTTCTATTCTGCAGGTGAACACCCCTAGCTCTCCCAGCCTGGCTCCAGAGCGGAGGGGCTCCAGCCACTTAATACACACTTCATCTTAAAGGATTTGATATTCAAATGATATACATTGCCTTGACCACCTGACCAGAATATGAACCGTTGCAGAAGCAGGAATAAACCCCCTTTTCCTAGCAATGCAATATTACACGGAGTGCTGGCAGAAGAGTTGTATGTGAACTAAGAAATAATATTTCATGCATTCCTTTTACTTTCTAGGCAAATTTATGCCAGATTTTACTCCACTACAGTGTTACGAGCGGCGCTGCTTATCTCTGTTTCCGTGCACTTCTACTAAACAGTAGGTCAGCTGAAAACTTTGTTTACTGCCTGAGGAGAAGCAAATAGTAGTCATGCATGGTTGGCAGGGGCTCACGGTGTGATATACTCACTGCTGTTATATGGCTCATCATATAATTTAAGTCTACTGTAAACAGTCTATTTATGATACATATCCCGTTTGGACATGCAAATTCCTTGGCTTGTAAGAACAGCATTACAGTGATGGGTATGTTCCTTCTACCACGTGGGGATTGCAGTTAGTAAGTTTAATAATGAAGTGAGTGTGGTTCTAGAAGAGGAGAAGACTTCTCTTAATTCTTAATTGTAATAAACTCAGCAAAATCTCATGCTAGGTATTTCTTTGGTGGCTATTGCCTAGGAGATCTACTTGCTCCTCTCACTTTTTTCCCAAGCCTGTTCCTAACAGGCTTCTCTCTTTGGACATCCTAAAGGAATTTGCTTTCCTTCTTTGTTCAAGCCATAACCTCTCAGGGATGCTGCAGGGATGGCAACCACAGCAAAATGAGGGCATCAGCAGCTCTACTCAAACACAGAGAATGGCACAGGCAAAGGATCTAGGGATGGCTGAAAAATTCTGCAGTCAAAAAAGCAGCCAGACCTACCTCCCTGAGAGTCCCCAGGACTCTCACACCAAGGACCCTCCTTGCTGAGTTTCTCTCTTTGACCATATCATGTCTGTGATAGCTCACGCCCCTGTTTTGGGAAGAACAAACCCTGAGCACTGTTACCCTGATGAGCCCTCTCTTCCTAGTCTGCCTAAACCAGACTTTTTGGGTTTTATTTGCCTCCTTTCCACTTGCCATTCATATTTGACAGAAGACACTCCAGCAGCCACGTGGCACAGACCCAGGAACAAGCCCCAATTTGTGGACTGCACTGGATTTTGGACAAAGAGCCTCCAAGTACATCTGTCAAAGCCAAAGATACTGGCCTTTATCATTGATTTTTTTTAACTTTTCAAGAGCTCTGGGTTGTCTAAAGCCAACATTTCTCATAAAAGCTGTGGTGATGTTCTGTGAGTGTGCTAGGGGAAAACAAATCTCAAACTATTTCTAAAACCCTACAAGGTTGGATCCTACAACTCAGTCCCCAAAATTATCCTTCTTCCATGACTTTAAACAGACTTTTTAAAGGGATGTGTCAGCAGCAAAAGGCATTGGGGATCTCTGGGCTTTCTGCAGGTGCATGTGGAGGAGCGGGAGGAACGGCCCCAGCCCCGTCCGTCACAGAAAGCACTGCCGTGTTCCTGAGAACAAGGACAGCATTATCCCGGGCACAGCGTCCGTCCCAGCAGATGGGCAGCGGGGGAGAGGGTGCCATCCACTCTCATTTTTGAATATACCAGACAGTTTTATACATTGCTACATTTAAGTAAGTTCCTACATCGCTGTTGCATGCTCTGATCTAGACTGGTAAATGTCTTCTGCAAGCCAAGAACAATGGTAACGTTGATAAACATCAATATCTGTGCTGGGCACTGCAGCAACACACACAGTGTCTGTGCTCCGGAAACTTTAATATCTTCAGCAGACAAATAGAAAGAAGAAAAGAAACAGCGGCACTCCTAACAAACTCCTATTGCAGAACCAGTTAAATAGTTTGCCCAAGGCCACAAAGAAAGGCTGGGAGCTGGGAGGGCACCAAACCTCTGCACATTTCCAGCCACGTGCACCAGTCCGGTGCTTTCTCCTAGCAAAGATTAACATATTCAATACATCTCTGAGTACTTTTGAATAATTGTAACCACCACTTACTTTCATCTGAGTGGCTGTGAAAAGCTACATCATCCTTTGGTTTAATTTCTTTCCCCAAGAAGAATTGCATTTGAAAAGAGCACGAGCAAGTCTGGACCTGCTAATTACACTACAGTACCAGGACAGAAAAAGAATCATATGAAGGTATTTCTGATGTTATATAGGCTCATGTCAGTCAGGGCCTCTAAAGAGCCAGAAAAAATTGACTGCAACTTGTCTAAAGTAGGCCTTACAAAAACACAGCTGGTCTTTGACTTGTTGTAGGTATTTTGTGGCCATTTCACGACTACCACAGTGGTTAAAATCTGTCACAGTGGAGGCACAAGAAGAGCTGGTTTGTTTTTTACAAGATTGGGCTCATCTTCAAAAGAAAAAAAAGAGAAAAACATGAGGGAGGGATGGCTGTGAGAGCCCTGATGGTAACAAACTCACTCAAAACTTGCCCCCTTTCTCCTCATCCGTGCTGGAGCCCACGTGAAAACTGATTTTTTCAGCCAGAAAACAGGGCTGCGTTCAGCCTTCACCAGCCCGTATGTTCCAATGTTCAAAGACAACCCACAGTATTCATTAAATATCAGCAAAAAAAATTTATGGCAGGTATATGCGTAATTTAAATCATTTAATGCATGCAATTTATGCCAAATAACAAAGAAAAATATCGCATGGTGCCAGTTCTGATTAATGTGATCAAACTTTATGCTTCTTTGGAGCTTCTCCTAATGAAGGGCAAGTAGAAATTTCCCCTCGCTAACAACTTCCCAGCTCCAGCTTTACTTTCTAGTGCTTTTCCTTGTAGCACACATCATTCATTTTGCTGAGCAACTACATTCACTCCTATTAGGCAGCTATTAATTACTGGGCCCTAATGGCAAGGTGACAGTACATTGCATCGCCATCAAGAAGTGCAGACCAGAAAGTTCACCAAGAACCGGGTTTGGAATAAAAATGAGGTTTTGTATCCTCATCTTCTCCTTCTTGAGTGAGTTGTGCATGGGAGGGATGCCCATGTCCAAATGGCCAGGGCAGGGCTGGGGGTGGAGAACTGGTCCCTGGCTGCTCAGGATGGCTGAAGGAATTGCTCTGTGTAGTGCCTGACCTGCACAGCTGGATTAGGATTGCTGTTGACAGGCGTCCCAGGGAGAAGGGGAATAAGAAACAAAGAGGCAGGGAAACCCGAAGGTCCTCTGGAAAGGAGGGAAGGAAGCAGACTATCCCCTTCTCATTCCATTTGGAAACAGATGTTCTCAATATTCCCAGCTCCGAAGGGTAGGAAGTGGTGAGCACAACTTGGGGAGCGCGGGTACTCTTGGCAAACAGCGCCAGTTTGTTTTTTTTAAACTTTCTGGAGGACTGAAATGAATAGTGGTTTTAGTGGCATTTGAATCTGTCCATGGCATCTTCCTATCTGCTTTTGAGATCTGCTTCCTCCCAGAGCCCTGGAGGAAAAGCCCAGCTGAGGGAGCAGCGAGCTGGTTTCACAACGCATGAAACTCAAGAAGGGTATCCGAAAACCCACACCTCAAATTGAGCCTTTCCACATTTCCAGAGCAGATGTTACAGGGACCAACAGACTCGTGTGCCTCTATTCATCCCCTACAAAGCACTTTCCTCTTTAAAGGCATCTGGGGTCTGTTCTGCCATCGCCGTGCCGGGATTTATGTACATCGTTCCCATTAGTGTTAATGGTAGTTAGACACATACAGCCATTCCTCTCACACTTCAGGAAGAGAACAGAACCTTATGGGTGAAAAGTTTGCTATTAAGGATTCTTAATACAATGGAAACATTCTGTCTCTTTTAATTGTAATTTACGTCTAAGTGTAACCGCTCTGGGTTGGGAAAACCAGGATTCAGTCCAATTCAATTATGCAATTCTTGCCACCTGGTAAGCCTTGTTATTTTATAAAGAGTACTGTAGTAGAACTGGCAGATTCATTCATGTTCAGAGCGTAAGTGCCCTACACTGTGTAATCACTGGCTCATAAAGGAGAGCGCCACACGAAAGTCAACCGCTCAATTATAATGCAATCTTTAAAAAGGAATATGCAAAACCACGAGGCGAGATTCCTCTTTGGTTCAGCTGGTTTACAATTACAAGTTCACTGGGGTCTTTGCTTTGCAAAGCTCTCCAGTACAGGTTCAGCCTCGAGTTAAACCTGAGCTCAACGCAGGGCTCCGGCGCAGCTCAATCGATCGGCACCTACTTGCAGACGCCGGCAGATAATCTCCATCCAGAGGGCATTGCTGGGAGGGGATGCTAAATCACAGGCCTGCAGGAAGGGTTTTATTGGGCTAATGCACATTCACTCTGACTTAGCTAATGAAGCTGCAACAAGATAATACAGGGAAGAAAAATATGGCCCCGGCGAGTGGGAACGCTTTCATTAGCACCAGCACACGGGCACCTGACAGCCCATCAAAACCCCGTGCCACCATCCATCCCCACGGGCTAACGAGCTTCCCCACATCCCACACTGCTCAAACCCCTCAGTGTCATAGCTCTGACTGCCCCTATCAATGGCAGAGGCACAGAAAATGTAATTTTTCATAGGAGACATTTAATAGGTATGGAAAAGGCCATTGGAACAGTTTTTACCTACACAGGGTAGTAACTATGCAAGGGAAAAACTTCTCTTGCCTTCATCAGCTTTGGCCAAGCCTCACCCCTCCTCTTTGCCTGCTGGTGGCACTGACCAGGAGTCAGATGTCCAAAGGACATGGATCAGAGGGCAGGACCAGGACTCATCTGTAAAGCAGCAGAAGCTTCTCTAAACCAACACCCCGAAACCATAACTGGAAGACTAGCTGTGTTTTTACTAAATAAATAGTATCTAAAGTTTATTCTGCAGTTCTCTCTCTGCCTTTCTGCATTCCAAGCTAAGGGCCAAAATTTGCAGGGGCCTCAGAAAGTTTGGAAACACTTGGGAGGACCCAGGTGGACTGGCCAGCCCTGCCACAGCAGGGACAGAGAGTCTCTGCTCATCATTGCTATTGTCAATGCTGTCATTTGGCCTCTTCACCATTCCACAATGCAGGATGAGAACTTCCAGCCTGTACTGGATGTGTTCTCCCCAGTCCCCATCCCAGCCAGAGCAGACTAAGCCAAGGTTTGGTCGTGTGTGCAAAGGAAAGAGACCAGGGGGACAGAGCTGGGGCTTACTAATTCCAGAAATACTTCAGGAACTCCCCACCTGACAGCTCTGCACCTCTGACAGCAACAGTGAGATGTTTTGAAATCTCACACCTTGTAAAAAGGAGAAGCACAGCTCGATCATATAAATGTAAAGTATTAATTAATAGTATAACTTCAGTTTGTATTCCAGCTCTGACATAATGAACCTGCCAATTTTGATTGCAAAGTGAAAACTCATCTCTTTATTTTGGACAAATAGGGTTAAGCTTCTTAAGCAATTCTTTGTTGTTTTGACTTCAACAATTTATGCAAATGAGATGTTAATTAGGGTAATTGTAACTTAAATTATGCTTGTGTAAACCTCTCCATTGGTAGGAAAGTGTGGGAATCCAGACAACTGGTATTTAAAGCAGCTGTACTAACTCACTTCTGAAAGCAAAGCATACCAAGATCACTTTCATGTCTTTACAATTTGTTTTTATGAGGTGATAACATTTTTACAAATACCATCATTTTTGCTTTTTTATATTGTAAGTGACAGTCTGACATTTTACAACTGGCTTATTGAAAACAAGAATTGAGCACTCTCGGTGTAACGGACATTAACTGCTCAATAGAGATTCACATGCTAATGAGGTGAGAGGGGCTCCAGAAAGTTTTGATAAATGCGACACACACTCTAACTAGCAGTGAATGTGAGTTGACAAAGAACATCTACACCAGGGTTCAATAAAATGTAACCCTTTAAATTAATCATACTGGCAGTATTTAATAGAATGCACAACAATCTCTTTTCTGATGGCTATAAAGCAGAAGAAATGCAAAGTCTCGACAAATGAAAGTTCCCACATTTCCCTCTTCACACTGCTACTTCCATTCGAACTCCGACAATTGGTAGAAAAAGGTAGTTACTGTAAATAACAAAGTAGGAGGTTTAATTGTTTCCTTCTTTTAAAGCAGGATGCTTTTCTTCACATTTATTTGTCTGGATTCTATTGAGCAAATACCCCGACCCGAAAGATTGATCATAAAAAGCATCACCAGTTGCGCACGGAAGGAAGTTTAAGGATACCGTCGGAAGGAAGTTTAAGGACACCGTACAGCAAAGAGAGGCTTAAATGACCAGCTTTCTGCTGGGCTTTTTTCAGCCCAACTTGGCAATTTTTTTTTCCCTTTCACTAAATATAGCTCGAAGGAAAATACGCCACAGCAGTTAATCAGAAGCAGAAAGCAAAGTTCAGAGGCTGCGTTCACACCAAACTCCCCAGACTTTGCCGAGATTTGCTCCAGCAAGAGGCAAAGCTGGAACTTGAGTGCCAGCATCAAAGCAGGGGAGGTGGAAAATATTTTATCCCAGTTGTCTTACAAGTTTATTTTTTATTTTTCTGTCCTGCCAAGTCCTGGCCCAACAACACCAACCATTACACATGAGCTTCCAAGATCTCAGGAAATAAAAGTATTGGAAGGCCGATCGCCTCCACAAATTACACTAAGGCATTATTTCTTCCTAAAGTGACAATCCTTAATACCCTTTTTGGGTTTAGCCCGTTTTAATCTTGGCAGGAAGTGTAAATCTGTGCGCTCAGCAGCATCGCAGCCTTGCTGGCTGTCAAAATTTTGCCTCCGCCAATGCTTGAGAGGTATTCTTGTCATTTCACTGGGGTAGGAGACTTCTCTGTCTGACATACAAGATCTCCCCAAGTAGTACGACTTGCCAAAACGCCAGCACACATACCCTGCTCACTGCCTTTCTTTTTCGTAACTCAGACTTGCTCTATCAGCAGCTGCTGGAGGGCTCAGTGCAACACAAGGAGGCAGAGGAGAGGAAAATATCCGCGAACAAACCCAGAAAAAAACCCCTTCACCCATCTCCCCGTTGCCTTCGGACTTCATGTGCTCGGTGGTGAGCGCTCGGGCCCTGAGCCTGCGTATCCCAACATGTGGCCGTGCTCCCCAAGAGGCGTCGGGGCTGCTGGGCTTCACTCCGCGCGGAAATGGTGAGCCTGGAAACGCGAGCGAGCGGAGGAAGGCGTGCTGCAGCTCTGAAATGGCCATTTAGCCAAATTGCATACCTGTGCTGTGTCAGCTATATGGTAGATTCATCTCATTCCATTGGTCTAATGGATGGCAATTGAATTTAATTAGCAAAACTACTTTGACTTAGTCTCATACTGTGCTGAATGTAATGAAATCTTTCTCCTCTCTCTCTCTCTCTCCCCCCTGCTCTTTTTTTCCCCTCAAATAAAGAATGTCCTTAACTGCATTCCACCGTTAGAATATTAAAAGCTATATATGTTACTCCTAAGGACAAAGTACAGCCATCCCCTTTCACAGGCTTTAGATTTAGTTATTGTATTACATAACATAAAATAATTAAAAAGATACTTCGATAGTTACACACAGTATAAATTCAATTACCGCGATGTCTCCATTAAAAGCACTTTTATAGTATGAATAAAATGCAAATCCTCTTTAGAGATCGATACGAGAAACATAATTCTATGCTTCATCCTGAGAAGGAAGTTAGCCTTAATAAATCATCCCCTTAGATTAAAAAAAGAAAAACGTTTCAAAGATATGTGTTTGAAGGCAATTCTCTAAAGCAGACATCCTGGTCTTATTTCTGCCGGACTCATTTTTTAGCAGTGAGGTTCGCGGGCTGCACCTCCTGCTTCCATACAGACCCTGCCAAGGAGAAGGATGCCGAGGAGGAGAAAAGCCCCAGCCACACGCGCCGGCGCCACCGCTCTGCCGGGATTTATTGAAACGTCCCGCATCCTGCCGCGAGAACTTTGCAGCAACTTGTCCCCCTGAAATAAAGTGTAAAGAAATTCCTCCAGATGAGTTTGGAGGCAACGTTCCTACCAAGCCTAACTTTTGCCTGGCTGGGCACAGTGAGACAAGTTCCTATGATTGATTATCGTGGCATCTCTGGATCTCTGACTTTGAACCATAACCCTTTTTGCACACAATGACAGTTGGGACCTACCATTTGCCATCTGTAGAGATGGTGGGGGAGAAAAGGACTTTGCTTACATTAATCAACCAATTAAGAACAGACTTAAACAAAACACTAAAGCATAATAAAAACCTGACTGCTTAATAGCTTTCTACTCTTAATAGTTGCGTTCCTGTAGTCTGCTGATGGGAGTAGCATCACTCTGCCTGATCCCTGTCAGGGAAAGGGTTCTGGCTCTGGGGCTGGGCCCCACCTGATCTCAAATGGAGCTGAGGGTCCTCTGTTCTGGGCAAGACCAAGACCCCTACAGCAAAAGAAAAATAAAAAATAGGAGAGTTTGGAAACAGAAGTTGTAAATCACGGCCATACAGTGTAGCTGGGCTCTCCCATCAACTACGACCATTAGAGAATTATTTTAGTGAGTGCAAAATTAGTAACTAATCAAAGACACAAATCACTGCTTCAGGAAGCATTAACCTTTTCTTTCAAAGCTTGGGGCAGTATCCAGGGACCCCAGATATTTTGTCACTGCCCTCCCCTTGTGGTTGGCAGCGCATCCCGAAGGAGAGACCGAAATAGCTGCTGAATAACAGGGGGTGGACTCTGCACACGGCTGTTCCGATGAGACTCTGGAGGGAGGAGATCCAGAATCCAGTCCCAGCAGCTCAGAGCCTAATTCTGTTCGCACGGATGGTGGCTAAAACCACTTTTGTGCAAGGTGGAAGAGAAATCTGGCTTCCCATCAGTGGGTTAAGCACACATCTTGTGCAACGCACGCAGAAAAGAAGGAGGAAGACCTCCACATTCCTTGTCCACATCTGCAGCCGATGAAGTTGCAAGACTGAGACTAATAAACTTGGACCAGTATCACCAAGAGGCACCACAGCAGCACCTTGAACAGCTGCTTGTTCCTGTTGCCTCTGGACACCCACCAGTGCAGCTCTCAGGAGACCTCCTGGACTGCCTACTAAGTGAAGCTCTAGGAGAGCACGCATTCACACTGATAAAAAACAGCACATTTATTGGAAGGAATCGTCTCTGAATCCAGGCATTTCATACATGCCTGGATATTTCTAAATCATCCCTCCACTGTGTCCTGCATATGTAGCAGAGTGTGCTCTTGGTAAGAGATGAAGCGTATTTACGTCAAGGTGTACAAAAATCCCTTAAATGACTCAAGATCCGAGCAGCCAAGAAAACGTACAGTGTTACCGCAATGAACATGTTTTTGTGATATTTAATAACTGAAATTTGGAACAAATTTGCAGAGGTTGGCCAAGATGGTCTCTCCATCCTTGCGCTTTACGTCTCTTTGTCTATTGTTCTTTTTAATATATTGCATCTGTAAAAAAAAATTGCAACCTACTTTATACAATTACTACACTGAAGTCCCAAGCAATCTATCAAGTTGTCATACATTTTATTCACATTAAACCTTTTTAAAACCTTTTTTTTTTGTTATGTTTCAAGAAAACGCATAAGAATTGGCTCAGCCCAAAACAAGGTACAGTGAAACATGTCGTTCATCAAGTCTGGTAACAAGAGGAGTTTGTGATACTGTGTCAGGAGATGAAATAATCCCCAAAGTGGCATGTTGAAGTTTTGGAAGGTTTACAAATCAAGAGAATTCAGACCATCAATAAACCCGCAACCAATGAAAAAAATTGGAAAAATTCCCTCTGAGCTGGTTCTGCTTACGGAGATTTGGCGAACTCCCTTTTGCGGCGTTTCAAGCCACCCGAGGCAGGGATCTGAGGTTGCCGGTGGTCTGTGTCCCCTGAGGGAAGGACAATGACATGGCCGGGGCTCATGGGGTGGCCGGACACCCGCCTGGGCCATGGAAAAGTGCGGCGTTACCAAAGACTATTTATTATTAAGGAAAATGCTTTCATCTGTTGATGGCACCCAGAAACAATGAGCAGGAACACGAAGCAACGGGTGGGTGAGAGGCAAGGCGAAGGGAAACCGGGAATTATTTCAGCTGGAAACTGGATGAAATGCTGGGAGGAGGGGGATTATTTTGCTCATTAGTTTAAAAACTCCCCATGCCGAGGTTTACAGCATTTGAGTGACCATCTCTACCGCAGTGTGCAGAAATACACAGATATTGCCTTAATGTCCATCAGCCCCTGATAAATGAACTACATGATAAGGGATGTGATAAAGCTCTGCTAAGGATGACAAGATGATGATCCCTCTCCTATGAACTACACGAAAAAAAATTTATCTCCACCTCTTCCTCTATCCCTCTTCCCTTTATTGCCTCCTCCAAAAGAGGAGTCCCTGCATCCCTTGGGAACCCCAGCAACACCCAGAGACTACAGCTGGGCACCCATCACTGGGTGCCACCACATTTGGGACTGTAAGGTAATATAAAATAAAGGAAAAATGTTGACTGCTTTGTCTTCCATGGTTTTGAAATGCCAAAACCTCTGTCCCCGAACTCGACTCCCGCCGCCGGGCCCACTTCTTGCAAAACAAAGAAATCTGTTTAGGCTCCAGGAAATCCCACGTGTTACTGCAACTAATTTGAGCCCAAATGCATTTGTGGTATTGTCAGGTCTTTAGGACGATCCCATGCCCATTCCCAATGTAGAAAAAACCTGTGTGCTTAATTATCTTCTTTAGTAATTCCATGGTATGTGATTTATTAAACAGGCCCCTTATTTGTAAACAAAATCAGAGGCACAAATGTGCGGCGATAGTCGCACTTCCTGGCGAAATAAGAGGCAGACAAAGAGCCCTAATGATGCACCAAAAATGCTCACCAAAAGTGTACTCTTTAAAAAGATCACCAATTTAATGCTTTTTGTATTTCATTTATCAGCCATGTAGTCATCATTCCCCTCCCTACCACCATCTGTACACACTTTCCCAATAGACCATCACAGCTGTCCCGTTTCTCACACAAACAGTACCTTTTATATGCTTCCCAACTGTTTTTAATAACTGTTCTGCGCACAGCACTGTACTTCCTTTGTTTTCTTTTTTTCCCCCCCTTTAAAAAAAAAAATATGAAAAAGAGATATAAGCCAAACAAACAGGTCATCATCGCAATCAGTGTAGGAAGGCAATTAAAATGTTAAAAGCCTCCATGGCCACTGACCCATCCTCGAGCCACGCCAGCAGCCCCAGCACAGAGCTGGAAAGTTCCCTAGAGAAGTTGCTATGGTAGACGAAACTTGTTAAAAAAAACGATGTATGTGAACAAGACTGTCTGAGAAATCCTTCACCCTTTTTAATGAGGAAATATTATTAATATTAAATACCGCTTCTGCAAACAGAGAAAGTTTTTTGAGGCTTTCAAAGTCCATTTATCAGCTCCAAGGCATCGCTGCCCTGTATTTTGGACCCGCGTGGACAGAAACTTCCCATTTTCTTTTCAAACTTTGACTCATTTCACTCTTTCCAAATGCCCTGTGTATCCTGACTTTGCATCGTGGGTGCTCCAGCCTTCCTTTGGGCTACTCCTGGAATTGATGGAACCCCGAGCCAGGATGAACTGCACAAACTCATGGAGAAGGCACCATGCAGCCAAGGTAACTCAGCCCCAAGCCCTGGGCAAACAAAGCTGCTTGCAAAGGGCAAAACTGGGAAGAGATCCAGCCAGGAATGGGGAGAAAAGCAACAATTCCTTAGCAATCAATCTCGTGGAAACCTACCCTACCAACAGAACACTCAGGAATGAAAACCCTGTATTTGCTTTTGTCCGGGGCCATGTCCACGGCATCCTTCAGCAGGCTGCAGGGAGATAGGAGCACACAAACAGTCCTTCCCTCTGCACTGTACGGGACCACAGCAGGTAACCCCCCTTTGGGGTGGGACAGGGACCTTGCTCATACCATCCTCACCCCACAGACAGACAGCTGCACACCCTGGAGCCGCTCAGCATGAGACACACCTCACTCTTGCAGGGGAGAGTTTATTACTAAAGACCACGCACATGGAAAACAACTGGTCCGCTCAGTTCTCACCATGATTTTACCCTCCAGCTTTTGACTGAAAAAGAAACAATGTCCATGTTTAAAGTGGGAGTTGAACACATTATTTTGCCTATGAATCATGCTCATATATCTAGGTTAGAAAGAACAGACAACTTGAAGATGCACTTCTGAGACACAAGTGTGCATCCCCAAACAAGCACCGAGCTCCAGGACCGGTGTTTGTAACTGTATTTTGGGAAGAACCTTAATCAGAGCTGTTGAAGCTTATGTCCTTCTCTGAGGGGAAAAAAAAAATCTTGGCCACAAAAATCCCACTTTTAACTGATTGCCGCATGTTTTTTCCCAACTATTCCAGCAATACCCAACCTCTGCCTACAAGAGGTCGGCTGCTACCAAGGCAGGTGCTGCCCCAGCCAGGCAAAGTGCTTGTGAAACTTTCAAATAAAATTATGCAGGATTTGCTCGTTAAGATAAGCAACAACTACTTTTCCCTTTTTGACACAAAACCAAACCTAAATAGGTTTGTTGGCTATTTTTAATGAAGTCCTTGTGGCGTCAGGAAAAGTCCTCATCACCACACAATAAAAGCCTTGCAGTGGCTATCCTCCCTAAAAGCATCCCAACAATAGCTGGGCTTGAGAAAAGCATCCCGATACAAAGAATTCATTCTTCTGATTTACTTGAAACTACTTGGCCTTGAAAGAAAAAACACAAAAACAACCAAACCTGAATTAAATTTAAATTTTACCCTACGTTTCCAGCATCGCTCAGGAATTTGGCCGTTTTCTTCTATATTAAATTAAAACCTTATTAGGTAAAAAGATCAGACAAATTTCAAGTGAATACCCTTAGGATGAAATTTGACTGACAATGTATTTTTGCTTTAAAATCTTCAAAGTGAGTGTTTATCTTGACAACAAACATAGCAACTATCTAACTTGTCTTTTGATACCCTTACAGGGGTGCATCCCTGTTCGTTTAGTGCATTACAAGGTATTTTAAACACAAAAATGGTGACTTAACCAGACTCGATGTTTAGTACAAAGCTCAGGCAGCTCATTATCTGTCCCTCACGCACAAGATTAAAGTGGTAGATGCAGAAAAACACAACATGAATGAGGCTGTCCCAACACTTTGCATTTAGTTCTTCACCCGTTCTTTCTCCTGAAGCCTTCGACAGACTGTGCAGAGAGCCTGGATTAGCCCCAAAAACTTTCCCCTTGCCAGGGGTTTTCCAGAGTTTAGCTGTAAGGAGATGCCTCCCTATGAAATATTCCTCACGAGTTTGTAAATGCATTTTGTATTAACAACGATCCTGTATGGTGAATTTCCTGGGGTGAAGAGCACCCTTGCTACTTAGAATGATGGAAATGTTTGGGTTGGAAAAAATCTTTAAGAACACCGAGTCCAGCCTTACTGAAAGCAGGGTGACTGGCTGGGATGAGAAGAGAGATGTACAGCACAGAGAACAGTACAAAGCAGGTTTAGACTTTGTTTAGATACTGATGCTATGGGCATATTATGGCTATGAAAAATGGATTAAACCAGGGAGCAGAAACAACAGTAGCTACCTCTCTGCAGCCAGGGCTCGGTGACGTGGTGGCAGGTCTGGACGACGTGCTGTCACCTGCAGCTCTGGCGGGTGAATGCCATGCTGGTTTTACACCTGTGGAAGGTGTGTTCCACCCCACGGGCACCTCTGTGTGCCACCACCCAGCTCCCCACAGTCACAGCAAGAGCTGGGCATGGACACAACCTCCCCATGCACCAAGTCAGCGAGACCGGCAGGAGAAACCCACTGACCAGTCCCTCCAGGTAACACCAGGGACTTCCCTCTGCACCCTGAGGGTGTCCTGCTGGAGGACACCTCAGTGATACACCCTGTGATGCTTTTAAACCACCTTTTCACATCATAACAACATCCAGAGCCCCAGCAAGTTTTCTCTCATTGACCAAACAACCACCAGGTACCGAACTCACATGACTCTCTCCAGCACAGCCTGTTCACCTGGCCAAATAACCCCACTTTGGACACCCACCAAACCCATGATAATTCTGTGCTTCACTACTGATATATCTCACCCCAAAACATGAACATGCTGAAACATCCAATCATGTTCTGGCACGCATGCCAAAAAAAAAAAGCCCATGGCAACAAAGACGACAGCTTGCCAATGGCAGCTGCTGCACGCACACACAAAATTAAACTATATTCTTCTGAAAAGGGATATTATTATGGCATTTGTTTCCCCTCACCCTCACCCATTCCCTCCCAAAATAAAAGGGGAAATATCAACACATCTCAAACATTAGGAGAGATGGATTTTTAAAAAAATAAATTTAAAAAAATGAGGGATGGGATGGAGAATGCAGGGTTTAACAGGAGATCCAACTTGGATCGGGGCTGGATCCATGAAGCCGCCCTGAAATATTGACTCACCTACGGGAGTTGCATGGGATGAGCAAGTAAAACATATTTGGGGAGGCCTGAGGATGCTGCATTGCCTCAAGTTTGGTCAAGCCATCCCTCGGTTATAACACAAATCTGCAAACACACTTCTGTGCATTACAAAGCATCTGATGACACCCATCCCTGCTTCCTTCCCCTCGTGTGGACCTGCCGAGTGCCTCCCGAGCTGCAATGCAATGCACAAGAGAGCCGTCTCCTCACTGTGAAGATAAATATCATATTGGACCTCTGACATCATGTATTCTCCAAGTAATTATTTTTGATATCATAAGAGTTGTACAGGGTGCACAATAAAATTAAAAAGTAGAAAGCAAGGTTAATAAGATTATCGTGTTGGTATAATAGGTAATGCATTTTGCAGTATATCCTTAAATCTGCCCTCTCCAAGCATAATTAAATAACTGTGATTTATATTTTAAAGGAACGCAGACATGCCGTGTATCCTCCTACCCACATATGCTAATTGCTTTCAGCCCCTAAAAATCACACAGTTGTTTGCAGCTTTTTAATCCTCATGTGTAAATAACCCGACTCGGGTCCAAGTTATGAACAATAAAAGTCCAGGAAACTTTCAGAAGAGCATGTCACTAAACCTGTCTTGATTTTATCTCGCCGATCTAATGGCACTGGTGTGTGCCGAGACCCGTGGGAAGGAGGAATGACTCTAGTGTCTGCCCTGGCCGTGACACTGGGACAGCACTTGGGTGGGCATGGTGGGTATTAATGGAGAAGAGATCGACACCCTTTAAGAGATGATGGGTGTACAAGCTCAGGATATCCTCCTGGGTCTCACCGTGGGTCTGGTCCACTGCGGCGGCACCGGGATGGCGGGAGAGACAAGACCGTGTGCTTCGCTGTGGTCGAACTCAACCGCGCCGCTCTCCATTTTGACTCGCACGTGAGAGCCTGGCACACAAAATGGAGGCCCTCGTGTGCTGTGCAGGCAGCGGCTACGAATCCAGCCTGAATTCAGCCCAAACCCACCCACTCTATGCACCACATCCTGCTCCTGCATCCCGAGCCACCATGGTGCCACACACAGGGCTGAGCTCAGGCGCCCACATCCACCCCGGCGTGGGGACATGGGGCAGTGGTAGCTAGAAACACTTAATATATACAAATACTCTGTTTTCTCTTTAAATTAATTACACTGTGACAAAGGAACTGTCCAGGCGCTGCCCTTGCAATTGGGGATAAAATGCTGCAAGGCCCAAAAGAATTTGCCAGGATAAAACTGCCCCACACATCCAAGGCACAATGACCCAAGTGCTGACCTCAGTCATGGTTTTTGGTGGCTCTCATAAGGCAGGCGACAATTAACATCGACCAGGGATGTGGTTGCACCACATGAATGGGAAAACCAAAGCGATTAAATGAATTTTAGTCCACCGACAAGGCTTATCTACCACAAGCCCTCACTGGCATAAGGAAACATCCAAGTCGGCTGCTGTTAGGAGGCTAAAATAATTTCCCCTGAATTTACAGCCTGTAATTTAATCATCAGCTCCAGCCTTTGTCTGTGAGGAAAGGAGCAGGGGCAGAGCCAGATCCATGGCTCCCAGTGAGGATGCCCCAAAGGCATTCCTCTGGGGACAGTTCCCAAGGCATGGACGGTCCCACATGTGTAGCTAAGTGCAGGCTTTTGGGGAGAGGTTGAGGGGTTTTGGAGCAGCGGGCTGGGGTTTGTTTGCTGGTTGTAAAAACCTTGCCAGTGCCTGAACCAGAAGCATCAGGGGGAGGAGGAGCTGTGAAGAAGCTCAAGGCACAGAAAGTGAGGGATGCCCTTTCCTTTACATCCGAATGGGAAGAAAATACATAATTGTAATAATAAATAGCGGGTTTTATGAACAATTAGGATTCCACTGTCTCTTTGAAGGGTTTGAAAAGCTGACACGATGTTTTGGGTTCTCCAGATTCAGCTTTGAGGCCTCAACCAAGAGAAACATTCAGCCCCGCTGTGTACAGCAGTGACCACAACAAAGATTGTGGTTTCTCCCACACTCGCCTTAAATAGATCTAAATTAATGCTATTCATCATTGGGTGGAAAAGAAGGGAAATATAAAAGTGCAGTCGCTTGTAGAAAAGCCAGAAGCACTGGGCAACTTTCTTACCACTCACAAGCTTCTCCCGCTTCTGCACCTCGAAGCAAGGAGGCATGGAAATAACACACCCTTATACTGCCCAAACCCATCACCTGGAAAACATCCTGGGCATACGAAACACGCCTTTATCCCGTGTTTATTTGTTGTCGCTGTTGTTGTTGTTGGAGAAAGGGAAAAGCTAAACCACATGACTGAACTCCTGCCAGGGGTTCGTGATAGAGCAGGCCGTCCCGAGTGCCGCACCAGTTAGTATCTGAATTATCACGGATACTCACCGGCTCAGTTACACCCGCACAGGGAGAGCAGTTGTCCCACCTAAATCCTGCTTCTGTCAGCTCCCACCCTGCCTGTGGCTGCAGCGAGCAGCCAGTCCTGCTCCCCAAAGAAGAGAGAATCCAAAGATTGGTGTATCTCTCCGCGCCACGCGGGGTGTGTAGGTCTCATGCATGCCCACAATAGGTGGGTGCGTGAAATTTGGGGTGTGGAGGAGCTGTAAGTTGTCCTCTCCTCACCTCTCCCAACTGAGATAGACACACAGGCTCCCACCACTGACTTTTTACTGGTACTTTTTGTAAGGCTAAAGCAACACAAAATCTGCCTTCTCCTTTTTATTCCTTGAGGGCAGAAATACTGTGAGATGTCTTAGTGTCACTTTTTTTCTTTAAAGCTACAGATGTCTCACTTTGGCAAAAAATAATGGAGCAGAAAAACAACTCTATCAGCCCACAAACATTAAAATCTCAGCTGAACGTCGATCTGCTCAGGTTCTCCTGGGCATGCACTGGGAGCCCAGCGCAGGGAACACATGTGAGATACCTGCTGCGAAGCTGCCTGAAGTGTTTTTTTGGTAAGAGTAAATGCAATCTGTCTGCAGAAAAAAACTTTAAGGACTGTTTTGGATATACGCTGGAATAGCCACGAGCTGGAAGTCGGTTTTGCAAAGCATTATAGGTGAAAGGAATGTCATGGATGCTTTAAAAGTCTTCAGATACGTGTAAAAACGACATATACATTACGCGTTATCTCCACAGAACAAACGCCATTTGAAATGTGCCCCTTTTAAACTACCATTATGATCTGTCTAAAGAGCATTTTCGTTGAAACTTGGGAGGAAAGGAGAAGAAAAAAAAAAACCCACTGATCTTACACCTGCTCTTTAGCAGTGGGAAGTAGGTTCTCAATCTGTTAACATGACCATCTGGCCAATCTGCATATCATGGCTATCTGGATTACCGTACGATGGAATGACAATAACGTAGCCAAAACAAAAGTAAAACGCATCAAAAACTAACAGGAGCGCAAGCCCTTTTGATTTCAAATTAAATAATAAATGCGGTATCAGAGCAGAGCGAGAAAGTCAGCTAAATAATTAAAAATGAGCCTTCGCTCCGGCATAATTAAGTAAACAATATGGTGTGTGTTTCTGTATGAGCCAGCAATAGTTTCCTCCGCTGAATGCTCCACTTTCGTGGAGCAGCGATCAGGAGTTCAAGGCGCTGCGACAGCTCTTTGGGTGACGTACGGTATTGTCAGGACACCTCTGCCACCCCTGCGACACCCGGCCTTGGCTGCGGCTATTAACAGGATTAATGCAGCAACAATCAATACCAATAGGACTAAGAGATTATGGCAAAAAGCCTCGGGTACCTCTCGGACCCCCCGAAACCTCCACGGGTATGGGGGCTTCTGTGTTAACCCATCTTTGGGTTATTCTCATCGATGCCTCTTTGTGGTGGTCCAAGCAGAATATTTAAATCTGCCGACAGGAACGTAAAATGGGTCTAGCTAAAAGTTCAAGGTCATGTGCTATATACCACTGCCCAGCAATTAGCCACAGAGCACATCCAGATAAGTACATTTTCAGTCACAGAAATAAGGCTGAGTTCTGGCATCTTCGCTGTCTTTGAGTCTAAACACGAACTGAAAAATGAGCTCGCGCAAATAAAATCCCAGCCCCGTATTTTTTCTTAAATTTGGGATTTTTAAACGTCCTTGTGGAAGATTAAAAGATTTTCTCTGCCACAAATACCTCGTGAGCTTAATTCTCGCCCGAAGCGCATAACGATGGCCGGCCAAAAAAATAAACCAGGCATTGCAGCATCGCCTCCTGGCCCGCCATCCCGCTTCGGCCACTGGAGAAGTCTCTAAAAACTGTGACCTCTCAGAAAATTTAACTACTTCTATTGCGAATCTATTCTCCAATCTGATCACATTAGCAGGAGGAACTCTAAAGCAGTAAAAAACTCCAGAAAGTTCTCGGTTGAGTGCCTACTAATGAACAAAGGTTAACTTTATCTAAAAGGTCAAATGCCTGGTGGCTAAGGTTGTGACCTTAACAACTTAAATTGTGACCTTGCCACGTGCCTAGTATATTGTAGATTCTGATACAGATCATCTGGTAAAGGACCGGTCATAAATTAGCTTTACTGTTCGACTCCCACAAAGAAAACGGTTTGCCACAATGGTTTCCAACTTGTTATTTGATACAAGAGCAGAATAAGTGAAAACTAAAAAGCAAACCCAAGTTCAGGGTATGAAAATGCCGCCTGCTTTTAGTTAAGCAGATTAGAAACTGCAAACTGAGAGCAATACTATAGATTTCACTACATTTTTTGGTCAACCTCTAATTCACAAAACACCGATCTTCCTTTCCTTTTTTTTTTTAAATTTCTTTCTTTTTATCCTTTTAACGAAAATGACATGTAGTTTGCCTATTTGCATATTTTTGTTTTCTCTTTCTAGCCAGTTCTTAAAGAGAATAATTGATTTCAGTAGCTTTGTAAGAAGCACTATTTAAATCTGTGCACATGTGTTCCCTTACAGATGATAGTGCCTACTGAAGGAAAAGCGTGGATTCAAAGCAATAATTATCCTACATGTTTAGAAGGAAAGGGACATCTTGCTGCCGAAGTCATCTTGAATAAGGGCATCTTGGAAAAGAATACTCCCCCCAAGAAAAGAAGACGAAAAGTGGGGGAAAAAAAAACCCACAAGAAAAAGAGAAGCGAGCACTATGGGTGAAAAGGTCACAATGGTTTTGGCACGTATCTTCAAGCACGTTTCGGAGTCTGTGCCTCCTGCCAATACTGGCAACTTCTCAAAACTTTTAAGGAGGTAAAAACATTGTTTAGTGTTTACAAATCTTCTGTACTATAGCAGATGCTTGTCAAATCCGCTATATGTAAGTTGACCAGCCTACCTAATATTTGCGCTGGCGACTTCCTCCTTATAAATACACGGTCCATACATTTGGGGAGAGAGGTCTGATGGAGTTGGAGACAAAGGACCCTTAATATTTTTTCTTTTGTAATTTTCCTGTTGCGCACCCGGCACAAGCTGCCATTACTGCGGGTCTGCGGGAACCAATGGCTGTCAACTTGGCCAATGTTCAGGTGTAACAAAGACTGCTGGGATACATCGGAGGGAGGAAAAAAACGGGAAAAAAGGGGGAAGAAAAAGAGGTAGCTTCATGCAAGGCTTTCGGTACACCTCTGTGAAGCCATATAGACGGCAACCATGCTGTGCCACCTCCCAAAAATCATCTTGTCCCCCTCCCCGCTGAGGTTTAGCAGGAATACGCCAGCACACGCTACTGCATTGAGTGCACAATGCAATGCGTGCAATCAGCAAACAACGGCCAAAACCACGGCGCAGTGCGCTCTGCACGGGCGCGCGGCTGCTCACACAAATCCCCAAATCTAACCCCAAAAAACCGCGCCAAGGCCTCGCACCCAGTTTCTGTGGCAAACACCAAGTCCGAAGGACAATCGGTGCGATTGCTGCCTGTTGATGGCGAAGGCAGGAATAAGTAACAGTTTGCTATCAAGGCTACTGTTTGCCACCAGCGCGCTGATAAGATGGTATATCCCTAATCACAATATTGAACTTTTATAACGTCTATTGCCTGACTGTTATAACAGGCAGAGGATCCCTTGAAGCTCCTCGAAACACTTCCAGCCCTGGGTTTGGTCCTTTTCTCCCCATCCTACATTTCTGTGACCCTACACGCAAGCTAAGCCAAGACCGTTGGTTTCTATCAACAGCTTGCGCGCTCCACGGAGGGCCTGGGAAATTCAATATGGACCAGTATTTACCAGCACCACACCATATATAAATCTAAATAATAAAAACCTGCGTGGTGTAGATCAGTAAACAGAAGTTTATAGCTTCTATTTGGATATCAAAGCATTTTAAATGTATCACCCTGCTCCGACATGTGGAGGAGGAAACTGAGGCAGACAAAAGAGATGTGAGTCCATGGTCCCCTCGGGGTTGGTGATGGAAGGGGAGGTGACCTGAAATGCCCCAGCCCCAAGCTCCCTTCAGTTAGTCATTTATCCATAATCCTTCCTTCGCTGTGGCCGTAATAAAGTGCAGAGTAAATAAATAATTTTCCCTGATATTTGCCTACTTCCCTTTCACCATAAACGTGCAGTATGATTTACCACCTCACACCGAAGTGCAAAGTAAATGTTGCAGCTTATCTGTAGGAAATACCATGAGGATACTCGAAAGTTATTTCCGAACAGGGATCATATCTGTAAAATCCCAGCGCCGACGCTGCCTAACACAACAACCACGGCAGGGACTCAGCGCAGAAAAACTTTGGGGAAGCCAAAACTTTCTGTAAGACCCTCTGAAAGAAGTTGGCATGGGAAATGCAGCCTCCCTGGGTTGTAGTTTGCTTGGTTTTCTTACCAATAAATATTTATACAAAAGTGGTTTCTATTAATATGATTCCTCTCCCCCCTGCTCCTCTAGTTTTCCAGCCTGTCCAGCCCCTCAACTCACAAGTCAGGATATGCTGGGGGACCCACGCATCCCATATGTGAAACTTGGGGCCTCACACCTCACACACGCAAATTTTTCTGCACTACAGTCACTCAGGAAAACTACAATAGCACATTATTTTATCCAGTCAACATACTACACATCCTCTGAGCACACCGAGTCATGCCGCAGGCAGAGTGTACTTTGTGTTGGAGTCTGGGATCCCAAGATTTTCATCGCGCATTAAAACATCTCAGCCCCTCCTTGTAAGCACAATATTGCCAAATCAGGAATTTTTTTCTAGACCTCCTTAGCTTCTAGGTGTACAAATTATGGTATTACGGGGGGTTTAAATGTCTCCCTTTCCCCCTGTGATTACCCAGAGGTTTGTTTCATGCCCACTCAGACCTGATGACTAGGTTTGCTATCACGGGACTGTCTTCTCCTTTCCCTCCAAGCCCAATCCTGCAGGATTTACCTTCCCCATCTCATCCCTGTGCGGTGAGTATACCTGGTACTCCTGACCCACAGGCCTCAGGCATCTCTAGCCCTCCTGGACTACTTTGTGTATAGCATATACAAACTTTATTTAAAAAAAGAAAAATTAAATTAAAATCTGCTTTTCCCCCAAACTCAGGATAAATGAAGCCGCGTCTGGCTGCGAGCCCTCCTAGGACAACATTTAGGATAACACCTGTGAAGGATGCCTGAAATGCTGTTAACCGCGGGAAGACAAGAGCCACTTTTATGTGGCTGCACCTTAAAAACCCCACTAAAAAAAATAAAAGGGAGGGGGGAAGTTTTGGCACCGTCCTCGCCACCCCAGGAGAGCAATAACCAGCAACCCCAGCTCCCTCCCCGACTCATGCAGCCGCCACCGGGGCACAGCACCCGGCACGGAGATAACTGAAAAGTTGGAGAAGGTGGTAGAGAAAAGCACTTACCTGCTGCGTGCACAAAGTATGCCAAATATAAATCGAGTTCCTTAACAGAAACTCCTATATGGTGGGGCTGTACGCACAGCCCGGGGTTAGAGCACTGTGGGGACTTTACAAGGCGCTCGCCATCAGTACTTTCGAGCGGAATACCTTTAAATAAAATCACCATAACAAGGTCCAACCTCCAGACCTTATCTGCCTGGCGAAGGCAGTCAATTCTTCTCATCTTGCCCTTCTGGTCTGGATTGGAAAGAACGCAACACGGAGGCTTTTTTTCCTGTGACTGTGAGAACAAAATCCTCCCGAAATTCAGGCCTGATATCTTTCCGGAGCTTTGCCAGAAGTCTGGATGCCCATTTTTGCTTTACCTCGGGTTTTTCACTTAGCAGTTCGTCCTTCACGGCTCTCTCTTCCTCTTTTGACATGCGTTTTTCATGTTTTTTGAAGTATTTTCTTTTTCGGGCTTGCAGGTTGAACCACGTGTATGCAAACGCTCGGACGTGAGGCAGAAGTGCTTCGATGAAGGGATGAAATTCATCCTGAAAAAAGTTACAGACAAGGTTCGATGTCACTGAAACCATCAACAAAGAGACTCCAAAAGCGGGGCTTTCACAGGATGGTGAGAATTAGAAGGGTGCTGATAAATTTTAAGGGCTGTGGGACCCCAAACCCACCACCGCCACATCCCCGCTTCCCCTCGCGCCGACCCAAAATCTCCACTCCTGCACCCCAAAAACAGGTTCCAACTTCAACCAAGCGCTCAGATGGAGACGGTGCAATGCTGGGCCCCTTTCCCCCAGTCCCCAAACCTTTAAAAAAAAATAAAATAAAAAGGCAGAATGAGTTAAAAGCTAAAAACTCCTATGCAAGTCCACTTGCGGAGCGCGTATCTCCCTTTGCTCTCTCCCTGACCCCGCTGCTTGCGGTGTAGCCAGCGTTTGCCCGCCAATTTGGCAAATCCTAAACATTTGGATGCCAATCAATGTTTGTATGGGGAAGTCTAAAGTATAGTAAAACTTTCCCTAAGATATATTTGGAAATAGCAGCCGGCAGAATAGTAAAATGCCACTATAGCTGTATATACAATTACAGTGAAGGGTGGTTTTCACTCTGGTTCCTAAACAGTGAAGGGAGCGAGAAGTACTGTGGTTGATTTATCCCGCGAGCGCAACAATAACTAACGCTAAAATCCTAGAAAAAGCAAGCCTCGAAATTTATCCTTTTTTTTAATATAAAAAAGTTTTGTTTACATTTAGTCAAAGAGAAAAGAAAAAAAACCCAAAAACTTGGTATCTGGGTGTATTAGCGAAAGTCTAACTCTGAGCCTCCCTATAAAATTTAAAAAAGACCCAAAAAACTTGGAAAAATTGAAAAACGCAGTAACAGAAAACTACAGCACACCTCATGCAAATACATAAAGAATTATTAATTGTGTCAGATTTTCAGATGTTTAAAAAGAAATGCCCTACTCGGAAAGTTAGTTTGGCCATCCCGAGACAC
This sequence comes from Entomyzon cyanotis, assembly GCA_024500445.1. Lineage (NCBI taxonomy): Eukaryota > Metazoa > Chordata > Aves > Passeriformes > Meliphagidae > Entomyzon > Entomyzon cyanotis. The sequence goes on from JAKEPQ010001020.1 coordinate 2,828,265, forward strand.
TGCTTGCTTTGTGTAACGAGGAGTTAAAGATCACCCCTCTCCCTTGGCACAAAAATAATTGCAATTAAAATTATGCTGACGATAAAAGAAGGCGAGAAAGACCCCTTGATTTTTTTTTTTTTAATTGTGTATATATATATAGATATATACATCTTCCTCAGAAAGTATTACATAATTCAGCCAAAGAGATCAAAACATATTATAATATACTGGGGCCATGCTTGTTTTTTTCCTGAATAAATGAATGATTGAACTCCACACTGCACATAAAAACGTATCCAGCCTGTGGGGCCTGATCCAGCGCTGCGAGCTGGGGACGTCCCTGCTTCCAGTTCCTCCTTTTCTCAGGATTGGGCCCTCCAGGAGGAAAAATAAAGCCATTTGTGCAACGTTTTCCCCAGCATGGGAAAAGCCACCCGCTGCCTACCCTTGTGCAAGAAAACATTGGGGATTTTTCAGATTAACAAACTAACTTTTTTTTTTTTTTTTAATAACTTCATGGAGTACATTTCCTACCCAAATCATTGTGCGTCGTCCAAATATGGTTATTAAAACAGACATCTTACTTCCTTTCAACACTTTAATTTGCATTGTTCTTTTCAGAAATTATGAAAAATTGAGAAATCAATAGTAGAAATATCTATCAGCAAAATCCTGTCGTAATTCAAGACCTGCTGACTTCCCAAAAGCTTTCATTGCACTTATTCTGAGTGGCCCCAGAATTATAGATACTTAAATCTATAGGTAGCACCATTGCATTTACTTTTATTTTAAACACAGGTTGTTAAAAACTTCCCTAACAGCACAATGTATTTGATTAGAGCAGAGCAGAGCGGCAGCAAAGTACTATGAATGATTATTAAAATAAAAGCAGGTAAAATATAATAAATCACTTCAATGATTGGCACATTCCTCTTTTTTTTTCCCTCCTCTATGGGAAAAGATGATAGTTTCAAATTTCAATAAAGTTAAAAAAAAAAAAAAAAAAAAAATTGCTGCGAGTTTGCAGTCGGCAGATTCAAAAAGTGAGAGGAGGCACAATCCCAGCACATGGAGCTGCTCTCACCCACCAGAAACAGCTCTCACGGGGGGGGGGAGTGGGGGGGGGGGAAGGAGAAAAATATAAAAACTACAGGTCTCTACAAGCTATTAAAAATAATAAACCCTCCCTCCTGATCCCTCCTGTCCTTCCCTTTCCCTACTCAGGGAGAGTCAAGGAAAAAAGGCCTTTTGTCAAGTGGAAGTTTATCTGCGAAGGTACACAGAGCAGAGAGGCTCGACAGCCCCACAGCGAGCCAGGGCAGCGCTTCCAGCCTTCCCACTTTCCAAACACGTCTTGGTACATCCTGAAATATTTTAACTTTTCTGCTTTAAGCAGCGCTTTGTCCTGCCTGATCTCATGTGCTCGGGACTTTTTTGGCTCGGCGCTGGATACCATCCAAGAGAGAGTTGCTTTAACCTGCGCTAAAGCTGATTTCTACGATGTGAACCTGAATGGGGAGGTAAAAACAACACCCCAAAAAAAAAAAAAAAATTAAAGAAAACACTAAACCACTTTAAAAGGAGGGGAGGGGAAGAAACCAAGATGCTTGCTGGTGCAAAGTCAGGGTCTGTGGCTGAAGTAAACGAGAAGCACCGCTGCTCGGGCGCGAGGTGTGCACGTCCCTATTACACCCTAATGTGTCTTTTCAAAATGGTGCATGAGGAGAAAAGGTTAACGACTCATAAACAGACCAACTTTCAAAGTGTCTTGGTAAACACGCTGCTCCGGAAAATCGCACCGCTTCAATCTCGGCGCTGAGGTATTAGCAAAGTCCAAGTGGAAATAAAAGCAGGCAGGACTGATCAAACAGAATTGGGCTGGGAGCGGGGACGGAGGGGGGGAGCAGCTTCTGCACAATACAGTTTTTTATTTCAGCGGTGTTACAGCCCCCCCAAAAAACCCAGAAAGTTTTGGAAATGTGTCAGTGCAAGTGTGCTAACAGATGTGCAACTAGTCTGCAGCCTCACTGCAAAACAGCAGGATTTTAAGGAACTGGTAGAAAAGGCGATGATCTTTCCCTTTCCATAAGTTAGCTTGAAGGGAAACTTTGAAAGTATTTGATAAAGCCGTTTGCTTTCCCCCCTCAGTGTTGGATGGGTTACCTAAAAATAAAAGACACGAGAATGCGGGGAAAGCAATAATAAAAAGTTGGGGTTTTCTTTATTGCACTCCTCTCCAAAGTTTGAGGATACAGCTCTTCCGAGAGCTGCCTGTTTCTAGGCAGCACCTAAAATTTGGGCTGCACAATTCTGTACTGCTTATCCCGAAATTCTCCTCTGCTTTTCAAAAAGGTGTTAAAAAAAAAACCCCACAACAAAAACCCTATGACAAAAGCACCCCAACCCCAACTCAAAGGCACCTACGATAATGTAATCCTGCAAAGGAGGCTTTGAAACAATGTATTTCTGCAGATCTTTTTGAAATTAAGCCAGCTAGAGCGACCCTTGCTAATATTTTTACAATCCATTTGCTTGTAAATCTATGAGGAGACATGCATATGCTCCCCAACTATTTCCTAGCTCCTCAGCAAATATGTAAATGGGACGATGTTTGGATTTTTCCTGACAGATGACACAAAATGCTTGTGCCATTTCGGTTCCAGGTCTTGGATAAATATGCTCAGAACCAGGATTTCTGTTTGTTTTCCTTTCCTAACCCACTTTCAAGAGCTTCCCTTTAAATCTGAACTTAAACTTGACAAAAAAAAAAAAAGAAAAAGAAAAAAAAAGAAAGAAAAGAAAAAAAAAAGAAAAATCCATCCCGAAACTTGTATCAATAAAACCTCTTGAAATGATAAAATAGGAAATTGCTTGCAAGAGCTCACGGCTCACCCCCTTTTCAACGGAAAAATGACAGAATCACCTAATTGATCCTTCGGAGGGAAGAGTTTGTCAGGAGGCCTCTAATCCTCCTATTACTTTCCCAAATGTGCAGCAAGAATGCAAGATTTTCCTAACAGAGTCAAAGCACACGCCTGGCTTTCTGCTTTTCTTTTGATAAATTTAAAAAAAAAAAAAAAAAAAAAAAAAAAAAAGGTGAAGGGGGGGGACACACGACACGACTGGGCCAGGGAGCAACCAGCCCATGGATTTATTTTCTCTCCTTAATGTGCGACTGGGCCTACTGAGCCCCAGGAGCCCCACGTGGAGATGCCAAGCGCCTGGGCGCTGCGGGCCCTGCAAGGAGCGTCCTGGGGTCCCTCCTGCAGCGCTGACAAAAACCAGGTATATTGCAGAGTTGAATTAAAGGCACAAACTTTGCCCAGGCACAGCCCGCAGCTGCATCCCATCCTCTGCAAACTCCCGCTGCTCACATTTTCCTCCTTGCCTTTGAGCAAGTGTACGGTTTGGAGTTTCGTGCCCCCGCCGGCCTGGTGTTTTCTCGCCAGCAGCACCCTAAAATCTGGGGGAGGCTGGGGAACGAGAGGGGACCGCGACGGGAGAAGGGGACGAAACTTTTGCAGCTCTTCGGGCTGCCTGGGAAGCTGCCGCCCCTCTCCCTGCAATTCCTTGCCTTTTTCTCGACGGAAAGAGCCCGGAGAGGCTTTCTCACCGGGAGAAAAAAAATATTCCAATTAAATTAATAAGAATAATGTAGTCAAAATCTCCTGCAGGAGGAAATAATCTGGGGTTTGAGTCCGCCACAAAGCATTTCCTCGTTAAACCATTATATCCTGCTAATTGAAGGGGTGTAATTCAGCGTCCTGCAGCAGCGCGCGGGGAAAAGGGGGGGCCGGGGGCTCCGCGGCCGCGCAACTGGGGGGCACCGCGGAGCGACCCTCCTCCCCCCACTCCCCGCGCAGCCCCGTCCCGCCGCGAGCGGGGCGCGCAAAAGTTGCGCCGAGTGCCGCGGGGGCCCGATCCGCGGGCGGGAGGGCGGCGGGGGGGACACGCGACACACGCGGGACAAGTTTGCGGGTGTCCGCACGGGGGGGACGCACGCACGGTCCCCCGGCCGGGGCGGCCTCCGCGGGTGCGCAGGGCGCTCCGCGCGGGGGCGGCTGCACCGCGCCGCACCGCGGGAGCGAGCCCAGGTGCGGGGGACGGTGCCTCTCTCCGCGCCCGGGGCGCTGGGGGGCGCGGAGCCGGCGGGGCCGCTCCCGCGGAGCTCCGAGCGCGGTGCCGCGGGGTGCGGGCCGCGCCGTGCCCGGGGCGGGGAGCGGCGCAGCGGCTCCGGCGCTGCCCCGGGGCCGCGGTGCGGGGCGGTGCGGGGCGCTCCGGCGCGGGCGGCGGCATCGGCGGCATCGATCGCGGATGACCAAGCACGGCGGGGCCGTGCGGGTCGTCCCGCAGCACCGCGCCCGCGCGGCCCCCCCGTTAATTAAAGCATTAATAAGTAGGCGCCATTAGCCATGTGCCGACACAAATGGCCGTGCGGGAAGGGGGTGGAGGGGGGGGATGCGAGCGAAAGGCAACAAAGTTAGTTTCGGCGAGCGGCGGTGGTGCCCCTTCCCCGGCGCGCACGGCCGCGCACCCCCGCAGCGCCGGCCCCACCGCGCCCCGGCGGCCGCTTACCTGGGTGAGACAGAGCGGAGAATACATGACTGCTGCGGGGGGCTGCGGTTTGGAGGTGTGCGTGTGCGGGGAGAGAGGGAGAGAGAGAGGGGGAGAGAGAGAGAGGGAGAGAGAGGAGGGGAAAAAGAGAGAGAGAGAGAGGAGAGGAGGGGGAGCCCCGAGCCTGCTTCTTGCTTTCACATTTCCAACTCTGCCAAACTGCAGCCAGCGCGGAGCCGCTCCATGAGCTGAACTTTAACCCCGCCTCGACTTTCCCGCACTACGCGCTCGGCATGCCTGCCCCGCGCGCCGTTAAAGGCATAGCGCTCACTGCGCGCCCCTCCGCCGCCCCCGCTCCGCGCCCCTCCGCTCCGCTCCGCGCCCCTCCGCTCTGCGCCGCGCACCGCCCGCCCCGCGCCCCGCGCCGCCCGCCCGCGGGGGCGGGGAGGGGCGGGGAGGGGCTGCGGCGCCGCCGCCTCCCTCCGCCCCGCCGCCCCGCAGCGCGGCCAGCCGCGGAGCCGAGAGGCGAGCGGGGCTCGGCTCAAAGTTTTCCTCTTTTTAGAGGGGGGGGTTGTGTATTTTTCTATCATAATGCTAATTTATTTATTTATTTATTTGGCTGTTCTCGGGGGCTGCGGCTCCGCTCGGCCCTTGACCGTGGAAGGATGGGGCGGGGGGGTGCCGGGGGGAGCGGCGTTGCTTTCCACAACTTTCCCCATCCCCTTTGGCACTTGTCATTTTAAATCAAGTGCTTTAGAATCAAGGGTGCTTACTCCACTTAAAAAAAAAAAAAATCTTTTAAAAAATAGCAACACATAAATTCATCTGCACATCGCACTCCCCCTCTTTCTTACTTATAAAATCTAAAAGTGAAGCGCTTAAAATTAAAAATACCCCCGCGCCTCCTGCCACTTCTGGAGCGCATTGTCTTGGCACCCGGCAACGTTTGGGTTTGGGGTTTGGATGCTCTCCAGCCCGCTCCTGGGGACTCGCAGGGTGTCCCGGGTGGCGTGTCCCCCCCCCCTTTCCGCTTGGGAATAGCGTTTTCCTCTGATGCTGGAGGCAGTTTAGGTGACCCCCGCGTCCCTGCGCGTAGTTATAAGGCTTTTTGGAGGGGGTGGGGGGGAGAACGACAACACACGCAGGGAAAAATCCCATCTATAAGGGAAAACGAGGAAAAATCCTCTCCCGCAGCTTGTTTCGGAGGTGGCGGGGGAGTGGGTGGTGTCCCCCCTCGTCCGTGCCGCACCGTTCCCAGCCTTTTGCGGTTTCCAGCATTATCTTTTAAGTAACTTTTGGCGCCCTTCGGGAGACTTTTGGCCGCGGGACGGCTGGTTGCGCCCTCTAGGCAGGGGCCACGGTCAAGTGCAGCCCCTCCGCAACCGCGGACACACCTCCCCCCTCCCAAAATAAGGGTAGAGCAAAAGCACTTTCACCCACCCCAGAATATTTGAGCGCTAAACGGGTGGGCGCGCAAGTTATCCTCATTTTTCCCAACTCAGCGTTTTGCTAAGCACACTTTAAAAGATAAATAAAATTTTTAATGTGGGAATTTTTTTTAAAAAAAAGCTTTTTTTCCTTTCTTCTTCTCCCCTCCCCCCTTTTTTTTGGGGGGTGCTAAATCCGGAGGTTTCCGAGGCTCCGGCCCCGCCAGCGGCCCCGTCCCCGCGGGGCGCCGCCAACTTCGGCGGAAAAGACAGGAAAAAAAAAAAAAAAAAGAGGAGAAAAAAAAAAAAGAGAAAAAAATAAAAAGAGGAGAGAAAAAAAAGGAGGAAAAAAAAAGAAAAAAAAAAGAAAAAAAAGGCGCGCCCCTCCCCCCGGGGGAGTTCAAACGTCGCAACACCCACCCCCGCCGCTGATTGGGCAGCGCTGGGTTACGTCACAATGTCCCGCCCCGCCCATTGGTGCCCGCCGCGGTCCGTCACATCCCGCGCCCGGGCGCGTTTCTTTGTGCGCGGCCGCGGGCGCTCCAGACGGCGCGCACGGAGCCGGCGCGCACGTACGGGCGGGGAGGGGGAAAGGGGGAATCTGTCAAGCTCAGCGGTTTTCCCAAATCCCTGACCAAAAAAAAAAAAAAAAAAAAAAAAATTAAAAAAAAAGCAACTGCAGCGGAGCCCTGCGCGCCCGCGCTTCCTCTGCGCCCAGACCCCGCGCAGACAATAGCGAATTCCCTCTGCGAAAGCGTGGGAATCGGGTTGAAAATACAAAAACAGGAGTTTAAGCGGCGCCGCGTCCGACGGGCAGGATAAGAGGGATAACACGGATAACAGTGCAAGAGAAACTTTGCGGGCTCTGGCGGTTGGCGGCACTTTCTCTTTTTTTTCGCATTTTTTTATATTTTTCACGGCTAAAACCGACTCGCGGCCGTTGGGAACCGGAAGGGAAAACCCGCCGCAGCCAACTGCCGCCGGCTCTTAGGTGGGATGTGTTGGGATTTTTCCTTCCCGTGGGTTTTTGGGGTGATTTGCGGGTTTTGGTGGCTGCGGCGCGATGCGAGCAGGGAGTGCCCGGGCGCTGCCGCCGCCTCTCCCCGCTCTGCCGGGTGGGCTCCCAGTGCCCGGGACTTTGCAGAAGTTACGAGCGATTCGGCAGCCGCCCGCCCACCTCCCTCCTCCTCTTCTCCTCCACCTCCTCCTCCTCCTCCCCCCGCCCCCGCGTATTTCCGCAATCGCCGCGGTTCGCACCGGAGACCCGCACCGGGGGGCGGCGGGGCTCACGGACATCCCCGCACGCCCCCGCACACCCCCGGCCGGCCGGGCGGGCGGCTCCGCTGCGGGCCCGCAGTGTACCGCCCCCGCCCAGCGCCTTCCCAGCCGCGGGAAGGCGGCAGGGGGGTGGTGGGGGTGCCCCTCGCACGGATAACCCCCCCCATCCTGCATGGGTAACCACGGATAACCAGCCTCCCCGGACGGATAACCCCCCCCGCACGGGTAAAACCCCCTCCTGAACGGGGAACCCCCTTACCCCCCGCACGGGTACCCCACCATGCGCACCCCCCGGCGCGGGGAACCCCCGGCGCGGGGAACCCCCGTCCCATGCACCAGCAAAGCTCCTTTTCTGCATGGCCAAAGTTACCTGGCACTGGCAAACCCCCCATCCTCCTTTGCACGCCCACCTTTGCACCCCCCGTGCTTTGCAAAGCCCCCCCGCTTTGCCCCTCCAGGGCGGTGAGGGTTCAGAGCCCCCCTCGGCCGGGCAAGCCCTGGCGGGGGAGGACCGATCGTCCCCGCAGCTCTGCCGTGCCTGGCAGCGATGCAGCAGCCGAGCTGCAAAGTCTCCAACTTACACGGCACCCCTAAAATAGTCCTGATTTCATCCCTGAAAGGATTTCCTGCCTTTGTGTGTCTTAACTAGCCTTGGCCATTTTCGTAGAATAACCCCATTATTCACAGCTCCGAGGGTACAATCTGCTAAAGTCACTTAATAAAAAAAAAAAAAACCCACACAGAGGAGAAAGAGAAACCTTCAAAGGGCGTGAGAAATAAAGGCAAACAAACAATTGTCTGTGGCTCTCAGCTCCCCTTGATCGTGGATACCCGCTTCATTAACAGGAGAAGCATTATATGCTTAAAACTGGAAGCCTCAAGATGCGTGATAATACTGCAAAATTAATTTGGGGGGGGGGGGGGAGAGCAAGTGGATCTGAAGGTTAATTGCTATTTTTTGACAACAAAGTAAGACTTCAACTCGCACAACTCATAAGGAGTGGCGTGGTTACCCCTCCGAATTTGCTGCTTTTAATCGACTCGAGCAGGTATTTAAAGACACAGAGGTTGCAGCCGCAGTGTATGGAGTACAGAGATGAAAAAAAAAAGAAAAAAGGAGTAAGAAAGTAAAAATCCCTGAGATAGTGATTTTCAGCTTGCAGTTTGGGAGCCCCAGACCTGCGCCGGTGACAGCGCAGCTCCATCCGCAGCGACACGTTTGAACCTCCCGGCAGCAGCTCTGCTTTCCTGGTTACCTCCTGGTGACCTCTCGGAAGGAGCCCGCCGGTTCCCAGCGGTCTGGAGACCACAGGTTGGAAACCACTGGTTTTGCATAAACTTGTGTTATTCGGCGCAGGCTTAGGTCGCAAGGGTTCCTCTTAGCAAATTGTCGAAGGATGATGTGTACTGCATAAATTAAAACATCATGTCCCCTTGCCATGTGAAAGCATTATTAAAAGAAGCATAATAAGGGATTTCCACCATGTTATCAAGCGTACAAAGAGAACTCCGAATGGGAGGGATGGCTGTCATCGGGGTAGAACAAGCTGGGATTTTGGAGAGGCTTGAGAAGCGCTTTGAATAGCCCGTCAGTTGGACAAGGATCAGCGCTGACAATAGCCGGGCTATACGTGGTATGGCCTGTTAACGTACAGCAGCAATCTTTAAAGGCCTGAGACAGACAACAGGGCCCTCCTGGGCCCTGAGTGATGTTGGTGGCTTTGGGAGAGCCACTGTGGCTGCCCTGGGAGCAGCTTCACCCCGCTGAGAATCAGAAGCCCCCTGAAATCGCCAGGGTTGGTCCTGATTCCCTTGCCATCAAGACCTTAGAGCCACACGCTGCTGACTCACATCTCCAAGAGCCGTCAGTGCCAGTATGGTTGATATAAATCAATCCCCTGATGTTTCTCTCTTGTCCCATGATCCACTATGGAATTATCTACAAATCCCTGTCGAAATATCGTGAAGGAACAGTAGGTTAGTGATGTGCCTAACCTGGTGCCACCATCCGCCATGAAATCAACAATATTCTGAAGCTTCCTAAAATGAGAATGTTCTGTAAGAGTCCCTCCAGGGAGAGATTGTTTTTTTATTCCATGTGTGCACAGAGAACTGAACATAATGGGGTTTTCCTTTTTGGTTTAAAGGCTCCAGATCCTGAAATACAGTTCCCCATAACAGGCGTGCTGGAACTAGATGATACTTAAGGTTTCTTTTAAGACACTCCATGGTTCTACGATATATGAGCACCATGAACATTGTGTCGTCCTAAACCAGAACAGCAGAACTTTCAACCTCCAGGCTCCAAATTTCAGGGAGTAGCTTAAATAAGCAGGGTAGTATGCTTGATGAAAATCCTCACCTTACACCACTAAATACATGTGAATAATAATGTTTTTCCATGCAATATTTTCTGTCCATCACCACGATTCCCAGCAGGAGAGCAGGGAGGAAGAAGTACTGCAGTCCCTATCTGGCAGATGAAGATGGCTGCACCATTTGGGGTCTGGGCCATGAGTGCATGGCCAAAGCCACATTCATGTGGGGAATTTAAGCAGTTGTGGTAAGGGCTGGTGGGAATAAGTACACTAAAAATTGGTCAATCTTTCTGTGAAAAGTCCTGCTTTAACTGTGAGCTCATGGCGGCATCGCTGCCTGGCACGGCCGTACGTGGGGCGCTGGCTCCGGAGCTGAGCACATCGCAGAAATGCCTGCAGAGTTGTAATGCATTTCCACAGGGTCTCGAGTCTATTGCGAAATGCGTTGCGGAGGAAATAACTTCCCAGCAAAAGTGTGCAGACTGCAGAAAGGAAGCAACAGAATGGAGAGAGGCGGGAGAGGCAGCGTTTCCCCTTTTGTTTTGCTGGAGATCTTCTTATGGGGAGAAAAAGAAATGGTAACGCTGTTTTAACGTAAAAACCGCTTTGCAAGCAGGGTTTATTTGAAAAAAAAAATATACCTCACAGTGAAAATTCCCTGTGAAAGTGAATGCAGTTTAATAAGCTTGCTGTGATTTACGGGTGGGCTCGAGCAGTGCCCGTTGGCCCAGGCCACACCATGGGCCAGCAGGAACCTAAAACTCCCTTCCCACCATGTTGATGCCACCATCTAGGTGGATAAATTCCCTGTTCACAGCAGGGAAAGACGCAAATAGTTACCGTTGTCCTCAGCTATATTTTATTTGTACACAGTCCCACGGTGTTATCGCTGCTGGAAGCTGAGGGACACCTCTCACAATGGTACAAAATCATTCTCCAGCGATACGGAGTGATTACAGCACACAGAACTGATACTGCCGTTGTCCTAAATCCAATGTTTTATCAGGCAGTTTGGCATAAACACTTTGGACCTAATCTTGCACACCTCAATGAAAATTTTGCTTGATAAAGTTTGCGCAAGAGTGGTATAAACATGGTGTGGCAAATATTCTTTATATGTCCATCCACACCCATACACACACTATTCATTTCAGTATATTATATATCTATGCATTGCCATATTTATTTATGCAATCTATTTCTCAAAAGGAAAGTAAGTCTTTTGTCCCTGCTTTTACATGAGAACATCTTACATTCAGGGTTCGCTCAGAATATGAAAGCTGAGATTCAATACAGGGTGTGAAAAATGAACCTGAAGAATTGCTGACCAGACTTTGTAAACTTTCAGATAGCACAAACAGTTACATGACAAAGAAAAGTTATGTCTAAGAGAAAACAGGAATATTAATATTAAACATCACCTACGCTGCCTAGAAGCAGCGGTGGTCTTTCAGCCCTCATTAACATGCATTCCCTGCTGCCCTTCGCTGCAGGCTTTTCTCTGGAGTCTGTAACTTTCACAATGAGATGGGCATTATTTGACCAAATAAATAAATAAAAATCAAACTGGCAATCTGCTTCTCTACTAAGTAATTTTTTTTTTCACATTTCTTATCTGTGCTAAAGTTTTGGGAAGAAGAAAGAATTAATATGCTTATTATTCTGTTATTATATGAGTGGCCTATTCAGACACAAACTCAAACAACTTTGTGCCTAGGTTAGAGACGCGCTGGTTAGGAGGGTATGGTAACAGGTGCAGGTTCATTACTGCTTTTCTGGCACAAAATTTATCTGAAAATCTCTTCTGCAACTATTTTTTATAAAATAGTTTTAGCCCTGCTGACCCAGACAGCACATGAGGTCTGATCACTTTCCCCGCGGGTACAAAGCAGGAAAGTTTTCCATCACAAGTTTTTCTAACTCTGTCTCTTTTCTGCTGTTAAAAACACCTCTTTCAGCTCTAATTTATGTATTCTTTGAAAGACGATAAGTTCTATGTTCTTCATAGGAAGGACAGGCATTAACACAGCTAGTTTAGAAAACCCCACTTCTAGCCCATAAACTCTGAACTAAATGAAATTTTAGGGAATTAAAAGTAATACTCTTCCTCCGAGATTAATAACTTTTTACTTCTCTACCTCCTCTAATTTTTACACAACTTCATAACGTGCAAGGATTGAGTCATAAAAGCTGTGCTGCAGCTCACGTGCAAAAGTTGATTGTGACAACTCAAAAACCTGCCCGAGAACCAATGCTTCTGCCTAAAAGATTTTGTAAAAAAACACGGAGAGAAGTGCACCCAGTCCCTTCTTCTTGCTCTGCCTTTTCCCAGTGCCCATGGCTCCTTTGGAATAGCGAAAGAAATGTGTTAGTCTCAGCACCTGAATTTTTTTTTTTTTTTTTTAAGTCTTTATTACTGTAATTCACTGACCTGCCGCATTGTAAGCCCTGGCAATATAGATCCCTGCACTGGGCACCCTGCGCTGGTACTGGATCTCTCTGGAGAGGCTGCTTTGTTAGGTTTTTTTCTTTTTTTTTTTTTCCTTTCTTTTTTCTTTTTTTTTTCCCCCAGAAAAGGAGTTTTTTCTTAAAAAAAAAAAAAAGAAAAAAGAAAAAAAAGGAAGTGTAATCCGTGTGGGCTGCCTGTCACAATCACTGCTTTCCTCTCCTAACAGCAGGGAGAAGGTGAGACCATCCTCTGCTCACCCGACTGTTGTGTTAACTTCTATACTGGGCTGGGAAGATTTCCATAGGGTAACCCCCGGAACAACCAGGCGCGATGCACAGGTGGCCCTTACAAAGGGATACGCTCAGCTATGGTTTTATTTGGATTCCTGGAAAAGCACATAAATCACGACACCGCCCCACGTACGTATGCCCGACCCCCTTCCTTAACTTCTTGCATGAAAAGATTATTTCTGAGCCTATGGAGCAGGTGTACGTACGGTCGTGAAGCTCGTGGGCAAAGACACACTGACTGCATTATTTCTCCCTCAGAAAACTGAAAACCCGAGCCAGGAGATCCCCCAGCCCAGCCCCACCTCCTCCTCCAGGAGGAAATAAGCATTTCCTTAGAAATATTCTATTTTTTTATCCTCTTCAGATTCAGATTGTCACTAAATATAGAAACCCTTGTAGCCACACAAACCGTGCATCGCCCCACAGCTGCTCATTTGCAATTTGTTCCTGCACTTAAAAATCTCTTAATGCTACAAATAAACTTTGGGAAAGTTACATCCCAATAAACAATGAGGTGTTGTTTAAAATTACATGTGCTACTGTATTATTAGGTCTCTACCGACACTACAATTATCTTTTGAAGCTGGCAATAACGCATTAGCTGTTCAGTCAGACGCAGAAATAGACTGGTGGATAAGCCCTCTGCCATTTTTATGAATGGAAAATATTTTAAAAGATTGTTTCCACTTTCTTCTTTGTCCTCTCCCCCGAAAGGAGCCCCCGCGCCGGGACTCTTTCCCCACGTCACTTTAATATTCATATATTTTATCCATACATTGCGATACATGATTAACTGCCTCCCCCCTACCACACACACATCGCCCCAAACAATACAGATACTTATTGGATTAACTACTCAGTCCTCGCTGGAAGGAAAGCGGCATCCGTGAGCTCTCGCTTTTATTTGCACGTACAGTTGTAGATCTGTGGCATGACAACAAAAATAAATAATAAAAAAAATATATATAAAAGAAAAAGTGGATAATCCCTACGCGGGAGCGCAGTGTCCGCCGCAGCATCCGCCCGCTCCGCGGCACCATTTTTGCTCGCCGAGGGAGTTCGCAGCGCGGCGGATCCTGCCGGGGTTTGCCCGATTCCTGCCCGCTCCCCGAGCCGCCGCTGCCCGGCGTGGGCGACCGCGATGGGCGTCGCAGCTCCGCGTCCTCCGGGCCCCCCTCCGGCACAGCCCCGGCACCGCATCGCGGTGGGGGGATGGAAAATAGAGGAGCGGGGGGAAAGAATTAAAGCAAAGCCTTTAAAGTTTGCTGTTTGGTTTTGGTCTGCCCTTTTGGATTATTTCGGGGGAGGAGGGGAATAAAGAAATAAATCTCGCAACCTGCCAGCTCTGCCTTCCCAACGCTCGCCAAGTCACTGGTAGCCATTTTCATCTAAGGTACAGGAGGAGGAATGAAAAAGGAAAAAAAACCCAAAAAAATCTTTAAAAAAGAAACCGTGAAGAAAGAACCAAGACAGGAAAGAACGCAGACCGGGGCCGCTGCAGCCGCTCCGCGCCCGCGCAACTCCCGCCGCTCGCTCCCCCGGCCCGCGGGCTGCCGAATTTTTTTCTTGTATTTTTTCCCTCCCTTTTTTTTCTTTCCCCCCTCCCCGCCTTTTTCTTTTCTTTTTTCTTTTTTTTTTTTTTCTTTCTTTCTTTTTTTTTTTTTCTTTCTTTTTTCTTTTTTCTTTTTTTTTTTTTTTGCTTTCCCCCCTGTCTTTTGCCGCAGTCTCCGTCCGGCGCTGGGCGAGTCCCGGCAACCCGCGCCGGCGAGGAGCTGATTTATCGCTGCTCCATCCCCGGCTCGCAATTCTGTCACTCTAAATCACGCACATGCGGAGAGCGGGAAGGTTTTGGCCAGCTCGGAGCCACCCCCCCATCCCCCCACCCTCCCCAAAAAATTAATAAAAAATATAAAAATATAAATAACGGAAAGAAAAAGGTGAGGGGGGCAGAAATCCAGGGGAGAGCCGGCGCCCCCCGATCCCCGCCGCAAAATCAAGTCTCAACAAAAGTGGCGGGGGCGGCGCGGAGGGCGGGAGGGATGGAGGGAGGGGGGCACCTGGCAGTCTCCGCGCCCGCCCCCGCCGCTCCCCGCGGCGCCTCCCGGGCCCGGCTCCGCGGCAGGGGGTGCGGGGGACCCCCGAGCTCTCCCGCCCAGCGTGGTCCTGCCTGCCAGCGCTGCAACCCGCGTGTACATGTGCGTATCCACATATATCCCTATCCCGTATGGATGTGGCTGTGGGAGGGTTGCACGCTGCGCTGCTGGAGCTGCAGCATCCTCCCCGGCGGCAGTGGGATGCAGACCCCCGGGCAGCCTCCGGCTCCCCCAGCTCCCCAGGCAGCCTCCAGCTCTCCCAGCCCTGCAGCACAGGGGCTCTGTGCCAGCTGGGTGCAGAGACTGCAGTACCCCCATGTCCCAGCGCTGCTCCCACTGCCCATGAATCAGATCCGTACAGCCAAGGGTCCCCTGGTCCTGAGAAATTAGGGTATCAGGCCTTGGGACTGCATCTTTGCTTGCCCCCCCCATCATCCCTGTTAGGCCCTGCAGAGGCTTTGCCTGTTATTTCCCATCTCAACCTTTAACAGTAGAGAAAAAAAGGAAAATCAGTGTGAAAAGTGCTGGTGGTATCACTACAATTCAGGGGTTGACACAATCCCTGGGGATTTTGTTCCAATGCGTGCTCTGCTGGGTCCCCTAGGCAGCGTCCAGGGTGGGGACAGGGTTGCAGGGGAGAAGTTTCAGGAATGCCTGAATCCCACCAGCTGCATTGGCAAGTCCCTGAGACTTGCACTGCTGAGCGAGGGAGGAGTCACTCCTGAGAGCAGGACGGCCGCATGCCGCCGGAGATGCTTACACGGCTAATAAAATCCGGAATAAGCCCCCCAGCAATAATGCAGCACACAGGGCAGGAGGCTGAAACTGTTTTCTGCCACTGCACTGCAGCATCAAACTCTGATTTCCATGCACCTTCCTCGTTAAATTGAAGAAATATCTCCAGATTTTCAGTATCGTGGACCTCCAAACTTTGGTGTGACTTCTGCCCTGCTTGGCAAAGGGAACCTGTGGGCTGGCCTCGTGCATGTGCAACACGGAGAGAACACTGAATCTCCATGGAAAATCCTTCCCCGTGGTTTAGAAAATCGGTAAGCAGAGGAGAAATGTATGGAGCAGAGGAGGACACTGGACACCTGAGTGGAGGGAGAGAGTGACCATGGCCAACTGCATTCCATGTCCAGAGGACACTCCAGGGCAGTGCTGCTCTTCCCAAAGCTTCTGAGGTACCAGGAAGGTCTATAGGGAAAGGACCAGTGCTGGTGCTCTCAATGCCCTCTGACCAGGGGACTGCAAAGGAGGCAGCAGCCATGCACCTTCTCTTGCAGGGGGGCTCTTTGTTCCTGCCGGGACCCCTGCTCCTCAGCTCATCCCTTTGGATGGTTTTATGACATCTTGGGAAGGCAGGGTAGGGAGGGGACAGGTACCTCAGGTGCACACAGGAACCCCAGAGCACAGGTTCTGCTGGTACACAGGTTCCCAAGCACTCAGACACCTCAGTACAGACTAGGAATGCACCCTGTAACTCAACACATGACTGTACTTGAACAGAGACGCCCCAAAACACATCCACTGGAAATCAGGTACCCCATCACCCCCCTGCCATGCCACATGCCCTGTGTGGCACCGGGGTGGGCTCACTGGGGTTTTTGCTGTTCCCTGGAGCAAGTGAGGTTGGTACAATTTGCCTGTAATCCCAAATGTCAGGAGCCTCACTCCAAAGACAATGCCAAAGGCTTTTATAAATTCCTAGTTAACTTGATTTAAAAGGAGTGACTGTAGGAAATAACGAAGGTTGCTTCCCCCTGTTGCCACAAATTTGCATTCAGCCCACGGACGACGGCAGCGGGGCTGCGGCGTCGCTGGATTTCTTCGGAAAAGTTACCAGAGGCCTGCGAGACAGCTGGAATTCATATTAGAATATTTTTAACGTGCTCTTACAAATACTTTGGCATACGCCTATTCCACTCCTTTTAATGATGTTGACTTCATTTCCTTTAATACGGGGCGAAAAAATGGTACACCAACAAGACTTAATTAAATTAATAAGAAGAAACAATAATAAATAATCCCAGTTGCGTTCCCGCAGGGTTGCAAAATACGGATCGGAGGGTCGGAATGGCAACACCCAGCAACTTTCGCGGGCGAGTTGTTTAAGCCGGCGCATCCCTGGGCCCCTGCTCAGCTGGCCGCACGGATGCGATGCGGTGGCGGAGGGGACTCGGGGGCGCGCGGAGGAAGGGGGCTCGCCGTGCCCGCGCACCTGGGGGTGGGTGCGCACCTGCCCGCGCGCTCCCGCCGCCCCGCGCGCCCCCGCCAGCCCGAGCCCCGCGGCGCCCCCTGGAGGAGGCCGCGCGCCCCTCGCACCGCCCCGCCCCGCCGGCCGCGCGCGCCCCCCCGCCTCAGCGGCGCAGCGCCCCCTCCCGGCGGGAAGAGCGCGGGCGCCTGAGGGGTGCCGGGGCGCCGGGACGGCCTTGGCTGCCGAAACCGGTAAAAGTGCGGCAAAAACCTGGAAAATACATCCGGATTGAAGCCTCCGAGCACCCTCGGTTTGCTCGAGGTTTCCGGCAGCCACGGTGCGTGTGCCCGATATGAGCAGGGCCAGGCTTTCTCTGTCCCCCAGCTGCGTGTGGGGATGGGAAGGTGGGGTGTGCCCTGCTCCTTCCTCCGTAATTCCAGAGGGGTTTTGGAGAAGGGAGGATGCAGATGTTACATTCCCTCGGGGAAACCATTTCCCACAAGCCAACCCATCCCTGGACACCATCAGGGTGTTGTGCCCTGTGTGGAGCAGATCCCTGTCCCCAGCGGGTCAGCGAGGGAACCTGGTGCCTTTCAACTGGCGCTGAGGTTCTTCCCCTTATTTATGCAATGGGAGTTTTGTCACGCGATAGAGCAGGTCTCCCATGGGAGACAGAGATGCTCAGAAAAATGGAAGATGGGCAGGTGGCTTCGGCTTGAGGGAGCATTAATAAAAAAGGACAAATCTCTGGCTGATGGACGTGCACTGCCTTCACTTGCTAATTCACACCAGCTGTTGGCATGACCTGTCCTGCCAGTGGTCCTAGAGGTGCTTGGTCCCCTTTCCCTCTCCTAACCAGCCCAGTAAGGGCAGCTCAGGTCACTTAATGCTAATGCCTTTAAGGATTTCAGAACATAAAAGTATTTGTTGGTTATTCAGTGTTAGTATTTTCAGGTTTTAGCTCTGAAACACTCCAAACTCCTGAATAATCATTGCCTGTAACCTTAAGTCTATCACCTTTCTGTCTTCAGCCTCAGCAAAGCAATCCCTCTGCACTGGGAGCATTGCCTTGAAGGACATTCTTTGGTATCTCCCTGAATGATACTGATGTGTGTACAAGAGGATGAAACACTTCATGTTAGAGGTATAGATGCATGTATATACCACAGTGTTGCTGTAATCACCCATAGGAACAATAACATTAATTTCAAATGAAAACTCTGTACAGGATTTGTGATATTTTCCTTGGGCTTTCTGCAATTGGCTTCCAGAACCTCAGGAGAAAACTCCTTTTACACCAAACTTTAGGGATTGTAACCTGACAGAGAGCTTCCCAACGTGCTCCACAGAAATGTTTCTTGGCTGCTTCTGGGGCCACCTCTCTTGCTGGTGTTCGCTGAGACAAAATACACATTTTAACCACACCGGCCCATTTTTTTTTTACCCGAGTAATAAAATATGACACTAGAGGGCGGCCTGTTAATGTAATTCAATAATGAAGTTGCAGCGACTGCACGTGGAGACGCAGCACCGTCCCCTGCCGTGGCTGAAGCAGGTCTGGGAACACTGCCTTCTCCCCCTCTGAGGCAACCACCACTGCCCCAGGGCACAGGGACTATCCTGAGTGCAATGCCAGAACCCAAAATAATGACTATTCCTAAGAAGTGTGATTTTCCAGCAGACCCACGTGACTGCGTTGTCTCATGAGCAGTCCTATGTTCAACACTCAGTTCTGCTCAGACAAGGAGGTGGCATGAGCTATCTTGTCCATTCCCCCGTGACAAACCCATGTCCTGCCCCAAACCACGGCCCCTGCTTTTACAGGTAAAGGACAGCGCTGCAGTTACAGCCCGGTTTTAGCAGCCTGCACTGCAGTTCAGTGAGCACAGTCCCTGTTGGCAGCTCACTCCCAAGCTCTGCACAGCCTTCCCGTGACTGAGGAGGTCTCTTACCATTCCAGAGACCGCTTTCCTTGTGTCAAATGAGGTTAATAGCTGCATGCAGTTTAATTAATTAAAGACTGTGAATATTTTTAGAACACCAGACGCAGTATGTGTCAGAAATACCAGGTATTATCTGAGTATGCAGTGCTGGCGTTATCGATATTTACATTCTGTACTGCCTGGAAGCAAGGATTTCCTGGTGGGAGGCTGCCAACAGCAACACCTTTTCCCCCCAGATTTAGAATCTGTGTGTCAAGCGTGAGCCAACAGTCACAAGTGATGTCAGGCAGAGGTAAGGCCAAGGACGCAGGTGACAGACAATACATTGTGCGTTGGCAGAGACTGGTGACGCTGGAGGTTGTCACACATGGACCACACCACAGGTGGGCTTAAGGCATCCTCAAGAGGCTTTCAGTGCTGTGAGCCTATCAAAGGTAATTCAGCGTGTTCCCTAGAGAATATTTTAAGCTGAACTTAACTGAGACTTTCTTATTGTCTGCAGCAGAAATTGGCCTGGAGTTACAGATGGAAAGAACTTATTTAAGTGGCCGCTTTCCTGAAAGCTGATGTTCCTTAGCATTTAGCAATAACGTGTCCTCGGTTTTTGCTAAATTGCAAACGAGCAATTAATTCTTCAGCACTTGTGCAGAATACTTTAAAAATGGAAACATGAAAGTCTTCTATTAAAATGAAGTTGATAGTATGCACCTGCCACTAATGTACTGTACACTGTGTCTTCCACTCATTATAGTGATGATTTGGGTTGAGATCAAGTGTCATATAGTGAAAATCACTTCAACATGTGCCTGTTCATATGCATAAACTCCTGTGTACCAGATGGCAAAATATAATGACATCTTAAACAGCTAATTGCATAAACCTTGTAATGCAGATAATTGCTGAACCAAAGTATGAGTTAATAATTTCCCACTGTATTGCCTGGCTTGACACTAATTCTAAAGGAAAGTTGTGACAATTCTAACACACTAAAGTTCACCAAGCGGTAATTAAAACTAGCACTTAAAATCATTCGACTTTCAAACCCTTAATTACAATTCAGTGGAATCACTTTGTAGAAATCTAACATTTATAGATAGTTACATGATAGCTGATATTTCATCATCATCCCTTTCATGGTGGTGTTCTAAGGCAGGCTTCAGGAAGCGTGTAGCTCTCCCTGGAAGCTTAAGGTTGTATTGGTTTCTGTACCAGTGGTCACTGTGAAACACTTGGAAAACAGTGGCCAGGAATAGGAGTTTTTCCACAGACTATGCTTAAGGCAGCATGGCAAGCAGTCCTTTTTTATCACCTGATGATATATAAATGTAAATAAGCATCAAGCCACTACAATGAAACATATCAGCTTTCAAAGCAGGGGCTTAAGAATTGAATTGTTGTGGTTGGTTTGATAATGTACTGACCTCAAAGCCAGGCCTCTAACACATCCTGAGCTGTTACCGTGTATTGGAAAATCTGCCATGAAGAATGGAAATAGAATTAATGATGGTAAATAGAGTTTTAGGAGAAATAAGCCTTAGCAGACAAACGCAATTTCTTTCTTTGATGAGGCGCATCAAATAATATGATGAAGGTAAAGACTGAATGATAAAGGTCAATGAAGAGATGTGATATTCATTTTTTTATGGAGATTAGAATTAACACTGTGTGATATTCCGATCAAAAAGCATTAGAAATAGCAGCAGAGCATGCACTAATTAGATTAGGAATTGGCAAACAGCCTGTTAAAAAGTAGCTATGAATCAGGAGTCGTTTTCAAACAGGAGAGTTTTACCAGGATCAGCATTAGGTCAGATGCTAGTCAATGTTTTCTTCAATGATTTGGATGTAAACACTGTAAATTCACAGCTGATAAATCTGAGGGTGACAGGAACATTGGTGGAGTGACAGACAGCGATGAGAATGACACCTCAAGTGATCCAGTTGCTTCATGAGCTGAGCCCAATCAAACACAATTGCTCTTAATACAGACAATATAAAATTATGCGGTTTCTAGTGCTCACATGTTAAAAAAATCTTTGGAAAACTGGAGAGGGTGCAGAAAAGAGCTACAGAAAAGATTTTAGGGCTGAAGAAAGTGCTTGATGGTGAAAGACTTAAAGCGCTCAATCTGCCTTGCTTACTGGAAAGAAGACTGGGACGTGATATGAGTCTAATGTGTAAGTATTTAAGTATCTATGAGATGCATCTGGAATTACCTGCTGGATACCAATGGCGTTTTTAAACTTTCAGAGAAAAATGGATAACTGCAAGTTGAAGTCAAACCAACTTGAGTGAGAATTCAGGGGTTTTTAATAGCCAGAGTAGCTTAAGGCTGACTTTCAAAGCACAAAGTGGATACTGTCTTTTTTTTCATATTTTCAAAGCAAGACCAGAAGACCTGCAATAACCACATCCAAGTGAGTGCATTTAATGCAGGGACAATGGCACATAGTGAATCGTCATTTATCAAGAGGCTTTCTCTAGCCTTCAGTGCTTTGAGTCTGTATACATCAGCAGAGACACTGCATAAGCATTTGGGAGCAGGAACGTACACCTGCGCAATGGAATAATCAAGTAATAACAAGCTTAACACATTTCTTGGGCTCTCCAGACCCAGGCCAGGTGTGCAGATATTGCACATTCATACATCTCTGATAATGTATGATTTTAAAAAAGAGACAATTTGTGTGCTGCTGGAGCTACACAACCCCCCAAAAAGCAGCCCCCTACCAGTAGATCTGTCACCCCCACCTGCCTCCTGGGAATAGCGTATTCCTTAGAGCTCTGTGGCTCTGCTCTGTGGTAAAGGAGAAGCAGTGACCTCATCTTTGGACATCTACCTGGAAGTCTGTTTTATTCACAGTGTGAATCAGATATTCCTGGGTGGGAGTGGGTTACAGGCAGAATATTAGCCTGAAACTTCACCCCAAGCCTCTTTTTCTGATACGATTCTGTCTCAGCAATTGTTTACTGTAAGAAATGCTGCCAAACACTTGTCCTGCTGCTCACACAGCTTCCTTCTGCTCTGGCCATACACACCCACCACAGCAGTTCCCAGATACATCCTGTGTGTTGCCTGCATCCTACAAATCTGCTTCACTCTCACCCCTCCAAAAAAACTCAACAACTGTCAAAGCAGGAAGTAATCATTTCAAGACTCTACAGTACCACTGCATGGTGCCTCCAACTACAGCTCAATGTAAAGCAGAAGGAATAGAAGGCAGGGACCTCATCCCATTTTTTTCAGCTCTGGCACATTCTTGGAGGTCTCCCATCTAAGTTCGGACAGAGCACAGCTCAGGCTAGCTCCTTACCAAAGCTGGGAGCAAAGCCCTATCAAATATAATAGCACAGACAGTTCTGTGATAGGCTCAGCACAATCTTCTCTGCCTTTTAACATATTTATTAGCCCATGAATCATAACTACCAGGTGTCTGTGTTGTTACTAATTTTACAGACAGATGTAACCGGATCTGATATGAAATACTTTAATGCTCAGGTCTCCTGTACTGCTCCCTGGGGTCTTTCCAGCCACCCCTGCTGTGGATCGACAGCCCTTTCCTCTGTGGGAGCAGCACTGCCATGTACAGCCAGTGAGGATCAGGCTGTTTTTCCCTAGAGAAAGATGCCCCAGGGAAGATGCCATCATTGACAGTGAAAACATTTTCATTCTATATTAAGCATCCTCTGTAAAACCTCAGCTCCAGGTGATTGTGTCAAGCTCTGCAAAGTAACTCCACTCAGTAGAGCTCATGGTGCATGTGTGGTACATGAAGAGATGGCACTTTTTTGTGTATCCACCTCCTAGTTATTTACCTGAGGCAGTCCCTTAACTGTCTGTAGCTAGCTGGAGTTACAGCCTTCCCTCACACACTCTGCCAGCTGCATGGAACATGTGCCTCCAGGTGGTCCTGTGTGGTTTTCCCAAAAGCACTGTTCTTCAGGGCAATTTCAGTACAAACCTCTATCAGATTCATGCATTTCATTCATTGCCTACATGCGTAAGTGCTGAATGTTGTTGATGGTATTTCAGCCTATGTATCTGCACCATAACTAGTACACACTGTCCACAGAAGAGACACTGATAACTCTATAACAAACCAAAGCAGAAAAAGACTCTTAACAGCATTATCAATTGATAACTCAAATGCCAGAGGTTTGAGGGACATTGAAATTGTCAGTGATAGCAAAGCCTCGACAGCTCAACAGTCTCAGGGATTTAGGCACAGGTCAGTGCAGTGGCTGAGGACCTGCCTTTGGCTTGCAGTGATGCTGGTGATCAACTCAGAGCAGAAAATTGTCACACCAATCAACTCAGCAGCTTAAAATGAAACACAAGTTGAAATTAGTTGCTGGGAAGGATGTTATCTGTAAAACTTCTTTTTCTTTAAAACATCTGATAGACCGAGGATGTGGCATATGACATGATGGTGACTTATTTCTCTGTCTGTGAATGTAAATTCATCTTCCTCTTTTCTTTCAATAGGAAGAAATCTTCAAAGCCGAACCTGGGGGTAGATTATCTTCCAGAAGTGGAAATCTAGAAAACAAGGCAAAATATGTTGTCATATCTCTTTACTCCTCCTTGCAACAATATTTTCTTCTCAGGATTTCTAGATATTTATTATATCAATGTACTTGTAGAGTGAAAACAAGTTCTGATCCTGGGTTTTATCAAAACAGAATTCAGTACTGAAAACATAGCATGCATTTTGACTTTTATTAACAAATCCTGCTTAAATTGAATCTCTCCCCATCACTCCCTTTCTAACCAGCATTCAGTAACATTAAAATAGTGCTAATATAATAAATATTCACTAAAGAGGAACATAACTCAGCGTTCTCCTACCTGCCTGTGGTTGTTTGGTGCTCTTCAGAGGAGGAGCCATCTTCTCATCTTCTCTCCTCTTCTCTCCAGGAGGTTTTTAGGAAAGGGTCAGCCAGGATATTTTACCTTCTAAAACTGAATGTCTGTCTTTGTGATGCCTCAGATGTGTCTTGCTATCCAAAGGCATCGGCGACAGACTGTTAGGTAAACACTCTGGGAGGAGTGGGCCTCCAGATTCTGTTCTCCACAGAGCAGTTGCCCTCTGCCATTGCTCTGATTAAACAACCTTATAATAAAATACAGTGTCATCTTAGAAGGGGAATTTGCTTCCAGAACTGGTTAAAATCCCTGGAGATCTATAATTTCTCCAGATGAACACCTGGTGGCTGATTTTCTTTACCCTGTCTAATTTGCTTTTGATTTCTAAAACCCTAAGGCACTTAGAGATCAGAAAATAGTTCAGTCTGTTAAAAAAAATGCACCTCTCTTTTTAGCATTGGTTCTCAAATTATTCTTTCACACACTGCTATCACCGTGTGTAATTACTTGCAGGTGTCAGCTGGAACATGGTGTCTTTTGTCTTCTCAAGTGCTTTGGCCAGCAGGGACCTAACAAGCTTTGGTTTGCTGTGATTAATAGGTTGGCTGTTGGTCTAAATGACCACTGGAAAAGGACATCCTGTAAGATAAGAGCTTTCACTGTCAGTCATATGGATTGCTTCACCTCAGAATGTTCCAAAGCAGCATTGCTGGAACAGTTTGGACCTGGGTCTGAAGCCAGTGAGACTTTCGTAGACATGCGGCACTCTGCAATAACTTGCAATTCAGTGGTTGAATTCCACTATGGGCACCAGAACAGGGTAAGAAACCAGTGATCTTGATCACAATTGTACCTGATTTATACACATTATTTGCTTATAATCTATTCCATATCCCATCAATTTAGGTTCTTAATATGGGCACTTATCACAGCAGTGATTGCTGTCTGCTCTGTTAATTGATGATTTCATTGTTCATTGCACCTATTTAGGTATGGCTGTCAGGAAGGGTTTTGTTGTTCCAGCTATGTGACCATAACTGAAAACAGTTCTCCAAACCATCAAAATGGCATTCAAAAATCTTCAAAATCTCCAAAATGGGATTTTAAATTATGCAGTGGCTTCAGGGAATAATCTGAAGATTGCACACAGAAAGAGAACAAACCCTTTTGAGATTTTTTGTTGTCCAGCAGACTGGCTGCTGGAGGCTTTTCAGGTAGCAAGAAACCTTTCCCAGGAAGTTTCTGCAAGGTTTTGACATTTATAGAGTGGCTGTCGGTGTTGCATAACCTCAGAGGCATCATTATCATTGACCAGTTGTAGAGCTGCCACTATTTCATGTCCTGTGTTCTTCAGCAAAGCAATGCTTATCAGTGCTTTTCTTAACTCACCTCTGGTCAGTAAGAGCTTTTTGGTGTATCTCTTGTTTCTATTTAGGATATAGAGTAAGAGGAAGACAAAAAGGCTCTAAAATCTGAGAACTTGGAGTTATGAGCTGCTTTTATAAATTTTGGCCAGGGTTAATTTCTTTAAGATGATTCTCATTTTGTGTTTAGTTCAAATAACAGATTCTAATGCTGTTTTAATTTTGCTGTTCAATTTTTAACCTCCATTATTTATCAATTTCTTTAAATTGTTTGGCTTGTTCACAGCACTCTTTAAGGCTTCTCCCCCTCGATTATTTTATCGTGGCAGTTGAAGTGATCTCTGTATAGTGAAACACTGCTTTATGCAGATCCCATTGGGGCTATTCACATATCCATATGTGCATGCAGTTCCCACTAATGCTTGTCAATGGGACTTAACATATGAGCATGGACATGAGAATAGACCCCTTGCTGGGCACTTGACTAGATGGGGTTTTTTTTTGATGTTGATCCAGATCACTCACAGCAAATGTGGCTGTTATTAGAAATCACTGCACTTAACAGGACCACCGAGTGCAACCTCCCTTTCCTTCTCCTTCTTCCACAAGGGAGCTGCTTGGTGGGGTTTGCAGGCTCAGGGTAAATATTTCCTGTACACAAACTGGAATCCAAGGTTAGTGCATAAAGTAGCTTTATTCTGTGTGCTCCCTTCTGTTTGCCATTAAACAGCATACAGTTAAGTCATTCCGTTAAAGAAAGGACAGGTTTTTTAAGGAATGAAGTGGGACTTGGATGTTTGGGCTCTGTCTGTGGCTCCCCACCTAGGCAGGATGGTTGGGAGCTTTAACATTAGGTACTCATGAAAACAAACAGAAAGCTGAGCTAACTTTGAGCATTTACATTTTATTTCTGTATACCAGTTTTTAGCATCTTTTGTGGTTCTCATAATTGTGGGCTCCCCACTCTGTTGGTATTCACGTGCCTATAAGTTAAGTGATGACAGAAAACCTTCCATCATGAAGTTGAAGTCTTCAATATGTTTTGTAAAACTGATGCATCTTGTGCCATCTGTAATCTCACTCCACTGCAATTCAGGGAGATGCAAATGTTGAATCAGTATTTTTTGTTACCCATATGAAAATAATTACTGATTTCAGAGTAATTTATAATGAAAATGTGTCCACATCTGACAGAGGAAATGACCAAGTCAAGACGTGTTCTCTCAATCTCTTTTCTGCTAGGAAGTTTCGTGCTTTTAAGCCACACTTTGAGATTCTGGAAGGTTGTTTTTTTTAAAAACGTATGATCCTTGGAGAAGTTTACTGAGCTATAATTCTGGGTGCACTAGGGACCAATGAACTGAAGTAAAGTCAAACATGGGCAGGAAGCACTGTGTTTCAATAGCCAGCCCTTCAGGAATTAATTTACTTAGTTGAAATCTTCACTTTATACCTCACTCCACACTTTCAGGTTTTCTCTACTGGCACTAGAAGAATGAACAAGCCTCTAACAGAGTACCAAGATACAACAATGTTTTCCAGAGATCTGGCCGTGATCCCCCCAGCTACATTGTGGGCAGAACCTTGTACCAGGGCAGAAATCTTGAATTTAGTCCCTTTGGACACCAGGACTGACTTCTGGCTGAACTGGGGGCACATCTCAGGACAGAGCCAAATGAGAGCAATTGCAGCACACAGTGAGTCACAGTTATCCATCTCCCAGGGTTTGCCACTCAGCACTCAAGGTTGGCCAGTCTCTTCTGTTTTAAAGGTTGATTTTCAGTGCTCATAATTTTATCTGGTATTAACCATTAGAAGACATTTTCCAAACTTCATGTTTTTGTCAGTCTAATTTCTTTCTAGAAAACTTTTATCCAAATTACTTCATCTATCTGTAAGAACGGTTCTAGGAAATATTTTTTAATGTTACTGTTCTCATAGTTTGACCTTGGGAAGCTCTGCTAACATCTTGGTTTGAAAGCAACAGCTAAGAGACTGGCCTACATCATCTCTTTCTCAAGAAATGCTTTATGGAAGTCTCAAAAATCCATCAAATCTCAAAAGCCTTTACAAACTTCACATTTGCGTGTGCTCAGCAAAAATTTTACAGCATTAAACTGCTAAAGTCGGAGCAGGTTTTACAGGGAAGAGGCACCATTTGGGCAGAGTGCACAGAACCTGTCTTGCCATGCAGGGAGTTCATGAACACCTCTCTACAATGCTCTTTCAAATATTTGCTAACTTCTGGGTGCTTAATCTTGCATTCCCAGCAGTGTCCTGTGAACATCCCCACTTCATGTGCAATTAAATGTCATTTACAAAGCAGGTAATGAGTTAAAATAACCATGCCCCTGTTGCTTAGGAGGAAGTATGTCTCTTAGCTGGTACTAATGGATGGCAGCTATTAGTTACTCCTACATTAAGGTGCATTCATATTGAAATTTTGTACTGTCATTACAATGCATTTGATTAAAATGCAGAAGAATTACACATTAAATATCATGTGGCTGGATGGAAGCGTAATTTAGCTGAGTCTGCAGATGCAGTCATGCAGGTGTTTCTGTAATTCTGATTCACTTGGTAAAACTGTTGATGTTCAGTGGCCCTCAAATCACATAACCATCTGTGGTTCAGTTCCTTGTGAAAGGAATTCCTCGTGCCTTTTATCAGATATGATCACTGGATTCCGAAACAAAACTTTTGTGAATTAGGCAACATTTAAATGTCGGGTGTTTTGGGGGGAGGAGAAGTATTACATATTTCAGGTATTTCAGCTTGCATTTGTTAACCACAGAGCAACTGCAAGAGGATGAATCCTGGGGTCTTTGTGGGAACCTTGTCTCACTCCAAGGAAGTATTATGCGCTCTTAAATAAGAAAAATTAATATGTAAGTCTGGATTGTGTCTGATTTGCAGTTTTTGAAACTAAACCAAGTCTGGTCTTATGTATCTCCCTAACAAAACAGTCAGATGCCTGAAAAGCACTGAATGTATGTTTCTATAGGTAGATTCACATTTTATGCCTAGACCTCATTTCAATAAATACAATCTTAACAGCTTCAACTATTGCAGGTTTAGTTTTCACAAAACACAAGATAATGCCAGGTACTTTCAGTACAGAGCCAGAGAGCTGAGCCCAATACCAGGCAGCTCCACAACTGCCAGCAGAAGCTCCTCTGTCCTCACAAACCAGCTCATGTCCTGTTTGCTAGACTAAGAACTTCTCCAAGGCAGGAAGCCACAATGGGAGCAGAAGAAGAGGAAATAGGAGCAAAAGGTGAAGAAAGCAGGGATAGAGTTTACAGGAGCTCCGGTTCTGTGGAAGGGCTGTGGCTGCAGGTTTGCAGTGCAGCTCATTGCTGACCTTCCCATGGTGTTTGCCAGCCCATAGTTCTTTCCAGGCTGGGAACATCCAGCCCTTCACTCCATTTGGAATCTGGCTGATGTAACTTCTAGAGAATCACAGACTTGATGTCATCAGAACACAGTGTGAAGCAATCCAGCTCATGTGAAGTTTTCTCTACAAAGTCTTTCAGGGTTGAGCACAAAACAAGTCAGAATCACAGGTGGCTTTCTCTGTACCTCAAGGGTCACTATGTTTACACATTTTGAAAAAGTGACTGAGTTAATTTATAAGAGACTTTTGTTTTTAAGGAAAAATAAAGACCTCACAAGAATTTTTGTCCATCAGCGACATATGGAAATGAGAAAAATCTGTCCTCAGTTGATGAAATATTTATTTATCATTGAAATCCCAGACATTTGCATTCAGTGTAAGGGCAAACCAAATCTTATGCGTAACCTCTTAGAGAATTCTGTTAAAAGCAGTTTTGGATACCTGTAAGTAATTATGCTATCACATTCTCTAACGGATTTAATTTGGGCCAAGTAGCAACTACTGTATGTCCAAAAAGATAATGAATTGAAGCAATGCTTTGGCATATCCCCTTTCTGAAATGTTAGCAGCCTCTCAAGTGACTTGAAAAATGGGCTTCAATAAATGGACAGGAAAATATAAGCAATTAAATTCAATCAATAAAGCTGTCCTTGACCAAAGTCCAAACATTAAAAACAACTCCAATTGAATTATGAGAAATCCTTTTCTGATTTTAACTAGATTAGTTTAATCACATGTGTATTGAAGTTGCGTGCCATTCCTCACTAGGTTTATGGAAACAAAAACTTTGTACTTCTCCCTGTCCATCACTTCAGCCCAGCTCTGCTTTTCTTTAGAGAAGAGCTCTGTTCTGATGAACAAGGTCACTCACTCAGAGGAAAATGGCAGAGCAGGGTCCCATGTGGCAGCCCTAGTTTCCAGTCTCTCCGTCTCCTTCACTTCCACAAAACCTCTTGTCCCCATAACTAATCTGTCTTTTTCTTTCCTTTTGTTGAGAAACAGAAACATTTCCAAAACCCCGAAAAGTTACTCAAAATGTAAAACTCTTCCAAGTCTCAAAGTACTGGAAGGTCTTGACACCATCTCCTCCCCCCATTCTCTCTTCAGCTTTTATTTTACTATACTAATATAGCTGAGGATAAATAAACTAATAAAATCAGGGGTGCTCCAAATTTTTGTAAGAATGTACATAGTTAAAAGCCATGGAGATAAACAAACCTGACAATAGAAATCCTTTAGAAGTAAAACAAAGGACAATTAACAGCTCAGGTACCTCTGGAAAAAAATATTTTCACATCAGTTATTGTAAGAACGATTACAAAGAACCGCATATGTCTAGATTCAAATCTTCACTAAGAAGTGCAGCTCAGTGGGGAAATTTGGGGATTGCAAACTCTGTACTGGAGTACCTCCCTGTTGCCTCAGAGAAAACAGGAGTTCACCTCTTCCTTTCCCCAGGGATGCAGGAACAGCTGACAAATAACTTCACACAAGCCAACCAGTCTTCAGCTGGGAATCACTACACAAATCTACTTTGCCTGCAGGAGATCGTACCAGCAACACCTGTGAGCTAAACGTTGCTTGGCTGGTTCTCTGAGCTGACCTGTACAATGTGATGTGAAAGTAATCTCTTATATTCAGAGGGAGAATATAATATGAGGTTATTTTAGACCTGACCCTTCAGCCACAAAGCACTTAAGATATGAAATAGGTGGATCTGGGGAAATAATTCATAAGTAGTCAAGTGTTAGTTGAAATTTTACTCTTAGGGGACGTGAGGTTTTTCAGCAATTCCTTCCAAAATGAAGGCTGAATTATGACAAGATTTCCTTAGATAAGGGACAGTGGATCAGAAACAAAGTCATTTCCTGTCCTATATGAAGAGAAGTAAAACATTGCAACCAGAACGAGGGAGTAAAAGGGTTGGGAGCAATGGGTTTGCTGGATCTGCAGGATGACTCTGGAGACCTTCCCGTGAATGCATCCCCACAAATGCTGTATCCAGATCCATACTGGATACAGAGCCAAGTGTGACAAATCTTAATATAAAGTATTGCAATAAGAATAACATCACAAACAAACGCCTGGCACTGCAGTTATGAGAATAGAAAACTCACACTGATGAAGTCTCCTACTGATTTCATCTTGACCACATTGGCTGATACTTCAGTAACATGTCAGGAGATCAAGCTGAGTAGAAAGACACCTGAAAAAAGCAACTCCCTTCCTGCTGACAGCAGAACCTCTGCCTGGGACAATCTCTAACTGTTTGCACACATACTGGGAAGCCTAAGGAACTTGTATTCCCTTAGCAACCAAAGTTGGCACCTGTGGTATTTGTTTTCAGCGACTGACACCAAGAGTTTGAACTTACATCTGTTTTACTGAATTATGGTAAAACAGTCCTAGTAACTGCAAAAAGCAGCCCTCATTTGGACAATGCCATCCAGATCCTTTGCAGCTTGTGCTGCCTGTAATTTCATTTCACCTCCCAACCAGAAATTACAGGAAACGGCACAGCACAAGAGCATGACAAGTCTTGTGCAGGCTGGGTCTTGACAGCTTGACCTATTCCCT
Source organism: Entomyzon cyanotis (assembly GCA_024500445.1). Taxonomy (NCBI): domain Eukaryota; kingdom Metazoa; phylum Chordata; class Aves; order Passeriformes; family Meliphagidae; genus Entomyzon; species Entomyzon cyanotis. The sequence continues at coordinate 2,859,001 of JAKEPQ010001020.1, forward strand.
GCTTTAAAACTTGCTTATGTAGAAGTTTTCCTAATGTCTTTTATAGTTTGTTCGTAAAGGATTGTCCACGTGGTGCCTTATCACAAACTGTGGAATGAGTCCAGGAGATGGCAACAACATGAACTGCTGTGGGGGATAACAAGGACTCTGTTATGACTGGGAACGTTTGCAGTACTATAAATAACTCTATCAATATTGTGATAATGGCACTTTAAAGAGGTCTATTTTACAAGTGTTGAATGTAAGAGAGACCACAGCTGTGCTCATTAATTCTGAAGTATGCTCCTCTCTACGTACAATTTGCAGGTGTAACAATAGGAGTGTTGACTCAGTGCAGGTCTAGCTAGTGTTTGGATTAAAAAAAAGGTCACAGCAGCATGATTAGTTCTTAACGAGTCTTTATTGTGTTTGGCAGAGGGAAGGCAAATGATGATAGTTTAATTGAAAACAATAAAAGTAAAATGGAACTTTGTTACAGAATTTAGCTATACATAAATAGCTTCTCCCCCCCCAAAGAGCAAGTACCGTAATTGACAGCAGTAGATCTTTTGATAATTAATTGCAGTAAATTATCACTTGGCACAAAGAAGGCATAATTCTAATTAATTTGCAACCTTTCCAGCATAACACTGAATTGAAAATGGCACTGCTGTAATTTTTTTGAAGCTAATATAGAACTGGAGTACAAGCAACATTGTGATGCTTTCTTGTGTTTCCCTTGTTTGGAGTTGAACCAGGGTGATTCGGTCCTCTCCACACAATTGCTGTACCTTGCAGGGATGACCCAAATGGGCAGGAGTTTTCTGCACAGTCAGGATTAATCTGCCACAGCATGGGATAATATAATTACGTACAGAGATCCAGGCAGAGAGTGGGTTCAGCTGGGGCTTGTCTGGGACCTCAGTGCCTTGATTTGAGGACAGTCAGGGCTGCAAAGCATCCCTTTCACTATCCTTAAAATCTAGGCTTGATTTAAGATGAAGGTTTGTGGTAATGTGGACAGGCCAGACTGTTTAAACAGAGCTCAAAACTGCAATGTCTGTCAAATCCATCAGTTCACTTACAAATGAATTTTTTTACCTCTGGGAACAGAAATTCCCCTTGGCAACTGCAGGGCCAAGCTATATGGCAAGTCTTCTTAAGGAGGTCTGTGGAGGCAGCCAGCTCACAGCACTGGCAGCTTTTAACTCCAAGGACTGCTGGGATGCAGTGGCCAACAAATCTGTCTTAAGCAGCATGCTCGGTGAGTGCTTATGGATGAGGTGCTGTTCCTGTCTTATCATAACCAGAGTTCATGGTGAAGTTCCCCAGCTAATGATTTGTTAATGGAATTAAGATCTGAACCCCAACCCGTGACTTTGCAAACAGCCCACAACTCTTCTGTGCCTTAAAACTTCTCAGTGTCCCTGGGAGATAATATTTACCTCCTGCACATCAGTGTTGTGAGAATAAATTAACTTTGGGAGAGTATGTTGAGCTCCTTGGAAAACAGTTACTAAATAAGTGCAAGTATTATCATATATTAAATCAGATCAGCTATTAAAAACAAGAACAAGTCCTCAGATCTTTAGTCTTCGCTACATCAGTTTCTCCCTCCTTTGCTGATTACTGTTAGCCTTGATAATAATGAACTCAAAGACGATATTAACAGCCTAACCTATACTATGATTTAATCTTGATTGCCACAGATCAAGGTTTGATTTAATTGCTCTAGAATTAATTAGGAAGAGAAACAAGTTATAAAAAAGAATTTCCTCTCTAAATAAAGAAACTGTTTACATTCAATTGGAGTTCATGTTGGAACAAATCATTAAGCTATAAAAGATTACATCTGGGCTAGAATTAAAGTCAAGCCGATTCATTAACCCAAATGGTAGCCCAGAGATTACTAACATGGTATTTCTGCTTTGGTGATCAAAGGATCAAGGATACATGACCAGATGACCCTAATTGAAGCAATCTCCACTGAATTTTATAAATGAACTTGAAAGTACTCAGAAGATAGTCATGTCAATATGGAGAATAAACTTGTCCTGGCAGCCTTACTTTATACATAAGGAAAAGGAAAGGAAAGATAATGGCAATTCTTTGTGAAGAACGTAAAGCAAGAATATTTTTCTTGAGTTATGGAGGAACCTTATCCAAATTGTTTATAGTTGTCTGTTAGAGCTTTTGAAATAAAGGGAATTTACAGTCAAAAACTTCGTTGCTATTGCCCTGTCAGTGACCTCATCACACCTGACCTATAGGGAGTATCTTCTGCTGGGTTAGCCCATAAATCAGCCTGCAGGCAAGGCCTTTCCCTCAAAAGCTGAATTAGGTATGATAGTTTTATTGTGTGAGCTACTGTTCACCGGGGACTGAGTAGAATCTGCTGCCCGTATTTCACTCCAGAGTGCAGGATGGATGAACTTCAGCCTTGGTCCCAATGGAGAAAGTCCATGTCTGTGCCTGGCTGAACCCCTGAGCCTCTCAACTCATCATCAGGAAGAGCTGCAGATGCTTTGCCAAGGTAATGCTTGGAAGTATAAACTCAGTTTGTTTCAAGTTTCAAATAAGAAAGATTTGCTTAAATGCTGGAAAATAAAAGCAGTGTGACTTCTTTTGAAAGCCTGGTATAGACATTAGTGAAATCCTATGTATCCCTCTGTGGACAATCGAATCACTGAGCATAGGAACTTCCTGAAGAGGGAGACTATGATTCTTATTAGAAAGGGGAGGAATTGGATGTGATAACTAGTGATGGACAAACTTCAAATGGTTCAGGGCTTGTGCTTGTTTTGGATAACCATCCGGGAGCTTTGATGCCTATCCAAAGCTTATCTGGACCTTCTGGGCCTGTAAATACTGGGATGGAAATCTTGCAAGAACATGCTCTCTCAAGAGGTTATTTCTCTTTTGGTATTTTAGGCAAGTATTTTCTTGTCATGCTGGAGATACAACAAAAATAGTAATGACAAGACATAAGACCTGTTTTTTAAGAGTACTTCATCAAGTCTAAATCAAGAATAAATGTAAAAGCTTCTCTTAAAATGCTTTCCACATCTTCAGACCCTCTTGTGGTTAAGAGGGACAAACTTTTAAAGTAAATGGAGAGGAATATGTCCCAGTTCTTTCTGAAGCTTAACTGTGCTACAGATCTTTTGAGTTGGGTACTTCTGTCATTTAATCTTATTTTGGTAAAATTGCTTTTATGTATAACATACATAACAATGCTGCAGAGATTTTTGGATAAATGAGATGTAGATCAAGGTAGCAGGAATACTGGCATCTTATGAAATGTTGTTTGTGTATGTGGCCTTTAAATGAAATAAACCCTAACTTCCCAAGGTCAGGCTTTCCATGAAATCTTATGTATGTTTGAGAAAGTTTTTATGTGTGTATGTGCCATGTACATTTCCATAGCTCTCCATAGGCACAAAGTAGATTATAGCTGCTGAACTGTTTCAATTGGTTCAATTGTAGAGGAGTGTTTTTGGTTTACCCACTAAAAATATAGTTATAACTAAAATATATGTAATTAATATAATATATACAATGTAGTATAATTAAAATATAGTTACACAGAATAAAATTTCCTTGGATGATAAGGAGTGGCTCCTGAAGCTGGTAGAGGGGTCTGGCCTCTTTCTCAGGCTGGAGCAACAGGAAGTGGGCATCCTTCTGAGAGCTCTTTCCAGGATTGGCTGGAGATGAATCAGTCAGTTCAGCTGGGTTTGTATTTGGGAATGTGACCAAACTCTAGGGCTGACCTTCCAATGCATTTGTTTTACTATTGACCAGGAGTTAAAGTACACACCAGCTTAGGCAGGGGAGAGCTTTCTGTGACTGAGTAACCTTGGAGGACACCTAAACCTGAGTCTCTGGCCTGGTGCCAAGGTGTGGGGCAGCATCTGCCCCTCCTCAGCCCTCAGTTCAGACACTGAGCACAGAACCTGCTTTGCGAAACCATGCGGTGTTTTCAGAGAAAGTTCAGTAAAACAGGTCTACTGATTAAACCCACCACTGTTTCAGGTACAAATGTTATTGCAGGGTTGGAGGGGATGAGATGCCCTTTGCCCTGCCTCTCAGAGAAAGGGTAAAACCATAACCTTTTCACTGTGGGAGCACAGGCTATTGGGAGAGGGTGAAAGAAAAGATTCTTCCCTATGGTGGCTGAAGGAAAGGAATTTGGTTCCTCCAGGTAGGAGTTGCAGGGGCAGATGCTCCAGATGAAGCGCTTCCACTCCTTTTTCCTAAAGACCAGTATGAAATAATGATGGGTAGAGCTGATGGCTGGAAGAGTTAAAAATACTGGTTGATCTTTTGGCCAGCACATTTAGGTCCTGCAGCTATAAGTGTCAAGAGCACTTTAGGTGAGTGACAGCAGCACATGGCAGCTGGGATGGAAGCAAGACCTGGAGAGGGGCTTCCTTTGAAGACCAGGCTGGTCATGACCACACCAACTTCTTTTCACAACAGAATGAAAAGCCCTCATGTGTCTTTTATGGGTTGAGCTTTGAAGAGCTCTGAGAAGGATCCCAGCAGGTGGGGTTCACTGCTGAGCAGGAGCTGGAAGCTAATCTGTAAGATGAGAATTTGTGGTTCCTCAGTACTGGGAAAGAGGCCAAAGGCCTTTGGAACCCACAGCTAACAACTCCTAACCTGTAGTCCAGCATTATCCCTACATGGATATGGCATCACTGAACCAATTGAGAGTCACACTAAGTGTTTGCTAAGAAGCTGTAGCCTGTTATTTCCATCTACCTCACACACTGAAGTTGCTGCCTGTATATCTGAGCCAGCAGACCTGGCCGTGTTCCTCTCCCATGACAGCCAGTGACCTAATCCAGCTCCAAGTCCACGGGAGTGTCTCTGTTGACTCCAGCAGAATCTGTCTGGGGTTTTGGGGAGCTGGTGAAGCACATGGAGAGCAGCACACTGGGCTCTCCCAATGAGCATTACAGCCCCTGTGTGCTGAGGGAGATGCTGTATGCCCAGGGAGCACAGTTTGGCCCCTTCGTAGTATCAACATCTAAACACGGGATGGCAAGTAAATAAACCCATATGAACTCAGCCAACGCACACAGCAAAAATTACCATCCTGTTCAGGAAGCAACAAATCAGGTCACACATCGTTGTCAGAACTATTTAAATTGTCATTGGCCATGTCACCCTTTCTTTTTTTAGCTGCTCAGTAAGCCATGTTTTGGCATCTTTTTACTCAGATGGATATATCTTCAGTAGTGCACATGAAATCTAATGTGTTAATAACTTGGGGAATAAATTTGCATCCAACACTCCATTATTTTTATCTTGTTTTTCTCTTTAACCAAGTCACAAAAAGTCTACACTTCAATCTCCAAGTATTCCAGAATGGTACAGCAGAATTAGGCAAATTAATTACATATTGACATAACAGCACTAAGAATAGAGATCTCTACAGAGAGTTGCAAAAAGAGGCTTTTCTACAGATGGAAAAACTTAGGCACAGAGTTAAAGTTAGTTGTGTAAAAAACCCCCACAAGATGAAAACAAGTATTTCAAGTGTCTGCTCATGTAATCAGGCTTGGTTCCTTGGTTGTTTTTTCCCCGGTGTTGGCTTTTGGCTGCCCCAGAGTTGTCAAAGCACTGATTAGACCCTGGAAACTGGTAGGGAGGTGAGAAGATAAACTTTGCACAGAGTTTCAGGCATTCAAGGGATAAGACTGGCTGAGATGCTTAAATACCAGATCTAACCAACATTCAACTGGGGCCTTTAATGGGATCGAGGCAGCAGCTCATCACTGGGAAGGCTTTGGTTTTCTTCCATCCAAGAACAGAAGACCACCCTTGTCCTCACAACCCCCTGCCCAGAGGCGGGTCAATGAAGAACAGAGATGTACAGAGCCAAACTGACACAGAATATTTGTTAATGCAGAGTTTCTCCATGAGTGTGTCCATTCCTTATTTCATCTTCCCCTGAGGCAGCCCCCCTTTCCATGTACTCTGAGAGCAGAGACAGCAGTGGGGTGAGCTGCTCACTGCCATTCTCACATTCTGTGCTAAATTATACTTCCCTGTTTTAGGTACTAAGCAGGCTATCGGAATGAAGTTTGTGTCTCCTTGGTGTTTCTGACCTGTTGGGCATGCTGGAATTCCTTTTGCAAAGGGACAGGTAATGCTCCCATCAGCTAATGAAGGGCACCCAGTAAGGGCTCTTGTATTTTATCTTCTTTTATTAGTAATCATACAGACAGCAGTCAGACTTTAAAGTCATTCCATCCCTTCTGGGAATAGGTCTGTAGAGGTGCCCTCTGTGTGGAGGAGGATGGGTCAGTCCCAGTGCCTCTTCAGTTTGGGGCCTCTTGGAGAGCTCTGGTGGTTTTTGTGAGGTGGGAGTCCCACCACCACATCTCACACCAGCCGCACTGACAGCTGCAAAATGCTGGCTGGGTCTTTCAATGCAAGCCAGTGCACAGCTGGGCAGTATTCCTTACATTTTTCTCAAGAAAATCTGAAGTGTCTTGGGAGAGGAATCTGCATGTTATGCACGAGGACAGATCGGGGGCTGCTCTGCCTACCCTCTACCAGCCACCTTCCACACTCAGCCACCCTGTCCCAGCAGGGCTGGGGCTGCTCTGCTGCTTGGTTGGACAGTGGACCATCTCTGCTCCTGCCAGAATGTGAAACTGGGTAGAAAACCTTCCTTTGCCTCGAGAAAGCCAATCGATACATGATCTCAGCCAGGTGTCTGGTGACTTCTTTATTTCTCAAGGCATGGTTCTTCCAGGTGTGATAAGTAATCAACCCATTTCCTGAAGGCAGCTGAAAGTTGGGAGTGCTGGTGATGAGGAAAGTGCAGACTCAGTTTTACAGCTGCAGGATTTGACACAATGTTAGTAACACAGTTTGAGGGAAATCCATAGCTGAGAGAAGCAGGAGATTTTCTAAATCTAAGTCTCTAAAGTGAAATGTGTACCAAATATGCAGTCACTGCAGCTGATTTTAGAGATTTTCTGAAATACATGAGTTTTATATTCTCAAATTTTCAGCATTTATTTTTAGTCAACTTTTTGAAACTTTAGTAAATCTTTTATGAGAATTTTGCTACCTAGACTCCAGCCCTGCTGGGGGTGATGTGCAAAGTCCTAAAAACTGGATGAATATGAGCTGCCCTGGAACTCTGCAAAAGTAATGTTTTAATGTATCTTTATCAGAAATGTTTAAAAGGATTATGTGTGTTGTGAGGAACCCAAGAAATCAACCCAAGTATTTTTGTATCTGCTGGAGCTTTTAAACCTCACACCTAAAAGCCCTGGCCTTGATTACAGATATCTGATGAGTCAGTGTATTCAATCACTGGGCAAAAGGTCACTCCACTGAATTCCAAAACACGCGTTGTTTTTTGTTTTTTGGGTTTTTTTTAATACACATGGAATATTACCATAACTATTACTCTGCTCTTCTGAATAGCATTGATTGTAATGCTGTAACAATCTGTGGGGGTGAGGTTTGGCAGCTGGCTGCCTGGTTTGAGCTCCTTGGAGCTGCAGGCCTGCAGTAAAGCCAAGTCCAGACTCTGCCGCTGGTGCAGGAAGATCTCCCAACTGAGCCATCAGAGATGGTGCAACTCAGTGTCACAGACAGTAATAGGTGTCTGCAGCCAAGATGTAGGTGTCAAAAAGAATAAGTAAGATAAAAAGCACCTGTTCCAAACTGATAGCTTGAGTTGGAGACGGTGAGATAATGCCAGGTGATTGCATTGTACCTCAAGGAAGTGATCCTGTGATGGGCAAGATGAATTCCTCCCTGGAAGTGCCCCTCTTTTCCTTGACTGCCAAGGCAGCTGAACAGCTGTTTTAGAGTAGACGTCTAGTTGTTAGGCAGTAAAATGTAACTGAGGTGAATCTACCCTTCATGCCCTGATAAGAAGTGCTGTCTTTGTACATGGAAGGTACATTTGATGCAAGACCTTAACAGAGACCTACAAACAAGGTTAAAGCACAGACGAGTAATTACAAAGATCACAGCTCCTGGGATCTGGATGCTTCCTCTCTTACACCCTGGGCTTGTGAATCTTGGAAAAGTAACCTTGGGCAGGATTTTTCAGGGAGTCCAGGTGTGAAATTTTGTCAGTTTCAAGTGATTAGTCCAATTTGCTGTCAATCACTTACACATCTAAACGCTCTGGGATTCTTGCCCTTAAAACTCTGTCTCCACTTCTCTGTTTTCAACAGAGGGATAGTCCCTACCTGCCAGGCAGGATTACTGTCCCCAGCGCTTTGAGGTCTTTGGGTGGCTGATGATGCTGGTTAAAAGTGCAGGCTGGTCATGAATTTCAGATTGTCTTGCACATGGTGCAGTGCAGACAGCACAGCCCCCGGGCCCCGCCGCACCAAGCACTGCCACAACCAACCTCAGACTGCAGCGACAAAAATCGTAGCACCAACTGATCTGTGAGATCAGCTGCTCCCTTCCTCCTGGCTTCTGACTCCTTCTGCTGCGTGGCTCAAAAGCCTGATAGGAAGCAGCATCCAGGTAGTGCTTATTCTGGTCTCTGTTGTACCAACACCAAAACATTTGCTCCGTTCCTTAAAATGCAGCTTCTGACGAGAAAAACAGCCAGTTTTCCCTGTGTTGCTGGAGTATGGTTTGAGCACTGCACGGGAGCAGGCAGGGGGATGTGAGTGGGAGTGTTTGTGCACTGCTGGAGCCTCCTAGTCAGTTGCCCATCTCTCCCAGTAGATGATGCTAAAGCGCGATCGTTTTCAGCAATTTTAAGGAAGTGGAAGATTTTATCAGGGGAAATCCGAGGTGGTAAGAAGGCTTCTGGGGCTCAGTTCTGCAGGGGAACATACTGCAAATGTTCATACATGTTCATACATGTCTGAAAATTCTGGGGACCAGTTTGCTCCTGTATTGTTTTATTAACAAATTGAAAAGTAACAGGGTTAGAGGATATGCGGGTTTTCAGAATTTTTAAGGAGACCTACATTTACTTGTGTGTTTCTGCAGTCCTTACAGCACAAGCACAACACCACTTTTTACTGTCTTACTGTGCCATTTCTTGACTCTCTGGCTATCACAGTATTCCTCACCTTCATTTCTATACCATATCCCTACCATATTTCCTGACCTCTGTTCAGGCCAGTCAGACCCATTCAAGGTAAGTAATTTGGAATGAGATATTTAATAAGAATTGAAGCTTTCTGGTAGCTTTTGAAATATGCAGTGACATATTACTAGAAACAAAGCAGCATTTTGCCTGTAAATGCTGCTATAGTTCAGATATGTTTAAGTTCCAGATGCTGTCTGGAGCCAGGAGAGGAAATGTTTCTGGAGTGGGAAGTGTAGGCTCAGATATACATTTCCCTAGAATTTAGGAAAATTATAGGGAGTTTGGCCTAGTCTTTACTTCCATTAGAATTTTTCTGAGGACTTCTACAGCAGCCAATATAATTCACTCTGAAATGAAATTTTAAAGTCCAGAGATTCATCTGGAAGTTATTAATAAAAGCAATAAAAATACAAACTTAAACTCAGTTCTTTTACTAAGAAAAATTGCCTACATTTTTTTCAGTTGGATACTTTTTGTACTTCTATGGTTGAAAAGGCTTTTCCCTCCCCTCTTTTAAGAAAAAAGACAAGTTATGAGTCTCTTTACGAGACTTCTGGGGTCCACTGTAATGACACCATTTGGTTCCCAACATCCAGGCCATTAGTCCTCCACTGATGTGCCTTAGGAAATATGCACAGGGTCCTGTCTTCACAGACAATTTAGAACAAAGCATATTTTGGGAAAAGGATGTACAGAAAGACAAAAGGATTTTTCTGGTCCCATGTCTGCTATGTGGATGGGCTCAGAGGAGAACTTGATTCTTCATCAAGGGCTGGGTTTACTGGACAATTATTGCTCCTACATTAATACATTAATTACACACCAGGGCTGTAGGATATAACATCACCACCTCCCCCTTCCTAAATTCCTGTAGGCAAACATAACACATGTTGTCAGGGATCCAGCGCTGATGTTGCCTTGTCCCTGACTGATGCAGTACCTTGGGTCAGGAGTATATCCTGGGACAGTCAAGAATGCATCAAGATATATGGATAGGTTTGTTTTCTTCAAAGCCCTTGGACTAGAATAAAATTGCCTGGAGGGAACTTTTAAGAGTCTTTTAGTCTCTTTTAAGAAAAGAGATTCTGCAAATGTTACTGGGTTTGCAGTTTTCTTGCACTGACTATTGGACTTTCTTGGATTCTCCAGAGAGAATTGTCTATTCGGTGCACATTGCAAACAGCCACTGCAGAGGCTGCTTAATAAATGGAGATGTATCCCCTGCTCTCTGGAGATCACACTTATCAAACTGGGCTTTCTTCTTCACCCATCTTGGAAAAAGGTTATCAACAGGAATTGGACAGATGGAAGTTTTACAAAGGTAATGAACAGGATGAATTCAGTTCTACGTGGGCTCTTACGGTGATGGATGAGGTGGAGACCAAGCCAGGTGGCTGTGGAGCAGGAAAGTTTACTGACAGCAAACTGTAAGAGAGCTGGAAAACAGCCTGATGGACTCTTGGATCAAATTCTGAACTAAATGAGTAATATTATCCTTTTGGGATAGGGGACAACAGCAAGTATGGATAGGCAGAATGGACAGTGGGATTTGTAGAGGAACTCTAGGAGAAAGATCAATAATTATATGAAGTGGCAATGAATGTGAAGTACAGCATGAGAAATCTGACAGTACTGTGCTCTTTCCACCCTAAGTACGGCAAAGCATGAAATTCAGTATGTATGAGAAAAATTGGATTTTTCTCTGTTGTCAGTGACCCTCAGTTGCTTTTACAAGTGGAGCTGTTATTTAAAAAAGGATGGCAAGAGCTTACTTCATTTTGGACTTTGTCACTATTTGAGAGGCTTGGAAAAGAAGGATAAATATGGCTCATGTGGACTTTAAAGCAGCTAAATGCAAGTGCAGAATGAATTACTTCAGAGTTCATACTGTTATTAGAGTAAGGTGTTATCCTCTTCAAAATGGCCAAAGAAAATAAAATGGGAACCTCCAAGCAATGGCATTCTGACCTCACCAAATGCCTTTGTCTAATTTAGACTGCATTAGCAATTGTGTTCTTCACAAAATCCATGGTAGGAGAGGGGAGGATTTATAGACAGCATAATGTCCTTAAGGGATTCACACAGTGAAATTATCAAATGCATTTAAAAATACAAAATTAGCACTTTTCATCCATAAATTTCCGAAGTTATATTTTAAAAGGAGGACATTACCTAACTCCATGTGAACTAAATAACTTTAAATCAAATGAGACAATTTATGTTTGGAAGATGTTTACACTTGAAATAGGAGCATCATTTAACATTTTTTTGCCTTTCTCTCATACTGATTTATCTCCCAGATTTGTGGAGGTCACTCTTACTGGTAGAAGTCAGCATTTGTTGTGTTTTGCAATGCAAAAATTCTTTTCATTCCCTAACACTAGAACAATATTTCATTGAATTGCTCTGGTTTATTAGACTAGTTGCACAGATGTCCTCTCTTCCTGAGCCAGATGTACAGAGTGCTGCTTCCAGCTTAGCCCAAACTGGAACATGTTGACAGAATAACATAACTGAGACCAGACATATTGCATTTTACACTAAAGGTCATGCAAAAAGCACAGGCTGTGTATAGCATGGGCTGTTTTACATAAACACACATTTGGTTCAGCTTTGGTATAGGGATTACTGAAAGAATGCTCGGGGAGGACAAGCTATAAAGCAGTTGGAAAGATCTGACTGTTGTTGAATGAATTACCCCAAACTGGTACATCTCTCTCAGAGCAAGTGTGAAGGGCTCTCTGCAAAAAGAGGTGAGAGAAAACTCTCTCAGAGACAGAAGCTACTTGGCAAGTGAACAGGAGATTTCCTGAGGACTTTTCCAGTGCAGTGGGATTGATTCAGCACTGTCCTTACCTTGCTAATATATTTCACCAGCAAAAAGGACTCATTCGAGGAGAATAAGAACACAAATTGCCCAGCAAGGAAGTTGTATGAATTCAGGCAAAGCCAGGGTGTTCCCAGTGGCTGCGGTATCTATTTGGATGAGAGCTTGAGGGAAGCATTCATGGATCCAGATGTTACAGATGTGGAAGGATTGTCCTTCAGAACAGCTACAATTTTAAATGCTTAATGCCACACTCACATGAGCTGAAGAAGCAGACAAGGACCTGGAGCTAGATTAGTTCATAGAATCCCAGAATGGTATGGGTTGAAACAGATCTCAAAGCTCATCCAGTTCCAACCCCTCTGCCATGGATCTTCCACTGTCCCAGGATTCTCCAAGCCCCTTCCAGCCTGGCCTTGGACACTTCCAGGGATGGGGCAGTCACAGCTTCTCTGGGCATCCTGTGCCAGGGCCTCTCCGTCCTCGCAGGGAAGAATTCTTTCCCAATATCTAATCTAATCTAATCTAATCTATCTAATCTAATCTAATCTAATCTAATCCTACTCTCTGTCAGGGGGAAGACATTCCTTGTAAATAGTCTCTCCATCTTTCCTGTAGGTTCCCTTCAGGCAGTGGAAGGCTGCAGTTAGGTGACCCCAAAGCCTTCTTGCCTGCTGTTCTAGGAAAAGGGTGCAAAACCAGACCAGGACCAAAATTCCCAAGGTTCCTTTTGTTGGTCTCAAGTGGTAGAAAACTTGCATGCTACATGCCATACTGCCCTCAGTCCTGATGACAGAGGAGAGGGAATGAAACCCTTCTGAATTCTGGAATTCACCTGTGATTTACAGCAGGGTTGTTTTGTTTTGGTTTTTTTTTCAAGAAATGTAACCCCTCTCAGATTTCTCATCTGAAAACTGGTATAATCATTAAGGAGTCTGTTCAGTTTAATTAATCAGTGTTCATAAAGTCTTTGAATTAAAAGTACAGTACAGACTGTAAGTGCTAAGGATTACTGGTACTACAAACAAATGAACAACAGCAAGTGACTGTAAGCACACTGCAAAGGAGGAATGTCATTAAGGAAAGAGGTCCCATTTCAAGCTGCCAAATACAAAGGAGTGAGTCATTTATTTTCAGTATGAAAAACATTTCAATGTTGTTCTTTAAGTGATTCTGCTTATGATCATTACTCCTTAGCTAACTGCTATAAATACTTTGAAGTGGTGACACGGTCTTCTATTCCCACCTAGAAATGCGGAAAAAGAGGAGAGGAATATAGAAAAATAAAAATAGCTGAAGAAGGCATGTCTGCTTTGCCACATGCTAAATTCAGTAGTTTTTGTCTGATGCATAGTTTTGCCTTTCTTTTCCTGAAGACATCTCTGTGTGTGTGAGGACTGTACTGTCCCATGCTTTGTTGTTACAGTCTGACCAAGATTTATGAGTTGGTAACTGTCTAAATTTTGGATCACAAAGCATCGTTTTTGTTCTCTCCTGACCTTAGCTGTGACCTCTGGGACTACAGGCAGAGAGAAATGTGTGACTTGGGTACAGTCAGGCAGGGTAATGCAATCTGCTGGCACTGCTAAAGCACAGCGTCACGTTTCTGTGACACAGTGCATTAAATTGGCCTGCAAAGGAGTTGCAAAGGGTACAAGAGGCGGTAGGAATTTCTGTCTTGAACATTTTCAAGCAATGCCCCACCTCCCTTGGATATACTCAGTACACCCAGTGACAAATGAGCAGGTTATGAGTTAATTGTCAGGTTAATTTAGCATACAATATTCTGACTGGTTTTTGCAGTAGTTGTAGTTTGAAACAAAACTGTGGAAATTCTGCTGCTTGAGGTTTTGGAGCAGATGTGTGTGGATACATATACTTGCTTATTTTATTCCTTACAATGAAAAGTACATTTTTTGTCTGTGTTCTGTTTAATGAGGTGCATAGAGCAGGCTGGTCTCTCCTCCCTGTGCTCCTTCCTGGCTGCCAGACCACCCAGCCCTCCTGCACCACAAGGGCTTTTCTCATGCACTGCCTTAACCAAACAGCACCTCTGTCTGGTCCTTGCAATAGAAAACCTTTTAATATACAGCAGGGCTGTCAGTTCTTCACTAACATGAGGTTATTGAAATATTGAAATATTTTAACCCTCTGAAGAAGAATCTTCTTCCAAAGAAGGCACTAGAGAGATACTTGTTAAAAACTGGAGTAGCACAGTGGCAAATTGGACTCAGATCTCCAGTAGGAATTGTCTCCATTCCCTTCTCTCATGGAGGCAGTGACAAACGGCAGCCAAACCCTCTGGGTGAAGCTGCACGAATTGGCTGAGACAGGATCATTAGGAAAACATGGGTTTGCTGAACTCGCTAAGTGACAGGGCTGTGTAACTTGCAGGGCAAAGTCACCCAGCAGGGATCCCTTGGAGAGCAGAGAAAATCCTCCCTGCTCTTTGAAAGACTGAGACTATGATCTTCCCTTTGGGAAAGAAGTAGTGGCACATAGCAAGGAACTGGGTGCTCACAGAAGTAGAAGAGACAAAATAAAATTTCAGAACTATCTTTTTGATCTAGTGGGTTGTTTGTTTCACATATGAATTTGCCAATCGGTAAAAATTGATTTTACTCTCATAGCACTTTGAGCTCTTAATTTGAATTTAGCTTTGTATATCTACTGCTGGAAATTTGTTGCAAAAGCCAGTGCACTTTGGCTGGGACATGTGGCCTTTTACCTTGCTGAGTCCAGAGGAAAATAGTGCTGGTTATTAGTGATGAATTTTTCCCATATGATAGTGGTTTGGAGAAGAGCAAGAAATAACTTGGGGCTCTAAGGAGGGTTTTGCCTCTGCAATTTTCAAAGCTGTAATTCTGGTCCTATGTGGAAATGACAGAGGAAAAGCCAAATATTCCATGGCTCCTACAGAGGAACAGCCCCTTGCAGCACAAGCACCTTTCTGGCAGGTATGAGGTGAAGGTGATTGATAAGCTCAGGGTGGAATTCCTGCTCTGTCCCTACCAGCACCTTTAGTGCATATAGAGAAGAAAAATTCTGATCTCCAGCTCTGTCACTCACAGACTTCTTTGCAGATCTATGTTTCTTGCAAAATAATTATAACTGCAAATTAGGAATGGGGGTGTTCAGCACCTCCTTAAATCTCCCTCATATGCATCTAAAATAAAATGAGTGTTGCAAAACTATTGTAACCTTCTGCTATATGTTCAAGTCAGACATGAAACTGAGATGCTTGTTTAGTAGGAGCAAACACTGTATATGCTTGATTTACTGCCCTTTTCTAATCCCAGCAAACCTATTTTCTGCACTAAACAGTCCAGGGTATTTGCAGCAACTTTAAATGTACAACTCAAATAAAGCACAGCTCATCTTAGTCACATCAGGTTTTTGAAGCACAGCTTTTGGCCCTATGGGGTTCCATGCCCTCAGCTCCCAGGGGTGGTGCTGGTCTAGAGAGAAAAAGGCATTCAGGGGTGACACCTGCATGAATTGAGGGACATTTTCCCATTGCCCTCTATGGATCAGTTTGGTTCACACCAATGTTTCCCAGGGCTTGGTGGGCAAATTACAAGGGAACAAGAGCAGAGGCATACAAACCAAAGTTCACTGAGTTGGGTGAATCGTGGTTTTGTTTGCTAGTGGCAGGATTCATCTTTTCTCAAAAATGTTGCTCCTCTGAGGTCCTCCAATTGTAGATGGATATCCAGGGACAGGCAGAGCCTAATGTACCATGTCAGCCTTCCCATCCAGGCTGTAATTTCTTTCTGGAGAAATTACTTCCCAGAATTCAGTGGGCCTTGCTCTTATTTAAAGGTATTTTCTAACAGCTTTTTTAAGACAGTGGTTCTCAAATCTCTAAAATCTCATTTTGGATGTTCAGCTAAGTTATAAAAATGAGGGGTTGAAATCAGCACAACAAATTCCTTCCTAAGAGAGTGAGTGTTTGAGTCATTCTTAGTAATATTCACATTATGGATGGCGCAAATCTACAATACATGGGTCAAGAGCAGACCAGAGTACAGCTGAGATCTTGAGATACCATTTAAACATATATAACAATTATGATCCTCACTTTTCTAATGACTGGAGCATTCAGCAAGGAAAGGGAGACACACTGAATGGAAAATACTACTGTCAGGGTATATTTTACTACCTGAAGTATTTTATTGACTCTTCAAGGAAATCGATGCCTTAAATAAGCATAACTGCATTAGGAAAAAAGAGAGGTTGTCATATGCATTCCTGTGTTTTAAGTTCCTGCTGTATGTTTTATGTTACATGCAACTTGTTGAGCTGGTTAGGGTTTAGGAAATGCTTGAGAAAGGAAATGATCTTGACATTTGCAATTTATTTGTAAAACAGATGCAGAAACTGAAGGTTAAAAAAGAAAAAAGATTTGTTTAAGTATATGATGGCATAAAAATTGGAATTAAATGCAAAATAAATCATAGGGACATATATGGAAAATAAATGCATTAAAACCAATTTAAAATTGTGAAGAATAAATAATTCAAAAGGAAGAAACAAATGCAAGACTAGGCAACACAATATATAGCATGGACGTGCCTGGACTTTAAGTGGGGTCAGGATGGCTATCTATGTCTGTACTTCACTGCAGAATTCACCAAGGCAAGGATGTAATCCCAAACCTTTTGCACAGGTTTAAGCAGGGCACAAAGGGCTTGTGCTCCACATGTTTTAGAAACAACAGAGGTACCTATTGATGTTCCAAATATATATATTTTTGTTCTAACTTCATCACTGTGAATTAACAGGTCCAGGACCTACTTATTTCAAACCGTCACATAATTAGAATTTCCTGACCAGTTCCCAATTAAATTGGTGGCGTCCTTAGCCCAGCACTGAGGTATCTCAGTTTTTCAGTATTTCAGTACGTGTTTTTAGGACTTCTGGGTCATCATATGGTCAGCAATGTATTTCCTCTCCTGTTTAATCCCTCAGATGCCATGCTATGTTTGCCTTGAGGCTTGTTTCAAGGTCTTGATTAACGCCACCCCTCCATGCCTAGTTAAGCTGGCAGAAGCCTGTTCTGCAACCAAAATGGGTTTCCTGTCCCCCCGTGCTCTCCAGATGGTTGTTTGTGCTTCCCCCCTGTGTCGGCACAGGTGTTTCTCTGACCATGCAGTGAGAGATCAGAAAACTGATCTCAGTGTAAACTGACCTGGTTTAAAAAAGAAATGCCTGGTTTTCTGACAGGCCATTTCCTTGCCTGGGTTCACTGCATGAAAGGGGAGTGACAGCAGGGCTCCTTCTCTGCTCAGCTGCTCTGGAAGTCTGGGGAAGTACAAGAAAATACTTGTGCAGTATCCAGGTGTCAGTGTCCACCTGGATCCTGGACCTCCTTACAGACCTGCATGAGGAGAATATTCACCCATCACCAAGCTGCTGAAGAAGCAGCTCCCTCTGCCAATATTGGCTGTACGAGCAAGGCCCTGTGGGATTTGCAGCCACTGTTTGGTAGAAATTGCTGGTGCATACAGTCTTCCCTCATGGTGAGGGAATTCCTTACAATTGACATCAACCGAAACTTTTCCGCTAAATACAGTCTAATTTTAGACCTTTAAAATTTGGGAATGTTTTCTTACTGGTGAGGTCCTAGGCTGCAGTAGTATACTGTCAGTTGCATGGGAACAACTTGATACTTCCACACTAAAATCCAAATCTCATGTTCCCCTGTAGGCACTGCAGTTCCTTTACATTTCCCTTTGAACAGGAATAGTCAGTTTATTCCCTAAAGGCTAGATTCAGTCCACCAGGAAAGATCATCAAGTTTGAGAAGAGGATAAATAGCTTGGTGTCCCCAGCTTGTTTACAGACCCCATTTTTCATAAGTGCAGTGATCTTCCACCTTGCATCCCCTGAAGTGTCCACAAGACATGGCCATGTCCCTCTCCCTGACATGACAATGACACATCTCCCCATGTGATGGCATCGCACAGGGAAGTGAAATTGTACAGCCAGGAGCCGACTGCATTTTCTGCCACATGACTGATTACACTGCAGCAAATCACCTTACTTTTAGGTCACCAAGACCTATCTTTTCTCACTCATTCAAAATGAAAACTATCATGTTGTGCTAGATACGAGCATTTTGATCAAATGGGAGCTACAGCTTCGGTCATTGTAACAACAGCTCTGATTTCTGGCTTCTCTATGTGGTTGTGGTTCCCATGTGTCCTCATTGCAGTTTATTACCTGAGTTAGACTTCAGCAGGTTTTCTCTATAAGATCCTGCTTACCCTCACATGGCTTGGCACAAGGCTATAGAAAGTGGGATAGGTTTTGGGCATCTCCCACATAGGGACTGGTACCAAAGCTAGTGCCACTGGCATTGCTGTTGGAAGGACAGAAGATGAAGATGAATGCAATTCAAATTTCTGGATTGATGATTTGCATTTTAACTGGTGCTATCCTATTTCTAACAACAAAATATGTTTACCTTAATTGTGCTTAGTAAGGTTTTAAAAACTAATTTGATTAGTTGGTGAAAAAAACCCCAAACCTGCTGTAGAACACAGCTTTCTGCACCACATATCAACATGGCTTTTAAGTGTTTTTAAGCTTGATTCCCTGACATCAGGATCAGTATTTCAGTATTTCTTAAACACTATGCAAAGATTGTAGAGGAGAGGCTGGCTGGTTTTGGACTCAGGTGTGCTCCAAAATACTCTTCTTGTCCCTTTGAGCCCTTTTTTTTACTCAGGTCAAGAATGACACAAGCTTCTGATGTAGAAGCTGCTCCTACCCTGTGCTCCTGGTCCCTGGCTCAGGGGACATTCCCTGCACTCCTGGTGACAGTGAGTGAGGCAGGAGCAGCACTGTGTCCTTCGTGAGCTCTGCTCACCCTGCACTCATTCTGCCACACGGAGATGCATCACTGGTGCCTGGAAATGATGCTGGTGTGGAAGGTGGCAGAGCCAGAATGCAGCTGCTTCTCTTCTCATAAATGAACGTGACCTGGTTTGATGAAGGGTGCATCAGAGACATCTGCGCCTGGGCTCCCTAACACAATATCTGAAATCCACACTCAGGACCTCACCCCCCCCTTCCAATATGTCATACTAAATTAAACCTCCTGTTTTTTTCTCAATATAATAGAAACTGCAACAGGGAAAAAAGGTAAAGAAACAAAAAAATAGAAATATATTATGAGATGGAACAGGCATATCTTAACAAGGATTGAAGGAAAAAGAAAACTCTTTCAAGTCTTTGAACTTTTATGAACGAGAGCAAAGGCAAAATGAATCATCGACACTATAATAATTAGCTCCATTTACAAGCTTTTGTGGAAGATTTTTTTTCTCAAACAGCTATTTTGGAATTCGAATTCTATTTCTGCTCTTGTGTTTTACCTGCGTTTGAGATAAAGCATGAAATTTCCTCTAAATGCCACCCCATAGTAGTTCATCCTTAGGATATTGTTTTAAACATAATTGAATTGCTGGGGTACATTAAACATTGCAGCGTTTTAAGCAGGGGAAATAATTTAATGATGTGGTCTTTAAGACAGTTAATTAGCCTGGCATGTATGAAAGTGTAACAAGAACACCACCTACTGTAAAAGTGAATGTTCTACACTCCGCAGCACTAATTCCTGATCGCTTCACCCTGCATGGAAACCATTAACCGCTTTTTCGTCAAATATTTTTAGGCAAAATTACAGAGTTTGGAGTTGGTGATCGCAGCTCTTGCCTGCATTTGCCAGAGGAAAAATCTAAGAGTTAAAATAAATCACAATTGGTTTAAATGTCAGGAGTGATCCTTTCTGAAAAGATTATTCTGGGGTCTGATACAAGTCATTTTCATAATGATGATGGATTTTTTAGCTGGAAATAGTAAGGATTTAAATAAAATTTCTGGTGATGTCAGCACGGTTTTTAGAAAATTGCTTGTGGTGACCCTTCTGCAATATTGTTGTTCTGCTGGCTTGATTTATCCACCATAGGATGGGCTGGAAGGGATAATATCCAGGACTCGCTGTGTCACCTCAGCAGGAGGTGACAGGGGTCTCAGTGCAGGGAAATTTCTGTGGTCCCTCCACAGTTCTCAAGCTCTGTATTTTTGAGGACAGCAGCAAGATCTGTATCTCCCATACAGCCTGAGCCAGTGCGGGGGCTGAGTCCCCAGGAGCACCTCGGGGTCCAGGAGCTCTCTGCTCCCAGAGAACTGCTGGCACTTTGCAGGATTTGCCCACTTGCTGACATTTGGCTCAAAGCAAGGCAGGACAGAGGCTTCTCAAAAAAGTCTGCAGGCTTGGACCACCCGGAGTCTTCAACACATCACTGCCAGCTTTTATCAGAACTCACACAAAGTATGCTATATCTTCATCTTTTAAGCTTTGCCTCTTTATCTTGCAGTAGCAAAGCCGTGATATTTAGTGGCTGTAATAACACTCCAGGTTTGAAATCCCCAGTCCTCAGGGATCTTTTGCCCCTCACATGAAAGCCACTTACAACTAGTTATAAAGGACCACAGAGCTTCTGATTTTCCGTATTGCTGGGACAGTTGTGACACAATTCAATGAGATGGTAACGCCTTCTACTAAGTGGATCAAAAAAAGAAAGAGAAATCTGATGGGGAGAAACAGTGAGGGAGTTCTTCAGGGAGCAATGCATAGTGCTGGCCCTGTTGAAGGCTGTAGAGATGTTACTCTTATTTCCAATAGCTCCCAATTTTACTCAAAGTCACTTTCTGCTTTTATGTCTGCTGCTGAAAGTGTTGAGCACAGCAGAATTTTCTCTTCCAGTCAGAGAGCAGATTTCGTGTTTTGCAAGCGACGCTGAGCACTGGCAGGGACGGGAGCATTCCTGATTAAACAAACTCCCTAATAGACCAAGTCTTGCGCTGCTAAACTCGCATGCATTATTGCGCAGGAGGCCGAGCATATTTCAGCCACAATGATGGAGTGGGCAGCACTCTGTCAGATCAATTATGTACAAGGCCCATCTTCTCTATGATTCCCTCGATTTTTCCTCCTGACAGCTCACCTTGTGCCCAACCTTCTGTTCTCACAGAGAAAAACCTGCAGACAATAGAAAACCTAAGGCTGTTTTTCCTTGCCACTAAACGACATAAAGTAACTCTTTCCTGTCAGGTTCCTCATGACTTTTCACACAAATTTATCTTCCCCAGTTTAGGGGATTTATAGCCTTTCTATGTCTTTCTTTTATTTTTGTTGTGTTCCCTTTGGTAATGTCACAAAGACAGTCAGTGCACACTAGAGTGGTCCCTGCACATTGGTGGAAGCTCCTCCAGCCTGCTCCAGCCTCAGTGAGGAGCTGCTGTGCTCAGACACTGCCCATGTCCCATCCCAGGGCACTGGTTGGACCTGCTCCATGCTGGGTTATGGCCTATTCCACATCCTGCCTGTGCAAAGGGCACTGAGACCAGCCTTTAGCAAATGTTTCTTTTCATGACAGAACACACCATTGCCCACAGAATATGAATCCTAGGAGAGACTGTTCAGTTGCCAGTCAATTATTTGATGCAAGTGGCCTCAACTATTTATAATCAGTTCTGCCCTGCAGTGTTTGATTCAAAGAATGAAGCTGAATTCATAAGTGAGAACCAGTACTGGACATATTACCTGGATTAACTCAAAGCACATTTCATGAGAGTGAGGTGTTGAGTAAAAATGAGCTGAGTGGTGTGAGCTGGGGCAGCTTCAGAGGAGAGAACTAAACTCCATCCTGTGAATCAAACTATACAGCTGGGTCAGCAAAATAAGCTTGGTGGTGCTGAGGCTGAAGAATACCAGGGAAAGACAGCAAAGAGAGAAGTTGTTGAACAACAGCTTAGGCAAAGTTTCTTTTATTCCTTCTGTGCAGAAG
Organism: Entomyzon cyanotis; assembly: GCA_024500445.1. Lineage (NCBI taxonomy): Eukaryota > Metazoa > Chordata > Aves > Passeriformes > Meliphagidae > Entomyzon > Entomyzon cyanotis. The sequence continues at coordinate 2,880,767 of JAKEPQ010001020.1, forward strand.
GAGGAAATATTGGACCACATGTTGAATTCCTGTGAACTCACTTGCGTGCGAGCAAAACCAACACAAAGCTCAATTAAGCAATCAAGTCCATTGTTACAGGCAGGGTTAGATTCCCCACCTATCAGAAGTTTAGAAGTAGCACCAAACTGAAACAAAGCCCAGACAGATGTGAGTGTACAAACACAAACCAGAAGTGATGGCTATCAGGGACCTCCTGGAGCCTGTGCAACACACTGGTGGTGGGAAGTTCAGGACCCTTTCCCTGCCTTTGGTGGGACTGTCAGAGCCATCCCTGCGGATGGAGCTTCAAATGAAGAGTTTTGGCTTAGCTAAACTGTTCCAAACAGCCAGTGTTTGTGATGTGTGCAAGGGGAGAGAGCCCCACACCCCCCGGATGGGAGAGGAGCTGCCTTGGAGTTGGTGCAAAGAACATTAAATGCAGCCAGAACAGTTGGGAGCCCTGGGGAACCAAGGCTGCAGATATTGCTCCAGCCAAGGATACAAACACTTTTTTTTGGTTCAGATTGATATCTTCCACAGATGCCTTGTCTTCCCAACAAACTATCTTCCTTTCCTACCCTCCCTCTCCACTGATTGAAAGACTGTCTTTTGATAGGGCAGAAATTAAGCTGTTTTTCTACCTGTGTCACTTGAACCTGGGGAGAATTCAAGGTCCTGATAATGTGGCTTTTCCACAGTCTCTTTTTACTTCTCACCATTTTCCATTTTACTTTGATCTGAAGGGTTCTGCTTTCACTTTCCAATCTCACTTGTCTCTCCCTCAGTAATGAGAATCCAGGTAGCAGATATATTATGTGATATACTATGTCAAGCAGTCACAACACTGTGGGATCACCATGTTATGGAATAAAGACTACACATGGCAAGTGCAAGATTTATCCATGGGAAGTTGTTACATTCTTTGACTGAGAAATAATACTCTCCAAAACAAACTTAACAGTTTTGGTCTGTGTTAGCCAAATTGATTTAAAAAAGGAGATGGTGCATAATAAAAGTTCAAGTTTCAATTCCTAAGAAATACACAGTAAAACATTTTCAAATGTAAGTAACTACTGTTATGTGGTATAAAATGGTTTTTTATAGCTACTTGATCCTCCTATCAATGACTAGAGCAGAATCTTTTTTAAAAAGTGTCCTGGAATGAAGCACGGTTACATCTTTAAAGATACCTCATGTATCTTTAGCAACAAAGAACAGTGAGTCTTTTCTCCGTGGAAAAGGTCAGCCCTTTATATGGTCTCTGATATTTAAGGTTTTAATTAGAGATCAACTATGTAATGATGGTGTCTGATGCTGCAGTGCTCTGGTATTGTAAAGCTGACTGAAGACAGCCTGAGTCCTTGAATGCTTTTACTTCCTATTTGGACATATTTCCAGTAAATACCTAGAATTATAGACCACTAGGTGAAATTATAACCTCTAACCATTATTGTGGAGAAGAACAGTGAAAAAAACAATCAGCTGGAAGCTGGTCCTGAAACAACAAAGTTTACCTGTAATTATGAGACAGTGACTTGAGACAACTTAACCTTGCTGGAGAACTCTGTAATTCCACTTCCTACCACTCCTGCCTCTCTGCTGGGTGCACTTTGGAAAGAAGGGGCCCAATAACCTACATTACAAGCGAATATTTCAATCTGACAGCTCACTCTCTCTGACAGCAGCGCTGTGACAACACGTCTGGGTCAGATTCAACACGATTATGTAAGCCACCAACCAAACCTTTTTTTGAATACATTAAAGGCTGCTTAAGTACAAAACCCACCCATGCAAATCTTAAAATGCAGGGAAATATTTGGCTAAGGAGAGCTTTGGACACCCCTTTGTGCCCACACATAGCAAGCAATCACACCGAGAAACAGCCTCCACAAGAAACTCCTTTTCATTTCCAGCATCCAAGAAATCCAACATATGCCCACATTCCTCTGCAAAAGGAACAAACCTTAACTCTGACCTCAGCTGGAAGTTGGCACCGCCAGCTTTGGAAGGGGAAGCTATGACTGCTGGCACCTCTTGGGTGGAAGTAGACAGAGGAGGGAATCAGCTTAAGGAAAAAGTCTGCCTCGACAATGTGGGCTTTTTTCCAGTCTACAGCATAATCTACAACATTTCTTAAATTGCTCGTTTGTGTCCAGGACTGGAAATGCCATCTTTGGCTTCTGGGAAAGGGATGAGGATGGTAGGACTCAAGGTGAGAGACCCCCATCCCTTCTGGCAGGGCTCTGGTTGGTTTTGGCCAGAGGTACCAGACAGATGGTTGGTGCGACTGGAAGCTTAGACATTTCTTTTGAGTTGAAATCCTTTCTCAGTGCTTCTGGAGCCCTTCAGCTGCATTTTATTTCTGACCTGACCATTCTGAACTTGATTTAAATAGGGCACTCGTAAGCAGAGAGAAAGATGCTCACAAAGGGTTTTGGAGTATTTGGACTTGTTTAATATTATCACCTCAGAGGCTTCCTATGCAGGAAGTATTTAATAGCACCTGAAACAACTTTTCATGCCACTGGTTCATCATCTTGTGCTGCAGTCATTTATTCAGCCCAGCCATCAGCCTGTCTCAGGGAGAACTGGGGACACAGGGGACCCGAGAGGGAAACTGTGCTTGGAGGAGCCGCGTTCAGAGCTGCGGTTACGGCACGGGGACTGGATTCTCTGGGCTTTGAGTGGCACTGGCAGGGCTGGCTCCAGGCCAGGCACTGCGATGGCCGGAGGGACACGTCCCTGCGAGGACAAGGGCTCTCAGCTCCCAAGGAGATATCACTTATGAGGCATATTTCATGCCCTCAACAGTGGCCTCTCTCACCTGAATGTCATATCAGTGTCACCGGTTCTTGCTGAATTTGGAGTTCAGCAGTTCCTGGGAGCTGGGAGCATCTGCCTGGAGGCAGGATATTGCTTATCAGCATCTTGGTTCTTTAGGAGGCTGATTCTCCAAACCTCTGCTGAGCTGTTACCCAAAGGCTTTCAGCTGAGAGGGAATGAAATGCTTTGCACCCCACTTGTAAAGGGCTGCTGATTCCTGGGCCATCAAGTCAAGACAACAAAAAAAGCTGGGACTCTGTGTGTGCTCCCTGGAGGCAGCTCTGAGCTCACCAGGTACACATGACAAGAAGACTGAGCAGAGAAAACCACTCTAGTAGGACACATGGGCAGGAGGGGACTTTACTGTAATGAAGTGGCCTTGGTACCATCCCACAGTCATTAACAATACTAAAAAAAATTAAACTGAGAGAAGATCAACAAAGTTCCTGTAATGTCGAAAAGATGCAGTGACAAGGAGCTCCTCACAGAGGCACAGATATAGCTGCAAGTATCGTACCAACTCCTCAAGTTAAAGGAAAATTTCATTTTCAGCCTCTAACAGGGGTTGTCCCCCCTTTCCTTAAAATGAGACATGGTGGCAGATCTCAAACACTGTTAGGGTTAGTGGAGGTACTTTGGATTTTCAGAGTTTGCAGTTCTAAGCAGACGTTGGCCCCTCTGCTTTTAAATGCTCCAGGAAACCTGGAGACCACTTCTCATGCAGAATAAAAAGTGGTCACAATACTAAATTTCGTCATTTCCTCATCATTCACTGTGCAAGCAGGCAAAGAAAACACACATTGTGCTGCTTTAGAAAGGAATACTCTCCTTGGGGCTACCAAGTAAGAACATCATGTTTCATATATGCAATATGCAAGGTATCTGATTATTTGTAAAAATCCCTGTGATTCAGCAGCACTGTGGGCTCTGTGAATCGGGGGTGATAGGAAGGGATGTTTATTTGAAAGTCTTGTCTCCCTCAGCAGCCCACATTGTCTCTAATCCTCAGAGACCTGCTTCCTCTCTTCCAGAAACAAGATCTTTCCTGCACAGCCTGGTTCCTGTACTCTACTGACCTCCCTGCTTCGGATTTTGGGGACGTTACACATCACTGTAGGAGGTAGGTTCAAGTATGAGTTCTCTGACAGGGGTGTAAATTTTCTGAGGTATGATTTACGCATGTGAAAATATGGTTATTTGTATTCTTGTAAAATCAGCTACTGCTGCTGATGGTTGGGAAGAGAAATTCACCCCTCACCTGTACCAAGTTCCTGCAGTTGTACCTGATTCAGGCTGAGAAATGAAAGTCTTTCTGAAGGAGACATTCACAGAGCCATTGATTATTACCACAACAAATACGAACGATGTCTGAACTCCTGTAGAACACAAACATCCACGCTGATGCCTTTTTAACCTCATGCTTATCTTTCAGAGATTCATTTGCTCCTAGTATGAACCCAGATGGATGAGCTACTTATAGGCATCTCATATCTCCCAACAGATCTACAAGGAAAGGAGACCTTGCCTCTGATTTTTAAACACATAGTCAGCTTTCATTTTTAATGGACATCCAAATTCTTGTGCTCTAAGCAAAGGGAATGGAAATCAGTACAAAAAGAGGGAAAGATGGAAGAAAATAATTTAATTTCTGGTACTTCAGTTTCAATAATTTTATTAGCATTGCCCCTGTGCAGTCACATACTGCTTTCTATTACTTTCCTGTACTAGCTGCACTCGTAAGAGTAAGAGGCACAGTGGCCCATGACTGGGTAGGTCAGCATTTTTTATTTCCTTTCAGCTCACTCTAATGAAAAGCACATGCATCCAGTAAATCTTGCCTTTTCCCTTATTAAACCAGTCGATGTTCATTACTGAGGTCTGTGCCTGGCTGGGTGGGAATCAATAAGATGATCCTTTTAATCGCCTTAGTAATCAACAAGCTATTTCTTATTTCAATCTCAGCCCAGTAGTCATTGAAATCCAATGATTTATCTGCATTACACATGCACTCACACACACACAGAGTAGGGAGGTTTATGTGTGTATGAGTGAGAGAGAGAAAGGCTGCATTTTGCAATACACTTTCAATTATTGTGCCAGAGAAATACCCACAATTTCATTATTTACTTGCTGGTACCCAGTATCCACATGCCCAGGATGACTGAGTGGGAGTTGGATGTTATGCCTGCAAAGCAATGGACGAAACTGCAGAAAATAAAGGGATTTTAATGGGGGGAATGGCCAAAAGGGCCATTATACCTGCCCTAAACCCACCTCCCTGATTTTTCCTTCTCATTCACATGTCTGCCTCATCCAGACAGACAGCACAGCATTGCTGAGAGCACACTGTGAGCACACATCTGCTGGGTAACCATGGGGAATATTTGCCCCCTGGTGCCTCATCTTCTCCAACTGTAAAACAGGGATAGGTAGGTTGATTACCTGTAAAACTTCAAAGAATACTATTGTACAAGAGCATTAGTTTGGCTAAATCCTGACTGTGTTTCCGAATTCAGTGCTGTAGTTCCAAAACTTCCACAGATGGAGGGGAGGCTCCTGCCAGCCTTCCTCTGTGCAGAGGCTCTGGGATGTTATTAGGGCTGGTTGTTTGAGTAAGGATTGTTTGCACAAGTGAGCCAAACTGAGCAGTACACGCTGGTG